>OX454417.1:32885957-33485957 GCA_949715475.1 Microchrysa polita | reverse complement strand
ATTAAACTTAATTATTTTTACCCGTTAATACATTTTGGCATTTCACATACAAACATCTTGGACAATTTGTAAAAGTTACTATTCTCGTGGGGCTAATAAAATTAAAACGGAATTTTATTACATTAACATTTTTTTTACTAAATCACCAAAACTAAAATATCTTCCTTTTCCAATCAAATTACTGAACCATCCTCAAGGAAACATCTGGATAACTACTATGATTTAAAAGGGATTGCAGATTTGATTGTTTCAGGCTAACATTAATAAAAAGTCATGATCAATGGTTTATTTCAAGGCGTTCTGATTTATTTCTATCGAAAGGTTTTACTGTGCAAGGGTGATTTTATTTATAATTTCCAAGGACTAACAGTTACATAATGGGGAAGAACATGACTGAAAATAATTGATGGCTTTAGAATGTTCTTTCTAGTTAACCGTAATCAAGCTTAATTGTTGTTTTCTGTCTTATATTGGGCGACGTACGCCCATTTTTGTTGTTGTTGCTTAACCTTCTTTGTAAGAATCTTTTAATAATCCTGTTGTGTAGCTCTTCGAGTATATACGATGTCTAATTTTAACATTTTTCTTCGTGCAATTTTAATTTATCTTTTCTTCTTTTATACTCCTAAAATACTGAAAATTAACTCCAACACATATTGGACTCCCTACTATAGCTGTCGTTTTTTTCAATTGGAAATAAAATGTGTCGATAAATTTTCCACTCATAGTATGGGGGAACTAATATAATTATGTAAAACTGAGACTGGAACTACTCAGCTTAACATACACTTTTTGCACGCTTAATATCCTTCAATCTCAAAATTTGTTTTTTTCTCTGAATCTGTCCGAAAACGGATAAGTGAAAAAAACGGATAAGTGCAATTTTTCTTGCTGCCAGAGACGATTGCACTTATCCGTTCTCGACTGTATGTGGTCGGGTACTATAGCCTGCATTAGTATTCTTACATTATACTAATTCAGCAGTTAAAAAAAAAATTTAATTTCTTAAGCAACAAACAAATTTGTAAAAATAAATTAAATTAAAAATAGGGATTTCGGCGCTCCTAAACCTGGCGCCCGGGGCGACCGCCCCGCTCGCCCCACCCTAAAGCCGGCCCTGTATAGAATATGCATATTGTAGTAGGTACCGACAGAAAGGTTAAACGCTGGATTGGCACAACTCTGTCAACCAACCGTGGAGCCATAGTGATCTTACCGATTATACCGCCATCGCAGCTCTACTCCATTCGATCATCACGTCTCTAGGTCGTTCCAGCGAATTTATTCCTTTGCGCTAGTTTAACAAAATTATATTTCAAATGCAAATAATTTATTTCTCAAAAGTACAAAAAAAGAACGAGGCTATTTTCGGACGTAGCCGAAATTTGGATACCCTGCACTCTTCTCGGGCTAATAATTTTTCGGGAGTACCTATGAGGTGTTTTTACCAGTCCCCCCCTTCTCCTTCTATTTTCACATAAGTTCAATGACGTCGATAAAACAATATTATTTAAGTGAGTTTTGGTTGAAATAAGTGCACAACCAACATTTTTTGTTAGAAAATGTTATTTGGGGGGATAGGGGCATATGACCCCATAGTACGATTTCATGTGTATGAACATACTTTTGTGGTTTGAATAAAGGCACATTTATATAATGTTTGGTTGGAATTAATGCAACATTTGTTTTTGTTAGTAGAACTAAAATGGGGGTTGGGTTTGTACGGCAGCCCCATGACCCTACCTTGCGATTCTATACACTTTTACATATGTTTTTTGCATGAATGGAAAAACATTTGAGTGAAATTCGATTGAAATTGTTACACAAAAAAAGATCTTAGAAGAAACTAATTTAGGGGGGAGTTGGGTTTGTATGACATTACCTTACGGTCCGATTACATCCATTTTTGTGGTATTAATGGAAATACATTTGACTGAGGTCTGGTTAAAATTGGTGCACAAGTTTTTCCTAGAAATGCTAATTTGGGGGTTGGGTTTGTATGGCAGCCCCATGATCCCATTATCCGATTTTAGCGATTCAAACATAGCCTGCAACATAAATAAGCATGTGTGCAAAATTGCAGCTCCGTAGCTTTTATAGCGGCCGAGCAAAACGCGCTGCAACAGACGAACATCGCCCAAACGACACCCCTCGTCATACTGATCAATTATATATAATTTTTATATTGGAGAAGCTTCCTTCAATGCGTTACAAAATTTAATACACCCTTTCACTCTACGGGCGAAGGTTATAATAAGGAGAAACTGTTTTGAACAAAAACTTTGAACTATGTTTAAACTCGTGATTTCGGCGCACCTGAGGGATGGCACTCGGTGCTAATGCCCATTTAGAGACATTCCTCAAAATTCCTTCCTTCTTCTTCTTTATGGCACGATAGCCCGACGTCGGCCTTGGCCGCCTGGATTGAAGACCTCCAATTGTCGCGGTCACGCGACCTTGTCCTCTAGTTCCGAAAGCCTAGCATCTGGTGGGCGTCCTCACATACAGAATGCTCCCATCGGGCTCTCGGTCGTCCACGCAATCTGGCTCCGTCCACTCGTTGCGCGTTCATCACCTTTTTGGGCATGCGATCGTCGTTCATCCTTTGTACATGTCCCGCCCATTGCAGTCGCTGCAATTTCATGATCTTCGACACCTGTAGCTCATCATACAGCTGATACAACTCAAGGTTGTACCGGATGCGCCATTCACCTCGTTCACGAACGGCCCCGAAGATTCTTCGGAGAACCTTTCGCTCGAATGTGTCCAACAGGTGTTCAGAGTTTTGGGTTAGGGTCCATGCCTCGCAGCCATAGCATAGCACAGGTCGGATTATGGTTTTATACACGTGGAGCTTCGTCTTCCTGTGCACCAGCTTCGAATTCATAATTTGGAGGACCGCAAAATAACACTTATTAGCTAGTTGTATCCGTCGCTTTATCTCATCTGTTTCGTTGGCGTCCTTTGACAAATTGCAACCCAGGTAAGTGAAGTTGTCTACATACCCTATATTGAGGTCCCCCACTTTGATGCTTGAATTTACTGGCGTTCTAGTTTTTGATTGCATCATGACCTTGGTTTTAGATTCGTTGATATGTAGTCCAACTTCTTTGGCGGCGTTATTGAGATTATGCAGGAGGATTTATGCATCACCCAATCTTCGAGACATGATGTTGATGTCGTCGGCGTAAGCTACTAGTTGAGTCGATTTAATGAGTAGCGTTCCGCTGCTGTCCAAATTCATGGCTCGAATTACATACTTAGCCGGTATACCAATATGCAGCAGAATGTTGTACAGTACGCTTCGATCGATACTGTCGTATGCCTGCTTGAAGTCGACAAATATTTGGTATACGTCGATGTTATATTCCCAGCACTTCTGGAGTAAAAGCTTCGCTGTAAAAATCTGATCTGTCGTCGTACGACCAGGTCTAAAGCCACCTTGGTACTCGCCAATGATTTCTTCTGCGTGCGGATTAATTCTATTTTCTAGAATTTTAGATAAAATCTTATAAGTCGTACAAACTAATGAGATGCCTCTGTAGCTCTCACATTTTAACTTATCCCCTTTTTTGTGAATTGGGCAAATGATACTTTTGCGCCAATCTTACGGGATTATTTCGTCCTTCCATATTTTAACGATAAGTGTGTGTATAGCCTTAACAAGGCTCTCCCCACCATGCTTCAGCAGTTCAGCTGGAATCTCGTCAGCGCCCGGGGCTTTATTATGTTTCAGTGATTGCATGACGAGATCAACTTCTTCTATTGTTGGGGGTTGAACGGGAGGGCCTGTTTCAGCCGTCTCTTCAAAATGTGAGGCCCAGCGTTTATCAACGCTATCGGTGTCGCTAATTATATTGCCATCGTTATCCTTACAGAGGCTGGTCCTGGGTTGGTATCCACCTTTAATTGAAATAGTTAGCTTGTACGCTTGTCTACTGCTCCTACTAGCTATAGTCTTTGGTTTATTTGCATCAACTGCTCGTCAAGATGCTTACGTTTCTTAAGTCTAATTAACCTATTCGAAAATCGTCGAAGCTCGTCATAATTTGTTTTTTTGGCTCTAGTTGCGTGTTCGGTCCATTGGCGATATGCCTCTTTTTTCGCATCTACCGCATTTCGACATTCCTCGTCAAACCAATCATTTCGTATCCCACAACCTCCTCTGCGACCCCTTTGATGGTGTCTTTGAGTGTATCCCAAATCTCAAGGGCGCCTTTGTTGCTGATGTTATTTAGCAAGGGCGTCAGCTTCCCCTCAAGGGCAGTCGTATAAGTGACCACCGTGGCATCATCCAACAATTTGTCAACCGCAAAAATGTTTGCCGGGTTGAATCTCGAATGATGCACCAAAGAAATTCTGCACCTATAAGTCGCCTTCACCATATAGTGGTCAGAGTCAATATTTGCTCCACGATAGGAACATCCATCATGCTCGATGCCCATCTCTTGCAGATAAGGACGTGGTCAATTTGGTTGACGGTATGTTGATCTGGAGATCTCCAGGTCTGTCTGTGAATACGACGATGCGGAAAACACGTTGAGCTAATGACCATGTTTCTGCTGGTCGCGAAGTCTATTAGTCGTTGGCCGTTGTCGTTACATTCTTCATGGAGGCTGTAACCTCCAGTAATCCCCCTATGCCAACTTTCGTTTCCGACTTTGGCGTTGAAGTCCCTCAGCAGCAATTTGACATCGTTTGATTGAAGTGAGTCCAAGAGATTTTCTAGGCGGTGGTAGAAAAAATGGTGGTAAAATTCCTTCCTAGCAAGTCAATAAATTTAAAAGTTTGATGTCCTTTTCGCGAACGCGCATCGATGGGTACTACTAGCATTTTGTTGTGAACCATAGAAAATACAAATTTGATAAAAACAACCTTTTGAGAATACATTACCGCTTTGAGAGAACTCAAGAATGGCAGTGCATGGCTCTAAACCAGTGGTTCCCAACTCAGAGACGTCTGCGGACCACTTAGCATGAAAATGGATCTCCACGGACCACCATTCGATAATAATGAAACGAATTAAGGTCTCGATTTTTTCTCGGGATGTATTGTATTCAGAAGCTCACGCTCTATCTCCCATCAGAAATGCCCCCATTTATTTTTTGTTTATTTCCTACTTAAAAATAAGTAGAAAAATCCTTCGCATAGCACATACATACGTTACCTTGGTGCTTTAGTCTGAGGAAGATGATTTATTGGAAATTAGGTTCGGCTTCCATTTCTTCGAAGGCACAGTCCACAAACTCCCGACGCAACCGATTGTTGTTGGGCTTGAATTTTTATACTAACACTATCTTGTAGGATTCAAAAATTTGCCATGTTTGCCAGGTTGAGAGTAGAGAGAAAAACTGCTTTGTTCGCGTCAAAACTTGCCGCACCAGCTGAAATTTATCTGGCACAGGTATGTGCGTCTTCTGATCTAGAAGAGCTAACTTCGATTAAAAGTTATCCAGTAAGCGGTATAGCTGGGTCTTTAGACTCGTGTTTGTGACAATGCTTAGCGCGAAAAACTTTTAAATTTTCGCATTCGAATTTTGGTAATTAGCTTGAATCATTTCGGAATTGAGCTATAAGCGACAAACCTAAGCAGCCCACCGCCTTCCCATAATCACTGACCTAGTAGCAAAGTATTTACTGGATATTCTGTTACATAATAATCAGAGTGCGTGTTTGGCATGTAACTATAATTAGTCACAAGAAAATATAATTTTTTTGTAAGAAGTCTCCAGAGTCTCCCCGCGGCCCACCTACGGGTCTCTCACGGACCACCCCCGGTCCGCGGACCACCTGTTGGGAAACAGTGCTCTAAACCTTTTGGCCATTTATACACATACTTTTTATTTTTATACACACACTTTTTATTTTTGATAAATGTTATGTTATAGATATGTCATAATCGTAACACGGACGCCAACGCCAACCCCGACCCGTACACGCATCCACACATAGCCGTGTATGCGTGTAAGCACTACCACAGGGATACGGCACATGCCCATCAAGTATAAATACCCGTGCACAACAGGCACTGGGGACAGTCGACTTTGTACACCTCAACCGAACACATCGTTAATAAAGAAATCATCAAATATTAAAAACCTTTGCTGTTTTGATTGTTACAGATATGTTACCAGAAAATCGTCCATTTAAAACTTTAACCCCACAAAGCCTTGGGGGTTTGCATTAATGGAGACTTTGGCATTATATTTGGGGAACAAAAGCTACAAATTTGTCATAGGCGAACCTTTCAGTACTCTGAAACTTACCCAAATTCCCAACAATTCTCGTTTCCGACAGTTTGAACCAAAACCATCGTTACTCACAGCCGGGAACTAGAATTGCATTTATGTGTCAGTCTGTTAGTCGAAAAGTTTTATACGATATTCTCATCAACTCAAACAAGTCGTTCAACTTGTTTGCCGTGTGAACAGAAGTTGGAAGTTGAAGCGTTATTAGCTTTTGCAATACGTATTAGTTCAGGAAAAATATATTTGCTTTTTCTTTTATTTTTCGTGAATTTTTAAAGCATTGAAGGAAACATGTCCGAATAAGTATATATGAAAAGTACATATTTTATGATTTTATTACCAGGTGTAGTGAGATATCACAACTTCTGGAACACCCTACAATTCTTATCAATACCATTCTACATTCATTAAATCCTAAAAGTACAAGTACGATATGTGAGTATCTATAACATTATCATATTGTGACACGCGCGGCCAACGACAAACAGTATGTAACACGAGAGGGCAAAGCTATTCATGTTACATACGAGTCTGAGTCGATTCCGTGTGAATATTTTGTTTGTCTGTTCATATATGTTTTTTTATAAAAGAAAGGTATTGAACTTGGAATATAAATTTTGCTTACATTGCGAATCATAATAAAAATTATAGAATGTTGTGCTAATCAAATTGTAATTTAATATGTACATAGAATTTGTATAAATGTAGAAAGAAGACCAAGAATAAAGGAAGTCAACTTCAATTAGCCTTCACATTAAGACCTCTTCTACTAAAAGTTCGGCATTTCGTGTGCCATACACTTTTGCGACAATAGTCGCGAAAGGACTCATAAAGTTCGGCATTTCGTGTGCCATGTACTTTTGCAACATCCGTTGCGAAAGGTATTGACTTGCACTCTCACCATCACACAGGGAAATCACTCTAATCCTAACAATTTACATAACAAATAAAAAAAAACCGTTCTGTTAATTAACTCTTTATTATTAAAAAGTATATGTTGATTTTTCGATCGGGCTATAGTCAATGTAACCAGAGTGCAGGTGTTCGAACTCACACAAATTGTCCAACTTCTGTTGAGACGGTCCAACTTGTTTGAATGCTCTTTCAACTTCAAACTTGTTGTTCAACTTCTTTTCACACGTACGATAAGTCTTCCAACTTGTTTGAATGCTCAAAAGTTGGACAACAAGTTGAATCGCGCTTAACACCAGAATAAAAAATTATTATAGAAGAAAAGGCAACATTCTTTGCCAGTTGGATTATAAGTTTGGCCTTCGCGGCTTGCAGGTTTCGCCGATGGTCAAAGTTGCGTCCGTGCTTTCAAATAGTCTCGCTGTAGAATGATGTCGGCCGTCGTCGAGAAACGGCAACTGATTTCAAAGTGTCCTAGACGTATTTTTGGTCATTATAATTTTTGCGACTAATAAGCGCAAGAACGCCATCAATCTGGAGAATTTGTATAAAAAGTCGTAGAAAGACGAACTTCAGTTGCTATAGATTACAAAAGGGCGGGGTTTATAGGAATACTAAAACTAGATTGACAAGAATCTGTAGGTATGTAATTTGCGCATATAGCGTCCGCTGTCGTGCTTAGGATCACAAATTCAAATTCTAACAATTTCCTATTCCTTTTTTAAATATTTCAAGTCTACTAGAATTTTCTGCTCTCTTTCTGTTAAGAAATAATTTCATTTTATGCAACTAATTTACCGCAAAATATTACACTTGGCCGGATTAATACGTCAAACATGAACTCATTATATTTTCTGACCGAACGCGGAAATGAAAAGGAATTATGTAAATGCACAGACTCTCTGCTCGTATATTTGTCATGTCTTCAAAGCGCTCGTTTTTCCCCGAGCAGGCTGCATTGTTAACATTATTCTTCGTCCTGCCTTTTCCGGTGCCTGCATATTCTGTCGTTTTTCTGCTTGTACTTGCTATGCCTAACTAGACGCCTTCATCTTGAATCTCATTGCACAACCATCCCCCCAGGAGAGTGAAAAACAGTGAGGAAATATTACCAACTGTGAAAAATTCTAGAATAAAAAAAAATATGAGATGAACTTTTGGGTTGGGTCGTTCCATATGATTTCTATAGTGTCCGCGTATCTGGATCCCACAACTGTGCGGTATACTATATACACACGACACATGGTAATTTGCATTCCATATTTTTTTTTCAGGAAGCAAATGACGATAATCACTCATCCTGCGGGATATAGTGAAGAAATGGATGTTTCCAAACTTTGAGAAACGTGATCCGATTTTCAATTGTGTGCCATTGAATGGTACGAGTATTGTAAGGCGGGTTTTCACTATTAATTCTTCTAGCGCGAATGAGTGTGGTGGCGATGACGAAGGCTCTATTCTGTTGCTGACTTATTAGATTGTATATGGATTCTTCCCCTTTTGGAATTAATTTTGGGTGAACAAAACTGGCAAATTTAACGTGGAAGTTCCTTTACAAAGAACATATAATGCGCATAGCTCCTAGCTAACATGGCAAAGCTCCGGGAAAAATGTTCATGTAGTTTGGATTTTAAAGGATTCATGGGTGTAATTGGAGGAAAATGAATCAAGAGTTAAAATCAGCTTTTTCTGTTGGCACATTAGAAATGATTAATTTGAGCAGTATACCCCGTTACTTAACGTGATAGGTGACAGAAAACGTCTAACTCAACCACTAAAGCAGCATCTTCGAGGCATGCCCATGATGGCCTTTACTAAACGATCAAACCCAATCATGGTTTAGCGATGTGCCGACAACTCATCCTAAGAAAAACTTCAAGTCAAGAAACCTGAAACAAAAGCCTCGGATTGGACGGATACAAAACAACGACGACCCCGCAAACGAACAACTGATTACTCTTTCGGATCCTGGAATGTACGCTCCCTGAATATACCGGGGGCCCTAAGGGCCCTCCTGGATCAGGTAGAACAATACAAGCTGAGCATAGTTGCAATCCAGGAAACTAAATGGCTCAAAAGCGAGATTAACGACCTCAATTCGCACACTATTTTTACGAGTGGTAAAGAGGAGGGCAACAAGGAGTTTGGAGTAGTTTTCATCGTGAATAAGCAGCTCAAGGACCACGTTATCGGCTTCAAACCCATCAACGAGCGGCTATGTGCGATCCGCATTAAGACCCGTTTCGCTAATCTCTGGCTCATTAATGCGCATGCCCCTACAGAAGTAAAAGAAGACGCGATTAAGGACGAGTTCTACAACGACCTAGAAACACTCTTCGACTCACTTCCATCAAACGACGTCAAGCTGCTGCTAGGAGACTTTAACGCTAAAGTCGGAAACGAAAGCTGGCATAGGGGAACTACTGGTGGTCATAGTCTCCACGACGAAAACAACAACAACAGTCAGCGACTTATCGACTTCGCGAGCGGCAGAAACTTGGTCATAAGCTCTACATGCTTCCCTCATCGACGAATTCATAAGCAGACCTGGAAGTCTCCAGATGAATACACCGTGAACCAAATCGACCACGTACTGATCAGCAAGAGATGGGCTTCTAATATCCTAGATGTTCGATCCTATCGAGGAGCCAACTGCGACACCGATCACTATTTGGTGAAGACGACCTACAGGTGCAGAATCTCTTCGGTGCACCTAACGAGAATCAACCCTGCCAAGATCTTCGAGGTTGACAATTTGATTGATGGCGGCTGCGTATACCACAGCCCTTGAGGAAAAACTGTCGCCCATGCTTGATAACATCAATAATCTAGGCATCCATGAGTTCTGGGAGGAGCTTAAAGACAGCATCAAGGAGGTCGCTGAAGAGGTCGTGGGCTATAAAGGCCGGCGCAGGCGAGCAGACTGGTTCGACGACGAATGCAGGGCCTCGATTGAGGCGAAAAATGAAGCCTATCGCCAATACACACAACGCTCACCCCGAGCCAAGAAAGAAAGATATAACGAGCTTCGGCGAGTATCTAATAAGTTAATTAGACGTAAGAAACGCAAACATTTTGACGAGCAGTTACAGCAAATAAACCAAAGATTAGCCAGTAAGAACACTAGACAGGCGTACAAACTTATAAATAATATCAAGAACGGATATCAACCCAGGACAAGCCTATGTAAGGACAAGGATGGTAACATCATCAGCGACATCGAAAGCGTCAACAAACGATGGGCCTCGCATTTTGAAGAGCTCCTCAATGCATCATCAACATCCCCCGCGGAGCTAGCTCTTGAGCAGTTAGCCGAACCAGGCCCTCCCGTTCTACCCCCAACAGTAGAGGAGGTGAGTCTTGCCATACAGTCGCTCCAAAATAATAAAGCGCCCGGCGCTGACGAGATCCCAGCAGAACTGCTGAAGCATGGTGGAACGTGCCTGACCAACGCTGTACATGTGCTATTGCTGAAAATATGGAACGACGAGGTAATCCCCGAAGATTGGCGCAAAAGCATAATCTGCCCAATCCACAAAAAGGGTGACAAGCTGAAGTGTGAGAATTACAGGGGCATATCATTAGTTTGTACGGCCTATAAGATTTTATCAAAAAATCTTGAAAAGAGAATCAATCCGTACGCAGAACAAATCATTGGCGAGTATCAAGGCGGCTTCAGACCTGGTCGTTCAACGACCGATCAGCTTTATACAGTGAATCTACTACTCCAAAAGTGCTGGGAATACAACATCGACGTATACCAAGTCTTTGTCGACTTCAAGCAGGCATACGACAGTATCGACCGAAGTGTACTGTACAACATTATGCTGAACTTTGGTATACCGGCAAAGTTAGTGCGACTCACAAGGATGACGATGACTAATACCGTCTCGCAGGTCAAAGTGCAGAACCGACTCACTGACCTATTTGAAACTCGTACTGGACTCAAGCAGGGCGACGGGCTGGCGCCGACGCTCTTCAACCTGGCTTTGGAGTATGTAATTCGAGCCATGAATATAGACAGCAGCGGAACGCTACTCATCAAGTCGACTCAATTAGTAGCGTACGCCGACGATATCAACATCATGTCTCGAAGGTTGGGTGATGCAGAAAGCCTCCTGCATAACCTCAATAACGCCGCAAAGGAAGTTGGACTACACATCAACGAAAGCAAAACAAAGGCCATGATGCAATCGAAAACAAGGACGCCAGCAAACTCAAGCATCACAGTGGGGGACCTTAATATCGAGTATGTAGACAACTTCAACTATCTGGGTTGTAACTTATCAAAGGACGCCAACGAAACCGACGAAATTAAGGGACGGATACAACTAGCCAATAAGACATATTTCTCGGTCCTCCCTATAATTAATTCGAAACTTGCGCACAGGAACACGAAGCTCCGCATTTACAAAACGATCATCCGACCCGTGCTATGATATGGCTGCGAAACATGGACCCTTACCCAAGCCTCCGAAATTTTGCTAGACCGATTCGAACGAAAGGTCCTTCGGCGAATTTTCGGGGCCGTTCGCGAGCGAGACCAATGGCGTATCCGATACAACCATGAGTTGTATCAATTGGACGATGAGCTGGAAGTATCGAAAATCGTGAAGCTTCAACGTCTGCAATGGGCGGGGCATGTACAACGGATGGATGACAATCGCATGCCAAAGAAAGTTATGAACTCACAACGAATTGACGGAGCGAGGTTGCGTGGACGACCGAGAGCTCGCTGGAAGAACTCCGTAGGTGAAGACGCCCACCAGCTGCTGGGCTTCCGAAACTGGAGGACAAGGTCACGTAACCGCGACAATTGGAGGTCAACGATTCAGGCGGCCAATGCCCGACGTCGGGCTATCGTGCCACATTAATGATGATACCCCGTTTATATTAGTTTGTTGGGGTAGGTAGGGCTATCGCCCTCTCTTTTGAAGCATCGTGGTCGCCGAACCAAAGAGAGACAAGTATTGTGTGCGAGGCTCCCGAAATATGAATGCGATAGTTTGGTTGTAACTTTTTAGCTTTAGAATTCTGAGATGTCCCTCTGGACACATACCAATTCCATCATTATCCTTCGGTATGAAATATGTCTTTTGTAATTCGAGTGTCCCTTTTGCAATTCGACACAGATCCAAGATGCTTTGTGCGTTAATTTTTCGGTCTAACATCCGTAAAGACAACTGCATCAAGACACGTTTTAATTGTAATTAGAGCTTAGCACGTAAACCGATACTCTGAAGATTGTAAGTATTATTTTCGAATACATATCCAGTATCGCTTTTGAAGGAGTACCCGTGTGTAGACATTGAAGTTGAAGAGTAGTCAATCAATGTCAGAAGAAATTTGATAAGTAGTCTTTGTAATTTTAACTTTTTAATATGGAAAAGAATGTATTTTTTTTTTTGGTTTACTGCTTACACCTCGGAAGAAATGTGACCCGCGGAGAATGAATCTCAAAGAGAAAGTAAATGCATAGATGTGTAAAATAAAGTAACCCCTTACCTACTTTAGACGGTTGCCTCATATTTGCTCCTGCGTATCAAAATCGGGTATCTGCGACCAGAAAATACGTGCTCTATTGTGATTCAACAGGATAAACAACGTTTTTAGACTTCACCTTCCAAAAATAAAATTCAGACATTCGCCTAACATCCCTTCACTTTACAAAGAATTAGGGATCATGCAGCCAGACCCTCTTCTTGGATGTATCATTAACCATTTCATGTTTTTAATTCCAGCACCTTGTAGCATCGCAAGGACTTTGCATCTTGCATCTTTATAACCGTTTTTGGGAAAATGCAGTCTGTACAGTTATTATGATGAACACCGTATTTCGGTTTCTGACCATATCATAGGCGCCGGGAAATTAGCGCAATGCAATTCGGCCTAAAAGGGCGTGCGCACACCTTGATAGTACAATAAAGATGTCATTTTAAATATAAAAAAAAAACTCTTAAGGTCAGTTTTTGTTGATTTCGAACCTGTAGAGTTTGGGAGTGTTAATCTCATTTTGCTCGGTTCATAAAAGGATACATAGTTTGCCCGTAGTTAGGCGTGTGGCACATCAAGTCATAGAAGATGTCGTGTATATTACATACCGGGGTTGTGTTTCTTTATTTCAGACAACGTGGACTGCGTAAATTAGAGAGAAACGACCAATAATTGGTTTCTCATATTTTTTTCAAAATTAAGGTACAACACGGATGTAACGTACCCCAATTCAATCGAAAAGTATAGTGACAGTCGTTTATACATGGAATTAATATCTGACCAAAAACAACAAAGTTGTAAAAGTTACCCCGCCAAAGAAAAATTCATCTGCCGCAAAAAGAATACATATCATTCCAATCCGCTGCTCATATCTAATTTTGTTTGCTGGATGTACTTTTGTTTTAGGTGTAAATGCTGGAGAAGTTTAAATGTACAGTACTACTTCTTAAAGTAATTTGGTGGGAGCTTTAACATTTTATTCAGTGCAACTTTGACGGCTCCCTCCAAATTACTTTAAGAAGTAGTCCTGTAAGCTTCTCCAGCATTTACACCTAAAACAAAAGTACCTATATCCAGCAAACAAAATTAGATATGAGCAGCGGATTGGAGTGATATGTATTCTTTTTGCGGCAGATGAATTTTTCTTTGGCGGGGTAACTTTTACAACTTTGTTGTTTTTGGTCAGATATCATATATTTTTGCATACTTAAATAGCCAACTAATGTTTTTGTTTTGGGAAAAGTTTCAATAGGTTTTTGTTCAGCATATTCCATAAATTTAATATCATAAGTTATATTCACAGGGTCTTCTTTAAAGTAAATAGATACTGCAAACGCAATTGCAAATACGCCACAAATGTCTGTTGCTGAGCTTTTTAAAAATAATTTTGGGATGAAATGGGTAAAGTTTATTAATATGTATTTTGTGCAAAATAGATTTGTGTTATCTTTGTGTTATGGCTCTGCTAACATTTTGTTAGTAATCTGTTAATTTTTGTTAACTCTGTTAATGCTCTATTAACGTTCTCTTAACACTCTATTATCTTTTCGTTAATGCTCTGTTAACGTTCTGTTAATGTTCTCTTAATTCTCTTTAATCATTCGGTTAACGCTCTGTAAACGATCTGTTACCTTTCTTTTATTACTCGATTTACGTTCTGTTAACGTTCTGTTAATTTTCTGTTAACACTCTGTTAACGATCTGCTAACGCTCTGTTGTTGCCTTGCCAACGCTTTGTTAACGTTCTGTTACTGATCTGTCTTAATGCCCCCCTGACCCAGTGTCCCAATGTCACATTGTCCCAATGTCACAGTGTCCCAATGTTCCAATGTCCTAATGCCCTAAGGTCCATTGTCACAGTGTCCTCATGTCCCAATGTTCTAATATCCCAGTGTCCCAATGTCCTAATATCCTAATGTGCCAATGTCCCAATATCCTGATGTCCCAGTGTCCCAATTTAGGTCCTATTGTCCCAATGTGCAAATAGCACAGTGCCCCAATGGTTTAATGTCCGAATGTCCCACTACCCTAGTGTCCCAATGTCCCAGTATCGGAATATCCCAATGTCCCAGTCTCCCACCTAATGTCCTAATATCCCAATGTCTAACTGTCCTAATGTCTTAAGGTCCTAATGCCCCAATTTCCTAATATCCCAGTACCCCAATGTCCCAGTATCCTAATGTGATAATATCCCAATGGCCCAATGTCCTAATGTACCAGTGGTCAGTTTCCCAATGTCGCAGTATACCAAGTGTCCCAAGGTCCCAATAGCCTTATGTCCTAATATCCCAGTGCCCCAATGTCCCTGTATCTCAGTGCCCTAATGTCCCAGTATCCCAATGTTCCAATATCCCAATGTGCCAATATCCCAATGTAACAATGTCCCAATGTTCTAATATCCCGATGTCCCAGTGCCCCAATGTTCCCACGTCCCAGTTTCCCCAGTGTACCTAATGTCCCAATGTCCTAATGTGTTGATGTCCCAATAGCCCAATGTCCTAATGACCCAAGACCCTAATGTTCACATGTTCTTATATCCCAGTGTCCCTATGTGCGAATATCCCGATGTCCCAATGTCACAACATTCCGATGTCTCAGTGGTCCAATGCCCCTATGTACCATTGTCCCAATGTCCCAATATCCGATTGTCCCAAGGTCATAATGTCCCAATGTCCCATTGTCCCAATATCCTGATGTCCTGATGTCCCAATGCCCCAATATGCCGATGTCCCCACGTCCCTGTTTCCCCATTGTGCCTAATGCCCCAATGTCCTAATGTCCCAAGACCCTAATGTCCCAATTGCCTAATATCCCACTACCCCAAGATCCTAGTCTCCCAGTCTCCCGGTAACCCAATATCCAAATGTCCCAATGCCGCAGCGTGTTTTAAAAAATGGTCAATGCGATGAGCCGATAGACGCAATTGTTGGAAATCTTTTGTTAACTTTACCTATTAATTTACCGTTATTCCATCCACTTATCTAAATGGAAGACATTGATTCTTTAGAAGGACCACCAGAGGATCATTCGTTCCAAATTTCATAAAAATCCCCTCACGAAGAGAGACAGTAGAAGCAAGTCTTTCTGCAACTGAAGACTTCATTCTGAAATTGGGTTACTCGCTTAAGTCTGTGAGGGTGAAAATTTCACCGTTTATTGCATATATCTTACCCGTTATTGTGCCGATCGAAGATTTTATTTGGAAAGGCACTAGAACAGGATATGTGGAATATTTTGGTAAAAAATTTTTTTTGGGGGCTGTTGCCTGGAAGGCTGCAGCCGGATCAAACAAAAAAGCAAGTTGTCTCCGGTAATCATAGACTTGTTCGCTTTCGTTTTTCTTTTTCCTTTGGCGGGCGAGACGCTCTCGCGTCTCTTGATTTGTTGGAATCTACAGCTGCGTTTTTAACTACTGAGTACAGGATAGAACAGCACAACATATACATACTTACATGCAAATTCGAACATAATGGGTATGATTCTTTTCCATTAGGTCTACCCCTGAAAAGCTTCAACCGCCAATCTTTTCATCAATCATGCTATCCTTGGAGCTAAAGGAAGTGGTATAACCTAAGGATCCCCTACAAAGCTACATCCAGGCATATTTTTAGATAGAGTGTCGCGCAAATTTGTGTCATGTTGTAGCTGTTAGATGTCCTTATAAAATATTATAATTGTCCCAGATTTGACACATCTGCCCTTACTTCCCCTACAAAAAAAAACTTGAAATTGAATATTTTGGTGTTTACGTGTGTAATTGTCCCAGATTTGACACATCTGCCCTTACTTCCCCTACAAAAAAAACTTGAAATTGAATATTTTGGTGTTTACGTGTGTTCTGGGTCTGTACATGGGCATTCATCGTGCAATTCACACGATTAGATAACGTTATGGTTTTGTGGAATCGCAATGCGGGTGTTCGAATGTCACCAGCTAGGGTTTTTTTTAGAAAACATTCCTAGTTCGAAGAGTAAGTAAGTTTATTTGACTTTTAAGACAAGCGAATATAATTGACATTTTGATATTTTTATCTACTAAATACCAAACATTCCTCACTCCACCGTCGCGCTGAAGCTATAATATTAACCATATAGCAAAATTTGCCATGCCACTAACCAAATTATTATCAACTAAAACAACCGCTCAATACAATCAACATCGTTAATGGAAGACAAGACAAGCAGAAGACGCAACCAAGTCGAACAATAATCCACAAATTGTCAATTTTGCGTCTCAAGTTACGGCACGCAATGATGAGGTCCTCTTCTTCTCGCCTCATATCTCATTCCCTGAAGACAGGACTTCCTCACACGAACGAGTTTTGCTAATATAAAATTCAATCAATCGATGAATTGAATGCCTCCAAAAAGGAACGTGTATAGTTTTGGGTATACAATCAATACATCATTTAAGTCCCTGAGGAAAATCGCTTGACTTTATAGCCGTAGCAATGTGCGTATCTTGTTTTGTTCTGTCTCTATAAATAAATCCCAGAAGGGATTCTGCACATATCCGATTGCAATTCAAATTGAGTCCTATATGGAAAGTGTTACGACCTCATAAAAACGTTTGGTTTAGTATTTATACGAACGTAGTCAATATGGGCAACTCGCAAAGCACAGGAGTCAATTAAGAAAAGGAGTGCGCCTAACTATACACAGCCGCTTTTTTTCAGACAGACATCCATTTCGAAATGAAAGAACAGAAAAAAGCAATTTGTGGGTTAAGCCTGTAAAACGAGATTGAGGGCACGACATAGGACGCTTGTCAAAAAATAGTGTCGTGTCACGCTAAGTAATTAGCACGCTGTACAAGACATGAAACACTTGTTGGATTTGGCCATTACCGCGGGGGAATGAGAAGGATTAATGGAATGGACGCACTATGGACATGGGTCAACATTTTTGAGCGTCATTTACGTTTCGAATGACTTGTTAATTGCTAGTTTTAGCGTCGGAGCCCCTACTTGGTCATTCCTTGAGTTGCGGAAAAAGTGCTGAATAACTACTAGGCGATATGATATTGTGTATCGTAATACAAATGCTTAAGTATGGTACGTAGAATTGATTTTTTTTAGAAGGTTGAAACTATTTCCGTGACCGTAACCGTATTCAGAAAGGAAATAGTATCTAATAACGAACATTGGACGCATCTAAGTTTTGATATGTCAAGTTCAACGACATTGGAATAAATTGAATAATTGAATTGAATTATAGATCCAAGAGGCAGGACTTTCCACGATATAACTAGCTAGACCTTTAACACAACTGTTCGGGCGAGATCCTCCGTAGGCCTTTGGTACGACAGCCTCCCTGAAAAGCTGGTTAAAATATAAATAATATTTCTGTGCAAAAAATTGTAAGGATTACCAACTATGCAGAAAGGTATTCGATGAAATCATAATGAAACCAATGAAAGAGAACACTAGAGACAGCCACAGCACAGACTAGTCAATTTGACTAGTCTCTCTTGATTTGTGTTAGCTCCTCCTTTCCTTCCTTTCCTTTCTTTCCTTCCTTTCCTTCCTTTCCTTCCTTTCCTTCCTTTCCTTCCTTTCCTTCCTTTCCTTCCTTTCCTTCCTTTCCTTCCTTTCCTTCCTTTCCTTCCTTTCCTTCCTTTCCTTCCTTTCCTTCCTTTCCTTCCTTTCCTTCCTTTCCTTCCTTTCCTTCCTTTCCTTCCTTTCCTTCCTTTCCTTCCTTTCCTTCCTTTCCTTCCTTTCCTACCTTTCCTTCCTTTCCTTCCTTTCCTTCCTTTCCTTCCTTTCCTTCCTTTCCTTCCTTTCCTTCCTTTCCTTCCTTTCCTTCCTTTCCTTCCTTTCCTTCCTTTCCTTCCTTTCCTTCCTTTCCTTCCTTTCCTTCCTTTCCTTCCTTTCCTTCCTTTCCTTCCTTTCCTTCCTTTCCTTCCTTTCCTTCCTTTCCTTCCTTTCCTTCCTTTCCTTCCTTTCCTTCCTTTCCTTCCTTTCCTTCCTTTCCTTCCTTTCCTTCCTTTCCTTCCTTTCCTTCCTTTCCTTCCTTTCCTTCCTTTCCTTCCTTTCCTTCCTTTCCTTCCTTTCCTTCCTTTCCTTCCTTTCCTTCCTTTCCTTCATTTCCTTCCTTTCCTTCCTTTCCTTCATTTGATGATCTGAGGATGCAGCCTAGCGAAGTTAGGGTGCCACTCCTCCCTGCTCCAGGTTACAGCCTGGAAGCGGCGGATTTCAATTGGGTGTAGATCTAGTATAACTTCTAGGACACTGTTAGGGCAAGATCGGAGTGCACCGGTGGTAAAGAGACATGCTTGTCTCTGTACCTTACCTAGAGCGGACTTACCCTCCGTAGTCAGGGCTCTCTTCCACCAGACCACAGCACCATAGTTTAAAGTTGGTCTAACTATTGCTTTGTATATCCAGATCATAATGGAGCGGTGCGTTTCCCGCTCTCCCGTCCTTTTAGCTCTTTAAAGAGTCTTGTTGTTGACCTCCTTAGTCTCGATAGCTCCGGAGTACACCAGGGTACTCCTTTGTTATCGTTCGTGTTTCTCAAGGGGCAGTTTTCCTCATGAAGTCAGTATAACGCTGGTCACGTTGAAGAACAAGCTGTCCAGACTCAGCCAGCTGGAGGCTGTCCTGTCGATGGTGGATAGCCACTCTCGTAGGGATATACAGTAGTCGCGCCACTCAGTTAGCTGAGGTATGCGCCTTTCCCGGAAGCTGGGTGTGGGCGCTGTTATTTCGAACCTGATGTACATGTGATCTGCCAGTGAGGTTTCATCAGATGCCAGTTCCTGATCCAGTTTCCTGCCCGTTGGTCGAGTAGTACCCGCCTCGATCTAGTTACGAATGTAGGTTTGCTATCTCTGTTGAAGATGCTAAAATTTAAGGAGGGAAAAGTATCGTTGAGCATATAACGTTGTATTGGGCGACAGGTTTTACGCTACGCAACGCTCCAATACGCCTTTAGTCTGCGCACGGCCTTCGCAGACTGCGGTCAGATCTCCATCGCTGAATTCTGTAAGATATATAAACTTTATACTATTTCTTATTAGTATACATGCTTGAGGTCTACTCGAGCTTGTATCATATATGGCTGAGCACCCGCTTACCTTGAGTCCTTTAATTTCTCCGCATAATTGCCAGGGTTCCTGAATGAGCGCCAGTCCCAAGCTCTCCCTGGTGAACCTGGCCACTACCGTATCCGAGGCTGTAATGGCGTGACGTGATACAGGTTGGCCTGCAGCACGCCCAGTGATTCGCTAGTCATCGGGTTCATCGGAGCCGTCCCCGGGCTCGGGACCCTCTGGTGCTGGATCCCCTTCCTCAGTCTCCATATGTATCTCGGTTTCTGAGAAAAGGGATTAGACGTCATTATCCTCAACGCAGTCGACCTCTGGCGCTGCAGCAATCTCCTGCTCACTGGGACCAGTCCGTGGGCTGCTTGATGCTGCTGAGCTCTCAGCTCCGACTGGAGGCTTTGAAGCCGATATATTGCTTGGATTGAACCGGTTCCAAGTCTTAGGGTGGAGGGTGACCCTTCTCAATTTATAATTCAGACTGAATTCAGCCTTTATTATGTCCGCGAAGGATACTGGGTCAATCGACAGCGTGGCTGAGATGCCTTTGCTTTGCCCGTGCTTCGCGAAGCACTCTCGAGTCTGCCCATCGTTTTGGTTTTCCAGATATTTTAGTGTCTTCTCCGCATTGAACTCCATGGTGCGCGGGAAGAACTCATTGGCAATCGGGTTGCGCGGAATATCGCTGTCTAGTACCGCCCTGAGGGATGCTCCCGGCCATGGTTTCATATTATCAGCTTGCTTGGTGAGCTACTCCACTGTGGCTCCGTTTTCACATCCGACAAGTATGTGGCCTCGCCTCAATCTTATTCCGGCTTGGCGCGCTCGGAAAGGATCTCCGTCTCCGCCAGTAGCACGTTTTGAATTGACGTCTTTTGCTCTGACGTTAGTATTTCCGCTGGGTCGGTGGAGATTATGGCCACACTGGGGTTTGAGGCCACCTTCGCGTAGGAAGCCTTCGCTTTTCCTTTGCCTCCAGAGGGGGGCAGAAAAGCGGCTTCTTTCGACGATTGTTGAGGTCTCCTTGCTCATAGTGGATTTGGCGTCAGTCCTCTCACCTCCTTCGATGCCGCCTTCAATCGCGACAGCGCTACCTTGGTCTTGGCCCATCCTTTGCTGCTTACTGTCTAGCGTAAGAGCAGGTGAGACGTCCGTGGCCGTTGTCTCTTGGCTTGAGGTGCAGGCTGATTGCTGGAGTTCAGTGAGGGTTTCGCGGCTAGCTCTCTCGCTTTTGTCGGCTCATGTCCCTGTGACAGGAGCCTGAGATAACGTTTGCATCCCGCGCCGCTGAGCCCTTTTCTAATGGGATCCTTAACGCCTCCTGGCTCAAAGAGTTTGGAATTCTTCTTTCTGTAATTCGATGGCCCTGGTCTGGGCTCGTCAATGTCCGAGAGGTAAAGCTCCTCACGGACACTACGTTGGGTGGTTTGATTGGTGCCATCCTGTGGCTGTTCGGAAGTGGCAGCTTTGCCTTTTTCCATAGAGGAATACTTTTCTTCCTTCCTGCCTTACAAAAAATTTAACATCTCAAAACTGAGACCACTCTTCAGTCAACACCTTTGAAAGACAACTTACTACTCCGTAAACGACCAACAATACATTGTCGCCTTCTGATACTTTCGGAACTTCTTAAAAAACACGACAAGCGTATTCAAATTGAACTTTTTCATTCAGCGAATCGAATATCATTATTTTCGATCTTCGATTTTTCTTTTCCATACTTTCATCAGAGCAAAAAAGAAAAACTTTTCCACTTTACACATCACCTATCCCACACAAAAATCCAGTGTCAATCCCAAAGATAAAAAAAAATAAAACGAACATACATTAGAGACAATATGTAGCACGTCCTTCAACATGACAAGAAGACACCACAATGCTGTCGGCACAAGAGCAATTCGAGCGGATTGAGAAACATTTGAGGAAGATACGAATTGCTCTCGACGAACGTTCCTAAGACTTATCGACACAAAAAGTCCCTCAGCTGCAAATCCTTCCGACTGTGTTTTTTGTTGGTGCTTTATCGACTTGGGGATTTGCGTAATGGCACTTCTTAGTTTGGTGACAAATCGACTATTTGTTTGCGAAATTACCGTTACTGCCAGAACATATTGCTTGGACGATTACGGTTACAGTTATACGGCAGGCAATGACGTGCGGAGGCGTCAATGTGTAGTGACTAGCGAAAATCTAATTTGTGAATCACAACATAAGGACGATAAATGGAAGAAATTATTCGCTAGACAAGCTTGAATAAGGATTCATCATTACGGACATTTTGTGTTTCATTGGATTTGTTTAAAAATGTGAGAATTATGCAGAAATTTGTACGTGAGATGAATGAATGGTCAAAGTGATCACTGTGGTGGCGCTTATGAAGCCGGTAAAAGGGTAGGCTATGCTGTATCAATATTTGATGGAAGAAATACTAGCTTACTCCTGAACTTCTTCTTCTTTCATCGAACACCCTTCAATCAAGAAGAGCTGGTAATAGTTCTGCTTGCGGAACTCTAGCAGTTTTTACAAACTTTTTCAACGATTTCTTCTGCTTCTCGCTGTGTTGCTTGGCCTTAGTGTTGCAAAGGCAAGCCGAGGAATTACCCGCAGTTAGTTAGGATAGATATCGTCGAGACCCATGAATCAACCGATTTCATTAGTATTAAGTTCAATGAAACATGCGTTTGGTTTTACTTTCATTCAATTCAAATCTGCAATTTGCTAAAAATCCTTCGATACATTCGTATATAATAAAAATAAAAAAGCCACAAAACTCAACCAAATTAACCAAAAATGGCTTAAGCAAAGGCTGGCATCATCATACATCTCTCTACTCAAATTTCATACAAGAATTACCTAACCACGTACAAAAGCCAAAACATTTAAAGGAAAGCCTTCTCCACCCCATGTCTTGATTCGAACGTATAAATTTCGCATGGAGCTACATTCGTCTTATATGTATACGAAAGTGCCGAGAGGCCAGTTCGCCCCCTTAACCTCAAACTCAGTTCACGGTTGCAAAGGTCTGACACTAGCATTTACGCCAAAGGTACACACTTAATATGAAAGGATACGTGACCAACAGGTGGCTACTATTTATTCACCTGGAAACATTCTGGACAGAAGCGCTTTAGTCAAACTGTATGGCACGTATATTCGTATCGAATTACCGCGCACATATTGAACACACACTGAATGACAACGAATCGTGTTATTCGTTACTGACATGGCAAATTTATCGGATTTAATGAATTTGTTTAGTTTGTGTGAGGCAAGTTTCAATTGAGTGGAATTCTGTGGGAAATCCGATTAGATACGGAAGAGGTTTCAATAGAAGGCTTTATTGCGATTGAAGCCTATTGTATGGTTAAATTGAATTGACCAACTCTCTTTTTCCTGGAGTTTAGAGGACAGAGTTTTATGTTTCCGCTAATGTCACGTGATTATTATGTGCTTGAGCATAAAATACCGATTTCTTCATCCAGTGAATGCACTCACCTTCAGAACCCCGGCGCTGCATCACCAGCTCGATGGCTTGCTTAACAACCGACAGCCACCTCGAGACCAACGCCTTGATGGGTAGGGACCTGGGCACGCCCATCCCCGAGGTACACTATTCGCTAAAGACTTCTCTTTAGCAGGTGTGATCCTCCTTCGGCCCCCTTATAGTTAGGCCTAACGTTAAATTCAGATGTGCACATACCAGGTTCGTTGGACCTGTGACTACTCGTCTGCTTAAAGCAGACTCGTAGCGCTACCGTTCACATTGGGGTGGCCCCCATCCGTTTACTAAGCAGCAATTTGACTCAGGACGTGTGGTCATCAATCCACAAACTAGTTAGATAGGCGCGTAGGCATTTTCCACCAAGGCCATTCTCCTTAACTAGTCCCTTCGTGGCTTGGGTTATGCGAAGCCGCCAACTCCGAAGCTCTACACGACCGCTTATATCGGACTCCTCCCCTACGAGGAAACGTATCGTGTTCGACTTGTATGACTGCCTTTCCGAACGAATAGGGAAAATGGTCAGCCATGTCGTGAGCTACCCATACGTGACTCGGAAGCACGGGAGCGTCATCGCCCGAATGGCCTTTGCACAGATCCACGCCATGGCGTATCAACTATTCAAGGGGCCTCCCTGCGCTGCTCGGGTACGTGGTGTCGCAATCCACCAAAAATCTGTGTCCCCCTACACAGATTGTGACACACAGTCACAAGGACACAGATACCCCTGCGGGGACGTTCATTCGTACAATAGAATAAAAAATGTTCACGATTTCCTCGAATAGGTTTTACCACGTGTGCTTCCTGAAAAAAAATTCAATCTGCGCAGCAAACGCTGACGTTTGTGTTTGTGTTTCCTCCCAATTGGATTATTGGGAGAACCGTCAAGTATAGAAAAGCCTTGAAAACAAATTTTACTGTATTTCATGCCACCGTCCAAAACTACACTCAATTTGATTTTATGATCGATAGCACACATCCCTACAATAATTATACTGTACAGTCTGCAACGGTCAAAAATATAAATGTAAACACTTAGAACCCCTTCCACTGTCAAAAACGAATCTTGCTCCGCTTTAAAATTTATTTCGGATCTCGGACCGGATTAGTGGTGGTCCGTGGACCACCATTTAAGAACAGTTGCTCCAGACGGTATGCTTTTCAAAATCTCGGAGTGCCAAACGTCATATCCGCGTTTTTGTCAGATGAGTTCAATTGAATTCAAACGGAAAAGGCTATAAGGTTATGCTCCTTTGGAAAAAAAAATTAAAAACCCTTAAAGGCCGAGTACAATCGAACAAGGGACAGAAAATTGTTTTCCAAGTTATCTATACTTCGAGTTATCAAAATTCGAAATATGTAAATGTAAATGTTAAAATGTTCCGTAGGGGAGGATAAAGGTTGAAAGGCTCCGGCCGATTCCTATATCCTCTTCAGTTGTGGCATAACTGCGGACCCTTAGCTATGCAGGAGGAGCTTCATAGGGTGAACGGCTCCAGCCAATTCCTATGTTTCTCTACGGGGCGTTACTTTCCCGCATTATCCGAGTAACCGCTGCGCCTGAGTGCTGTATTAACAACTTCAGCGTCTCAGGTTACTAAACGTAATAGGGTGACAAAAACCGAACAGTCAATCACCGAAGCAGCACCTCCGAGGCCTCCATGATGGACCTCTTTCGTTTTACGAATACTATCATGGTTAAGCGATGGGCCGACAACCCATCCTTGGAAAAAAATTCTACGTCAAGAAACCTGGAATGAAAGCCTCGGATTGGACAGATACAATCCAACGACGACATCGCAAACGAACAACTGATTACTCTTTCGGAACCTGGAATGTACGCTCCCAGGGGCCTTAAGGGCTTTCTTGGATCAGGTCGAAAAATTTAAGCTGAGCATTGTTGCACTCCAGGAAACTAAATGGCTTAGTAGCGAGATTGATGACCGAAATTCGTACACAATTTTCACAAGTGGAAAACCTTCGGGCCACAGGGAATTTGGAGTGGCGTTCATTGTAAACAATCAACTTAAGCCGCATGTTATCGACTTCAAACCCATAAACGAGCGGCTGTGTGCGATTCGCATTAAAACCCGGTTCTTCAATCTCTGGCTCATAAACGTGAATCTCTTCGATTCACTTCAATCAAATGTCAAATTGCTGCTAGGGGATTTGAACTCCAAAGTCGGAAACGAAAGTTGGCATAGGGGGATTACTGGAGGGTACAGCCTCCATGAAGACTGTAACGACAATGGCCAACGACTAATAGACTACAAACTCAACAAACTTCACATGTTCATTCACCTCAACTAGATGTTTCAAACAATCTGCATCTACCTCGGATAACAACACCGTGTTCATCTCCAAACCAGCAAGTTATCCAATCGCCTACGTTGTCGCTGCTGCCTGAGTCACCGGGTTGCGTACCTCCCTCACAACTTTCGGGCCAGCAGCCATCTTCATCTTCACTTAATACTTCATCGATCGATCTTACTCGTCCGTCAACGGCACCTGTAAGTAACTTAAAAGTTTGCTGTCCTCCTAAGCAGCTCTTTATCACAAGACTCGCTCATGATACTACGGAGGACCAGATAAGACGATATATAGACGACAAGCTTGGATACGTAACTGCATTACTGTCTTGTCGAAAACTTACAAAGGACAACCTTCCCAATCGAGTTCTTTCGTCTTTCAAAATCGTGGTTCCAAATGAACTTGCGGATTCTTTTGGCCAACCGGTATTTTTATGAAGGAGTTTACTAAAAATTTATCGTCCAAATTCAAGAAAAAATCGAAAATAATGAATTTCAACTTATATTATCAAAATGTGCGTGGATTGAGGACCAAACTTCAATGTTTCAATATTTGGTTGCTAACATCAAATCACGACTTTATATGTTTGATTGAAACCTGGTTATGTGATTCTGTTCACAACGGTGAACTGTTAGAAGGATACACTATTTTCGATGGGACCATGGGGCTGCCATACAGACCCAACCCCCATTTTGGTTCTTCTAAGAAACATTTTTTACGGCAATTTCACAAAGCCTTGAATTAATGTGTCTTTATCAAAGTAACAAAAAAGCTCAAATCAAATGGTATCGTACTATGGGGCTCTGCTCCCGGATCACCCCATAATTTATTTTATTTGCCCACTTTTTCCAACCATACCCCACATATATATTATTTTGTCGACGCAACGGAACTTTTGTAAAGACGGAACGAAAATAATGGGGGGGGGATTAAATACAAGTCGTAGGTATGCCCGAAAAAACGTTTAGCCCGAAGAGAGCGAATGGTGTCCAAATTTCGGCCGCACCCGAAATTAGCCTCGGTCTCGTTAAACGATTGAATTGGATATACATATTGTCTCCAATTTGCCAGAATTGCGAATCTACATTTTCATAGTTTTGAGAAATATTCAAGTTTCTATTTTCGTGGGTAGGTAGTTTAATTCATGTAAACACTAAAAACAAAGACTACAGTGGAGTTTTGTGGTTCTGGTAAATTATATTTTGGCATATTGTCCGTTGTGAGATAGGTCTGTTTTATTATTATGGCTGTTCCCTGTTCTGGCAGCTGTTTCGTTGTATAGATGTTATGGATCAGTGCTGCCAGGTTGGCTGCGTGATTTTCCCCTAAATTCAACTTGATTTCCCCCTAAAATGATGGGTTTCCCCCTAAATTGAAAAAAGGACAGAAAATGACCAAAAAGGATTAATGCTGAGCGCAAATTGTGATATGAAGACGAGGGTACAAAGCGTAATGCAGCACACACGATGAAACCAAATAATTTTTTTTTTTGATTTTCGTTCTGTCAAAATAAAAGAAAATGTATGAATTTAACAAAACAAAGAATCCAAAAAATGGATTCAGACGCTTCATGTGTGGGTCTAATGGTATCGCGAAAGCATATATCGGTCTACAGGCGAAACGACGACAGCTAGCTGTAGCGTAGCTCTAAGTTGGGCTAATCGAAGTGGGAATTTGCCGTCCGTAGCCAACTATAATCAAAGAAAAATGAAAAAAGTCAGATTGAGGATAGCTCATCCTCTTATTGCTCCTAAAATACATAGTTCGAGAGAAAAAGGAGTCACTCGAATTTCTAAACGAATGCATTATTACAAATTTTCTATTTAGATATTTATTAGCAATCTAAAAAACGCGTACCAGTTTCATAAGAGAAGATGTTGAACTCCCCAATATGTAAATATGTATTCTACATCTCCCACCGATATCGAATCGAGGATATTCTGGAGGTACAGGACAAGTAAACAATTTTATTTGTTGGTCCCTTAGAGAAAGCATAGTAACACAATCCATGCGTTAGTCCAGAGTGGCCATCAGACAATAAAAATGGCACCGTTTTCACACTTTTGCAGTTCATAGTATGCGTGAAAATTTTATTCAAACGTCAATTTTTTGTTTACAATTGAGAATATAAAATCCGCGTAATATTTATTACTCTCTTAAAATGCCAACGTGATATCTAACCCTTCTGTTGGCGTATAGATCCAGACAGACCATTGGTACTATATCTTGATGAAAAATATCGTTCAACAATATTTTCCACCCCTTTCCATATATATTTCAAAGGAACCGACGGCCACAAATGCGATCAAACGTTCGGCGAAATGTAAACTATGTCTAAAGAAACGAAAAAACGGCGCATCATCGTAAGACATAGTATGTAAACTGTTTCAAGATCCAAAATTAAACCTCTTCAAAAATTAAGATAGATTTTACAGAAAATTCAGCTACACCTTAGGCATAATAGCTCGTAGGCGACAACAGAAGGGTTAATAATTGCATCGACAATATTTTGACGTTTGAATTATTTTGTGGAATGTAGTGTAATAAATTTGGAGTCAAACACATATGGGTTGTGTGATCACATAGCCATTCTGGACTAACGCATGGCATGGGTTACTATATGATTTTTCTAAGGTTGGTCCAACCAGCAAATTTTAAAAGTTAAAGCGACTGTCGCTGACACCAATTTTGATGGAATTTGCTGATTCGTGTTAGGAAAGAAAGCCCCAAATTCTTCCTAAGGTTCTTTAGGTTCCCCCTAAAATTTCCCCTAAAAATTTTATCACCCTAAATTTCCCCCTAAGAGGTTGAAAAAACCCTAAATTTAGGGGATTTTCCCCTAACCTGGTAACACTGTTATGAATATTGATGGAAGATATTTTGCATATTGCACACATTTGCATTAGTATGCGTTTGAAGTTTGCGTGGTTGCGTGGTTTACAGGTTGCCCAAAAATTACCCTATAAAGGCTCCGGAAAATGATTCCTCATATAATTTTCTGCATTTTTCCTAAGGAACAGAGCTAATTTCACTAAAATCTAATAAGCGGCTCAGTTTCTGCCGAGCTTCAAAGACACTTTTTCTGTGATTTGACCTTATGTTCGTTTCGTTTGTATCGCTAAATGAGTTTAGCAATATTGTTTTTGTGTTGGCATGGATTCGTGGTTCTGACATATTGTCTGTGGACATTTTTAGACATTTGCGAAAACATGTTTTCATTTTCTCAATGAAGGAAGCGCGGTTTTTGTTTTTGTTGGCTTAATAATAGATTCGTTATTGCATATGAAGGTGGAAAATCACATTATCTCAAAAACGCTTTTATAGCAATGACAATTCATACCGGATGTTAAACAGAATACTTTCCTGAACGTTTAGAATACACAAATTAGTATCTCCTAAAATGAGTTCAGAATATACATTTTAAAAGAAAGAGTCATTGACTCATTTTGGGGTGATGGGTGGCTCACTTTGACCGAGACTCATATTTGCCGATAATTATATCGAGTAAATTTTATTGTTCTAAAGTAAGTTCACTAAACATAAAAACAACAAACTATCATCTTTTTTTCTAAATATACACACAGATCTTAAGTGACATCATTTCCCGTACACAAATTATATTATTTATCTGGACAATCATAATATTTTCTATCTTATTTTTAGAAACAATAAATACATTCTACCATAACACCCAAACAACGTTTTGTCAAATGATGTTTAAACACGATGATCTTGCGAAGTCGAGAGAGAAAAAAAAAACGGAAATCTACTTTTGGAAAATCATTTGCCACTGATCAATGAAAATAACGACAACAGCAGTCGTAACAGCACAACTCCATATGGTAGTGACCGATGGTTAACATGTCACTAATGGCGGTCACATTGGACTATTTATTCAACACAGTGGAACCTTGATATTTCGAACTCATCATCAATGTGGCACGATAGCCCGACGTCGGGCTTTGGCCGCCTGCATATTTCGAACTCGAATAATTCAAAATACTGGATAATTCGAACTGTTCTGTCGGTCGTTAGGTATTCATTATTTACCAAAAACTTATCTTTACTTTTTGCTTGTTACTTATAAAATGTTTAAACGCTAAGATAGTTTCAACATCATTACCCAAATTGTTAATGCTGAGAAGTAGTTTTTTTTTGCATTCTATTGGTTTCTTTATATATTGCTATGTAAAATTTTTGTAATTCCAATTTTGGATAATTCGAAATTTTTTGTTCAATTAGCCAGGTTTCCACTGTATTTGCACTTGACCAATCTTGATAATTTCGCAGGTCGATGTTATTGTCACTGTCCTAGTCATAGAGCCGTCGTCGTCATTTACTCTGTATGAATAGATCTATCGATAAATTTAGTATATTTTTATATCGATGCAATTAGCACGTAGACTACAGGTGCTAATTGAAACTTACTGATTTCAATTGGTTTTTTTTTTATAGAGAAAAATAGTTTAGGGCAAATTGTATAATTACAACACAAGTATGCCACACATGTGAGTATGTAAATATTGACATGGAAGTAGTGTGGCTGAATGCGTGCTAAATTATGGCAAGACTAAAAGTCCTTATGTTTTTTTTTTCTTCACAATGCTTAACAAAAAATATATACATTCATACATATATAAGGTAGTAACATTTTCATTCTTTATTTTCATGTAAGGGATGTTAATATCATCTAAAATGTTTGGTATGTTACTGTTGGTACTAGAATTTTTTACTTAAAACCCATTGCGAAAAACAATGGCAAGAGTCAACGCATACAAGATTTCGGAAAGAAACGTACTAAACAAAATGCAGATTAAGTATATAGATTGCCTGGAATATGCATATTATTTAAGGAGGAAAACTAAGCAATCACTTCACTATCATCATATCATATCTTACTAGATACAAAACCCAACTATGTATGTCTTTCCGTAAAAAAATTCTAAACGAGTCCATCACATATACCTTCCTCTTTTCAATTTTCTAAAAGTAGGCTCTTCATCATCTCAAGTTTCATTTCCTTTAAGGAAAAAAACAAATTGTTAAGTTTTTCCTGACCGCGGTCTTATGTCCCTTGTATTCTTTCCACTCTTCTATCTAACATCTGTTTTATAGGTCATAGGTCACGAGACTTTTGTATGAAAAATTGCTCGACTCTTCCTTGACGTCCGCAAACTTATTTTGAAGACGAAAAACAACAAACCAATTTTTTCAAGCAGCACAGATCCTTGCTAGTATAATCTTTCATTCTGTCCGAACCGTTTCCTAATTAGAATTTCGCCGCCTATCCTTTTTACAGTGATGATGGCTTAGCTAATATGTAGTGGGTGTGTTTGGGTAATATTCAACTGATCCCTTGAAAACCGCACAGAACCATATCAAGGGACAAAGTACCGGTGCGTTAATAACTTTCTAATTATACCAATCAAATTACGAGCTTGTTGCGAGCTTATTGGCAGTCAACTTTGTCAAGTCATCATCATAAGCGATTATAATCTAGTGAGAAGGGTCGGAATGCGTAGCTTCTTAAACGATTTGTTTCAATTTTAATGTCGTTAACGAGTATGGCGGAGTCGTGAGTTCATGCCGGTCAATATCGTCGAAAGGTGAATAATCTTGAACCGATGGTATTTTCGCGATTCTGACAAGTTTGCTGGTCTAGTTTTAGCTGAATTAAAGTTTAATTATATCTGTGTCACTAGTGAAAAGTGAGTTAAGTCCGATTTTATCGATTTTGAGTTATGTACATAATCGAAGAGATAAATTATCCTATTTCATAATTTTTATTAAAAAATTCATTACGACCATTAGAAACTGAATTATAACGTTGTGAATGATGGGGTACGTGAGTCAAATGAGATTGTTACTTGTGAAAAGTGGGCTAACTGGTACAAAATTTTAACACAGGAGTATCATAAACTTTTGATTGTTAAAAGTGAGCTTAAAATAAGTGATTAGTATTGGAAAGGATTAGGAGAGATTTAGATGATATGCTTGTATAATAAATTATTTATTATACCCTTCACATTTTGCAAAAAAATTAAAAGTATTAAATTTGTCAATTTTCTTTCAATTTACGAGAGGAAGTATTTAATTATAATTTTATTATTGCGAACTGTTACTAGGGTACTTGATTAGATGTCTGTCAGATTATCTAGCTGTACCAGTATCCCATCACGTCTTCGAATCACAAAGTCTATTCTAAAGTTATCGGGATAAAATTTTGCAAACGCGCTTTTCAGTGAAGCTCGTGTGTTAAAAATTTGAATCGCCGAAATAAGTTGGCAGAACTACCATAGGAACCACCACTTTGAAAGTAGTAGCTTAAACGAAACCTTGATTTTTATAAATGAATATTGTTCCTTACGGAACGGATAAAACGTAAACGTTTGTTATGAAAAATTGGATATAGTATTTTCGACATGGACTTTTTATACAATTTTGAGAACTCCTGATGCAGAAGCTTTATAAGTGCTTTTGTTAAGCTTTGTTTTCATTATATCGTATAAGCAATAATAATTTTTTCAGAGGGTAAATTCACAGTGACAATAGAGCTCCTTCTACAAAACGAATATTTATTTTTTGTGTAGTTATACACAATATACACTGTGGAAATCTGTTAAATACTTAAAAAAATCAATGATTAACTTATAAACTTTAATAGCTTAGATATAAGGTTTCATGGTGAATCTTATTTCGGAATTGGGAAATGCAACATCATATAAATCTCCTAACAATAAACAAACAAAATCAACAAATACCCTAATTTAAATTGAGAGAACACCTCATACAATCCATGGATTAGAATCCAAGGATTCGCCGTGAGAGTACGGTGCGGTGTAGCAAAGATTGGCCGTAATAGTTTTCGTTGAAATTACGATGGTGTTTGCATTTTTTTTAAGTGAAAGTTAATTGTGGTTATTAAGTATTATGTACTGAAATTATTGACAAATAAAGTTTATTTTTGAATTGTACACATCTAAGGATAAAAGGCAAGCCTTGCGCCGTTGACCGAACTTGTCATTTTCGTCACACGTGAATAGTTTAAATTTAGGCTTCTACATTTCTATGACATGGTGTTCCAATTACAAGCGTTAGTTAAGTTTTTTGGTATAAACATATTTACGCCGATCATGATAATTTTCTTAAGAAAAACCCTATGGGTGAATAGAATCCGAGGATTCGAATGTCAAATGAGCCCACCCACAGACGGATTTAATTTTTGACGGAACGACAATCCATTAAAATGGATTCACCGTGAGTGTGAGGACAATCTTCCATTTTCATCCGTTTTCGTAATTGACATTAACCTTCTTCAGCGCAAGACGGAATAAACAAACGAACAAAAAATCCGTTATGTGTCCTATCTTCTGTATAAAACACGAAGCAGTTTATCGTCAGGATAATCCTAATAGTTTTTCCTATACTGGAAGTAACGTCATCAAGTGTTCCATGGTAGCCTACCCTACTACAAATTTTGGACAGAGTTGCTCAATAGTGTTAAGCAGTGTTGTTTATGTATTTAACAGTTGATGTAACCACCTCTAATACAGTTAAAACTTCTCTGGAAAATCCTGACCATAAATTGTTTTCGTTTCAATACAGATAAAACATTTGTAGCAAGAGTTGTCGCGTCTTTCAAGGTTACAGTTCCTCACGACCTGTTATTACCGTTCGAAGAATCTTTTGGGCCGCATGGAATCCTTCTGAAAGAATTTTCACGGAAAAAGGATTTTCCTCGACAACGTCGCAACAACAGTGTGACTTAAAATACAACCTAACTTTGTACTATTAGTTCAGTAATATCGTGTCGATTTAGTACCATTCCGTGAAAAAAATACAGAAGTTTTTTTCTCACTGTTTCTTTATGTATTATGGGGCGCTGATTCCGAATATGAACTTTGCACCCTAAAAAAAGTGCCGCAACCTTTAAAAAAGGGGGGAAAGGGGGGCATTTTTTCGGTTTTCTGCGATTATTTCAAAAACGGTAGGAGATACAGAAAAATTGTCTGAGGACGAAAGAAACTACATAAAATTATCTTTGCAATGATATATAACACATTAGAGTTTAATTGAATATTTCGGCGTTAGAATAGAACATAAATTAAAATATTTTCATTTTAGACCTTTTTTAAAAGCTCCATAACTTTTGAAAGAATGTTAGTTCAGCCGTTAAATTTTGTATAAGTACTCATAATAAGTTCAAGATCATTTTAAGGTAAACATTGAGTCGCTCCGGTCAAGGACCCCCATTATCCCCCCATTTAAATTTTTCAAAACGGCATGTCCATAACTCCCCCCAAAATTGGAGCAGAGTGGTAAATTTTGGTTTGCTGCGATTGGAGGTCATAGTCACCCCACCCACCAAAAATCAGCTCATTCGGATGAAAACTAACGGTACCTCCCATACAAAGTGACCCAAGACAACTTTGTTCTACAGTTTATAAAATGAGTAGTACCTACTCGTACGTAGAACAAATTCCTGATGGGTCACTTTGCATGGGAGGTACCCTTAGTTTTTATCCGAATGAGCTGATTTTTGGTGGGTGGGGTCACTATGAGCCTCAATTTCAACAAACCAAAATTTAGCACTCTGCTCCAATTTTGGGGGGAGTTATGGATATGCCGTTTTGAAAAATTTTAATGGGGGAATACTGGGGGTCCTTGACCGGAGCGACTCAATGTTTACGTTAAAATTATCTTAAACTTGTTGTGAATACTTATACAAAACTTTACGGCTGAATTAACATTCTTTGAAAAGTTATGGAGCTTTTAAAAAAGGTCTAAAATGAAAATATTCTAATTAATGTGCTATTCTAACGCCGAAATATCCAATTAAACTCTAATGTGTTATATATCATTGCAAAGATAATTTTATGTAGTTTTTTCCGTTCTCAGACCATTTTTCTGTATCTTTTACCGTTTTGGAAATATTCGCAAAAAACCGAAAAAATGCCCCCCTTTCCCCCCTTTTTTAAAGGTTGCGGCACGTTTTTTAGGGTGCAAAGTTGATATTCGGAATCAGCGCCCCAAAATACATATAACAAAATTGAGAAATAAACTTCTGTATTTTTTTCCTGACGAAAATACGATATTATTGGACTATATCAGAATGTTCGTGGTTTAAGGACCAAGCTCTCAGTCTTAAAACTTGATGCTTTAGCATGTTTCCACGACATCGTTTGCCTTTCAGAGACATGGTTGAACTCTTCATTTAACAGGGGACAGATCTTGGAGAGCTATAACGTATATCGTTGCGATAGAAATTTAGACCTTCTTAGGAAATCTACAGGTGGTGGTGTCCTTATAGCAGTTGGGAATCACATGGAATGCTCACTGGTATCCTCAACTGTTAATCAGACTTATAATTGTGTAACGGTAAAAATTGCATTTTCCTCTACCTGTTCCTTGTTAATTACTTGTTTATATGTTCCATGTGGTTCTGCTCTGTCTATTTATGAATCTCTATTTGGTCATTTATCCGACATATGTAATATCATGAGCCCGAATTCTCCTATAATTATTTGTGGTGATTTTAATATTTCTGGGTTAATTTGGCCAAACACCCCCGGCTTTCCTGTGGATGCCGTATCGTCGTCAATTTTCTTGCCCTTGACCTCATTTATGAACTTCTGTAATTTATTGCAATTCAACGTGGTTCATAATTTTATGGGCAGAGTTCTCGATCTGGTCTTTAGTAACCTTCCCATATCTTCCCTTTCATCCTCATATGCTACTTCGGGGTATGTTCCGTGTGTTGCATATCACCCGGCGTTACTACATGATATTAACATCAGCACACGGCAGTCTCAGCAAATTTCAAAACCCAGTCTGTTAAATTTTCATAAAGCGAATTACGAAGGCATAAATCAGCAATTGTCAATGATTGACTGGAGTCTAACTTTTGATAGCCTTAGTTGTGAATCTTCTGTGGATAGATTTTATACTATTCTATACAAAATTATTTACGAATTTGTGCCTTTTTCTATCTCAAAACAACGAAAAGGTCCTATATGGTTTACCCATCAATCTACAAATTGATTCGCCGAAAGAATCGAGCACGATCTCGATATAAGCGCTTTCAGCGGCTATATGATCTCGCATCGTTCCAGAAACTTAGAAAGCAGACTAAGCGCTTGATCAAATCTGCACGTTCTACATACCTCTGAAGCATTGAGAATAGTATAAATCAAAACGAATCCAAGCAATTCTGGTCATTATGTTAATAACCTGCGTTCTTCTTCGACCCGGCCATCATCGATTGTTTATGAAGGAAGCACTGCAAATACGCCGTCAGAAAAAATCTGAGCTCTTTGCACTATTCTTTTCTAAATCCTTTAGACAGCCATCTACACATATAACTTCTCTTGATCACCCACAACTAGATGATTCTCCCCTACCTATGATATCTTCATCGAATGTTTATCATTTGATCTCTGGCCTCAATGTTAGCTCTTCTCCCGGACCTGATGGTATTCCCAACTCCTTTTTGAAAAACACAATCAACTTCATATCTTTTCCTCTTGCTATAATTTTTAACAAAAGTATACAAGAAGGAATCTGTCCTTGTCAATGGAAAACATCCTTTACTGTTCCCATTCCTAAGACCGATGATATGAAACTCGTGTCCAACTACAGACCTATATCCCTTGTTTCCACTTTCTCAAAACTCTTAGAACGTTTTGTACGCAACTATGTGTATATCATCTGCTCCAATCAACACGGCTTTTGCAAAAAAAAAATCCACTGTCACCAACCTAATTGAATTAATCAATTTCATCGCCAGATCCTTTGAAACTCACCTTGATGTCCATGACATTTACACTGACTTTTCGAAAGCCTTTGATTCCGTTTACCACAAAATTTTGCTCGAAAAGCTAATCGCTCTCAACTTTCCTCGGCATCTGATCTCCTGGTTCTCGTGTTATATTCTCCATCGCTCATCCAATAGTCTAAGAAAATTGGACCAAAATATGGCCATCGAACGGCAAAAATCCTACATCGGCAATTTTTTTTTTTGATTATGGTTGGGGATGGTCCCGAGATGATGGCATAAAATGTCCCAACCGATTGGGGGTCCGCAACCTTAAAACAAGGGGGGAAAAAGGAGAAATTTTTTCGGTTTTTTGCGATTATTTCAAAAACGGCAAGAGATACACAAAAATATCCATTCCAATGATATAAAACACATTAGAGTTTAATTAAATATTTCGGCGCTAGCCTAACGAAATAAATTATAATATTTTCATTTTAGACCTTTCTAAAAAGTTCCATAACTTTTGAAAGAATGCTAGTTCAGCCGTAATGTATATGTACAAGTATTCACAATAAGTTCAAGACCATTTTAAGGTAAACATTGAGTCGCTCCGGTCAAGGACCCTCATTATCCCCCATTTTAATTTGTCAAAATGGCATGTCCATAACTCCCCGCAAAATTGGAGCAGGGTGCCGAATCTTAGTTTGTTACGATTGGAGGTCATAGTCACCCCACCCACCAAAAATCAGCTCATTTGAATAAAAACTAAGGGTACCTCCCATACAAAGTGACCCGAAACAACTTTGTTCTACAGTTTATAAAATGGGTACTACGTAGAACAAACTGATGGGTCACTTTGTATGGGAGGTACCCTTAGTTTTTATTCAAATTTTTGATGGGTGGGGTGACTATGACATCCAATCGCAACAAACCAAAATTTGGCACTCTGCTTCAATTTTGGGGGAAGTTATGGATATGCCGTTTTGAAAAATTTAAATAGGGGTATAATGGGGGTCCTTGACCGGAGCGACTCAGTGTTTAGCTTAAAATGATCTTGAACTTATTGTGAATACTTACACCAAATTTTACGGCTGAACTAGCATTCTTTCAAAAGTTATGGAGCTTTTAAAAAAGGTCTGAAAGCTAGGTCTGCTAGCGGTTTGAAATTTGGTCAAATGTTTGTTTTGCTAAAATCTTGGACGGTATTGAAAATAGGCCAAATCGGACCACGGGTTCCCCTGCCTACCTTATAAACTACCCCTCCTTGATATTTTAATTCGGCCATAACTTACAGTAGAATATCGCTATCGACTTGAAATTTTGATCAATGTCTCATTCTGACATATACTTTGAGCTGATGGAAAGTGGAGTATGTCCGACTACCCCTACTTCCCCTACAAAGTTATATTCAGCCATATCTTTTGATAGAATGTCACGAAAAACTTCAAATTAGTATCAAATGGTAGCCGTTGGATGCCTTGACAAGGTTATAAAGATGTGTCAGATTCGACCCATCTGCCCCTCCCGCCCCCGCAAAAAATATGAAATTTAATATTTTGGGTTTTGCGTGCCTTCTAGGTCTGTACATGGGTATAGGGTATACACTCATCCTGCTATTTGCACGATTAAAACTCGGTCTCGTTATTATATAAATTTAAAATTCCATATGATTCGTACCCCGAGCGTCTCTCTCTACTAAACTTAATATCTCTTGAAAAAAGGCATATCTTTCTTGATGAATGTTTTCTGTACAAATTATGCAATGGTCTACTACGATCAGCCGTTTCAAGGGATATTGTGTTTAGATCTAACGCATATAATACTCGTAATTCCTCCGTTTTTTATCCTCCAACTGCCCAATTGTGTGTGTATAAGGATTCACCACTTCTCAGAATGATGAGTAATTACGACAAACTGGAGCTTGGTCCTTTGTCATCTTCTCTAGAAATTTTTAAGAAAACCTTCCTTCAAAAATTATCTACAACAGAATCCTCCATACTGTTAAATTTGATTGTTTAGATGTATTTTTTTCTCTTTTGTTTTATATTAACTGTATTACTGTTATTTGGGTCTAAGACCTGCAGCGCCCGCTCTAAGAGGATGCAAGCCGGGCGGTCGCCCGGGGCGCAAAATTTTTGGGGCGGCATTTTGATCAGCACTTCATAGAAATAAAACTTTAAGTTTTCGAGTTTCGTCTATAGTAAACTAATTGTGTAACTATCTGACAAAAAGTACAGAAAATAGCGCTACTCTGTTTCTTGAGTTCTTAACGACACCAGCACCAACACGTCCTCTAGATAAATTTACGTTCTGAGTCTGTGACATGCTGAAACTTTAAAAATTTATCTTCATAAATTTGCACCAATCAGCAGACGATTAAGAAAGCGTCCCAGAGCTTAGGGGATCTGCTCATGGGCGTAGCCAGGATTTCGTTTAGAGGGGGCAGCCCAGAATTCTTTTAGCTTCATTTATCTTAGCCAGTGGCGTAACGTACGGTGTTCCATGTGTTCAGCGGAACACGGGCCCCCAAGCCAGAGGGATCCCCAAATCCGAAAACATAAAAACAAATTGTATCATAAATTCTAGCAGTGTGGCTCGATAGGCCTCCTGACTTCCCCCTATACCAAACTCGATTTTCCCCCAAAATGATAATCTTTCCCCTAAATTGGTATAAGGACAGAAAATGATCAAAAAGCTGGAGCGATGGATACCAAATGTGAAATGTGGACGAGGAGATGAAGCCTAAGGGTACCGTGAAGGTGAATGACTCAGCTATTTGGAGCCTTCGGAGGCTCAGTGAGAAATGGCACTCTCACTCTATCTTTAAGTTGGCGGAGCGTGGATTTGAGTCTCGCAGTGACCGTGAATGTTTGTATTGTCTTTAAAAAATGCTCCTATGGCTTTGTTTTTACACCGACCAAGAGCTGCCAACCCCTCTCGATTCGAGAATAAAAACTCTTGAAGCGCTAATACGCAACAAGAACACAGCTGTCGAGAAGACTTGTCTTCAGGTAAACAGGGACTTAGAAACCTTCTTCTTCCTTGCCTCGTTCTTTATACCGCTCCATGGTTCCGCGTTGCTCGACCTGCGGTGTAGGCACATCGCCCGTTTTGGCGATAATTTCTCAGCATATTTCTACAGGCAGCTCTATCTTGGATCGTGTCATTGCCGAGACCAATGCGTTGTTGTTGCTTTTTCATTTGACACATCCAGGTGTTCTTCGGTCTGCCTCTGGCCTTGGGTCCATCAAGTGGAACTTCCATTGATATCGCTCTCTTTGCGGGGTTCTCAGGCGGACGCCTTTGAACATGGCAATACCAATCCATTCGTCGGTCTTCGAGCTTTTCGGTGATTGGTTGGTCTATGGACAAGCTGCCTCGGATGTAGCTACTCTTGATGTGGTCCCTTTTGGTTACACCAACCGACATGCGTAACATTTTCATTTCAGTCGCTGTCATTTCTTTCGCGTAACCTTCATACATGGTCCAGCATTCTGATCCATACATGAGTGCGGGACGTACAACCGTTTTGTACAACTTGCCCTTTAGCTTCAGTGGCAGGGACTTAGAAACCGAAACCCATAAAATGGCATGCTTGCGTGCTTGTCTTTCATCTCAACTTTTGTAATAGAGTTGACAAGCAAGCGTTAGGAGCTTAGCTTAGCTTATCAGGTTACTCGTTGTTTTTGCTCAAGAAAATTGAAAAGAAATAAATGTTCAATTTGCTAGAAAGAGTGCCTCTCGTGAATGTTCTTGCGTGAAATTCAGAATCAGAATCGTCAAAACTCTTCAGCTAGTTGATGTGATCCTCATATCTAAGGCAATCGCTTTTAGTCTAGGATCAACGACAGTTTCGAGGCAGGTATTCAAGGGCAATCCACAAGGTGATTTCTTTACGCCTCTTGGAATTTGTGATAAATAGATGATTTTACAAGTTCTCCTGAAATCTTTCAAATTTTAATTTTGTTAAAAAAACTTTGAAACATGTTGCCTAAGCCGAAATTTTTTGTTGCTCTTGCTAATTTTTTTACTGCTTCAATGTGAATTATGTTTTGTCATGTTTCCTGATGAAAAAAAAATTGGACGTTCGACATGGGGGCCCTCCATGTTGTCGATTTCGAACACAAGAAATTTGGGAAACGTTCTGCCACTGATCTTAGCTAAGATTTTTTTAGGGGGTGGAGAATGTTTTTTTGACATCAATTAGGGTTTCGATCGCAAAAAATATTGACCTAAAAAGTTTTAAAAATTGTTAAGCCAAATTTAAGAAAGGACAATTGAGAATGACCTTTTTTTACCTTGGACGATAAATGGTAACGGAACGGTACGGCAACTGCATTCAACTCGGATACTTGTATATACTCATTACTTTTGGCTTTTAAAACTCTCGCGAAAACCATATCTCAGAGTCTCGCTAAGAGAAACATTTCAGATTTGAAAGATTAGGTCAAACGCGGTATTTTAGGATCTTATATATCGAAGGGTATTAAATAATGACACCTGGAAGTCTAGTCTTCGAGATTGCAGTCTCAGTCTCTCTCCTGTTTTAGTATCGAATCTAAGGAACGGAACACATATTTCGTAATGAAATTTAAATTTAAAGTGTGGCAAATCCTGCAAATGAAGTCAATGCTTCCCATGATCCCTTTCAAAACAAAAAAAATAGGGGCGGCAATTTGAAATCTTGCCCGGGGCGGTATAAGTGCTAGAGCGGGCGCTGAGACATGTTCAGTGTTCTGTAATAAATAAATATGTAAATAAATAAATCATCATTAGCTATAGGTTTGACAGGCAGCATACATAGATAATCGCCTTGAAATCAATATGACCTATGACAATAAACGTATGTACCTATGTATTTAATTTTAATATATAATTATGGCTCTATTACACTACGTCATATCATCATATTTCTATCATATCCTTAAGCCGGTTCGATTTCATTTAGTACACGTATAAAAATTTAAAGCGAATGAATCGAGCTTAATCACTTACTGTACAAAATACAAAATTAACGATAAAAAGAAGAGAGGGCACTTCGGGGCATGAAATATAGTTTAAGACCGATTCCCATACCTAGCAAGGATATATACGAAATTTCGTAAAAATCGGTCCAGCCGTTTCGAAGGAGTTTGGAGTCACCTTGACTACAATTAACATTGTATTTGATCCAATGACAACTAAATATTCCCATTGAATTTAAATGTTGTCGATGGAAACTTGATTGCAACAGGTGACTCTTATACAAAATGATATTTCGGTATTTACCACCACTTCCTTTGAGGTTTTCAAAAAATTGTTGGTCCATAAACCTTCTCCAACGTAAGACGAATAAAAGAAAAAAATAATCATCCAAATCGGTCCAGTGGTTTAGATGTTTACTGGCAACAGACACAAATACACATTAATTTTTATTATTAGAAAAAGAATGAAATACAACTTATAGAATTTCTAAGCAAATAATGATATTTTATCATTTGTTACGACTGAATATTATCTACAATATTTAATTATTTCTTTCATAAATTCCTGTCAAATGTGAGTCATATATGAAACATCATAATACCACCAAACTCCCAAGTCAAATCCCAGCCCTAAATATTTTCTTGTCTTTAAAAATACATTTCTCCATTAAGAATGTCAAATCAAACTTATTTTTAATTATGTACTTTTAACGTATCCGGTCCGGCTGAATTCTACCACATATAATAGTCTAAACCAAGAATTTTTTTTTGATTTTCTTATTATTGCGGCTCGCAATTAATCAGTTTGCCAAGAATATCGATTAGAATTGATAAGCCCGCAGCACTTGTACACGTATGTACCTATAGTATAAAAAAAGTTTGGTTCTAGATTAAGTTTCCAATTAGGTTTCGCAATGCGGTTCATTTTTCAAGATATTTTTTTTCTTGTTTGCCGCGATTGAAATACTAATTTGTTGATAATGGAATTTATTGAGATTAGTGCCAGAAATATGATCATATGCATTACGTATTATGGAATTGGAAATATTAATTATAGTCAAAATTAGCAATAATAAATACCAATTTAAAGCACCGCATGTAAAGCAAAGAACAATTTTTGGATGATCTATGGATAAATTTGACTGAAAAATTATGAAATAAGTTTAAGCCTTACGCCAATACGGATAAGAAAAACGTTTCAAGAATTATTGGGGTTTGGGGTACTGTTTATTATAAAAAACAACAAATGTTTTAGAGAATTCTGCAGAATTAAATTAAACTTCAAACCCAAACCCACATAAGGCCACATACCCCAATTCTTAACCCTTTAGCTGCCACAGACATATGAAGATTTTCGCAAAAATCATTTTCTTATACAATATATCCAAACATAGACTAGCTAAAATAGCAAAATAAGATGATTATCACATGAATGCTGTGTGATGTGTGGCCATCCAATGTGATAAAATTTATTCAAATTATGTCAAAATCGAGCCTAAATTAATCCTAGATTTCTGCACTTAAGGCATTAAAACTGTTAGAAATTGAGCTGGAATAAAATGATGTAAGATAGATATGATCGTGAGACTATGCTCCAATTTTAAAAAAATAATACAAGCACCCCATCTTTGGTAGAATTTGGAGAAAATTGAGATGGAAAAATAAATTGTTTTTGGGTTAAATCATAAAATTGTTTAAAGGGTTAAGAATTGGGAGTATGTTCCGTACAACTTGAGAAATCATAATTCGGTGCGTTTATGCGGTAGTTTCCGGACACCCGGAGAATAGAAATTGTAAAAGCAAACGTCAACAATGATGATTTCGAACAATTCCTAGATGGACATTCGGTGGTTCAGTGGTAGAAATGATACTCTATCTCTGAGCTGATGGAGCGTGGGTTCGAATCCCGCTATGATAATTGATGTTTGTGTTGTCTGTAAAAATACTCCTACGGCAACTGGTTCTACGATGTAAATCGTCCCAGAGCTATCTGTTACTACAACGGCCAAGAGCTGCCAAAACTTCCCTTTGATTCAAGAAAAAAAAAATCTCTTGAGTTGCTACTATGTACAACAAAAACATAAATTAGGTTAGATTGTGGAGCACTGAAGCCCAATAGGCCTATTTATGCTATCGTGCTAGGAGGCTAGGACTATGCCTGACGTATTTGGACAGGATGTGAGTTGGCTAATTGACACCGAAGCATTGCCATCCGTGTCTAGATAGGCCACTCCAAACAGCGGCGTTTAGCCAGAGCATCGCACGTACCACGTCCTGTGTGAGTGCGACGCTCTGCTCTCGCTAAGCGCCGCTGTATGGAGTTGTCCGGGCGTCTTCTTCGCAGCATCAACAGTTTGACTCTTGTCTAAGTCCTATTATGCGAAGGTATTGCGCGTTGAGGGCAATTTCGCGACAGACATGTTAACTTTTCCTAAGCTAGCTCTAAATTGGCATCGCACACAATGAGTCGAGCCAGTGCTAGTTTTGCCCCTGCCTTAATATAAATGTCTACAGGTCCACTAACATTTCGTTGTGGCGTTGACTTGTTGTGCAGTTCTGCAGGATTGGTGGAGATTAAGGCCATGCGGTGTGATGGGGCCACTTTCACATAGGAAACCTTGCCTCCAGTAGAGCAAGAAAAATTGTTCCTGGGGTCACATTGCTCATTAAGGCATTCACGTCTGACCTCTCGCATCTCTCGCTTCCTCTGGGGCGGATTGGTCTTGGCCCACCGATTTCCGAGAGGTACATCTCTTCTGGGACACTTCGTTGGGTAGCTTCATTGTTACCATCCCTTGATCTTTTGGCTATTCGGATACTCGCTGTGGCCTTTTCGTTTTAGTTGAGGAACTGACCTGATTTCTGTAACTACGAGTAGCAGAGTAAATTGACCAAAGATCCAAACAAGCACCATTGGTTAATCTCCAAAGAAAGTTGACGAGGGACCCTTCATGGACGTCGGGCTTCAATAAGTTATCCAATAAGGTTCTGCGGAAGAGAGATCAGCACGGATCGCAAGGCATTTGATGACGGTCTGCAATGTACTTATGCCTCGATAGAAGTAACCTAGAAAAAGAAATGAGAACTACAGCCGCAAAAGGCACCTTAACTAAAGTGCCCGATGCTTCTCCAAAATAGTATCCCCTCTCTGGTTCCTCAACATGAGCTGCTATAATCACGAAACACACCCATACAGAACGGCATTCTTCCTATGCCTAGAGGAGTGCTTTGCAGACTATAACATTACAATTTTAAGAACCTTGAACTTACGGAGCAAAACCCGGAGGCTGTTCTTATCAGTAAGCGCAGAAAAGGTGCTCTCTAATTATCCAGCTAAGAAGAAATATATTAACCTAAAACAATAGGTATTCGGGGGTTTATGATTACATAATTTGAGACAAAGCTTTAGTGAGCATGTTCAATAGGTATGCGATCACCAGCGTGGCTTTAAAAGGACTTATACCGAATACAGACGCGCAAGGAGTAGGAGATTATTGTTGGCAAAGTTTGTTACATTCATACTACTGTATGCTTCATCCCCGCAGGGGAGTCTGTTTCCTTGTGACACAGAGTAAATCTGTGTAGTGGGACACAGATTTTTGGTGAGTTGCAACACCACGTACCCGAGCAGCGCAGGGAGGCCCCTTGTATAGTTGAAACGCCATGGCGTGGATCTGTACAAAGACCATTCCGGCGATGACGCTCCCGTGCTCCCGAGTCATGTAAGGGTGGCTCACGACATGGCTGACCTTTTTCCCTATTCGTTCGGAAAGGCATTCATATAAGTCGAACACGACGCAGTGTTTCCTCGTAGGGGAGGAATCCGTTATAAGCTATGGTGTAGAGCCTCGGAGTTGGCGGCTTCGCATAACCCTAGCCACGAAATGACTAGTTAGGGAGAATGGCCTTGGTGGAAAATGCCTACGCGCCTATATCTAACTAGTTTGGGGATTGATGAACACACGTTCTGAGTCAAATTGCTGCTTAGTAAACGGATGGGGCCACCCCAATGTGAACGGTAGCGCTACGAGTCTGCTTTAAGCAGACGAGTAGTGACAGGTCCAACGAACCTGGGATGTGCACATTTGAATTTAACGTGAGGCCTAACCATAAGGGGGCCGAAGGAGGTTCACACCTGCTAAAGAGAAGTCTTTAGCGAATAGTGTAACTCGGGGATGGGCGTGCCCAGGGGACCATGGGCTCTACCCATCAAGGCGTTGGTCTCGAGATGGCTGTAGGTTGTTAAGCTAGTCATCGAGCTGGTGATGCCACCTCGGGGTTGGGTTTCTGAAGGTGAGTGCATTCACCGGATGAAGAAATCCCCATCTGACAATAAGACCTTGTCAGTAAAACACCGAAGGTCCAAACCGCCCGAAGGACCGGGAGATAAGGCCGTAACGGCTAGGTGCTCCCCTGACGGTATAACCCGTAGATGGTATCTATGTATGCTTCATCGGATTGGGTATGGGTAAGACGAGTATAAACACAGGGAGCAATAAAAAATGGAAACCTCTCATCTTCAGGACCCCAATGGCGTTAGAGTCTGGACGTCTGCACCCAGAAATTCATAAATAAACAAGCCCGTCCGTGAGTCCCCTATGGCCAATTAACAATGTCGGGAAAAAAAAGCCCGCCTACCACGGTTCACAAGACCCCACCCCTCGATATTTTTCGATGTCCTGCTTGTCGCGATACGACCGCCACCCATACCACATAACGGTGGATGCAAAACCTTCCAATCGGAAAGAAGCGCTCTAGAAGGCCTTCTGGATCGATAGAGGGCTTCCGTAACCCATTCCAATTCATTTCCATTTTAACATTGCACGTCCGCAGAGGTAACCGCTTCTCAAGTAGCGGTTTGGAAACGCGTTTAGAAGCGCTTCTACAGAAGCTGATATGGTGGTCTGGAAAGCTCTTTGTGGAAACCATATAAGGCTCGGTTTAAAGTTTTGGAAAGATATGAGCATGCTTCCCCAGAAGCACAATTACGAATGGTGACGGAGCACATTTTTAAAGTTCTTCTTTACGCAACTGCTTCTCCAGAAGCGCAATTGCGAATGAAGGAAAAGCGGTTCAAAGCAGATGTAGTAAGCGCTTCACTTGAAGGACGATTGCGAATGAAAATTAAGCGCTTCCCTAGATATCTCTCTATTTTATACCATTAAGCTAAGCTAAGCTCAATCCGTTGTTTTTGCGGAACCTGTTGTTCACTATGTGCGGTGATTTTGAGTTGCCTCCAATGGTAGAGGACGAATCACCATATGGAACATCCATTGATATCGAAACTCAAGGTAAAGTCAATAAATTAATTCAAAATTTCAATTATTTTAATCAAACGTTAAATTGAACTTAAATCCGAACTTCGAATAAATCATGACAGCAATTAACTCTCTTCGTTCACTCTTTCTACTATACTCAAAGCCAGCTTTTCTGCATTTCTTCAATGTCAAACTTCTGTTTATTTACATTTACTTATCCTGTCGTCTTCTCCGCTTGAAGCATTTCCCTAGACGAGTAATTTGATTAGTGACCGGCTGACTTTATTGCTCCATCTAAACTTTTTGGAAAACCAGTTAAATATTTAACAAAATCCAGGTTGAAAAGTACTACTTTAAATTATTATTGCCCGAACTCTGATAGCATTTACACGCGCGCGACATAAGGACACAACTTCAAGGACACAGCGTTCGACATAACGATGCGCGCTTTATATTAATTAAGTTAAGAGATTGTTCAGAAAGTACAAGAACAACTCTCTTTTCCGTTGCGGCAAAAAAAAATGTGTAGTACTCGTGCAGAGACTTACAAAATGACGGAATATGATGACGACAATTTAAGTGGAGTACAGAGCGAAGGTTTTCCTTGTGCCAACCAAAGACGTCGTCGTCGATGTCCAACAGCGTCTAAGAGAAAGTCCTTCACCTAAATAAATTCAAATAATAAATGGACTCAAGGAATGAAATGAAATGACTTGTTTTCCTTAAATCTTAAATGTTCTTATACAGATGCTCTGTGTTCCTGGGAATGGATGCATTTGCTGTAATGGGGGAAAAGTTGTCTTTCAGGTGTACTTGCGGCATGACCAGATGTTTCTGGCAGATAACGGTATAATTTGTTCATTATAATTGATCCACACTTGGCTAGGATTTGACGGAAAGTAGGTACCTCGCATTTCAAGTGGTTACGTCGACTAGTAGTGAAGAAACATAGAACGAGTTTTTAATTACGCAGTTCTTCGAGGCTTACTTCGCGTCGTTGTTATTACGGTTGCGGTTTAAGATAAATACCAATGGCTAAAGTGTATTCACTCCAAGAGGATATAAGTTCTTCTTACCGTAATTAACAATCACAAATCAAAGAAAACCAGAGCGTAATTACGGTTATCAAAGCAAGGATGTCCTTTAGAGTTTTAGATGCTTTGATTAGGCACCATGTAAACTAAACTACCATCTTTGATATAACTGAAAAATAATGGCAACCTGGATGACGTCTAATTTAGGGTTGAGTGAATAGGGAACTAAATTACATTACTACCATTAAATTAATTAAAACATAAGCAACATATTTTATTTATTTATTTGAGTACAAAATAAACATAAACATCTCTTCCTATTCAACTTCAACCCGAGTAGACCCAAATCTCTACTTGACCCAAAATTGGTCATTTCAAATAAAAAGTTCCCCAGCCTGGGCTGGTCGTGTTCAGCAGACAGTTATTGTCGGCCATTATTCCCTTTTTCAAGTAGAACCTACTCTTCTCCACTTTCATTGTGTGTGTCTCTCGATTTCCGCAATTGAAACGAAATAGTCTTAAGAAAATATGGAAAAAGGCTTTTGCCCTTCTATTCAAATCCTCCGGGCACAAATTGAGTTCTTCGACCGCCTTTTCTCCCTATCGGCATAGCTATCATTATACCAAGACACAGCTCTTGCGTACGCTTTTGTCCTCCTACCATATTACACTAGACTAGAACACAAACAGTGTGAGTCCATTGCTCCCGCAGTATGGTCACCCAGATTTCTCTCGGACGTGGTACTTTTATATCCTTTAGGAGTGTGTTGTAATTCCCAAGAATTTTCGGTTGGCATTTTTTTCCCTTTTGCGCCATCAGGCTGTTTTTTATCGATGCCATTGAACTCAACCGATATGATGAAAACACACAGTGTAACAGTTCAAATGACGAAACGACCCATGATGCCTTGATCAAAAGGACAAGGAAGACTGGTGATGGTTCACTGAATATCCTCGAAAATTTACTATCTGCACTATACGAATGGGAAGGCAGAAAAGAAATATACGCACAGCCCAATTCGAAAGATGGCAATCAACGGATGTAGTTTAGTTATGCTCCTTCCGATGTTTGGAAGACACTTATTGAAGCGATTTATGCAAACATAAATAGCCGAGAGGATACGAAATATGGAGACAATAAAAATATATCGTTAGAATCAATTCCTGCTGAATCGTTATAGTCCCGGATAAAGTGCACTTTATGATGGAGCGACTAGTTGAATGGCTTTTTGGAAGACTTTTCATTTATTAGTTTAATGGAAATTTCTGGTTGGTTTCTTTGTGTTTTTCTTTCCTTGCTTTCGTGGGAATGTTCTTAATGGGGGTCATGAACTCGCGGTTATTTTATGGCCGGAATTCCGCAATATAAATTTGCAAGAGTTTATGATGACAATTGTGTTCTTGTAATAATATCGGTGGTGCCACGAAGTTAATTTGACGATGTTTTCGGATTGTCGCGTAGACGTTCTGTTGACAGCTGTTTTTATTGCCACGATAAAGAAAACTACTCGGTCGAAAACGGATGTTCCTTAAATGTGACAAATCTTACGGATCGTGGAGAATTGTCTCCTGGAAGCTAGGTGTTTGGGCAACTTGCCTAGAGGAACCAACTTTCCTGGAATCACGTAAAGGGCGAAATATGGTTTTATGTATTTCAAAACGTCTGCTGGCTGGCTAGCGAGCCTAACTCATATCGTCCTATTAGATTAGATTGTTGGGGGTAGGGTGCGAACCCGAAGGGGGTTCGTAGCACTGAAGCCGATGGGCCTTTTGTACTATCGCCCTGGTCATATGTGGGCAGGACTATGCCTGATGATCACGGTTGATCGTGCTTAGAAATGAGCTGAGTTTGCTGATTGACGTCGAAGCTATGTCGTCCGTGTCTGGATAGGCCACTCCAAATTGTATCTAGCGGCGTTGGGCCAGAGCATCACACTCGCACAGGACTTGGGTTGAGGTCTCGTCGTCTTCTTCACAGAATTGACAGCTCGCGTCTTGTACAAGCCTCATTGTGCGCAGATGTGATGTCAGGCAGGAGTGGCCTGTAAGAATCCCACATATGGTACGTACCTTATTTCTGGTTAGCTGAAGTAGCTCAACCGCTCTTTTATGGGAGTATGACTGCTATGAACAGTTTGGATTGCCTGAGAAGCCCGGGTAGTTTGTCTCAGTGCTCAGATGCCTTAAGTTGTTCCTAGTATTTGATTAGTTTTTTTTACTATATACATGTAGAGATGCTACTAAAGGGTTCTGGTCCGCAGAGGTGGATTGCTGCGGCTGTACCAACTCATCCGCCTGTTCGTTCCCTGTGATGCCTATATGACCTGGGACCCAGAAGTTAATTTAGTTTTAGTTAAGTGTTAATCTGTTATGTACGCCTAGTTTGTTCAGTGCATTCAGGCAACACTGAACCAGCCTTGACGTGACGGTATACTTAGTTGAGTGACTTAATAGCCGCTTGGATGTCTGAGAAGATCGCTATTTGTTACTTACATAGTTAGCACGTAGATTGCCGCAGGTTGCAGTTGCGTGCACTTCTGCCTGAAAGACAGTAGTCTGGTGCTCCATAGGTATAGATATCATTTGTGCTGGACCAACCACACCTGCTCCTGAACCTTCGGTTGTTTTAGAACCGCCAGTAAACCATTTTATGGTCTGTGGGTGCAGCTTAGCTTAGCGTGGGTGCTCCATGTTTCAGTCTGTAAACGGCGGCCGAAATGGAAGGTGATCGGAGGGCATGTTCGCGATAGTGATGTTGTTTGAGTTTTTAGCTGCCCCTTGGTAAGCTCCATATTGGCATCGCTCGCGATGAGTTGTGCCAGTGCCCGTTTTGCCTCGGTTTCAAGGGGTCAACTGGGTGTAGGTGAAGTAACACCTCTAGAGCGCTGCTGGGGCAAGATCGAAGTGCACCGGTGGTAATGTAATGAGACATGATAGTCTCTGTCCCTTGCCTAACACGGACTTACCCTCCGTAGTCAAGGCTCTCTTCCACCTGGCCACAGCAACGTAGTCTAAAGTGGGTCTAGCGATTGCTCTGTAGATCCAGAGCTTAATGGAGGGTTTCATACCCCAGGGTTTTTCCTACGAATTTTTTGCATATCCAAAGGGGCCTGGTGGCTTTTTCAGCCGCCGCTTTGACATGCTTTTGCCAGTAAAGTTTACTGTCGAGGATTACCTCCAGATAGTTGATTTGATTCCCAATTGTATTGCACATTATCGGGCGTCTGAGTTCCGCCCGATCTCTGTTCCTGGAGAAGGGTATGATGATCGCTTTGGATGGGTTTACTCGAGGCCCGTTCGCATTATACCATTCTTCGACTATTTTTAGTGCCGGTTCGAGTAAATTATGTAGTGTTTCCTCAAACAAACCGTTTACAACTATAACCACATCGTCGGCATATCCCTGCACGGAGAAGCCATTGGATGTGAGCTTCCACAAAAGTTCGCCCGCAACCGGGCACCACACGAGGGGCAAAAGTACACCCCTTGTCGGCAGTCTCTAGTAACCTGAGCCAGGAGAGTTAGCTCGTTGATTTGGTAGACGACTTTTCTGGAGGAAAGCATGCTGCTAATCCATCCTATACTGGTATTTCCTACCATCTTACTTCTCAGCGCTGTTTCAATTGCATAGAAGGAAATATTATCGAATGCCCGATCAATGTCCAATGCGGTATTTCCGGCTTCAAAGGTCCTTTCAATCTCTCCTGCAAGGCTGTGGAGCGCGGATTCTGTGGATTTACGTGGTTGATAAGCAAACTGCCTTTTGTGTAGCGGGTTACTAATCAGCGTGGTTTTTCTGATATGCTCGTCAATGCTCTTTCCATAGATTTGAGCATGAATGAAGTAAGACTGATTGATGTGTAAGATTTGGGATCCTCCTTGGGCCGGTTTTCCCTTTGTGGAAATAAAGACTACCCTCGCGAGTCTCCATGAGCGCGGGATGTAGCCCAGGGCAAAGCTGCTTCTGAATATACTCAGGAGGTATGGAGTTAAAAGCTCCAGACACTTTTGAAGGAGAGAAAACAATCCCGCCGGTGCTGGGGGATTTAAAGGGCTCAAATGAGCCTATGGCCCATTTTACTTTTATCTTGAGTAAGTGAAGAACATGACAAGTGTAATGATGCAATGGAATCTAGAAACACCACCGTGTAGCCTCATTTCCGTCATCTTGGGCGATGCAACAACAGTCTCAATATGCGGTATTATGGCCTTAGCCCCCGCCAGGTCCAGATTCTGGTTGCGCCACTGACTATACGGATGCGATAACAACATTTTATTTTTAGGCAGCTAGTTTGTAATTTTAATTTGTAAAAAGGACATTCGTCCGTTTATGTTCAATAAATAAATATGTGACTGGAAACTGATGAATTGAAATCAGAGCCGGTTAGGTACCTGGTACCTAGACTAATCATTTTAATGAGCACTTGAAATCTGTAAGTGATATGGGGGCGACCGCCACAACACCGCTCTAGTAAGAGTGATGGTGGACCTAGAACTAGTAGGCTCAGGGGCGGTGAGTAAGATCCGCAGATCCCACAGGTCCCACGTGACGACCTTTAGGGGAGGCCCACTCAAGAATTCCATGGATATCAATATCGTAACATATCAATAATAAAATATGCCCCGCCCTTAAATGCTTTTTATCGTATGTATGATTTGAGAGTGTGCTGCGGGTACCATATCGCTCAAAATCGCCTACGTGTTAGCCTTTGCAGATCCTGGTGGAAGAGATCGGCATAGAAAGGCTTCAGTCTATGAGAAGGTGGCAGATATTAAGGGGTGATCACCTCTACTGGCCCATGGACACGTACTCTAATCCCGGACACAGCTATGTGGGTAGGCCGAAAACATACAAATGTGAATTTTTATATGGTCAAGTTCTTATCGGTAAAGTATTTAAAACTTGAATGCTTAAGGTTTTTCGTTAGGTAGATATAGTCTCAATAATTTTCTTTTATATAAAAACTACGCTGCGACTGTCCAGGGGGTCGCGTTTCACCGGTTGGAAAACGATTCTTTACAGGAGCCTTAGACGAACAGCAAACAGTGTTTAACGGTAGCCCTATGACGTAGTGTGGTAATTCTATTTGTTTTAATATTTATTTTGTGGTTCCTAAATAGATTTAAACAATATTTTACATATTCTGATTTAGTCCAAATTTAATTTAATTTAATTTAAAAGTCACATAAGATCTACACTCAAATATAACTCCCCTATTTGGGCAGGCGGTGATCAGTCTGTTACATCTTGCATTGAATATCTGGACCACAGTCGTAATATTAGTTGCTTAAAAGTAAATTTTCCCTGACACGACCGCAGCGGCCCTAGCGACTCCAGCGGCTCTAGCCGCGTTGACGTTGAGTATCACCTAGTGGTGTTTTCCTCGATGCGGCTGCAGCGATCTTGCCTTTAGTTACACTGCATTTTGCTTATGTACGACCATTGTGGAAAGCAACTTCCCTATCCCAAGCAGCCGTCGCCCAAGTTGTCCAATTTGCCAAGAATAATGGTATAACTAGAGGCCTTGTGGTAGATTGACCGAAATCGAAGATATAGTCAATTGAATGCAAATGGGACTTTTTTTCTGAGATTTACTTTGCCTTGGTGGTATTCCACGGTTTAAAAGTACTTTTCAAACATTATTTCAGATGTCAAAAGGTCTTCCTACAAATCAGCCAATCTATTCAACTTTTCTAGGGACGAGGCATTGCAGTATAGGTGGCTCGCCGCAATCCCTAGAGAAAATATAGTCGTGGATAGAAGCTCGTTGGTGTGTAGCTTGCATTTCAGGGAAGCGTACCTTATCCAGGAGGATATTTTGAACACAGATGGAGAACCTGTAAAAAGACAGCGATTATCATTAAGAAAGGACGCAGTACCGTGTCAGTTTCCAAGATTGCCCCAATACTTATCAAAACCCACTCCGACAGAACGCACAGATCCAGAAGAAAGACGAAAGCAAGCGTCAAAACGGCTAAAATATTAACAAGAAAAGCTGCTTCTAGAAGATAAAATAAATTTCATTTCCGATCTATTCATTAATATCAAAAAATCGATTTGAAATCGTGTCAAATTCAAAATTATGATTCCCGCATATTATTTTTTAAAGTAGGGGAAGTCCAGGAGAGTTGACCATATGGGAGCCATGAACCATCTCAATTTTCTCTGCAATATTTTGTCAGACTTGTAATCCAATCCAGTTCATAGATCACACTCTTAGGCCTGCTTTTAATAAATATAATCAGATGTCGCTCAGTAGCAAACTTCCAGACTACCGCCATAAAAATGGTTTAGCGTGTGTAAAAGTGAAAACGCAGTTTTAATTTCTTTCGCTGCTTTCTGTGAATGCTAAATCGTTTTCAACCGGAAGACTTGGACCATTCAGCCGCGGGAGACATGACCAGTGGTTCAAGTCTCCCTTTTGCTTGACATTTGTTTCTATCAATGATACAAATTTTAATGTTACAGCTTGAAATGCCTTTCCGATATAAACCTGCTCAAGGAAGCAAGAGGAGGCATGTGCTTGACGAAAAATACTATCGTGCGCATTGGAGGACATTTCAAAAGGAGGTTCAATAAGAAAAACTGCTATTAAGTATGGCATTAATAGGACAACGCTAGGACGTTACAAAATGGATCCAACAAGACGAAAATTCGTAATGCTGGAAGCCAGTACAAGGAATCACAGGTTTTCAGTGTTGACGAAGAAAAATAGCTGGTGGATTATTTGATTTTGTCCAGTAAAATTAATTACGGGCTGACCAGGAAGTGCGGCATGCGGCTTGCATTCAACTATGCAGAAGCAAACAGCAAAAAAATCCCAAATAGCTGGCATGGAAAGATTGGTTTCGAGTTTTTTTTATCAAGAAATCCTCAAATTAGTTTGCGAACTCCGGAAGCGACCAGTTTATCAAGTGCAACAAGCTACAAAAAAAAATGTGGCAGACTTTTTCAAAAATTTGAAAAGTGTACGAGAAAAGTTTCGTTTTGAGCCACAAAACATTTATAACTGTGACGAAACAGGGTCACAGGGTCAAAAATGTCCCAACGTACTAGCAAGTAAACAATCCAAACAAGTTGGACAAACTACTTCTGCTGAGAGAGGAACACTTGTTACTGCTTGCTTCGCGGTGAATGCAACCGGTAATACGATTCCGCCTTTTTATACCCTTCACTCGTAGAGTAAAGGGTATATTAACTTTGTCATGAAGTTTGTAACGCATTGAAGGAAGCATCTCCGACCATATAAAATATGTATATATATGATCAGCATGACGAGCTGAGTCGATTGGGCGATGTCCGTCTGTCTGTCTGTCCGTCTGTCCGTCTGTCCGTCTGTCCGTCTGTTGCTACGCGTTTTACTCGGCCAGTTTAAAAGCTATCGAGCTGAAATTTTGCACACATGTTTCTTTTTATTGCAGGCAGTTTGTATGTTTGAATCGCTAAAATCGGACCGTGGGGTCATGGGGCTGCCATACAAACCTAACCCCGCCAATTTGGTTTTTCTAAGAAAAACTTTTTCATGTGTTTACTAATTTCAACGAAATTTCACACAAATGTGTTTCTATTGATAACACAAAACATATATAAGAATGGATCAAATCGGACCATGGGGTCATGGAGCTGCCATACAAACCTAACCCCCCAAATTAGGTTCTTCTAAGAAGAACTTTTTCATTTGTGCACCAATTTGAACCAAATTTCACACGAATGTGTTTCTATTGATGCCACAAAATATATGTAAGAATAAATGGAATCAGACTGTGGGGTAATGGGGCTGTCATACAAACCCAGCCCCCAAATTGAGTTTTTCTAAGAAAAAATTTTTTATTTGTCCACCAATTTCAATCAAACCTCGTAAAAGTGCATTTCATTTGATGCCACAAAACATGTGTAAAAATGAATGGAATCGGACGATGGTGTCATGGGGCTATCATACAAAGCCAACCCCCTAAATTGAGTTCTTCTACGAACAACTTTTTTATTTGTGCACCACTTTCAACCAAAACTCGTAAAAGTGCACTTCAATTGATGCCATAAATAATCGGACTATGGAGTCATGGGGCTACCATACAAGCCCAACCTCCCCATTTTGGATCTTCTAAGAAACATTTTTTCTACACCAATTTAAAAAAAACTCAATGCGTCTTTATCAAAACAAAAAAAAGTAAAACAAATGGAATCGTACTATGGGGCCATGCTCCCGCATCCCCCCAATAAAGTTTTCTGAGATATTTTTTTTTTATTTTACCACTTATTCCAACCAAACCTCACACAAATATTGTTTTATCGACGCCACAGAATTTGTCAGTATCAAATATTATGCGAAAACAGAAGGAAAATAATGGGGAAGGATTAAATACAAGTCATAGGTTTGCCCCAAAAAACTTTTAGCCCGAGGAGAGTGAAGGGTATTCAAATTTCGGCCGCGCCCGAAATTAGCCTCGGTCTCGTTTGTGTTTCCGCGTGTCAGATATAATGAGACGTTTGTGTCAGACGGTCCAGAGGGCTCTGATGGTGACGCTCATACAAGTGGATGGATGACTGCAAAAGGATTCCTAAAATTTATTCGACATTTCGCTAAACACAGCCGAACAAGCAAGGAAAATCCAATATTAGATAATCACGAAAGCTATGTCTGCTTCGAAGTTATCGAATTTGTAAAAAACATTACTCACGCTTCCACCTCACTGCAGCAACAAGCTTCAGCTGCTAGACATAGCTGTTTATTCCTCTTTGAAGGCTAAATATAACGTCCGTATGACTAACTTGCTGTTGTCGAACCCAGGAAAGACAGTTTCAATCTACAATATTTGTTACGGATGGGTTCTAGGGGCACGACGGATCGTTAGGAGTGGGGCAACCGTACATATTGTAACTGGCGGTTTAGGGATCAAGATTAGATTTTGTATAACTTACGTCGTTACGTCCATCCATACAATGTCCAGTATCATCCATCTACTTTTAATTGTGGCGCTCGTAACTTCCTCCTTGGCCCTTAAACCGCTGCGTGTCGATGGTAACGTCCCAGCCTGCCAATAGCTTCATCGTGGATTGCACCACCGTCTAGTCTAGACCAATGCGTTATTGTTGGCGGCATTGCTATCGTCGCTATCACCTGAAATTTTCGAATAAACAACAAAGGATCAATCCTTAATGGTATAACGAATTATACTTATCTGAGCCGTCCTTGGGGAACATCACACGACTGCACAATTGTTCCCACAGTAGCTGCTCCACCGATCGCCAATCCGATTTTGATTTGTTTTTGTTTACCTGAAAATACAATTACAGACGTCAAACGATATGTCGATTAAGATCAGGTGATGAGTACGTTCAAATGAAAGAGAAGTATTCACAATGATTCGCCGAACGATATACGAAACTCACAATAGTGATTTTAAAAAGTGAAGCCCGTGCCATTGACCCCGCACCCCAAGTTCGAAAGGAACTTGCGGTGATTCACCGTTCGGGTAAATTAATAAAAGGCCGAGGATAATAACAGGATACCCTCTTTCAAATCTTGTCCGTTGGACGATAAAGGTGGGTATCCTGTAATTGAATAAAACCGTGGATAAAACTGTTGGAGGAAATCCAAATTCAACGTGATACTAATTTTGACTCTTTTTCCACTCTTTTTCAAATCTTGTCCGTTGGACGATAAAGTCTCTTTCAAATTTTGTCCGTTATATGGTGGAAAACGACGAGGACGAGTTGTTTTTATGGTGGAAGACGGCGACGTCGAGGCTGATTTATTTGTGTCGAGGACGAGTGGTTTTATGGTGGAAAACGGCGACGACGTGGCTGATTTATTGTGACGACGAGGATCCATTTAGTAGGAGATAGTGTAGGTGGTAGGGTTCAATTGCCGCCCCGCAGGTCAGTTCTTTTTAGCTCTAAATTTTAGTGATAGTAACAAGTAATTAATAAGTGAAGTGATCGATCACGGTTTCGAAAAAAAATTATTGAAGAAATACATAGTTGAATTAATTGAATTTGTGAATCTGTCGTCTTTTTGAATTACAAAAAAAAAATAGAAGGCATAAAGGGGTGGTCCAAATCCTCCGCATTCGCGCTTGGCGAAGGACCCAGGATCACGAACGCGGCGTATAAAATTTTAAGCGCGTGGCGTCCCGCGGACCTCGCTCCGCAGCGAGCCGGCATCGCCCGTTCACCCGTTAAAGTTGTGCTTGGCAAAAGAGCTTGTAATATATTCCAGCTTTTGTTAAAGATATAATGTCCCAGGCCTTCTCGCAGTCAAATATATTAAGCTAAGCTGACCAGACGTACAGCATTTTGCTGTACAGTACAGCATTTCGACCTGCGGTACAGCATTGGGAAATGTACAGCAAAGTGTACAGCATTCGCTATGCCACACAGCGACTCACTACAGAATCTGTCTGCTTTTAAGGTGTAAAGGTTGACTCCTGTAAAGGTTGACTCCTGTACCCTGTACGATATTTAGCGAAAGCATCGCAATTTTATGTTTGGCAATCGTTCATTCTCTATATCTCGGGAACCCTTCTCGATCCTTCTAAAATCCGGCACACTTGTAGAGCGATCACATTTGCTCCAAATGACACGGTCCAACCTATCCGCGTTCGGAAGTTACGGGTGCCCAAATCGCACTTTTGAGTTTTCTAATCGAAAATTTTCCACATCCTATAGATATTTTAAATCTGGTAGATTTGTAGAGCACCGCACTGTCGATTTTTGGTGAGCATTTCCAAGGATCAAAAGTGGCAAACGTCGAAAGATGCGATTTTAATTATTTTTCCTACCACAAAACAGTGGCTAAGCCACTGTACTCCATCCGATTCCCCTATCATCCTATAGGTAAAAGCATACTAAAGAAAGGACTCTGCCAGGGGTTTTAAGATGCTTGTATTTGTAAAGTTTTGTTTTTTCCACAATATGCCATTAACGCTTAACCATGAAGAATTGCATACTCTCTTCCAGAAATATCGCAACCAGGATAAGCAACCCTTCCACTGCATTGGAGGTTCTCCTCAGACTCCACTCAATAGCTACATTGAAAATGTACCAGGAAAGCTTCCATTTTATGTGTATAATCTTATTTTGAGTACTGTTCCCTGCTATAGCTTTTCGTGTTAAAACATTCGTTTGTGCTTCAAATTCTGTCAATTTTTTTGCCAAGGAGAACCAGTGCCGTAGATAGCCTTTCAGAGGAGGAGGCGATCAGTGGTCAGGATATTTGTTTTTTTTTCAGAACAGGGGAAAAGCATTAAAATGAAAAAAAAGGATTTAAGGTATAGTAATCACCATATTGTTTCTATGCTTTTCTACCGAATACAAATGTCCTTTGAGGTCTGCTGACGAGATCGATAAATGGGCCGGGGCTTCAAGTTTTTGAAATTGTTTCAATTCTGCTTGTTTAGGTAAAATTCCGAAAAAATAGGTTTGGCAATGTAAAGCAAATATTGTACATCAAACAACGTGGTACTGGAGTTCATGTTTCATAATCCCCACCTTAATGTTGGTATACCTACTTAATCGAAGTTGGACTAGAGACTCCTGAATGATTCGCGGGAGCTTTATCCCGTCAGGCGCTAAAGTATCTTAGGAAGAACTGAGAAGCATCGTCTAAAATTATCAGTATGCAGAATACGCTCTAAACTTTAAAATTCCGATCCTGGACCTGGAAGGTTGTGGGTGAACTTAAAAGGTTCGTTTGCAATACTAAGCGCAAATGTTATGAATCGTTCCCGCACTGGAGTTGGATGCGGTAAAAATGACCCTCAGTGAGTGGTTCGTCTGCAGCATACAAAAATGTTCTACAGAACGAGATAGGACGTAAAATAAAATGGTTCTGATTTTATTTGAGAAAATGTTTACATAACTTTATACCTGATAGCATGATGCAGTATTGGTCCAGCAAGTTGGTATCAACATGAACATATGCCGTAATGCCGCGCAATGAGAACCCTATTGTATTACATACTAGATTATCTCACAATACTGATTATCGCTATAATGTTAAGTTATCTTAGTAAATTCCAGCTGATCTGTTCTTGTGGCAGTCGCACTTTCAACTGAAACATGCCTTCTCAAGGTGCTACACATATTTCCCTCGTTAGATATTATGCTTTTCCTGAAAACCGAATTCCGCAAGTATGTGGACAGCATTGGGTCTTCTGGAATCTGGTCAGCTTATATTAAGCGGTTTTCGAAAGACTGGAATTCACCCTTTCAACCCTGAAATTTTCACTGAAGATGATTTTTATTCTGCAGTAACTGATAGAGCAAACGAAAGACCGACTCAGAATGAGGTTTTCACACAACCACAAATATCTGACACAGATGATATTTTCAAAACTCCAGAACCGTCTTTGCCAACTATGTCAACTTCGATTCCGAGTGTAAATTCGACTCTTATAACGCCAGAAATTCCGAAGGCACTGCCCAGGAAAAAACAAAGAAGAGGTCGTCAACCTAGAAAAACACGAATTTTAACGAAAACACCAGGAAAAAGTTTTAATAATATCGAAGACCCAAATATACCAGACTCTTACAAAACTCCTCCAAAAATAGAAACCAAAAAGAAGACAAATAAAGCTCATAAAAGACAAGTCTTTGGTGATGTCACTGTCATCAATAAAAAATCAATTTTCGAATTTCTTAAAAGTTTGAATGATTGTATCTGGGTAGGGTTTTAAATTATTTAATTGGCAAAACAGTTATTTTATGTAGAATTTTGTGGAGTTTCAGAAAGTAAAGTCAAATCTCGGATCAAATATTTGCGAGTGTGGCAAATAGTGATTTTGCTCTGCAGGTCGAGGTTTCTGACACGATTAACAAAAAATGCTATAACGGTTAAAGATAGAGGGGTCATGTAGAACATTAATTGTACCCAAATGAGCTGTACTATCACCCGTTATCGTATGTACCAAGAGTCGCGGGACACCCTGTATAAGAAGAAAGAAATCACAACAATACATCAAATAGGTAATTTTTAATCGGCGAACAAATGAAAAGTGGTTCAACTCTCCCGGACTCCCCCTATCAATTGAAAGCAGCATGCCACACATATCAAGAAGTTTTTTCATTAATTCAGATTTGAGCATAGAACTTTTTTCGGAGCGTAAAAAAAATAAAATTAACGCGATTAGATACATTTTAGGGAAAGATAACACATGTGATCTTAACTCTAAAATAAAAATGCTATTATAATTCCTAGATAAAAAAGAAATTGACCAAGAAGATTTAAAATTTAATATTTTAAATGAAATTAATAAATTAATTGAAGACAATGTGGATTCTTCCTTTGAAACAACTTCTGAGTTGAAATTCATATATTCGCAGCTTTCGATTTTGTTTGTTTGTTTTGTACGTTATTCCGCGGAAGATATACTACTTTTTAGTATTTTCCATTTTACATTTCCAGGGGCATACAAATATTTTCGCGATAAGGGTGTCTTGACAATGCCTCATCCTCAGTGCCGGATTAACCACGTGGCAGAAGGTGGCAAATGCCGCGTGCCCCGCGCTTTAAGGGGCCCCGCGTTGTTCTCAAGCAAAAAATACCAAAACAACCAAGATGCCAACGAAATTCCAAAAGCCAGATCCTTCTAAATTGTCTACATTGTTATAACACGTTATCGTTGAACAAAATTTACGCTAAGGTGTTCCAATATAACAAGGTTAATATTGCATAAAAATACAGAAATATTTCTTTTTAATTCATGATGGCATTCCCGTATATCTACGTTCACATATTTCAGATTCACATTCTAGCGCGATGTTTCCCAACCGGTGGTCCGCGGACCGAATGTGGTCCGTGAGAGTCTCGGAGCTGGTCCGCAGAAGATTCTGATTATGTACTTACTAAAATGTAATTTTTTCCGAAATGAAATCAATGAGTGCATTTAGCGAACGAAAAATGTAGCAGGAAAGTGCTCATCCAATTATAGATACTCATTGCGCATGAGGACTTTTCAGCGAAAAAAGAGGTTAGTATCGGGTAATGCTTGTAGCATTTCCAGTGTTTTAATTAATTGGTTTTATGGTTTTAGTAAATTCTGTACATAGTGTGAATCCCATATAAGCATATTTTCGTGGAATAACCACAAACATAAGTGCTTTGAAATTTCCAAAACCTGCAACTGAATTTCTAAGTTTCTAAACCGGTTTCGCACCCAATGCAACGGCGACTTTGACCGTGTATTTACCTACATTTTACCGAATAATTTTGGTTATCACTGTTAGAATTTTTGTATAAGTGAAACCCAGTGTCCCTTATTGTATACTATGGCCTCCTTTTTGAAAAATTCTCCCGATTGGGCTTAGTCCTCATTTGCATTCTTTTGTTCATGGGCCCCATGAAAATTGTATCTTCAGAATACAAACAAGAGTGAAAAATTTACACCGCAATATTGGCCCCTTGAACTGCTTTTTTATAAAAAAAAAAAACGAAAATTTGATTTTGTTTTTAAAATATTTTTGTTCGTGTGTAGCATGCATTGAAAATTTAACCTGTTGCGAACCACGGCTATGCGTCGAGCCGCTGTCACTGCAACAAAGAAAAATAACCGAATGTGAGGTAGCCCGGTGGCAAGTGACCCGGCGAGGTCAGCGATTGGTCGTGAGGTTTGGATTTCACATATCGGTTCTTGCTAAGCCACCTTCAAACTAACGGGGAAAACTACAAGGATCGGGAAATGAAAGGACATGTCCATCCTTCGGGACACGGTAGAAGCATTGGGTGAAAAGAATAGTAATTCAATGCATTACAAAATGGGTTTAATAAAGGTAAAAATTTAAATAAAAAGATAAATAAATTGAAAAAAAAAATGGAATTCATGCAAAAAAAAACACAAAGAAATGATTTCAAAGAGATCGAATTCAGTAAATAAGAGTTTAACCAAACATTATTATTAAAATAAAGAAAACTGAATTATAAAGAAGAATACAACTTACTTTTCAGATGTTCGCTGCCGACGATCGATCGTGGTAGACGGATCCATGCTGAATGCTAATTTAGTAATGAAAAAAATGTATACAAATAAAAAATCCACAAAAATTAAAAAAAAAATTTGTACAACTCCAAAAATTTGTAATCCTCCGATTTTAGGCGCCTCCCGCTCGCTTTTTGTACACATCATATAGGTACAATCGTACATCACGTTCCAATGACACCGCCGGCCGTTAGAATATATATCGCTTTCACGCATCGCAACTACAGTAGAGCGTAGATTATCGAAACTATTGTTTTTATATGTTCAGATGCTCGATTTTTGCATAAAACAAATCGTTACACTATGCAACACTCTAATTTAACCATTATGGGTCTTTTATTTGCAGTTTTTTTTTTGTTAATTTTTCCAAACACCAAAAAAATCAAATTATGCACATTATGTCAGTTTTCATTTTTATATTCGGCACTTTTAATTATTGCACCATTGGCTTCACTGTTTTTTTTTTCGAAACACACTAAATATTTCGTGTTAGTGTTTCCGCACAAACGAAAATGTTTTGCCTTAATGGTCAGAACAACTGACTGTATGTATATTTTTTATTTGGCGTCACAATAAAGGAAAATTTCAAGGAAATAAAATAAGCAGACGGGGCTTACGCCCGAAGGCGGTACACCCGAGTAAGCGAACCTGCGGTTCAAAATCGACTGACTTCCTCTCCTCCAAATATTACTTTTTTTCCCGATACAATGCAAAAGTACATTCACCTTCGAAATCCGTTGTATTAAAAAAAAAACACCCGCATACGCAGCATCAACTCAGCAATGCATTGTCAGAAAGGGCACAAAGTTTGGTCTGCCCGATGCAATACATTTTTAAGCTGGGTGGTCCACTGACATTTGTGAGTTGGGAACCACTGTTCTAGCGGACCATACGATTTTTGAAGTTCATGTTAGGAAATGTATTTGCAACACACCTATAGAATTTATAAATTGCAATTATAAAAATATATATTATTTTTAACTAGATATTTGGCTGGATCCTTTTATGCACAGTAAACCTGAAAAGGGGCAATTCAATCGAAGGCTATATTAATAGGCAACACTTATAAAATGAAATATTTTCTCAAACATATTTTATCACTTTTTGGAAAATGAGGAATTTTTAAATTTTCATATGTCGTCCAAAAAGGGACTTCTGAAATAAATTCTTCTTCGTCGAATATATAAAATTTGACTACGGAAATTCGGTTTACTGATTAAAATACAAAGCATTTCTGTAAAACAATTTTGAGTCATTTTCAAAACAGATAATTTTCCCCCATTTTTCATAATGCTCGAGAGGTACGAAAATGAGAGAGGAAAAACCTCTAAAAAAATACTCATAAACCGACATATCAATTTTAGGACACCTTTATTAGTTTGGTTAATCGAAATTCCATAGGCCCCGCGCTCAAAATTTACCACGGGCCCCGCGCTTGCTTAATCCAGCACTGCTCATCCTAATTATATTCGTAGTTTTTGTACAGGTCATTTAAATACAGGATTTGCATTTGATTGTTTAAAAAAAAATTATTCTTATGATCGATCAGATTTATATCAAAGAAGATATTTGTTATAAGGGAAACAATAGCGACGTTTTTTTGGTATCGCGGGTAAATCTGACTCGAAAAAAACGATAGCGGGTAACATCCCGGTTAAGACCAAACAGATGACATTTGACAGTTTTTGCGCATCTTTGACTCACCTTCGTCGGCTTGTTTTTTAGATGTGGTGGATTTTATTATAAAAGATGATTATTTCTTTGCAAAATCTTTTCTCGTGGTGAGAAAAACTCTCACATTCAAACTTGTGTGAGTTCAAAAACCTTCGCTCTCCTTAGATTGACTATATTCCGATCGAAATATCAACATATACTTTTTAATAATAAAGAGGTAATTAAACGAACGGGTTTTTTTTTATTTTTTTGTAAAGTTGGACGACTTGTTTCAGTTGAAGAGAATATCGTATCGTGCAAATAGCCTTCCAACTTGCGACAAGTTGGAGTGAAAAGTTTGATCAAACAAGTTTGAAGTCATCTGGACGCGCCATTATAACCACCGTTGTTCCAATAAAATAGGCTTTGCTATCCCTCCGCGTTTGACCCGACTTTCAAATCGTGCCCATCAGCATACACTCGAAGTCGAACTGTCAAATTCTTCGACTCATTTCTATCACGTTCAATAAGAATGTGGAACGAAATATACCATCTTCTGTTTTCAAACTTAATATGCATCGGCACTTCCTTGCCGTGCAACCCCTTCTCCTAATTTCCCTTGCGTCAATTCTATGCTCGCATTAAATACATAAAAAAAAACATCAAAACACAAACATTTCCTGACCAAGTTGAATTATCTTGTAAATAAGTTCTAATCACTTGGGACTAACTTCTGTCGAAATAAAAAAAACTACAACTAAATAAATCAAACAAACAATCTTCTCCAAAAAAAGACCCATTTCGTGTTTCCTCTCTACAAATTGTCCTAGTGCAATAAACAATAGCTCTCTCCCTAGAAGCAGCTTCGTTTCTGCATAACACAGAAACACAACAGAGTCCATCGTCTTACATGAAGCTCGAGGCCAACGCTCTGATTGAAGCACACCACATAAGGTCAATGAACTTTTTCCTGTTTTCTCACTTTATAAGTATACGACGGCTCTCACTCTACAATAGATGGCGAAGTGTATACGCTAAAAAAACATAATTGTGGAAACAAAACATCCTTCACTAAACCCCCAACCGCCCGATTGTATTGTATGCTATAGCCACCGCCATTATATGCCTATGCTGTCGGCTTCCTGGCGAAAAAGGAAAAAATTTTTTGATGAGAGACAGTACGGCGCCTTGAATTTTTTCTTTCTTATTTTCACAGTTTATTGTTTTCCCTCTTCATGTTATTGTCCTTTTATATACTGTAAATGATGGGTTCAAGTTAGAGCCTATTTAGTATAGTTGGCAGGTGGAGGGGGTTCAGAGTTGGCTGCTAAACAGTTTAAAATTTAATAGAATTCCAATAAAGTTGACGTCGATGAACGAAGTGATATTGAATGGGATTTAGTCGAGAAAATGGGATTCGAAAAATGAATTCAAGGATAGTGACCTGAGGCTTAAGACGATAACTCACACAGGACCAGGGTGTGTGTTCTTTTTTGGCCATTATGAAAGCAGAGGAGTGTTGCAGGATATAATCTAGAGCTTGACAGTTAAAGCTTAGGCTTATTGCTACGCTTACTATTTAATTTGTACTTTAGCGCCTAGGCTTTAGGCATCTAATAGACAAAAGTCGGCAAAAGTAGATGTATATATTGCCAGTACTAAATCTTTCGTCATATTATATTTATCTAATTTTAGATCAATAGATACAATCTTTTACTTTATATTTGTTCAACACCATAACCAGTCTATACGGACAGTTGCGTCACTTTTGGTGACAGAAATGATAGCCGCTCTCAGATTCAATTTGTGCCCACTAACCTTTTTCAGGTATTTCAACCATAAATCACAATCGCTCTTGAAGCTGGGTCAACCTGCTTGCATCCCATAATTGGACATGCTGGTTAATATTGTGTCAACAGCACCAAGCTAGCTTAACCATAGCTAATACACAAAGTGACTACACCGTATTAGAAGCTAGCAGATAGCACACTACTCCAAGCAGCTACCATAATGAAAATGCTAAGCATATGAAGAAAGATATAATGGAAAATAGATTTTAGATTTTCTGTTTAATCTAAATTCTAAACGGAGGTAAGCCGACGCGGTACCAGCTAAATTAAAATTGATGTGTGTGGCAACGACCAGTATGATCCCACTGTTTCAAATAGACAGGGCCGGCTTTAGGGTGGGGCAACCGGGGCGGTCACCCTGGGCGCCAGGTTTAGGAGCGCCAGGTTTAGGGGCGCCGAACCCCATAATTTTAATAAATTTTTTTTAAACAAATTTTGTTTTGCTTAAGAAATTTTATTTTTGTTTTCAACGGCTGAATTGAGTATGATATTAGAATGTATGTGTGGAATTGGAAGAATTGCTTGCGAACTTTACAATCGGTGTTGTTTTTTCAGTTGATATGTTATGAATTGATGATGCATTTTGCATTGTATATAGGTATATGCTATATGGATCTTTATTATTACGTATTAGTTGCTCAGGCCGTGTTTTTTCAACAACTAACCTACACTATACGGGGTCCTTTTCATACAAATGCTAACCCGTAGCCTTATTCAGGTTAGCATTTCAAACCCGAATGCGCCCTTTGAGATTGTAAGAAAACGACCGTACGGGTAAACTTGCAAGACAAGAACCTAACGGACGATCATTTCGCACTATCCGCTCACGGACGGGCGAATAATAATAATAAAGCAAATGTGCCCATGAACGCTTAAAAGTTAGTGTAGAATGACAATGAAGTGTCGAGTCGACAATATCAAAGTTAAAGTAAAACAACTAGCCGCATTATGGGCTTATTATCGTCACAGGAACAACGGCAACGATCGGGAAATGACATCGTAGGTCCGGTTGTAATTCGTTCGTACAATGCATACGTTAGACGCGTCCTTACAATGTGAAATGCACAATGCTTGTCTTCCGGCCACTATAAAAGCTCTCGCCGTACAATTTTAGGATTATCTTTGTTCTTTCGGCTTTATTAGACTTTTGTTTATTGATAATTATGTTTGTAGAAAAGTTTTAGGATAAAAAGTGTTGTCTTTTCTCGCTCAATTGAATTTACAAAAATACCGGCGTACAGAGGGCTGCGCCCAAAATACGAGGGTTTTTTAGATTTTGGATACATACATAGTGAATAATTTTGCACATTTATTTTATAGGTAATAAATAAGATTTATGCACAATGTTAATGAAATGCTTCTCGTAAATCTATTTTTGGATTGGTCTAAATAAACGCGTTCCAGAATGAAAGGCGTTAACACTTTTTAGTTAGACCAATCCAAAAATAGATTTACTATGTATCATGGCTCCACATATTAACTAGATTTATTAGCTCTAACGCCGTTACCTTGACTACAAACTGGAAAAAAGCGACTGATATGAAATGTACCCATCGGGTTCTTTGATTTGATAAAAACTAAAAAAGTCGACTTTTTCAAATCTCCGGCACACCCTGTTTGCTTTGTCCTACCAACGTCTAAGTATTTCGTGCTAAAGACCGTTACGATTCTACACATTCCTACCAAATTTCATAACGATCGGTTAGTGAACAAATTTGTAAATGTCCGGGACACCCTTTTATCTTGGCCATACAAATTTTTAAGTATTTCATGCCAAAGACTGTTACCATTCTACACATTCCTACCAAATTTCATGACGATCCGTTAAGCCGTTCGCGAGTTATTTAGTGAACAAATTTTCAAATGTCCGGAACACCCTGTTATTTTTTTCCTACCAACTTTTAAGTATTTCGTGCCAAAGACTGTTACCATTCTACACATTCCTACCAAATTTCATGACGATCGGTTAAGCCGTTCGCGAGTTATTTAGTGAACAGACGGACGGACACACGGACGGACAAAATCGATTTCATAAGGGTTTTTTGTCAAATCTAAAAAACCCTAAAAACTACTTCAAACACAGAAAAGTTAACAAACGTATTTGTAAAATTATTAATTTAATGAACGTTTAAGTATTGGTGGTTCAAAAACGAAGCGGTGGAACCAGTGGCGGAACATCTCCACTCGGGGCCCTCACGCCAACTTCTTGAGTGGGCCCCCTACACTGAAAAAAAATTGTCTAATCAACCGAAAACACTCTTGTAGGTCGATCCACACTTTCAATCATCGGTCACAGTAATTTTCCATAAGTTGACAGATTGTGAGTTAATTGATTGATTGACAATCTGTCAATTTCTATGGAAAATGACTGTGACTGATGACTAAAAAGTGTGGATCGACTTTAAACCAACTCTTTTAAACCATGATTTTGACGTTACAGTGTTTCTACTAAAATTAAGAACGTCGTACCTACGTAAAATAACTTTGCTAAGAGCTACTTTGACTCTTTGCAATCTTATATTGATGATTGCGATCTTATTGTAACGTTTATTAAATTAATAATTTCATCAATAGTTTTTTTTTATTTTAAAATAAAACGCTCACGCATTGACCTCTATGGGTGTTGGTGATATAAACGTATAGTAAATTACCCGCGCCTACATTTGGATTCGATCACGCGAACCATGATTTGAAGACGAGCGCCCTATCTATCCTAATGTCGCACACACACGGTCAATCGCAATCCATTTTTTTGATTTTCGTTTTGTCAGAATCGAAGAAAATTTATATGAATTTGTCAGAACGAAGAATACAAAAAATGGATTCGGACGCTTCGTGTGTGGGCGGCCCTAAGTTTGTAACTTGCTAGACAATTGAAAAAAAAAAATTTTCAGCTTTAAATTTAAGTATGCTCTAAATTTAACTCCTTCAATTTGAAGGACGTTTGTACTTAATATTAATTTCAATACAGCAATCTTGGCAAGACTCCTTTCAAACCAAATGTGGCCTCTGCACCAAAGCCTTAATGGCAAGCAAGATAAAATATTTTAGTCGCCAACGCCATATACAGGCCGCACTAACTAGTTTGAACCAAGTTTAGTACCACTCTCAAACTATTTTGTTCGTGTTTGACAGTTCATGACAAAGTAGATTGGAATTTTGTTCGAAGGTTAGGGCTCCATTACACAGTCATATTTCTATTATAATATCTATTATGAAATAGAAATATTATCATATATATGACCGTGTAATGGCATTTCATAATAGATATTATCATATGTACTATACAGTGGCGGTTACTCCTTAGGAGCACATGAGCACGTGAACCCCCTACACTCATCATACATAACCATCACATCGTAAAATTGCTTCCCTACGTAAAATTTTCTATCATAAATTACATAGCAGAAATTCAAATTTATATAAAAATCTATGTCATCTATCTTAAACCCGCGAAGAATAACCGAAATTGCTAACACAAGTCAAAAACAACAGGTCACTTCTATTCTCTAATCGCACGTGCGGTTAGAGTTGCTTGTACCCGTCATCCGTTTCCATACGATCCTATGCGATGTCCCATAGTATCAATCGACGCACACTCGCTGGCGTAGGAGCACAGATAATATGTGCGAACAGTGGAAGAATTGTGTGCGAGCTTAAGAATCGGCGATGTTTTTTCGGTTGATATGTTATGAATTGAACATTTTGCATTGTTTATATAAATCTTTATGATCTTTATGTTTTTTTTTCTTTATGTGGAAAGGTATAGGCACATACATATATTTAAATATCAAGGCAAAAGTAATGACGAATGTACTCGTATTAAGTATGGACCAACAAATTAATCGTGATTATTTTGTAGCATTTTGTAATTAAAAATTGTTTAGCCCACGTTGTACAATTTTTGTAACACTTTTAAAACTATATAACCTTAGTATGTGTTGATTTTAAAACTCCTCTGATTAAAAATCAGTTGAAAAAAAATTACTTATGCATAATTTCGATGGTATGAGTGGTTCGTAAATGAAAGTTTGGAACTAGAACTCTGATATTTACTATTGTGAATCTATTATTGGAGAAATTATTGAAAAATTGTTAAATTTTTAATTTATTGCATTAACATCCATAGTGAAAACTGATTCTATCGGTAGGTACTTGTTGTACTTTGGGATCGTCTTCAAGATATTTCGTTTCTTATCTTCCTAAATTCGATCATTTTTAATATTAACCACAAAAAAATCTCTATATGTATAAAAATAGACGAAAAGGCTAATGAAGCAAAAAAAGAAATTCTTCAATCACAAAAAAATCTTGAAAAGATACAAAATTGTACAAAGGACAAGGGTTTTATGAATTTAGGCATAATTTTGAAGAATTAGTTGCTCTTGTTTGTTTCAGTTGTGAACCCCCAATTTAGGAGGTCACGAGCTGCCACTGGTACTATAAATAGAACCTATCATCATATCTAAATGTCAAAATAAAAATTCGTAACAATTCCGTGTTCTTCGCGTCTGACGACCCAGGGACGTACCCAAAGAGACTTTTTCTACCTATTCTTCTTTCTTAGAATCAAATAGAGAGTAATAAGCGACTCGAAAAACGCACAATTCGCCATTATTTTATGCATTTCCGCGACTGAAGGAATAGGCCAATCAAAGAAGACATTATAGAGAACATCGAAGGGGGTGACGATTTTTTCTTCGGTATTTTGTTAGGAGTAGTTAGGAGGTACTAATTGCACTCGGAGCTGAGTGGTGCGCTAACGCGGAGAGGGGGGGGGGGGAGCAGTTAAAGGTGCATTTTTTTGCGTTTTGGGCTATATCTCGAAAACGGTGAGTCGCTGAGAAAAAAGTTGTGAGTAAGCATTAAAGCTTTGTAAATGTCCTATTTATTTGTCCGTACTTGCTAACGGTTCTTCCAATATTGTTTATTAAAAGTCGAAAATTTTAAATTTTTTCAATTTTCTCTATTTACAAGGATAAAGACAAACGTTTTGATAAAGAGGGAGGGGGGGGGGGGGGGGGGTGTGACTGTTTTTATTTCATGGATCCATAATAATGGATGGTTCGGAGTAAAACATACATAAACAATATCGGAAGAACCTTTAGGAGTTTTGCATATGTATGGGCAAATAAATAAGACATTTAGAAAGCTTTAATGTTTACTCACTTCTTTTTCTCTACGACTCACCGTTTTTGAGATATAGCCCAAAACACAAAAAATAGCACTAAATTGCACATTTAAACCACCCTCCCCGCGTTAGTGCACCCCTCAGCTCCGAGTAAAATCAGTAGCCTTACCTTCTGACAACTCCTAACAAAACACTGAAGAAAAACAATCGTCCTCCTTCGATGTTCTCTACACCCGCTTTTTATGCGTTCATTGCTTGGCCTAGAAAACAAATTTTGTATTTGACACTTGAATAAACAATAGATATTATGATATAAATATGATGTAGTGTAATATGTAAAAATTTGATTTTCCATGATAGATATGATCATATCTATTATAATAGATATTATAATATAAATATGACTGTGTAATGGAGCCCTTAGAAAAGGTACTATCACCAAAAATGTTTTAAGATAGTTTTTTTTGCAGAGGAACCTAAAGAATCTTTTTGCCCATATGGTACTTGGCAAGGAAAACCGCGGCTACAATTACCGCAAATTGCACAGCCATGCCATTTGAGGATCCGGATTGTTTCATGAACTTTCAAAGATTGTAGGACAATACGTTTGTTCTGCTATCCGTTCTCATAAGGCGAAGTTCTCCTTTCCGATATTTTCCGCAAAAGGGGGGATTTTACAGTAAGTGGCGCTAGTTTCAATTAGAAGACACAGAAAATTCTTCTTTTGAGAGCTGATAGCGTAATGTTCCGGCTTTTGGGCCCCCAAATCTCGTGGGCACCCCGCCACGCTGGCCCTGTGCGCCCTTATGCGCCGCCCCTGGGTGGAACCTACATAGTGTAACCTGTAGGCTGTAGTAATGCAAAGTAGCCAGGTTTCCCGATCAATACATTTTCTAACCACGATCGAAATTACAAAATGAAATTAATAGATGTTAGAAATATTTGGACTAAAAGTAAAATCGATACTGACTAAAATCGGTAGCATCAAAATCAACCGTATTAAGAACAATGGCAAGTGCGTTTTTTCAGGGACCAGAGTATGTGGGTCTGGAACCTTTTCTCAATTTTCGTCTTCTTGGTCAATTCAACAATTGAAGATAGCAGTGTGTAATTTCTGCCTACTTAAGTGGGGTTTGCTATAGTCTTCCCATTCAACATTTTGAATGTTTGTGAGCTAAACTGTATAATAGAATGTTTTTAAATTTAAAAGTCACCTTATTGATTTTGCTTTTTAAAAATGTTTATTATGATTTTATGGATGAATTGAAGCACATTAAATACATCGCTATACTGAATGAATTCAGTGAAAAAATGATTGAAGACTTGGTTTCCCTTCACTCTAAGAAAATAAGTCGACTCAAGAAAACCAAACTAGTTCCAGAAAAACGTCAAGAAAAAAGAGTTGCGCTTACATACGTCCCTGAAGTGACAAACAAATTGAAAAATGTCTTAAAAACACCATCTCAAGATAGTCCATAATAGTAAGGGAAAGTTACAAGACCAAATTGTCAATATCAAGGACAAAACTGAAACAATTGAGAAATCCGGAATATATGAAATTTCATGTAATGATTGGGAGTTTACCTACATTGGACAAACAAAAAGGACATTTCGAACACGTTTCAAAGAACATTTAAATGCGATCAACAAGAACATGTTCCAGAAATCAGCAGTTGCTCTTCATGCCGCGGAAAACGAACACAATTGATAAAGTAAAGCTCAAAAAGCAGGTGAACTAGAAAGCGAAGCTAGATGCATACGAAAGTATATATATACATGCATAATGAATACCATCGATGCACCGATACGATCGCCACTTTTCAATTGCATCAAATAATAATTTTTTAATTTCAATTTATTGTAATGATTGTGAATATTATGTTTACAGTAGAGTCCCGTTTCTTAAATTGTTTCAATTATTGAAAAGGTAACTTTTTGGTTTTAATAAATTTAGTTTAAATGTACTGCATCCGAACACATAAAAATTTTATTGTAAAGAATTAAATTTTATAATAAACATTTTTAAAAAGCAAAATCAATAAGGTGGCTTTTAATTTTAAAAGCATTCTATTCAATCTTGGATTTTGCGGTTTAAATCAATTTTGTCGGTTTTTGCTACATTAAACATTATTAAACTGTATAGTTCCTTATATTTCTGCGAAGTGAGATTGTTATTTTTATTGTTTTATCGATTATAAAACGAAGAAGAAATCAACAAGAGGTGGCTAGTTTATTCAAAAAGCACAAAAAAGACGTTTTGCTTTCAGCGGAAGCGAAGTCTGCATTTTCAACAACGGGCTACCTAGTTACTTATTGCAATAAATTTTGTTTTTGATATAAGGGGGCGCTTCCTTCAAGTTCGCCCCGGGCGCCGTTTCACCTAAAGCCGGCCCTGCAAACCGAACATCAAGCTTAATGCTATGATACGTGTGATATGTATATTAGTGCTATCACCACCTCCAAAAAGACAATCTCCCCACCCGCACCAGTCCATAGATATTAACAAACAAGAAGACTGAATCAGTCTATGGACAGTCTATTATTATTTACTGTCCACTATTCGCCGGTCATTAAATGAATATGAGTTGGCTTTTGTTTTGAAAGGTGCTTGGTGACGATGACGATTCCTCGTCAGTTAACGATAATGAGTTATTTCGTCCCAATATTCGATAAAAAAAAGACAATCCCATTATTTTTTCTATAATTATACTAATTGAATTATTAATATTCCAAAAGAAATTATTTTAATTTGCAATCGACCATTATTGTGATTATTCAGTTGTTTATATCTCGAATTATTGACGAATTGATTTTGTCCAGAAACTAGTCGTTGCGGCGGCACTGTCAGCGAAAGATAGGCAGTTACGGTTTACGATTTAAATAGAATTTGTTTGAGATTCGAAAGTCACCCTTATGTTCAATCTGTACAAGTGCTCCTGAATTCAGTGGATACAGTGCCATACCCCTGAACTGAAAATAAATATCGATTAAAAGTTGACTGCGTCGCATTTTCATAACTTGAACCTAATGAAAGAAAAATGAAGCCTACCAGTGGAAAATCGATTCGCGATTATCCAATCGCTTCAACGATGGAATGCAACAATTGTGCAAGACGAAAATTGATTGCAAATATTCTGTACTTGCGGCAAATTGAAAGGGAATTTAAAAAATTCGAACAAGTAAGTAACTGGTAGTGTGGCTAGTTCGCTCGGTTTTAGAGCACATGACCATTGGTCAGTCGTGAGTGAGTGGATTCAGTTTATAATATTTTTGTTAACTAACGATTCATGTGACTGTAATTTTGCAGAACGTGCTGTTGATCTCAACACCTCTACCGGTTTATTGGTAGAAACTATTTGTATTTTTTATACCCGTCACTAAGTGTAATATATCAGGCGATCCGTCGTGGAATCCGGCTTCAGAGTGCATGCCAGGCACTGTCTGAGATTATTTTAGAAATCGATAGGCTATTAGTCAGAAAGCTTAAATTTAAGTTTGCACCGCTTGAAAAATTTTCTTACGGTACTTATGAGGATTTTTGTCTTGTTTGGGTTTCCTGCGTATATCTCCGCTCCTAATGGTAGCATTTCCAAAAAATGCCACCGAATTGTTTGGAACAAAGTTTTCTTCATCTTTGGCATAGCGAGTGTTCACCATAAAGCAGTAGGTATAAAATGTTACAGCGTGTCAAAGTTGGAAAAACAGTTTTACAAATCAGTTTTTTGCCCCGATTACGGTGAATTTTCGCGCAAAAATGAATAAGAATGGACTTGTACCTTATTGGATTCCCTACAGCCCAGAAAAATTAAATCGATACGATCAGTCGCAGCCGCGATATACCCGAAAGAAGCTGAGCATTCCGAAGTAGCTATGCGTTATACATACTTATAGGTATAATTTGTTGCAGATGCAGTTAGTATGGTGAGTTGCACTCTTTATTTGAGCTACCCCTGTAGGCTTCGAAATTGGTATCTATTTATATTTGTAATACAGTAGAGGAGATTGAAATAGGTTCACCCCCATAAAGTAAGGTTTCCCGAAAATCTGGCAGTCCACCAATGGGATAAACTATAATTTACTTTCTTTTTAATTTGGGTGGCTTATTTAGTGATGAGGGTGCGTTTTTATTATCTTCTTCAGTAGAATCCTGAATATGATATACATATCTACTTGGTTGTGGAAGGGGGACCAAAGTTGGAAGATCATAAATGTCATCGTAGCAATCTTCATCATTTATGTCTTCTGTTATGAATGCGACATTTGAGCATATTTTGCCAAAACTCGTTCTACAAATATTGGTACATGCGAACCCGGCCTTCCTACATAGGGTGCCTTTTATATTTCGGGATGGGACAACTAGTGTAGCAGATCTGAATATTTTGAAAAACAATAAAGCGATTTTCGATGATTCTCTAATCCCGAAATATAAAAGGCACCCCTCGTACAACCACATGCTGTCTCACAGTTTTTATTACAAGAGCACGAAATAATATTTAAGAGGTATGCAGGGATGATTTTGTCAAATATCATATTTCCATCAGAAAGTTTGACCTTTTTTTAGCATATACCTGCTCAGAACACATTGATGAGAAGTGATACTCCTCTAAGTTGCAGTTAGTCAAAAAATTCAATTTAGCAAAAAATGGAATTAACACGTGGAAATTTTTGTGCAACGATTTTCTACGATTTTAAAGTTGGATTATCACAAGAACAGTGATTCGATCGGCTTTATTTTGCATTTGGGGATGAAGCACCATCTCGTCCGAAAATTTATAACTGGTTTAACGAGTTCAAACGTGGGCGTAATTCGCTCAACTCAAACGAGTTTCCTGAAGGTCGTCCAAAAACAGCCATTGTGCCGCATAACGTGGATGCCGTGCGTGAAATGATTACGTAAGACCGGCATGTGACATACCGTGAGATAGAGGCATTCTTGGGCATTTCTCCGCCGGCCATACATTCGATGCTGCAGAACACTTGGCCGTAAAAAAGGTTTGTTCCCGTTGGACCCCGCATCGTTTGACAATAGCTCAAAAAAAGACTCGTGTCGATTGGTGCAGAAAAATGATAAAAAAAAACCATGACGGTGCATCAAATGACGTGAACTAAATGATGAGTTGGAAACTAGCAGTCGACCGTGTGGGTGTTCCAAGACGAGCCCAATCCAAGAAAAGTTGTTCGCGCACGAAGCACTGCGAGGCAAATGGTGTCCTGTTTCTTCGGCCGAATGGGTCCTGTGGCTATTGTTCCACTTGAGGAACTTAGTACGGTCAATTCCGAGTGGCACGCGACCATTTGCTTGCCTGACTTGGCACCAAATGATTTTATTTTGTTCCCTTTTATTAAAAAAAAATACGTGGTGAACGGTTTTCATCGCCCGAAGCAGCTGTTGAAGCGTTCAGAAGCCATGTTTTAGAGGTGTCTCCATCGGAGTGGAAAAAATGCTTCGAAAATTGGTTTGAGCGCATGGAAAAGTGTATACTTGCTCATGGCGAATATTTTGAAAAACAATAAAACCATTTTTGCAAAAAAAAAATCGTGTTCATTTGTTTTCTAGAAATTTTATTAGTAACCCTCGTATCAACAAATTGTTTCTTGTTTCTTTCATTGGTCAACACTGGTCAACACTGCCTCCTGCTTCATACCTCTGAAGATTGTAGTCTGGTCAATAAATTCTGACTGTTGAATTGTTGATCGCCGGTGCCTTTCTAAAAATTTTGTCCCTAAGTGCAGAGGATTGTCGTGCTAGTCGTCGAACACGATACAAACGTGAAAACAGACAAGTTGCCGCAAAACTTGACGTAGCAATCACATATTTCTGCGAAAGAAACATCCCTTGGCCAAGCAACTCGATGCATGAGGAAGCCTCCGTCGATGACTGCTACCAAATTTGATCCAAAATTGATGTGATCCTCCACAGGCGAAAATTCTTTATAAGAATGAAGACCTCGTCCCCTGACGCACTTTCGTCGAAAGGGGACGGCGGAAAGAGTGCAAGGTCGTATCGGAGACACTTTTTAATTTTAGAATGTATTGTTATCTCAGATCGTCGACTTTCTCGGTCATATCTCGGTTGTGGATGATCGTATTGATTTAATTTTTTTCTGGATTGTAGGCAATTCAATAAGCTACAAACCAATTTACATTAATTATTGCGTGAACATTCACCGTTATCGACTTATTTGCAAAAAACTGATTAACAAAACGGGTTTTTCCACTTTGACACGCTGTAGCATTTTATCTACTGCTTTGAGATGCACAGTCAGTATACAAAAGATGAAGGCAATTTTGTGCCGAACAATATTTGGTGTCTTCCTTCTGAAAGTGCAACCATCAGGTGCGGAGATATACGCAAAAATACCCAAACAAGACAAAAACCCTGATAAGTACCGTTATAAAATTTTCCAAGTGGTGCAAACTTAAATTTAAGCTTTAGGACTATAGGCCAGTCAATAAACCGAAAAATAAGGCGTTAGGTCGCAAAAAATTGCTCGGCTCTGGTTTTTGGGGATATTGTTAGGATAGATACCAGAAGTGTACCACCAAGTTTGCAACTTCGAAAAACCTGTGCTAACCCCATGACCCTCAAAAAACCTCAAAATTTTCGGACTTTTTTCATATTTTTGTTTGTAATTTCTAAAAGGTGCTTTCTACAAGTAAGTTGTCCACTGCACTGTTAAAGCTAAGAAAATCTTCTTTAATTAGAGCGTAACCCCAGCTTTGTAGGCGCAAACGATCCCAAGATACAGCACTTTAAACATTGTTTTTTGAAAAAAAGTTCGAAATTGTAATTTCAGTCATGTTCCGAGCTGAAAATCGGCTTAAATGCGCATTTTACAGAGAAAGTCATGTGACATGAAGTTATAAACCAGTTCCTTAGCTGTATATATGTCGGAACGAATGGAATCAGACCATGGGGTCATAGGGCTGCCCCTGAAAATTAGGTTCTTCTAAGAAAAACTTTTTTCTTTACGTACCAATATTAACCAAACTTCACCCAAGTATGTTGCTGGTTAAGCCTAAAAAAATATCTAGGAACGGATGAAATCGGAACACTACGTTATAGGGCTGTCATACAAACCAACCTCTGGAAATTAGGTTCTTCTAAGAAAAACTTTTTTCTTTATGGACCAATCTTAACCACCCTTCCCCCAAATGTGTTTTTTAGTAAAGCTAGAAACGGATGAAATCGGAACACTAGGTCATAGGGCTGTCATACAAACCAACCCCTGATAATCAGGTTCTTCTAAGAAAAACTTTTTTCTTTATGAACCAATCTTAACCAAACCTCACCCAAATGTGTTCTTAGTAAAGCCTCAAAACATATCTAGGAATGGATGGAATCGGAACATTACGTCATAGGGCTGTCATACAAACCTCCTAAAATACAATTTCAGACTTTTTTACAAAAAAAGCACATTTTTTAAAGTGCTGTATCTTGGGGTCCTTTGCACTTACAAAGCTGTAGTTACACTCAAATTAAAGATTTTTTTAGCTTTGAAAGTACAGTGGACGACTTACTTGTAGGAAGCACCTTTTAGAAATTACAAACGAAAATATGAAAAAAGTCCGAAAATTTTGGGGTTTTTTGAGGGTCACGGGGTTAGCACAGGTTTTTCGAAGTTGCAAACTTAGTGGTACACTTCTGGTATCTATCCTAACAATATCCAAAAAAAACCAGACCCGAGCAATTTTTTGCGACCTAAAATCGGTAATTGACTGGCCTACTAAGCCCCTACCGATTTTGAAAATAATCTCAGACAGTGCCTGGCATGCACTCTGATTTTACCAAAGGTTTTTTAGTGTCATATTCATTTCTGTGGAGGTTCGATATTTTTTAGTGGACGAGCTCTAATTAAATTCAATAGACTAAGCAATTTTTTAGACCTTATTGTGACGTGTCGCAAATAAACTGAATAATACAGTTACGTTTGTCCTCCATTTAAAAATTAGGTGGCTCTTGGGTAAAAACTAGGGATCATGCATACCAGGTTCAATTAGAATCCTTAATGCTGTTCCAAAGAAGTGGTACTAAATGTTCAATTGGAGGACAAAATTACCACATAATTCTCCAATGAGTTTTTTTTATAAAGAAGAATTTGAGTGATGCATAGCTAAGCTAACTGACCGACTGTAATTTTCGGGAGTAGGGCTGGTGCTTCCATCATAGACGTACAATTCACCCAATTCTTACGCAGCATCTTAGTTTTCTAAATGCAGATCCGATTGATAAGGACATTGCATCTTCAAAAGACAACTTTCATAGAACTAAAGATACAGTTGATAAATAAATGAATCTTTAACGCGTTTTTTTAATTAAGAAATGTATGTGCTTCTCTACATTTAAAGAAAAAAGCCCTTATGCCTTATTTTGTTTTGCTCCTTTTTATTTCATATGTTTCCTTTCCACTAAATCGAAGTATATATTGAATTTTTTTATTATATATATATATATATTTTTTTTTTATATAACGTAAGGTTTTAGATATATTTTTTTCCTTAATCATGTATTACAGAGTTCTAAACTCATCTCATTGTTGAAGCATTCAAAACACAACACCTTAGAATTAAGGCCATTAAGGCCGGCATCTAAATGTATGAATTTGTTAATCAAATTATTATTATACCTGAAATAAAGTTTGTTTGAAGTTGAAGTTGAAGTTGAAGTTGAAATTTTCCTTCTGGGTTTTCCACCTTCCACCGTTGAAAATTATTAACACAAAAGAAGCTTAGGTTTCATTCAAATGTGACAGGTATTCAAATTTCGGCCGCGCCCGAATTTAGCCTCGGTCTCGTTTACTTTTGGGTTTCGCTATCGCTCCCAAGTCTAGCATATTTTGCCCTATTTTTTTCGCTGCAAAGCCTTGAATGGATGGATTAGGCGCTATGATGGGTTGGGCTAGTTACACCCAATACTGCAGCCTATTGGCTTATTGTATTTCCCATTAGAGCGAAAGAGTTTCAGGTTACTCTGTCCTCTCTTAAAAGGCTTAGATGAAAGTTAACCAGGTTTACTTTGGGTGCGCCCATTCTAATGGTTTGAGCCTCAACGAAGTCTTGTCTCCAGCTCATAAGAGCGGGACATTCGAAAATAACGTGCGAGGTTGATTCCTCGTCCTCGTTACAGAGGCGGCATAGTGGGTCTTGTGTGTACATCCCGATTGTATGCAGATGTTTTCGCAGGGTACAGTGACCGGTTATGAGACCTGTCACTGCCCTGAGGTTCTTTTTGCTAAGGCTTAGGACTTCAGTGCAACTGGTTTGCGCGTTGGCTCCCAGCGTATGCCCTTCAACGAGTCTCCATCGATTTTGGAATTTTTCTTCGGTCCAGGTTTGGGACCGGTGAAGGGTAGTTCTGAACACTCTCTTGCAAAGGCATCCGCTTTCTCGTTGCCTTCGAACCCCTTATGCCCTTTAGCCCATTCGAGAGTTACGTTGTTTCGGGTAGCTATAGGTTTTTGAGGTTCTGTTGGCATTCCCAAACGAATTTGAAGGTTGTTTTGGGACTTGGAATAGCCTTTATGGCAGCTTGACTGTCGGAGAGAATATAGATGTACTCCTCTCTGCTCAATGTTTATGGCTATAAGTTCTGCCTGGAAGACAGTTGTATTGTGACCTAGGGGTTTGGAGATACTATAGTTGTTGGTTTTAGTATAGTCTCCTGTCCCTGTTCCTTCGTCTGTCTTCGACCCATCTGTGTACCACACTATCTGTTCTGAAGAACCCCTGGAAATTTTCCCCTTATCATGATGCTGATCTCATCAGCATATCCTTGGGTATATAAGCCAGTGTTATTTAGCTGGATCAGAAGCTGTCGACTACAAGGTTCAATGTTCCTTGTAGGCATCCTTTTGATGACAGCTGTATACATGTTTTCACCGAATAAATTTGCATGTACCTCTCGTCCTTGAAGCATAGATTTTATCCACCGACAGAGAGTGTGCTGAACTCCATGACTCAAGGCGCCGTGTACAAGAGATTCGAAGGAAGTATTGTCGAAGGCCCCTCTATGTTCAGGAAGGCCGCGAGCTCTATCTCTTTGCTTTCTAGTATGGTCTCAATCTTTCCAACTAAATGGTGTAGTACTGATTCACAGGATTTCCCTGTCTGATAAGCATGTTGGCTAGGGTGCAAGTGGAAAAGCGACAGACACCTGTCCCTGATATATTTATCGACGAGCTTCTCTAAAGACTTGAGAAGGAAGGAGGCTAGGCTTATTGGCATATACGATTCCGCTAGGGTTTGGTCACGCACCGGCTTTGCCAGAAATGCTATTTTTATTTACCTGCTTCCAAGTGATTGAAATGTATCCTAAGGCTATGCTGCCTCTAAATAGTCTTAGTAAATGTGGATCCAGAGTCGTAAGACCTTGCTGAAGCAGGGCTGGATAGACACCGCAAAACCTTAGTGCATTTTTTATAGTATAGTTATTAGATCTTAGAAGGCTAGACGACACCATGAGTTTCATCTCTCAGTTCCATAAAGAAGGTCCAATTTCTCTCAAAACCAAACTATAGTTAGTTTTCGGGTTTGGCTGCATTTTGTTGCCGTTTTAAGCTGTATCTAGACTGGCTTCCAAATGGAGGCGCGTCCAAAAATTGGCAATATGAACCGCCATTTGGTGGCTACTTAGCATCTACACTAGCTACCAAATGGAGGCTTTCATTTTGGAGATTTTCTAAAATTATTCAATTTCACACAAAAAAGGAACGAAAGATGCAAAATTGCAGGAAAATAATGTCACTTTAACTTCGACAACCGGTTGCCAAAGCGTCAGCTGGCATATTATTGAGTTGCCATATTGAATATCAAAACTGGACGAGCCATCAAATGGCGATCAGTTTGGATGCAATGACAACTGCCAGTTGGTAGCACGTTTGCAATGCATTAGCCATCACAACAAGCCATGCATTTTGTTCCCTTCATTTTATAAATGTATTACTTTGTCGTGAATTTTTAAGGCGGTGAAAGCAGCATCTCCGACTATACAAAATACGTATATATATATATATAAAGCTGTAAAAGCTCGGTTCGCTTGCTTGTGGTCGCTATGCTCGCCCATCTTTCACGTTTCAATATAAACGAGGCTAATTTCGGGCGCAGCCGAAATTTGAATACCCTTCACATTTGAATGAAACTTGTTCCGATTCCATCTGGTCCTGGACGTGCTTATGCTTAAATATGAACAAGCTTGTAGGTTTAAGATTGGCTAAAATCGGTTCATAAAGTTTTCTAACAAGAACCTAATTTGGGGGGGGGGGTTGGTTTGTATATGACAACCCTATGACGTAGTGTTCCGAAGTCATATAGCATTGCTTATAGACTGTATTTTTGTCGGGTACATTGCGGTACACTCCGAATAACCTAAACGTAGAGCTTAACAGTGCCCTGAAAAAAGACTTTAACTACAGAAATTATGTTTGAGTCCTCTGAAAACATTTGGACTCCTTTCAAATGGATGACCATGTTCACAATATGGTATTGGCAGCCTAATAGCATTTTTCGCTTCTACTTGGTTGCTTGCGTTTTGACTTTAGGTAAGCAGAACCTTTCAAGCGTCTATTGCAGGCATGGTAAAACAAAAAATGCCGAGTTACGTATCTTATATATCTATAGGGGTTGGAACCCCCTCCGAAAGTACGTTTGAAAGTCGGTGGCATTTTTTATAAAATTATCAAACCAGTAAATTCACGCTTAAAGAAGTCGGTAACAGAGAATGGGCAATCTCTGGAATTTCGATAAAGAAAGCCTCCTTGATCTCTTCCTCATAATGATTTTGAATGAGGACTCAATTCCATAAAGGCTGGGGAACATTAATCAACAACAAGTTAGCAAGTGGCTTCACGACATAAACCCTTCTTAAATCGCAATATACACAACAACAATAGATTGACCCTTGTTGCTGCAATTACGTACATTGCAGATTAAGGCAGATCTTAAAGATACATACTCCGAGGAGAGTTTGACTAAACGTCGCTTCGAATATGCGCACAAATTTATGGCCCGTGGATGTGGGCTGGGGGATCTGGGGGATTATTTAATTATGTAATTATGTAAAACGGAAAACTTCTTCCCTGAAATTATCTTTTATAAACTCTCACACTCATTATTATCGGCAATTTATTTACGACTCTGCGGATTATACAACACTATACAATCATGACACTGCGAGTTTCTATTTAACAAATATAAAAACGTGGATGAGCACACTTTTCCAGCTGGACTCTTTTAAGGATCTGCATTTTACAGTTTAAGTAAATTTTGGCGAATATGATTTTTTTGTAAAAATTTCTGACTCTTGAAAATAGTGACATAATTTCAACATGCCTTGATCCATCGAAGAGCCGCACTGAATAAGCTAAAGAGCCGCATTTTGTCGACCACTGGTGATTGGCGTCGCCCGAAAATTCCTCATAAGGTCTTCAGCCTTACTTTTCCTATCTAAACCGCGAATGCTATACCAGCTTATTATACAGCCTTAAATCTCGAGCCTTCTTCTGGAATCCCTTTGTTTCTTCCCAAATTTAGAGCAAAGACCGGCAAATTGTTATTTTAAGTACATAGGAAATATCTGGTCCATATTTAAACGACCTTTACATCTTTCATTCTAAATTATTTGGACTTCATTTTCAGTTTAAACGGAATTTTACCCTGAAGTGCTGTAATTTGTAATACATAATGTGTTTTCCGTCCAATATCGTATATTTAGTCGTGCACTCGTATTTACAAATGAGCTAAAAATTTCAGAGATCAAAGGAAAATTCGTTGTTATTGAAATTTTCATTAACAAGGAAGAAATATTTTCCTCTTTAATTTTGCTTCTAGTGAATGTGTTTCACATTTATATTTGACTTTAATAGAAGCTATGTATGTATACAAAATAATAATGCCGAATTATTAACGTAACTTTCTGTTTACGAAACAATACGGCAATTATCCGACTCCAAATTTAAAGCGAAATTTATGTCCACGAAGATTTAAATAAATCAATAGCGACCTAGATATTCCAGAATAAATTAGGCCCTTTGGATGGAGGTCACAGGAAATATAATTTCGAGTGTGGAGACAAACTAAGAGCCACAGACATTTAGGAAGTGAAGCAGCTTCCCTATATTCGGCCCCGACGCATCCTCTAGGCGGTTCGAAAATGCACATACCAACAAGCCCAAACTTTTTTCAACATCATGATTTTCACAAGGAGCATATAATTTAAATCTTCAACAACAATTAAGATTTTCCGTCGATTAAGGTTATTGATCGCAGAAATATTGTTTGGAATTTTCGAATTTTATGGAAATACAGTTGAGAATGATCTTGTTCGCCTTGTAGCGACAAGTGGCACCTGCCCGTGTTTTCACTTTTACTCTTGATTACATCTAATTCGCCTAAGAATTTGTTTCTCGTCTATACTTAGTGCTAGAAAGGGTCAAATTTCCGACCAAATTACATTCGCGTTACATTCCTTTATTATAACAGTGAAACATTCCGTTAAACAAAAATTTTATAAATGTTACATTTAAGCATCGAACTATGGAATACACTCAGACCAATAAAAAAGTGGTCTAAAACCTATAAACTATGCCATTCACTGGTCTAAATATCTGAACCGTAAAATTTTACAGTTTCGGCTGTCTTTGGTATTCACACGTGCTGCCAATTAGTAGCTCGCAGTCATCGCTCCCACACTAGCAACAATCTTACTCGCTGCCAAATTTACATATCCAATTTATTTTGGCAGTAGTGTATCACATCTTCATTATTTCGGGAGTTATCGTGCGAACTGACAAACACACGGAACGGACAGACAGACAGACATGGCTTATTCGAATTAGGGACCGACCCTGATCATTCATATATGTATATACTTTGCCATACCTCCTTTGAGGTGCTACATAATATTGGCGTAACAAAAACAATTTACGCTATACTATCTTATGGGTATAGGTTAAAAAGGGGATCCTCGCTGAATCCTTAGGATTTTATTAAGGGAAAGATTCCAACTTTAAAAAATTAGACGAAACGACAGATTGCAGGATCTGATTATGTTATCAATCAATGACACTCACAAATGAGTTCCCAGTCTCGGATATCAAAGGCCTGAAAATGCAGAATATTTTAGTTTTCGAGACTGCAGTCTCAGCCCTAGAAATTGTGTTTTTGTATTTGTTTCTTTATATTTTTTTCAGTTCAACGTTTCGCCAATTGCGGAACTATTTCCTTTACGTCGTCGACCTCCCGCCAAAGCGACGTAAAGAAAATAGTTCGTGGGGATGCCCTTGATATTACACAAGTTCTAATGTTCCGCCGATTACGATTAGCAAACGCGAAATAATGACAGGAAAATTTTCTTCAGATAGCTGCCATCGGAATGTCCACGCGCTCCGCATGAGAGCTGTCCAGAGTTGCCCCCAGTTAGGCCAACTCATCTGCAACCTCATTTCCCTGTACGAGTATATGGTCCTGTGTCCCGGCACCCAAAGTATGGTGACTGTGCTTTTTTGCAAGGTTGTTCTGTGTTTCCTTACGGATTTCAGTGCCATGATAGCAGCCTGACTATCTCAACAGATGGCTATGTTGTTGTTGGCTTGTATGTTCCCGAGTGTGTGTGTGTGACATGATTTCATGATTGCAAACAATTCAGCCTGGATAATGCACTGGCATGATCAGGGAGACGATAAGATTCAGAGATATTGAGTGTGCCACAGAAGACTCCTGCACCCAATTACAGTCCATTTTGGACCCATCTGGAGAGATCATATTCCGCTGATAACTCGCTCCCCATCCATTTGCACCTGGTCGAAAATCTGACATCGAAGTTGTTCCCGAAATTTTGTGTAGTCACGGCATAGTCCGTTGTAGCTTTGATCGTAACTCGTGGCAGTTGGTTGAGAATATGAGAATGGCCATATGGCTTCGCAGTCCAGCGACCCGACTCTTTGAGCTTGACTGCACTACATGCCGCTAGTTCTTTGATGAAAATATGATAGGCACAAGATGTAGGATTACATTCAACGCATCCCTCGGGCATGTTTACACACCCCCTGTGATGCCAAGACATGCCGATCTTTGCACCCTGCCTAGCTTCGTTACATTGTAAGCTTTACTGAGCGCTGGCCACCAGACCAGTGCCCCATATGTTAAGGTCGGGTGTACAATCTCGGTGTAGAGACAGAGTATCACATTTTGCTTAATGCCCCACCTTCTATTCAAGATTGTCTTGCAGGCGTAGAAGCTACCCAGGCTTTCTTAACATTTTGTTGATTACTATTAGCCACAGTAACGGAGAGCTGAAACCACCCTGAGGTGCACCTCTGCAAACGAATTTAGTCAGCTGGCTGTTTCCCAAGTTCGCATGGACATGGAGTACTCTAGTCTTCAGTAGAGTCTCTATCCATTTGCCAAGCCCCGCCTCCACTCCTGAGTCCATAAGGGTAACGTGAATGCATTTTATATGAACATTGTTGAAAGCTCCCTCTATGTCGAGGAAAGCGGCTAACGTGCTACACACCACCTCATGGAGGGCGGTTTCTGTGGATCGACCCTTGACATATGCGTTGTGCGACCTAGAGAGTAGTATGAGTTCTCTAGCCTTGTCCGGATATGGAAGTTGACGATACGCTCCAACGTTCTTAATACGAGGGAGAACAATCCAATGGGCCTGAAATCCTTCGCGATTTCATGCCCACGTTTACCTGCCTCGGGTATGAAAACGACTCAAACTCGTCGCCACGACTGGGGAACGTAGTTGATGATCAGAAAACTCCTGAAGAGTGGTGAAAGCATTACAACTACAAGGATTTTCTGCATCATGATGGGCAGTATGCCGTCTCGTCTAGGAGATTTCAATGGGTGGAAGCTATTAGTAGCCCAGAAGACCTTCTCCACCGTAATGACAGAGTCTACAAAGTCACCCAGTCAGCATTATGCTGTGTTGGTATGGGCGTGCAAACGCTTTTTCACCCATAAGGAAGTGCGTACTCAAAAGAAGTTCGAGAGACTCATTCGTGGACGCCGTGCAGGTTCCATCTTCTCTCTTTATTCAGGTGACCATACTTGCGGAATTCGGTGTTCAGACAAATTATCAGCCATACTACCCCTCCCCTCTCCCTTTCACGCCGATTTGGAGAAAAAATAATATCTCACGAGGCTACCACCATTATACTTATTTTCATAAGTGATTTCTTCGTGAAGAGAACCGAAAAAGAAACCCGATATTCTGGGAAATACTCGTATGTGGTGAGCCTTGGGGCGGCAAGGTTCTGTTGATAACTGCGGGAACCCTAAAGTTCGCAATGTTCTCCCCAGTGGCGTAGATAAGGGGGGGGGGTCAAGGGGATTGATCCCCGTGATCATGCATATTTTTTTATACTAAATTATAAAATTTAGTTCCTTGCTATTAATTGTGTACATTACGTAATCAATCACGCGAGAGCGTATCGTCCGCCAAAGGAAAAAAACGAAAGCGAACAAGTCTATGATTACCGGAGACTTGCTTTTTTGTTTGACAGGGCTACAGCCTTCCAGGCAACATTCCCCAAAAAAATTTGTTTACTAAAATATTCCACATATCCTGTTTTAGTGCCTTTCCAAAAAAATCTTCGATCGGCACAATAACGGGTAAGATATATGCAATAAACAATTTTCATCCTCACAGACTTAAGCGAGTAACCCAATTTCAGACTAGAGTCTACAGTTGCAGAAAGACTTGCTTCTACTGTCTGTCTCCGTGATGGGATTTTTATGAAATTTGGAATTCGATTGATTTATTATAACGTTTAAATTAACTAATTTTTAAGCCCATGGACGTACGGTAAGGCATACACTACATATACCTTCTTTAAAAATTATTAAAACGTTATAATGCCTGTATAGTTGCCTCAGGTGCATACAAATCGATGGAGCATTTTATTTGGAACCACAGAAACAACAAATTTTAACAGACTGCCTCCGGTATACGTTACCGTTAAGGAGATTTTCACGAAAATAACCAAAAATACCGAAATCGTAATGTTTAGAACCTCATAGCGCCCTTAGTACTGCATGTATCGATCTGAAATTTGAACATTAAATTAAACGTTGTAAAAACTTCAAATTCGCCATGTAGCGGTTTTCGGTGCACATTGCCGTTATACAGATAATCACTAAAAACTGCTCATTTGGATGTTTGGATAACTTCCCTAGGGGGGGCTCCCATCGTTGGGGACTTTTGATGTCACACTAACAGCCACACGAGCTACAAATTTGCCTCTAGAGGTTCCCGTTATCAAAAAATGTCCGAGAAACTGTTTTTTGTTTAGATTTACCCCTAATAGCTTCCTTGGGGGTGTTCGCATAGATGAGTTGTTTTGGCATTTGAATTTGAAGTTACAGAAGCAACAGATTGTTACAGGCTTCCCTCCGGAATGCGTTTCCGTTATGAAGAAATTCACGAAAATAACGAAAAATACCGTTATTGTACGGTTCAGACCCTCATAGCGCCCTTAGTATTGCACGCATCATTTTGAAATTCAGCTATTTAATTAAGCATTATATAAGCTACAAATTTGCCGTATAACAGTTTTCGGTGCACGTTACCGTTATAGAAATATTCCCGAAAAACTGCCTTACTGAAAGTGTTGACCCTCATAACTTTGTTAGGGGGGCTCCCATCTTTGGGGACTTTTGGCGTCTTACTAACAGCAACAGGAGCTACAAGTTTATTTCAGATGAGTTCCCTCTAGAGGTTCCCGTTATAAAAAAAATTCCGAGAAACGGTTTTTTATTTAGTTAGCTGTTTAGTTTTGACCCCTCATAGCTTCCTTAGGGATGCCCGCATAGATAAGTTGTTTTGGTACTTTAAGTTGACACTATAGAAACAACAAATTGTTACAGGCTTTCCACCCGAATGCGTTCCCGTTATGAAGAAATCCACGAAAATAACGAAAAAATACCGTTATTGTACGGTTCAAACCCTCATAGCGCCCTTAGTATTGCACGCATCAATCTGAAATTCATACATTTAATTAACCGTTATATAAGCTACACATTTGCAGTATAAGAGTTTTCGGTGCACGTTACCGTTATAGAGATATTCCCCAAAAACTCCTTAATTGAATGTTTGGACCCTCATAACTTCGTTAGGGGGGCTCCCATCTTTGGGGACTTTTGGCGTCTTACAACCAGCCACAGAAGCTACAAATTTCTCCTAGAACACCTTAGAGCGCATTCCCTCGTCCTAGCACCATTTACGAAAAACCCCAAAAAAACACGTTTTTTTAAGGTTTGAACCTCCATAGCGCCCTTAAAGCTGTACATATTGCTATGAAATTTGGCCACTTTCTTTAAAACCCCATAGGCTACAAACTTTTCATACAAAGGTTTTTAGTACGAGTTACCGTTACAGAGATAGTGTGAAACCTTGTTAAAAATACCGTTAGGAGTGCCCGAAAGTTTGGTCTTTGCATCGTTTATTGAGAAAGCACAAGAGCTTCAAATTTGCCATACACCACTTTTTTGTATATGCTACCGTTATCGAAATATTCAGAAAAACCTGTTTTCGAGGGTCTTTGGCCCTCTGTAGCACCGCTAGCGGCACTCGTAGGGTCGGGGACTTTTAGGGTCTTGTTTAGGACCTCGAAAGGAAGGCTCATGCAAAAATCCAGCTTTCCTCTAATTTTTCCGAAGTGAAATGCCAATTTTCCTGGGGTAGTCCCAATTCCCTTGTCAACTCCGTCACGGAACCTGTCGAGTGATTGGAGGAGGACTTGGGAGTTTTTTTCGATTTGAATTTCCGAGAGTTTATTTGCTGTTAGGTTTAAAAATCGACGTGTGAGTAAAAGTTGGTCATTGGTTTAATTCTGATAAAACTTGAATTCTAGACAAACATTTTAGCAAAATTCAGACACACTAAACATGCTAATTTGTCATATCACCTGTGGACCTGATCTGCAAAAATATTTTCCATGACACATCTCTGTCCATCTTCGCACACCTGTTGTTCACTTGCAAACATTCTTCACCAGCCCATTTCAGCACTGTATTCTTATCAGTATAAAATCTAAACATAAAAATAATGTATCTAATCTTATCTGCATCCTAATCATAATCATCAACTTTTTTTCGTACATCCAGTGAGGTTCTGCTGATGTTCTTTTTCTGTATTATCTTATAATCAACTTATTCGTAGCATACGGACGGGTAGGACCTATCTCCATTTTCACTCATCCAATTCTAATTTACTTCTTATCCATACAAATTGTATTCTCTCTTTTTGCAGTCCCGTCGAGCGTCTGTCAGTTTCACGGCTATGCCACCGGGCGTACTGGCCAACGACAGTCGCAACAATTCCATGGATGATATTCAAATAGCCCTGGCACCACACATTCAATTGTATCTGAGTCAAACGGGACGTCGTCATTCGTGTTGCAGTGTAATGTTACCGGTGGCTTTTGAACGGGCCGCGTCCAAATCCTGGCTGGATCCCCGATTCGATTCTATCGTCCTGGAGGAACAGTATCAGCAGAGTATCTTTACACAAATCCGCATGAGATTCAGGTGAGTGAATTTTTTTAGTTATAAATTTGCATAATAAAAAAACTGCAACAAATTTAAATCCAAATTTCAAAGGACACTCATCTGAGTTAGTAAAGTGCTTGAGAAGTGCAGTAGTCCCAATCCTCAATTACACCAAAGAACAAAAACTGCGACATTTAGATAAGAGAAAACATTCGACCATGAAAAGATACGTATCTATCTGCAATTCTCCAAACTATAGTGTTGTTCTTCCCCATATTTGGCAAGTCAATTTATTTTATGATAAACTCGATTTGTGCATGGAATTAATCACTCTAATTTGACTGGCGACTATTAGTTAAACTGATTTACGGCCGGACGCTTAATTATGAGAGCAATTTATTAAAGACAAGATAACTCAATTAAATTAAAAGAAGAAAATCCATCCAATCTCGCAATAAAACAAAACTTTCTTCCCCCAATTCATAATTTAGTTCAGTTTTGACTTTGTTCTGAAGACGAAATAGACTCGAGAGATTCGTCCTGACCACAAAACAAAAATCCATCAAAAGCAGTGATAATTCACATGGGGACCGAAACGAATGTGATGATGTGATTTTGCGGTTCCTACAATAGAATCCTTGTGTACACGCGTGTCTCGATGTTATTTTTGGCCGACATGATAGATGCCCAGACGAAAATCGATGAATTCATGTTATTTATAGGATTATACTCGTAGCGTGTTAGGATGAGGGATTTGAATTAGAGTAGGGTTCAGTCTAGAGAAGCGATTAATGTTGACTTAGTAAAAAAAGAAAGCTGGAAATGGAGGTTCTTTTGTCGGTGCTTATTTTTTCTGATTTTTTTTTTTAAATGAAATATTTTGTTGGTTACACAACAACAACACATTTACACGTTTTACCGGGCGAGTCACCTATTACATAATTTCAGCGCGGATAGATCCGAGCCGATCTTCCGACTCAGTTAGCTTCTTAACTTGAGTTATGACATCATCTTCTGAAAGCCAAACTGGACCTATGATACGTCTAGACCTGAAGCGCCATATCTTCCCCGATTTTTAAAAAGATCTTGAAGATATATCGTATCTCTTTAAGCTGTTTTGGATATGTATAATTTGAAGTGTCCTCTGACTACTTATTTTGGATATTACCCGATTCGCAGCTCCCCATAGATATACATATATCTATAGATAGACCTTTAAATAATCGTTTGTAGTTTGGGTTTTTACTAGTTGGGATCGCGTACGTACGCTCTTTCTTGTTCTCTGTGGACAATTCGCTCAGTATCGGTGTTGCTCTGGGGTTAGAACAATCTCCTTGCTCGAAGGCAATTGGATCACGGATCGGCAATTTGGTCATTCCACCAGTTATTTATCTTTGGTCAAAATTTGACTCTTCTACTCTACGAGGCAGGAGCCCTAACCTGCCCCTTGCCATTGTAGTACTTCGAGAAAAGTGTGTCTGTCGAAGGATTGCCGGTCTATCTCTTTGCATATACAGTAGGGCGTCGATTATCCGAAATAATGTCGACAAAGGTGGTTCGGATAAACGAAAGTTCGGTTAATCGAGCTTCCATAGAAAAGTTAGAAAGTAGCTGAAATGTGAAATTAGCCGACAAGCAGAAAACGTGTTTAACGACTAGAACTGAACAAAAATACAAAATTCGAGGTATTTGTGCACATTAGAGGTTGCTTCCTTCAGACCCTTGCCACTGTTCCATCGATGCCAACGAAGTTCTGACAAATGTGTTATCTATTATTGACCCAGTATTACCCCTTCGGGGTTAGTAAGACTCTGTGCTGCTAGCAATCAATTTTGCACTAAGTATTTCGGCGTTCCGCAACGGTCTCCTGGATGTGTCAAATGAAAAAGCAACAGCAACGCATTGGTCTCGGCGATGACACTATCCAAGATAGAGCTGCCTGTAGAAATCGGCTGAGACATTACCGCCAGAACGGGCGTTGTGCCTACACCGCAGACCGAGCGACGCAACACCATGGAGTGGTATAAGGAACGGGGCAAGGAAGAAGAAGATTCCTGCGTTCCGCATAATACAACAGCAGTTTAATTATACCCTTATGTAACCGTATTCCGGTATGTTTGCAGCTTCACCAGACAGCCGCATAATCATTAAGATTAGCCACGCTAGTTTTGAGCTGAAGTAGTAGATCTCATCTCTGGGTGCGCTTTATACGGGTCTCATTTTCTCTTACCTTCCTTAAGCTTGGGCCTGATTTGATCTTTTGCAGTATTTCCGCATTTTGTATTTGGCGTCATATGTCGAAACAAAAGATTGGGGTTTCTTGTTACTCTGAGCCCCTATTTTTAGTAAATCATACTTTCATGCTTTCTTTACCCATAGCCGTTGTAAACGAGTCTGCGGAGAAGTTTGCGTTTCGCACCCTCTTTTAGAAGGGATGGTGACCCCCGCTTTCGTTTGTACTTTTGGTTTAACTGCGATCAGACCTTACGTTCCCTACCTTCCAGCAGAAGCAGTTGCACGAAATTTTTCTGGTATTGAGTTAGATGATGTGTCGCCGCAAGATGATATTTCTCCGGTATGCGTCTCCTACATGAGGCTATCCAGATATAAGCCCGATATCAAACACCTTTTCGAAGTCAATGAACATAAGATGCAATTGGGATTTTCATTCTGGGTACTATAACTCGGAGGGTGTTTATGTGATCGCTACATGAGAAACCCTATCGAAAACCAAATTGTTCAGAATGCCGGTGAACGTTTTCTTTATCCGGTCCAAGATTATTTTTGCCTTCAGTTTGGAGGCTGCTGGAAAGGGACAGATTCCATGCCAATTAATACAATTGTTGAAATTTCTTTTCTTAGGGATTTTAATAAGGACGAGTCTCGGTTATCCAACACTCTTGGATCAGGGAAAGGAACATATCCGCTGTAGCGTTGATATCCGCTTTACAAATGGGAATACCATATGCCAATAATTTAAGGCCCTTGGATATTTCCAGCTTGGAAGTACATCGGTATAAATTTTGGCACTTCGTAGAAGTCTTATTGTTTCCGGTGGAGATCGGGCTTGAAGGGTCCAAGTTGTTTTTGAGAACCTTTACGAAATGCTCTCCCCTTTGACGCAGTTGATGGTCGTCTGTGACAAGCAGGGCCCCAGTCTTTATCTTTCACAGGATGGTCATGCGTAAAAGATTTCCCGTTAAGTGGCTTTATAAGCTTGTAAAGTGCCAATCTCACCACTGTAAACCGCCTCTTCTGCATCCACCGTTAAGGTGGTGATATTATTGCGTTTATCACGTTGTATGCTTCTCTGTGTGCTTTTTGGAAAGAACTGTATTCGTTCTTCAGTTGTTGCGTGACTGTACCGTCAGTAGCCGAGTTTAATTACTCCGTAATTCTCTTCCACGCAGTTATTAGATACCACGAAGTATCGCTAATAAATGGTCTCCTACCTCGCTGGATTGTGCCTTAAAGTGCTTCGCCATGCGATATAAAAGCATCCTTCACGATGTTACGACGACTATTATCATCATCAATCTGGTTTTCTGTTTGATCATCTGGAGAAACCTTGCTAAATTATATAGCAAGGTTTGTGTCTGAAAAGCTTGCGTCAATGACAACCTGACGAGAGACCTCCACGAACCACTCGCCATTGTCTTTTCTAATACCAAAACCCTGATTGCCCATTATATGTTCTAAGCAAACATTATCAGAACTAACGGTGGCGTTGAGATCCCCCATCATAATATGTCTTATGTCACCTTTGGGAGCCGTATAAAAGGTGTCGCTAAGAATAATACAACACGCCCATTTCCGATAAAAATTAAGAAAGTCGACTTTTTTCACCTCTTCGGGGACACCATGTTATGTTTGCCCTACGAACTTCTAAGGTATTCGTGCGAGAGACTGTTACCATTCTATATATTCCTACCAAATTTGATGTCAATCGTTTGAGACGTTCGCGAGTTATTTAGTGAACAGGCGGGCGGACGGACAGACGGTCAGACCGACGCGACGGTCACACATTGGTTTTAGAGGGGTATTTTGAAAAAAAAAATTAAAAAACCCTCGTATTGTACGCTCGGCTTGTTTATGTACAGTCGAAACCTCCTTAAATAGAATTATTCGTTATCTCCAAAAAATTTTGTTATATAACTATACTTCTCCTAAGTCGAAACAATTTCTATTTCATGTTATTTAAGAAAGTTAAATGGGCCTTGCCAGAGCTTCTCAAACCAGTTCAATTGTTGGCTTACACTCACCTTAATTTTCAGTTGCGAGTGTGAAGCTGTGTAAAGTGTGTACAGAAACTTTAGTATACAATATTCTTAGAAAACGAGACGCAACACGAAATGACACCAAAGGAACTGTAAATTTGTAAATTTTTTGGGAGTTTGTAAGGGAAAGCCATTTAAATATCGACACAACTCGAATTTTCACAACGAAAGTCCGGAAAATAGTGTCACACAACCCAACGACGCAAATCGAGGCTCTACTGCATAATGTCTTTTAACACTTTGGCTGTCACTTGGCCGCGCGCCGGCTTGTCAAGTGAGGTGATTATTTGGTTGCCATCTAATTTTATGTGGACATTACTTGTACGGTAAAATTTAATTTTAACGCAAATTGTTTTAAACCTTGCAAAATCATTTAATAAGGGTGCCATTACACAGTCATATTTCTATTATCATATGTATGTCATATCCTTAAGCCTACTCAATTTATTCGGTTCCAAATCAAGTATAGGCTTAAGCATATGACATACATATGTTAATAGAAGTATGACTGTGTAATGGAGCCCTAACACAACAATAGTAATAAAAACCTGTTTTTGAGCTTTTTTTGTAATTTAAAAAAAAATTGATTACCGGCTGCCATTTGGCGTAGGGATGACATTGGCGGCAGGAGGTGATTCAATTACTACATTCATTTTGTAGAAATTTATTGGCTTTGAATTTATTTTTCACTTGTCCCTCGCTGCTCACCGCAGGGGGGTCGGTGTCCTTGCGACATCAGCCAAAAAGGCTGTATGTAGGGGGACAACGATCATCGGGGAGCTGCGACACCACGTACCTGAGCAGCGCAGGGAGGCCCCTGGTACAGTTGATACGCCATGGCGAGGATCTGTACAAAGGCCATTCCCGACCTCCCTAGTCATGTACGGGTGGCTCTTGGCGTGACCTACCTCCTCCCACAACTTACGGGAGGGAAGTCACTAAAGGCCGAGCACGTAAACGGTGTTCCCTGGTGGGGGGGCAGGTTCACCATTACGGTTAATCGTGTGAGCCTCGGAGCTGGCGGCTTCGCATAACCCGAGCCTCGAAGGCGCTAGTCAGGGAGAATGGCCTGGGTGGAAGATGCCTTGGCGCCTATATCTGACTAGTTTGTGGATTGATGACCACACGGCCCGAATCGCATTACTGACTAGTAAACTGAAGGGGCCGCCCGGATGTGAAAAGCAGCGCTACGAGTCTGCACAGGCTCGTAGTCACAGGTTCAATGAGATGCACATCTGAATTGTACGTGAGGCTTAACCAATAGGGGGCCGAAGGAAGATCAGACCTGCTATAGAGAAGTCTTTAGCGAATAGTGTACCACGGGGATGGGTGTGCTCACGGGACCATGGTCCTTGCCCATCAAGGTGTTGGAATTGTGGTGGCTGTAGGTTGTTACCCGAGTCATCGAGCTGGTGATGCAACCCCGGGGTTGGGTTCCTGAAGGTGAGTGCATTCGCCGGATGGAGAAATCTCCCTCTGACAAAACGACCTTGTCAGTAAACACCGAAGGTCCAAACAGTCCGAAGGACGGAAAGGTCGAAAGGCTAGGTGCTCCCCTGACGGTATACCCGTAGACGGTAAACTTGTCCCTCGCTGCTAACAATGTGTATTGAACGAGCGTGCAATATCCTATACTATGAGGGTCTGTTGATCGTAAGTTTGATAAGGATGAACCGTTATTTGTGACTTCTTCTTGTCAAGTGGGAGAATTTCACCGTTCTACATTTCCAGTTGATAATTGGTACTCGTAGGCAATGGAAGGAATCGCGTGCGCCACAAACCATACAAATCTAGCAATCTTCGAACGCGTAAGAATAGGCTGGCTTATTATTTTTTATTATATGTAAACCCCGCGCGCGCCGGCTCGTAAAAGGCTTTCAAAGCAAATTCATCGAATGTCACCCGGCGGACATTTGGCGTATTGGGAGAGATTTCAAATGAACGCCGGCGGTACAAAAACCGTTTTGGTAATGACTACCAAAAACCCTTAGCCAGACAAAGTGGACTTATTATTTGCATTATTTTTTACGAAATTAATAGATACAAAATTCTTCTTTGATATGGCTTCACACTTTAACTCGTTAGTCGAATTTCCCTCACTAGAACATTTTGTATTGATTGGCAAGTCGTAATTCGAATTAGAGTATTTTGGGGCGCTATGAGTGCGAATCCGCAGCTTCCCACCAAAATTTCGTCGCGAAAGAGAATCAAAATCGCAATAAACGTCACAAAAATGTCTATCAATTGTAGCGATATCGCGTAACGCATTTTAACGATTTATGTTACGTTCGACGCGCAATCATGCTTTCTCTAACATATTCCTGCGGACAACTTTTCCGAGAAATTTACATTTTCAGAGTGATGAGCCAAACAACGAAAAAGGGGTTTTCAATTATTAATTATTTCGTTGGCGTACAGGTTAGATGCTAATAGACTATGGACCAGGCATGTAAAACTTGCGGCCCGCGGGCGAGGGCGAGGCCCCACCTCGCAGTAACAGGCGTATTCGCAAAAAACTTTAGTCTAAGAAATTTTCCAAAACTCGTCGGTGGTTTATACAAGTTAAATTATATTTTTTATAAGGTTTCCTCTCTGTTCTACAAACAATTCTCTGACTGTTATTTGAAGTACATTTGATTAACGGAAAAATGTTAAACTATATTGGCACGAAATTCGGTTAAGAAAGAAGTTGTTGACTTTGCCTGATAGTTGTCTGTGACGGTTGCATTATAATTCACCTTCGCATTATATTATTCAGGTTATGGGGCAAGAATAAGATATTCTTATACGAGTACAAGATGCTCTTCAGATTTATTTTAAAAGAACTCCAAGCCTTAAAGACTCACAAATTCTATAAGTATTTGGTGAGGAGAACACCTGAATGCAAATTCTCGCAAACACAACTATTTCCGCTAATTATACGATTTTTTATGTCTTTCAGCTTATTAAGGTCTACTTAGGTGCATGCGTTTGTTCGACACCACATCACAAACAAGCTGTATGTCTATTTTTACCCACCGGTCCGAACAAATTTATGGCAGCCTAACAATTTTGGCTCCCAAGGTTTTTTTTCGACTACCTGTATCGGCGATACAATGTTCTGATAAGCTAAACGTAAACACCTCTTTCGTCACCGCTTGAGCTTGCTGGACCACCTTTCAGTATTACTTGACAGGGCCAATTTAGGCTAATCAGCCATCACCACGGGTAGCAGACTTGCGGTTACGCTCCTCCCACTGTAGCTCCATGTGGCCGGCACAAATAGCCCTGCTTATTCAATTTCAGTTATTTACTGATTGAGGATTATGTGTATTTATCTCACACTTTTTAACCACGTCTGCGATCATGTTAATTGATTTCAGTCTGGTGCGTTAAATCCCTTTATGGATCGCAGAAAATCGGAAAAAGATTTTCTGCGATCCATAAAGGGATTTAACGCACCAGACTGAAATCAATCAGTTATTTACTGATAGCAGCATCAGAACCACTAGGTTCTCGGGGCTAATGTTTTCTCCCAGTTCCGCTTCGAGTTCACTGCGGATATGTATCTCCAAATCTGGGACAATCAAACAAGACATGTTTTGCATCCTCCGCCACTCCATTGCATCTCGGGCAATCTGGTGAGCCGTCTAACTTAAACCGATGCAAATATTGTCGGTACCCTCCGTGGCCCGTTAAGAATTGGGTCAGGTCAAAATTCGTATCCCCGTGTTTTCGGTTAACCCACGGACCTGCCACCTTCACATAGTTTCAAGCCTTTCAATGATTCTTCGCCCTAGGTGCGTCTCAGGTGTTACGTCTTGGCGACCGCTGTACAGCTTGCTGATCTCATCCACTACGATCGGCAAGGCATCATTCCAGTTACGACGTAAGCGGATTCATGTGATGTGGTGCGGTACGCACAACACACTCTCAAAGTACACCTACGATAGATCGTGTTTAATGGTGTCACGTGGCCCAAACTGGCGAGGCATTTATGATGATTGATGTTACCACCCTCGACCATAGCAGCCTCCTACTTATTCTTGGGTGACCTATGTTTGGCACCATTCTTGCTAGAGCCGCCGGCCGTGGCGGTCGCCGCCTTATCGCCTACATACTTTAAGTGCTCTCCGAAGCTTAGTTTCGAGTCAATCATAGCCCCCAAATACCTAATGGCCGCTTAGAGGTTATGATACACTCTCCGACTGTGATTTTGAGGCAACACTTTTTTTTCCGCTTGCTTATCAAGACTACTTCCGTTTTCTGATCGGCGAGCTCTAATCCAACGGTTTCCAGCCACAGTTTGATGATTGCAATCGTCTCGCTTGTGAACATTTCGACTAACTCCGGGTCTCTTGCGACAGCTACGGCAGCTATGTCGTCAGAAAAACCTACCACTGTCACTCCTTTCGGCATAGCGAGCTCCAAGATAGCATTCTACATGATATTCCACAAAAGTGAGCCAAGAACAGATCCCTGCGGTACTCCTGCAGTAACCACGTATGCCTTGTGTCCTTCACTAGTGTCATAACTCAAGACGCGATATGAGAGGTAGCTTCTAATTATCGGGTACATTCATCTTTTGCAGAGCGGCGTGAATACACTCTCAGTTCGTAGAATTGAATGCGTTTTTGACGTTTAAAGTCACAACAGCGCAATAAGTACTTTTACAGTGATTCCGCCGCTATAGTTGTTACTGTGATTATTGCGTCTACCACAGAACGCGCTTTTTTTCCTTTTCCATGATTGCGAGAAAGTCCGTTCTTCTAGGCAGGTTCCAAAAACGTCACATGATGGCCTTTCTAAAGGATATAACCCTGAGGTCGTCAGCAACTCAAATTTAAATGCATATTCGTTCGTATTTTAAATGTATGTATTGTATGTATTTTAAATGTAATATTCTGTGATCAAATTTCGAAAAAAAAAATTCTACAGATGTTTCCTAAATTTTTATCCTGTGGTCCCCGCTCAATCCTGGAAAAAGTGATATTTGGCCCAGGCTTGATTTTGACTTTGAAACCCCTGCTATAGACGAATTGATACTAGGAGTAACCTCAAAGTAGTTTAGCGACCTCGCAATGCAAGGCATCACACATTTAAGAATCACCATCCCTAAAGAATATGAAATCTAACTCGTATGTAAAACTTGGGAAGTGCTTCTCTGAAGGGGTTAATTGTGTACCTCTTTAGTACTCGTACTCATATGCTTTAGAATGGCATATATGTCTGCCTCACCTGCCTGCCTCTTTATGAACTATCAAATCATGGGATCCGGCGCTACAACTGTCTAGCGATTAAAGGTAGCCCTGAAAATTTCGTCACGACTCGACGATTCTGTAATCTAAGGTCTTCCGATCGATTCTCGTGGCTACACCTCACAAGTCTTCGGAAGACCGGCAAATGTCAATAGCATTATGATTATCGTTTCCATTTGTCTTATGCTCTGGGCACTCTACATTCATCCAAATCATTAACACGACATCGAAATCTTGAAAAGATTTAATTCAAATCCATCTTATCACATATTCAAAACTTTAAGCAAATAATAAACTTCACAAAACAGTAATTACCGTAAGTACATTTTCACAAAATAAACAACCCGTCAACAATTCCATAACAAGACACAATTAACTTTTCATCAATCTTGAACTTCATAAAGAGCAACAAAAAGATCATGTTGAATTAGTTTGCCATTTAATTAAATAAAAACAAGAAGTCCTTTTGCTTGGAAAAGCTACTCGCCAAGTTCTTTCCTTCTCAAAAGAATGAATGATTATAGCACAGCCAACTAAACCATCGTCGTCGCGCGTGGGTGCCTCATCAAAAAAGGACTCTGACCCTTGTTGTCTTCAGTACAGCAAAAACCGACATACAAAAAAGAAAGAATCCTTTCTCCTTCCTCCTCCGAATAGCTGCAGAAACAAAAAGGTTACAATTTTTGGCGGCATGCGGTATGTGCGGTTGTAACCTTTTCAAGTGAGCTTGTTTGGGCGGGACTAAATAATTTCATTGAGCTTCACTCTCACTAGACATGATCCATTAGGGCTCGTCCTTTTTTACACCTCTTGAACTTTCACTTTCTTCCCAACGGAACATTTCACAAAACAACAGTGTCTTTTTCAAGGACCCTTCATTCTACACCAATATGAATCTTTCCACCTACAAACGAACAGGATGTAGTTGCGGAACGCAATTTTCCATTTCTCTGAAATAATTTTCTTTTTGTATAAATACATATGGCCTTTGGCTAACTGACGTACTCGTATACCACTTTGACCTCATCGTTGTGTTGTGAGTTCGTTGCCAGAAAACTTTTAATCCCTGAGCTCTGAACTTGCCCGGATTTTTTGTTTTGTATAATGCTTGTGAAACATAATTCCCACGAGTATCTATGTATATGTTAGAGTTCTTGTCTTTTCACTTTACGTTTCGGCACAAGGAATTTGTTGCCATTCTTCCACCCTCACTAAATGATCACAAGATATTCTTCAGAAAAATGTGAGCAAGAATGTCAATGATGGTGTGTTGGGGCATGGTTTGTGGCAGAAGAAGAATTTATGAATTTCAATGTCTCGCCCACATCCCTTCAAAGCAAAGATGGATACGACAGTCTGTGCCGCGTATGAGGAGTCGATTTAGCATGAGTACATGACCTTGTGTCGATTTGATCGAATGCGATGAGAAAAAGATTTTCCAAAGAATGACAAATGAAATTGGACGTCTGGTCGTTGGTCGTCGCCGCCGTTGATTTTCTATTGAAATTGATCCTCTTCCATTGAATTGACCGTATGAGGAGTGGAGAATCCCACGAATTCAACTGAATTAATATTTGGAATTGATCCGATAAAACTTTCAGGAACTCTCAAGTATTTGTTGTTCGACATGTTTGCCTTGTGATGGGGTGAGCCATAGGTCTTGTGGAAGTGGTTCAGATGGTTGACCTCAAGGCTAATAAGATACCCATTCGTTCTTATAATGGTCACATGAATTCGGTTGGGGCAAATGGATGTGGAGTTAATAGAATAGAGTAGTTCTCTCCAAGGACTATGACAACTTCAAAGAATCGTGGAAATTATGTTGACTAATCGGTCATGTGAGTGAGTGGACAAAATGATGTATAGACGAATGAAAATATAATTTTATCATGAAAAGGATGTCCTACTTATATTTTCATGGGGATCAAGTTGGGATCAAGATGTCGCATAAGTATGTCATGCTTTTGACTTTAAAGATATACCCATGGCTATGTTTTTGTAATTCAACTCCGCTTAATATTGAGATGAACCTCTTAAGGGCGGGGACAAAATACTAAAGGACCCTCCCTTCAGCTTTGTAGTTTTTCACTTTAAATTATTCACGTCTATTAGGTGGTTCTTTGGTAAGCGTGTGGTTTACCACTGCTGGTCATCTTTAAGGGTAGTAGCAGCTATTGATGCACTGTTTTTGGTCAGCAACGGAAAAATCCTTGATCAACCAGCTTCACCATATCGATGTACGATTTACGGTTTTATAAGTCTTGGACAAGTTGCTGTACGTGGTTATTAGTGTCGATCTGTGACAGAAAACGGCGAGCTTAATGCGTTGCTTTCTCGCCCTTTATTGGAAGAAATTGTGCAAGCCATAGAGGCATCAGAAGCTTAGCTTAAGGTTGTGTATGTATCAGTGGCGTGCAGTGACATTTATTAATGGGTATGCGGCGGAAAGAGAGTAACACAAATGTACATACATAAAACATTGTTACAAATAACGAACATATGGTTTTAATAAAATAGTTTATCTTACTATATAGCAAAGGATAAAAACTGCTTGCAAGATTCGTTCAATGATCGAATAATCTCTGTTATCTAGCTTCCTTGTTTCTGCGATGTAACCCAATTTCATTACACTAATGAAACGTGCTCTGGTGCTCTATGGCCGTGATCGTTCGGTCGCCACTCTGTGAAATAGACACTCATAGAGAAACGAGTTTCCAAACTCGGCACGACTCGTCGCAAGTTTATTATTCAAAAGAAGATAAGAAATATTCTTATCGTAGAATAATAAACAAACAATGCGACTAGGGAGTGGTATGGCTGACACTCCGAATTCAGTTGTCTTTGTAACGTCATCAACGCACCATGCTACACTAGGAGTTACGGTAATCGTGCTCTGTGGCCGTGATCGTTCGGTCGCCACTCTGTGAAACAGACACTCATAGAGAAACGAGTTTCCAAACTCGGCACGACTCGTCGCAAGTTTATTATTCAGAAGAAGATGATAAGAAATATTCTTATCGTAGAATAATAAAACTAACAATGCGACTAGGAAGTGGTATGGCTGACAACCATATCACACTCCGAATCCAGTTGTCTTTGTAACGTTGATGACTACACACGGTAGTCATCAACGCACCATGCTCCACTAGGAGTTACGGTAATGAAGTGAGAGAGAGAATGAAACAGTATTATGTAGCTGTTCATTTGAATAATAATAATCATAATTCGTTTTGAGATCGTAAAAGTATAGCACGGTAGAAAATTGGTCCCAACGACTATTTATAAGTAATCGTAAACAGAAATAATTGCCGTAGAGATCTTTAAATGAATCTTAATTCCATAAATATGGAGGACAATTTTCCATATTGATCGATTTCAACTTAGATTTGTATGACTCTAAAAAGAGACCCTTTCGATACCAAACAAGAAATACATATGACAAACATAGTCAAGTAAGATTTTAAATCGTCAACTTAAATTAAAGTTAGACCGTTGTATTGCCGGAATTCGCAAATAAACATTTTATAGTCAAGTAACTTTAAATTTGGTTTCTATGAAGATGGATATATGTAACTTATTTATAACTGATTAAAGTAAGCAATTCTAGAAGTTTTTAATTATTCAACCATTAATTAACACAATGGAGCTAAGGTGAAAGAATAAGCTAAAAAGATTTCATGTTAGAAAATCACTAAGGTAACAATTGTATTTCAATGTACATATCTACATTAAAAAAGTAAACATTTAAACCTCTCTCTCTCTGGAACCAATATTTTCTAAACGCAGTTCTGAGAAAGCTAAACCTTTTTTTTTAATTCTAAAAGTTGAATTTTGAATTCAAAATGTTATACTGAAAATATTATATTTGCGAAATAAAATAAGCTCAAAGTCTAACTAAATACTAAATACAGACCTAATTTTCACAGTAAAACGTCCTATTCTAATATTTATCCCTGAACCCTGAACGTACAGAAACTGATGATAACGAAATCACTTACAGATGCGTTCACTCGATTCTAGCACAACCGATTCCCTTCATCATTTTTCTCCTTTTTTATTCTTTCGTTCTCCATACCAACATGTTAGATGAGTTTGCACGCCAGATTTTCTTTTCTATCTTCTCTCATTCATGCTTGCACAGCTCAGAGAATTTGACTTGGATGCGTTTCGTGTAGGGGACTGGTCTACGCATCCCCAAAGGTACGGAGAGTACCCAAGCACCATATATCGCCTCAACGGAAATTCGGCTCGAATGGATGCACGGCTGTGCGAAGGTTTCTTTCCGCATCCAGTGAAATAGTGAGTTGAGTACACTGAACGATGTTTCTATGGAGCAAATACATAGTCGTATATTAGTCTAAGAAAATTGGACCAAAATATGGCCATCGAACGGCAAAAATCCTACATCGGAAATTTTTTTTGATTATGGTTGGGGATGGTCCCGAGATGATGGCATAGAAAGTCCCAACCGATCGGGGGTCCGCAACCTTAAAAAAAGGGGGAAAGGAGGACATTTTTTCGGTTTTTGGCGATTATTTCAAAAACGCTAAGAGATAAAGAAAAATGGTCTGAGGACGAAAAAAACTGCATAAAATTATCTTTGCAATGATATATAGAGTTTAAATGAATATTTCGGCGTTAGAATAGAACATAAATTAGAATATTTTCATTTTAGACCTTTTTTAAAAGCTCCATAACTTTTGAAAGAACGCTAGTTCAGCCGTAAAATTTTGTACAAGTATTAACAACAAGTTTAAGATAATTTTAACGTAAACGCTGAGTCGCTCCGGTCATGGACCCCCATTATCCCCTCATTTAAATTTGTCAAAACGGCATGTCCATAACTCCCCCCAAAATTGGAGCAGAGTGCTAAATTTTGGTTTGTTGCGATTGGAGGTCATAGTCACCCCACCCACCAAAGATCAACTCATTCGGATAAAAACTAAGGGTACCTCCCATACATGACAACTTTGTTCTACAGTTTATAAAATGAGTAGTACGTAGAACAAACTCCTGATGGGTCACTTTGTATGGGAGATACCCTTAGTTTTTATCCGAATGAGCTGATTTTTGGTGGGTGGGGTGACTATGACCTCCAATCGCAACAAACCAAAATTTAGTACTCTGCTCCAATTTTGGGGGGAGTTATGGACATGCCGTTTTGACAAATTTAAATGAGGGGATAATGGGGGTCCATGACCGGAGCGACTCAGCGTTTACGTTAAAATTATCTTAAACTTGTTGTTAATACTTGTACAAAATTTTACGGCTGAACTAGCGTTCTTTCAAAAGTTATGGAGCTTTTAAAAAAGGTCTAAAATGAAAATATTCTAATTTATGTTCTATTCTAACGCCGAAATATTCATTTAAACTCTATATATCATTGCAAAGATAATTTTATGCAGTTTTTTTCGTCCTCAGACCATTTTTATCGTTTATAGTGCAAATTGAATTTTAATGACATTCTTACATCATAAATAGGAGAATTTTAAGAGAATTTCATATCTGCACCTTTTAGCTCAAGAGAAAAATGCGGGGAAAAACTGTAGGTCTGGCCAGACCTATTGGGTATCAAAAAGCAGTCTAAATTGAAAATCATCGAAAACATACTCAAAACTTCAACCGATTTTTTCAATTTTTGCAAAATGGTTCTAAACGTATTATTCTAGGATATAATGAAATATGAAGTCGCTGCGATTCCATCTTCTATATTTTTATGACCAAAATATAGTGCCAAAGGTCTGGCCAGACCTTGGTGCCGACAGAAGGGTTAAATGTTGTTAAACCTTAGATTCGTGTGTTAGATTATGGCATATATTTTACATGTAAATGTAGATACATACATATTATTTAACAGTATAATATTAAGTATTATACATATTATGAATTCAAAATTTTAGGGGATGCGGCGCATCCACCGCATCTATGGACTGCACGCCACTGGTATGTATGTATAAACTCATACCTCAGCGGAAATACCAGTAGATTAAGTGTTCTCTTGGAAGTGGGACAATTAAAACTGGTAAAATCAAAATTGCATTTATTTTTGCCTATTTTTCAAATAATTTATCGCATTGAGTCTGGAGTCTTACCTGATTTACAGCCCGTAAACGGCAATAGCAAGGATTGTAAGGTTTTCAGCAAAATCTGCGCCCTGATACACTGTACATCGGCTTTTAAAACCCCCCTTTTCGAAACTTTTAATTCCAAAACATAAAAGATTTATTTCCTTGCTTATTAAAGCAGCTATAGGGATCAAACTTCGCACTTTTTGTGGCTACTTTGATGGATGATTGTAGCTCCTTATAGGTGACATCTATGTGCAGTGTCGCAACCATGGGAGGGGCTAGGGGGGGCTAAAGCCCCTCCCAAACTCAGAAATTTGAAAAATACAAATTGCGAAATTCAAAATAAGTAATGTATTTGGTTGCAGAATTTTAGAAATACATTTGTGTAAAAAAAAAGTAGACATATCATAAACATATTTTAAGCAGATCGACGATAGCTTGTGGGGCACAGCGGGAGGTGTTCTTTCTATCCGCATTGTTGAAGGATTTTCTAGGTCCGAAAAGCCCGTGAGAATCCGGAACAGTGCAAAAAAAAAGTTACATTTGATCGCATGTACAGTAGCGTTATGTTTCCCGAAATTCTTGTGTTCGAAGTTAAAATGGGGGCACTACAGTGAATAACATGTGCACCAAGGGACGTAGACAAGATTTTATTCTGGGAGGGGTGCAACACTCAATTACTAGCGACGAAATGGACTGGAAACAATAGTTAACTGCGACTAAGAAAATATTCATTTCGCTCTGCAATTATTCTTTGGCAATACTAAGGACCTGTGCAGCGAAAAGCTTAAAATGCGAAGGTCCGATTATAAGCGCGATTTTTAATCTTGCATAGTTTTGAATATTGTTATTTTCCAAGTAATCTCCCGAGCAGTAATTTAAGTTTGATGTTCCTTATCAGCCGGTGCATTGGTGGAGCGTTTAGTTGTGTATTTGTTTCAGTATTTTTAGAGTTAAATATATTTAGATAAAAATTATCGCATAAACCAGTACCACCTAAGGTCTTAATAGACTAAAAGTGATGCGTTATCGCAAAAATTAACCAACAATTTATATGAAAAGTTGTCACTTCAAAATTTCGGCATATTCATCAAACATAAATGGTACAGCTTTGTCTCTCACATAAGTCCAATTTCTAACAATTTTTTGCAAAATAGCCAAATATGAGTTCGCGTTACATATTTCCCTTTTAATATTATTATGCCTTAGCATGCGCTCAACGATTTCTCGGTAATAGGTATACGATCAACTCACCAGTTTCACGATCCCTTTCATTTGGTTTCCCTATTACCCCAGGAAAATTGGCATTTCACTTCGGAAAAATTAGGGGAAAGCTGGATTTTTGCATAAGTTTTTCTTTTAAGGTCCTAAATAAGACCCTAAAAGTCTTAGTGCTAAGACATGAGAGTGTGCTCTATGGTCCCAAAAGATGGGAGGCCCCCTAACGAAGTTATGAGGGTCACAACATCCAACTAAGCAGTTTTTGGGGAATATCTCTATAAGGGTAACGTGTACCGAAAACTGTTACATAATTTGTAACTTATGCAACGCTTAATTAAATATCCGAATTTCAGATTGATGCCTGCAATACTAAGGGCGCTATGAGGGTCCGAACCGCACAATAACGGTATTTTTCGTTATTTTCGTGAATATCGTCATAACGGGAAAGCATTCGGGAGGGAAGTCTGTAACAATTTGTTGCTTCTGTAACCTCAACTTAAAATGCCAAAACAACTCATCTATGCGGGCACCACCAAGGAAGCTATGAGGGGTCAAAGTTAATCAAAAAACCGTTTCTCGGAAATTTTTTAATAACGGTAACCTCTTGAGAGAACCAATCTGAGATAAATTCGTCTGTGGCTGTTAGTAAGACGCCAAAAGTCCCCAAAGATGGGAGCCCCCCCCCCCCCCCCCAACGAAGTTATGAGGGTCCAAACATTCAATTAAGCTGTTTTTGGGGAATATCTCTATAACGGTAATGTGCACCGAACACTCTTATATGACGAATTTGTAGCTTATACAACGCTTAATTAAATATCTGAATTTCAGATTGATGCGCGCAATGCTAAGGGCGCTATGAGGGTCCGAACCATACAATTTCGGTATTTTTGGTTATTTTCCTGAAAACCTCTGTAAGGGTAACGTATACCGGAGGCAGTCTGTAAAAATTTGTTGTTTTTATGGTTCCAAATAAAATGCTCCACCAATTTGAATACACTTGAGGCAACCAGCTACAAATTCGCCATATAACAGTTTTCGGTGCACATTGCCGTTATAAAGATATTCCCCAAAAACTGCTTCATTGAATGTTGGGACCCTCATAACTTCGTTAGGGGGGCTCCCATCTTTGGGGACTTTTGGCGTCTTACTAACAGCCACAGAATCTAAAATTTTCTCCTACAAGACCATAGAGCACACTCCCCCGTCTTAGCGCCATTCACGAAAAATCAAAAAAAAAAACACCTTTTTTAAGGTTTGAACCCCGATAGCGCCCTTAAGGCTGCATGCATTGATATGAAATTTCGCCACTTTCTTCAGGACTCCATAGGCTACAAATTTTCATACAAAAGTTTGCAGTACGAGTTACCGTTATAGAGATTTTCGTGGAACATTGTTAAAAATACCGTTAGACCTCCTGACGCCGTTATTATTACCCGAACGTATTCAGTATTTTCATCGTTTATTGAAGAAGCAGAAGAGCTTCAAATTTGCCATATAGCACTTTTTTGTATATGCTACCGTTATCGAGATATTCAGAAAAACTTGGTTTTGAAGGTCTTTGACCCTATGTAGCACCGCTAGCGGCACTTGTAGAGACGGGGACTTTTAGGGTCTTGTTTTGTTTAGGACCTCGAAAGTAAGGTTCATCAAAAATCCAGCTTTCCTCTAATTTTTCCGAAGTTTGGCCAAATTTTTGCTTAAATTTCCTGGCGTAATTTGTTAAATATGAGGTGTGAAAATTATATTCTTTGAAACGATCCCAAAGGATAATAATAAATCGATGGGGCCAAAGATTTGAAAAAATGTTCACTAAAGAACTCGCGAACGGGTCCACCGATCGTCATGAAATTTGGTAGGAATGTATAGAATGATAACAGTCTTTGGCACGAATACTTTAGGAGTTGATAGGGAAAAGATAACAGGGTGTCCCGAAGAGTTGAAAAAGCCAACTTTTTTAGTTTTGATCGGAGATGGAGGTATGGGTACTCAAATCCAAAGGATGGACGAGTACATTTTATATCAGTTACCTCTATCCAGTTTCGAGTAACGGTAACGGAGTTATGGGCGTTTGAAGTTAAGCTTACGTTTTCACCTTGGGTTTTCTAAACGTAAGGGCGTTAGCCTTTCATTCTGGAACGCTCTTATTTATACCAATCCATAAATAGATTTAGAGGAAGCGTTTCATTAATGTTGTGCTTAATTCTTATTTATTGTAAAAAAAGAAATAAATATTTACCATTTTAATTTTTAAAATATAAGTTGATCAAATAAATCAGTTTATTTTCAATGAAGATCCAGTTAATATCACTGTATCAAAAGCCAATTCATTCTTGTAATCGACATCATCAAGCCGGCTGACGTCTTCCCTAAATTGCTTTATTTCAAAACATTTCCAGTCTCCAATTAAATCCAATAGAAATGTTACGAAATGAAAATTCCATTATATCCTCTGGCGGCGACACGTTTTCATTCTATTTGTAATCCACATCTGTCCGCCGCCATTCAATGTGCACCATGTATGAGATCGGGGGTATTTTTGCAGATGAAGAAGCAGCGAACACAACGAAAAAGATGGCTTGCTTGCTTCCTTCCTTCCTTCGTCGACAGAGATGATCTCATAAGGATACCACCTCCTGTGATTTTTATGAATTACCGGCACGTTTCTGTCATTCAATTTAATTTCAAGGATACGCCCGCGTGCAAACCATTCACAAAGAATGAGAGATGTGTTGATATTAACGCTGATGATACCGCATAAGGGGTAAAATATACAATTATATCCCGCCAATACACTATACAATTTCAGTTTGTCATATACGAAGTGTGTGTATCATTCCTTTCATTCCGTTGGTCAAATCGTCGATATTGTTCGCCAAAGGAATAATTTTCCACTTGATGGCGTCAATTTTGCTATAGCGACGAGAAAACATCAATTGGCCACATGATGATGATGATGGTGATGTTGACGATGAGAATACCAGAGAGAGAGAGAGAGAAAACATTGGTCGTCGCCAACGATGTGGCGGAAGGACGAATAATATTTTATTGAATGCTGGCTGATTGCCTCCTATAATAGTTTGGTTGCAGATGTACTTCATTGGTGTCCCGATGACTATCCGACCGGGTACGTGCTTCAAGTACAGGCTTGAACTTGATAATATTGCAGACGCAGAGCAAAGATTTGTGGCGATTTTAGATTAGAAGAAGACATTAAATTCCTCGAAACCAGTAGTTTCCTAAACAAGTAGACATGGAAAGCATCAATAATACTGTATTGTTGAATACCCACTCGGGATTTACTTCTAATAAATTCTAATTTTTCATGGAGCGTCAGCTGCCGTTCTCTATCGTCTGTCTCATAGTAATGACGATGTCATTAAGGAACCCTGGGTTGCCCATGAATTGGTCAAGGGTGTGGGGTGTTCTAAATATACTTTGTTTTGTGTTAGACGACAGGGTAAACCGCGTTTCTGCGTTCTTGTAAGAAAAACCGTCAAGGCTTTCTTGTTACCTAATCATAGTAATAAGGATATGGTCTTCGTCTGCTTGGAGCTACAAGGTAAGATCTATTGGGCCGCTTCGGTATACATGCCCTATGATGATACTATCCCTCCTCCTTATTTCAAGAAAGCCATTGCGGCAGCAAAGGTTTCTATTGTATCCGAGCGGAGTGAATGAAAAACGTGTCTTATCTCTTGGACGTCAGGTGAGGAAGGGACCTAACTGACATTTATTTTGACAATAGTCATTGTATAACACAGTTAGTCATATGATATTATAAGAGTTAAATATATATAACAGTAATAGAATAAAATGTACTGGATTAATAGTCATACACAATTATTATTGCAATAGTTAGTTATAACACTCTCCCTCCTCTAAAAATTATACTAAAACTTATATAATTCAAATAAACGCTAATATATACTACGTGTTTAGGATATTTGATAATTCATATTATAATTATTATATTATTATTACATATTCAAACATAATTCAAGTTATAGCAAATATTGAAAATAAATTAAGAACTTACGCATATGTCAACCGCTCAATTGGCTTTTTAACTCGAGAAGAACGGCGTAAGCTAACTTGCTCGGACTCAGTTTTGTTTGTCTCATGATTTTGACCTTCGGTGCAATCATTATTTCGCGAATTATTTTTAATTGTTTTACTAAACTCGGTATCGTCATCGTAATCAAAATCAGTAGTTAGTTGCTTTTCTACATCTAATCCAATTTTACGCAACTGATTGATGTGCCGTTTCCAGACTCTACCATCATCTAATTCAATGTTATAATGCAGACTCCCTATTCGTTCAATGACTTTCCCCAGTCTCCATTTTTCATGCGACATATAGTTTCGCGCAGCCACCCTATTCCCAATTTATAACTCACGCACCTTCTTCAGGTTATCGTTCATTACAGGTTTTTCTTTGGATGGTAGTATTAAATCCAAACGCGATCTAATTTGCCTACCGAATACTAACATCGAAGGCGATTGACCAGTAGCTGGATGAACCATTTTACGATAGTTCAGAAGGATGTTGCAAATGTGTTTATGCATATCCCCCTGATTACAATTCATAATTCGCAACTTGTCCTTAATTGTTTGAACGTATCGTTCCGACTGTCCGTTTGTGGCTGGATGATATGGTGCCGATAGTTTATGGACAACTCCATTAAGCTGCAAGAATTTCTTAAATTTTCATTCGAAGTGAATTGAGTTCCGTTGTCACTAACAAACACACTCGGGATACCATAAGTACTAAAGAACTCTCGACACATTCGTATTGTTGTGTCCGTAGTGATATTCGGCACACTTAGAATAGGCATCCACTATGATTAGAAAGTGTTTACCCATGAGCGGTCCTGCATAATCCGCATGTACTCGTTGGAAAGGGTTAAAGGCCTTTCCCAAACGTGCAAGGGTGCTTTGGCTGGGTTTTTACGTGTAAGTTGACACTCGCAGCAGTTTCGCACCAGCTCCTCGATGTCTTTGTCAATGTTAGCCCACCAACAGTAGCTTCGCGCCAAAGATTTCATGCGTGTCATTCCGAAATGTGCTGAATGCAAGTCATCGAGAATACGTCTGCGAAGTGTTTTGGGTATATAGACTCGTATCCCCCTCATCAAGCAAGAGTTGCTTAATCCGAACTCAGATTGATCGATACCGAACCGATCAGCGTTGGCATGCTGAGCTGCAGGTCGATACTTAATATCATAATTAAATGACTCCAAAAATACGGCGTAATGCTGCATACGTAAGGCAGACATAGGTGGAAGCCCTTTTATGGGAGAAAATATTTGAGCAATCGCCTTATTATCTGTGACAAGTGTAAATCTGTTTGCGTACACGTACTGATAAAATTTCCTAATTCCAAAGATAATAGCATAAGCTTCTCGATCAACTTGAGAATATTTTCACTGTGTCGTAGATAATGTTTGGGATGCGTACTGAATAGGTCACTCCCGATCATCCGGATAGACATGACTAAGTACTGCCCCAACTCCATATGGAGAGGCATCCGTTGCAAGCACCAAAGGCAGTGTGGGGTTATAATGAACTAAAAAGGTTTCTGATTGCATCTCTTGTTTGACCCTATCAAATGCGGCCAGACAATCTTTAGACCACTTAAACGGTACATCCTTTTTCAGGAGATTGTTTAAAGGGCTCAGCATATTGCTTAAGTTTTTTAAGAATCTACCGTAATAATTCACTAACCCGAGGAAAGCTCGAAGCTCTTCCTTGGAGGTGGGTTGCTTCATTTGTTCGATCGCATCAATTTTCTGTTTCATTTTATGTATACCAGATTTATCGATTATTTAGCCGCAATATACAATTTTATCAGCAAGGAAGCTACACTTTTCTAGGTTGACGCGCATGTCATAATCGCTTAACCGTTTTAAAACAGCTTCCAGACGCTGCAGATGCAAATTATCAGAAGGAGCAGTTATCTTGATGTCATCGAAGAAAACGGAAACTCCTTCAATATCCTGGAGGATCGGCTCGATTTGCCGCTGCCAGATTCCAGGTGCTGATGCAATCCCGTACATCAGGCGATTTGGGCGGTATAAACCCTTGTGAGTAGTTAGCGTGAGAATTTCACGATCGTCCTCGTGCACTTCAATTTGTAAGTAAGCCTTGGAAAGGTCAATTTTACTAAATTTAATTCCACCAGCCATTGTAGCAAACAGCTCCTCAATTGTAGGAATTGGGTGCTTATCAATGACAATATTGGGACTTACGGTCAGTTTGTAGTCGGCGCAAATTCTAATCTTATCATCCCGCTTCCGCACTGGTACAATAGGTGTTCCCCATGCACTACTATTGACCTTTGAAATTATTCCCTTAGCTTCCACCTCGTCAATTTCACTTTCAATGGCTTGGCGAATTGCAAATGGCACGCTTCACACCTTTAAGTAAACTGGTTTTGCATTATCTTTTAATTTAATACGAGCCGTAATGTTTTTGATCTTTCCCACCGAACTATCAAACACGTTCGCGTACTTTGACTTTAAATGCTCAATTACGGAATTGATATTTAAGGATAACTTACCAAGTTCTGATGTACTCGGCATTGAATGTGTGTTCAAAATTATATTCCAAGAAATTCCCAAGGCATGAATCCACTCGCGCTCCAGGAGAGGATGTCTTTGGCTCTCGACTATGTAACGCCGGACAGGCACTTCAACCTGTGCGTATTCACTATTTCTTTCGGACACTGTCACTAAGATGTAGCCTAAAACATTAATGTTTTGATTACAATAGCTTATAAGCTGTAAATCTGAAGTGTATAATTTCACAAAACGAAAATATTTTTGTTTATCGTGAGCGTTCATGATACTAACTGGAGAGCCACTATCCAATTCGAAATCAATGGGTTGGTTGTCCACATTCAATTTTATAATAATTTTATCGCGTCCCGAACCGAGATTGAAAAGTGACATATGTATGCTCACAATTTATATTACAAACTTCTTCAGTTAATGTTTCCGTAAAATTAGTTTGATCTACGAACTTTCTCTTAGGCGAAAATTTATTAGGTTTTGAATTAGGGTTAGTTTTTAAAGAAAGGCGTACTTTTCTCAAGTGTCCCATTTTCCGACAATTGGAACAGGTAGTTTTTATATGTTTACAAGTATTGGCAAGATGCGAATCACTGCCGCAACGATAGCACTTGTTAGTGTAGTTATTATGATTTTGATTCATAGTTTTAGGTTGGGGTTTAGAAATAAATTTTGTTTTTGACCTGCCGTCAACATGATGAATTTGAACTTTGTTCTGAATTTCGGCACCACCAGGCTCCGACATCTCCATAGACGAAGCTTTCTTCACAGCTTTGTCAAGCGATAAATCGTCGGTTTCCAGTAAGCGATTTAAAATGTTGACATTGCGCAACCCAAAAACAAATTGGTTTCGCAGCGCAGTGTTCAAGTATGTACCAAAGTTGCAATTAATTGCCAACTTGCCAAGCGCTACACAATATTCTTGAGCAGACTCACCCTCTTGTTGCTTTCGCATGTGGAAGCGGTAGTTTTCCACTATCTCCAGTGGCTTGGGATCGAAATGTTCCTCGAAAACTCTGACCAACTCACCGTATGATTTCTTCGCAGGTTTCTCCGGTGCAAGTTTGTCACAAATGACGTTGTAAGTGCTGGGTCCAACGTAATGCAGTAACAAATGCGGCTTCATGTTTTCCTAAATGTTTCTATCAAAGGGCTCAATATTAAAAAAAGAATGATTAGTCGCAGTAATTTTGTTTGAAGGAACGTCCTTAGCCTTTGCTGCAGCTGCGGGATCATATGTGCTCCATAAGTGTTATCGTCGGATGAGACTCTAATGCGCATCATGTAGTCTGGGGCAGCTCAGATACAAACGAACGGGGTGAATTACTTCTAGAATACCTTTTGGGTACTAATCTCCTTATTTGCAATGTGGCCTTGAGCCTACTTTCATAAAAAACCGGTTAGAGGTTTCGGATATCACTCTTATCATCAGAGGACTGGAGAGTATCTGCGGAACACTCCTTCTCGGGTCACCGATATTTACAGTTCAGTAGGCGGATTCACAATAAGGCGCTCCTTATTGTGAATCCGCCTACTGTCAATCGTAGAAGGACAAATTGGTCTACCTTTCAAAAGGTTCTCCTTGCAGAGTTACCTTCACTACCGAACATGCCAAACAATGACAGGAGTTGGATAACATGGTTGAGCTTCTCACGGAGGCTATGAGGTCTGCGACCGCTCAATAATGTCCTGTTAACTCGTTTCGAGGTAAGAGAAAACGTTCTTGGTAGACCCCTAAGATCTTACGTGTTACGTGTAGGAGAAGCTTTAACAAAGCTAAAGCCTCGAGACTTGAATCCGATTGGTACTTCTATAAGGAACACTTAAAGTCTTTCAAGAAAGAGTTAAGAGGAGCAAAGCGCAACGCTTGGAAAAGTTGTGCCAAGCTTTCTTCAAAAAGTGGACGTCATCAAGTATCAAACTATTGAGTGTCTGTTTGATACGCATTTTCCAGGAAGCTCAGCTATTGACTCATCTGACCTCCGGATGTCTTGTGATGCGAAATCTATACTCGACCGTGAGAAGATTATCTTGGCAATATCTAGCTTTGAGCATTTTAAATTGGCTGGACCTGATGGCATCATCCCTGCGGACCTGTAACACTGTGTAGACATCACCCGTGGATAGAGGGCATACTAACAGCTTGCTTAAATTTAGTTTATATTCCTCGTATCTGGAGAGATGTGAGAGATACGTTTATTCCGAAAACTGGCAGAAGCTCACATGCTAGTCTTAAAGACCTGCGGCCCATAAGCCTCTCGTCAACTATGCTGAAATTGTTGGAGCGAATAATCTAGGAACGTTTATCTCACCTAACCTATTATCTATGTCACAACATGCATATTGGAAAGGAAAGTCAGTTGATACAGCTTTACATTCGCTGGTAAGTTATATTGGAAAATCACTTCATCATAAGGAGTACACGATGGTCACATTCTTAGATATTGAAGGCGCATTCAACTTTATCAAACCCAGGACAATCACAGATGCTCTTCTGGGTTTACATGTTGAGGGTCCAATTCGTACCCTCGTAAACAAGTTTCTTGTCTTCTTCCAGACAAATACGCAGCACTTTAGGTACTGCGTCCGTATCTAGATATGTATGTAGGGGCACCCTACAAGGAGCAATTTTATCTCCTTTAATCTGAAATAGAGCGATTAATCAATTGCTTTTGAATCTAGAAAGAATTGGATGCAAAGTCACTGCCTATGCTGATGATGTTGCTATCGCTGTTAGAGGTAAATTTCATGAAACCCTTAGTGGGTTATTGGAGAACGCGCTATCTATTTAAGCGGAGTGAGCAAGTTTCAGTGGGGTTGGAATCAATCCAGCCCCAACGGAGGTTGTCCTCTTTACAAGAAAGCGAAAGATTCCTATTTATTAACACCCCTTTGCTAGGGGATTCCGAACTTGTGATTGCTGATAAGGCAAAATTTCTTGGTATTATCTTGGACAAGAATCTAAGATGGAAACCCAACATTGAAGAAAGAGTGAACAAGGCCACCGTTGCACTATACTCTTGCAAACCTTGGGCTTACAACCGAAAGTTGTGTTTTGGTTGTATATAAATATTGTCAGGCCAGTTTTACTATACGGAGTTAGTGTATGGCGGACAGGACTTAGGAAAACCACCTATTATAATTTGCTTGTCAAAGTACAAAGAGAGGAGGAGCCTTTCGCACCACCCCTTCAGCCGGATTAGATATGGTGCTGGGTCTGCTCCCATTGGACCGCTTTGGGCAACAACTAGCTGCAAACACGGCCCTATGCATATGGGAAACTGGCCTATTAGTCCAATAATATCGTATTTTCGTCAGGAAAAAAATACAGAAGTTTATTTCTCAATTTTGTTATATGTATTTTGGGGCGCTGATTCCGAATATCAACTTTGCACCCTAAAAAACGTGCCGCAACTTTTAAAAAAGGGGGGAAAGGGGGGCATTTTTTTCGGTTTTTTGCGATTATTTCCAAAACGGTAAAAGATACAGAAAAATGGTCTGAGAACGGAATAAACTACATAAAATTATCTTTGCAATGATATATAACACATTAGAGTTTAATTGAATATTTCGGCGTTAGAATAGAACATAAATTAGAATATTTTCATTTTAGACCTTTTTTAAAAGCTCCATAACTTTTCAAAGAATGTTAGTTCAGCCGTAAAGTTTTGTATAAGTATTCACAACAAGTTTAAGATAATTTTAACGTAAACATTGAGTCGCTCCGGTCAAGGACCCCCAGTATCCCCCCATTTAAATTTTTCAAAACGGCATATCCATAACTCCCCCCAAAATTGGAGCAGAGTGCTAAATTTTGGTTTGTTGAAATTGGAGCTCATAGTGACCCCACCCACCAAAAATCAGCTCATTCGGATAAAAACTAAGGGTACCTCCCATACAAAGTGACCCATCAGGAATTTGTTCTACGTACGAGTAGGTACTACTCATTTTATAAACTGTAGAACAAAGTTGTCTTGGGTCACTTTGTATGGGAGGTACCGTTAGTTTTCATCCGAATGAGCTGATTTTTGGTGGGTGGGGTGACTATGACCTCCAATCGCAGCAAACCAAAATTTACCACTCTGCTCCAATTTTGGGGGGAGTTATGGACATGCCGTTTTGGAAAATTTAAATAAAATTCGGGGGATAATGGGGGCCCTTGACCGGAGCGACTCAATGTTTACCTTAAAATGATCTTGAACTTATTATAAGTACTCATACAAAATTTAACGGCTGAACTAACATTCTTTCAAAAGTTATGGAGCTTTTAAAAGAGGTCTAAAATGAAAATATTCTAATTTATGTTCTATTCTAACGCCGAAATATTCAATTAAACTCTAATGTGTTATATATCATTGCAAAGATAATTTTATGTAGTTTTTTTCGTCCTCAGACCATTTTTCTGTATCTCTTATCGTTTTTGAAATAATCGCAAAAAAACCGAAAAAATGCCCCCCTTTCCCCCCTTTTTTAAAGGTTGCGGCACTTTTTTTAGGGTGCAAAGTTCATATTCGGAATCAGCGCCCCATAATACATAAAGAAACAGTGAGAAAAAAACTTCTGTATTTTTTTCACGGAATGGTACTAAATCGACACGATATTACTGAACTATATGGAGAGCAATAGATTATGGGCACTCAATGATACTGGGTAAGCTTACGCTATACCTTTGGAGATTGATTACACTGTACACTGTCCCCAAGTATTCTTTTGGTAAGAACTACAATACCTTGTCGAGAGATCAATGGAGTAATAATACGCCCCCGGCAAGTGAAGCTATCTCTGTTTACACTGATGGTTCAAATCAAACCAAAGAACAACGCAGGAGTTGGTATTGGAATTTACTCGGAACAACTGGACATACGTTTGTCTCTTCGTCTTCTTGATTTTTGTAGTGTCCTCCAACCATACCAACGCAAGATGGATCAATGGTAGCACGTGTACTACAACGAAGATGATCTGGACAAAATTAGATTTTATCCGCTCTACCATGCTATTTTCGTGCTCTGTGGCCGTGATCCTTCGGTCGCCACTCTGTGAAATAGACACTCATAGAGAAACGATATTCCAAACTCGGCACGACTCGTCGCAAGTTTATTATTCAGAAGAAGATGATAAGAAATATTCTTTTCATAGAATAATAAACTAACAATGCGACAACTGTATCACACTCCGAATTCAGTTGCCTTTGTTGCCATGCTCCACCTGGAGTTACGGTAATGAAAAGAGAGAGAGACCATGCTATTGTCATTGGATCGGATGCATACTCGCAGTGTGGTCGGGGTTATAACGGGTCATTTGTCCTATGGGGGAGCTCGCCAGGAGACTCAAAATTCCTCACAACGACTACTGCAGAAGCTGTGAGGATGAAGAGGAAGAGGAGAGTGTACATCATCTTCTATGTGATTGCTCGGCTTTGGCTGAGAAACGTTTAAGGTTTCTTTTACGATCAGGATGATCTCAAAGATGTGAGCCCAATACAGATCAATATATATCTGTGGTCATTATGAAAAACAGCTTAAGTCGACTTAAGACAAAATCGAGTTAATGTGTTCACTGGATTCGCCGTATTCGACTCCACCTCTACACAAAATTTGGTTAATTTCGGATTATTTTTGAGCGAGCTACAGCGATTGGTTTTTCCGCCTATCTCAAGTAGACCCTCACCGACATAAGGAAAAGCGACTTAACTTAACATATTTCTTACTAAAATATATATATATTTTTGAAAATTGGCTTAAATTAACTTAAGTTACTTTTCCAAATATGAAATTAACTCAAATTACTCTTTTACCACTGAATTTCGGAACAGCCTAAATCGACATAAGCGTTTTTTCCTTTAGTCCAAAACAAATTCAGTCTTCCTCATCTTGAGTTAAGTTCTTATTCCAAATGATTTTCTTTCCGTAGAGAGCTCTTATATGGCTTTAGCGTTTATTCCTTATCAGATTTACGGAAAATCCTGTTACAATGTCTATGTAAGCGGTTGTTTCGCATGCATTCATGGTGAAATTGAGTAGATAAGTCACTGTTAAATGAGTTGTTGTTCAATCAAATTGCAATTTCGTGAACGTGAAGTTAACTATTGAGGGTATGTAGGCTTGTATCCTGCGTACCTGAAATTTACTTTACACTCGAAACATTAAACGAGCCTCGGGTACCTCCGAATGATACAACGGCAACGACTTTTGGCTATAAACAACAGGTTTCTGGAACGTTGGGACTATGTGGGGGAGTGTAATAAAACAAGGCCCACAGAAGTCGAACAGGAAATTACCGCATACAACATCGCTGTACTAGGACTGAGCGAAACACGATGGCTCGGATCGGAGCGACTTTTATCACCAAGCTCTCCTACTGTATTGCTCTACTCTGGAAATAAAGACGATAATACAGCTCGGTAACCAGGCGTCGGAATACTGTTGAGTAGGAATGCACGCCGATCCCTAATCGACTGTAAACCTATTTCGGATCCTATCACCACAGCCACAGTCAGATTCAAATCCAGAGTACGAAACATTACAATTATTCAGTGCTACGCACCGACTGAACCTGCAGATCAATCAGCAAAGGACGCTTTTTATCAGCGACTAGGCGACACCTTTGATAGGGCTCCCAAGGGTGACATCAAAATTATTATGGGGGATCTCAATGCCAAAGTCGGTACTGATGACTTAGGCTTGGAAAACCTTATGGGCAATCACGGGCTTGGCGACAGGAACAACAATGGCGAAATGTTCGTGGAGTTCTGTAACTCTCGACAACCAGTCACTGGCGAAACCTTGTTCAAGCATAAACCCTGCCAACAAACAACAAAAACTATGCCAATTAATCTCCTACCTAAACTAAAATGGCGAGATGAGCTCCAAGTGAAGTACAAAGCTAATCTAGACATAAATTTATCCCAAACTGCACAAACAGACATCTGCGGAATAGCAGACTGTATCAAATTGAGTGCACCACCAGCTAACAAAGTAAAAAGGCCTGCCAAGGAGCCCTGGTTCGACAATGAATGTAATAAATATAGAAAACGGTCGTTTGCGTGGTTGAAGTTGTTCAAGAAGCATAATACGGTATTTGCAAGGAATATGTATCTGCAAGCCAATAGGCAATATAAAACTGAATGCCAAACAAAAAAAAGAAGTTTCTACCAAAATCAGGCTGAGCTTCTATCTACATGTACAAGCTCGAAAATTTTTTGGAAAATAGCTAAACGTATAAACGGCACTGATACGCATACAATAGGGAATGGCATAAATATTGAAATGTTGCAGTTTCACTTCAGTCAATTGCTACAAAGTTCGGAAAGTGGGTGCGATTATATGATCAATTTTGCAAGACCAAATTGGCAGAACGAGATATTAGATGCAGAAATAACCATAGAAGAAGTACGCGAAGCATTGAATAAGTGCAAAGATAATAAAGCTCCAGGTAGCGACCGAATTCCAGTGGAGTTTTACAAGTATGGCACAGATACATCGTTAGTCATGCTTCGCAATGAGTTTAGCCGAATCTTCGACAGCGGCGATGTACCAGAACAGTTCCGTGATGCTATAATTTTCCCTTTGTTTAAAAAAGGAGATGTAAACGACCCGGCTTGCTATCGCGGCATTTCTTTCCTGAATGCATCGGGAAAGATATTTACAACGCTCTTGCAAACGAGGTTTGCGAAATGGATGGCATCGGAGAAGATCATAGTCGAAAATCAAGCGGGATTTCGTCAGGGATATTCTACTTATGATAATATATTCATATTGTGCAATTGGGCTCGGCAGTTTTTAAATGAAGGACGAAGATTGTATACTTTTTTCGTGGACTTTCGAGCAGCATTTGATACGGTCGATCGTTCGTCATTGTTTTATAAACTTTACAATGCTGGCATGTCTGCGAAATTTGGATATGTATTCGAAAAGCTTTATGAAAATACAAGCGCAGCTGTTTGGAATGGATGTCACCTTTCGAAATCATTCTGCACGAATATCGGAGTGCGTCAAGGCTGCAAGCTTAGCCCCGACGCATTCGCAATTTTTGTTAATGACATTCTAGACGAAATTCCTGGGGGAGCAAAAGCCTATGATGTGCTGCTAAAAGGTCTGTTATATGCGGACGACATGGTGTTCTTCGCTGAATCGCCGGAGGACATGCAGAAGATTATTGATTATTTAGAAAACTATTGTGATCGATGGAAGCTTACCATAAACTTGGATAAGTCAAAAATTGTTATATTTAAAAAACGTTTTCGATTGGCTCAGCATGAGAAGTGGCAATATAAAGGCAACGATGTTGAAGTCGTCAAAGAATATAAATATCTCGGTTTTTGGGTCTCATGTAACTTATGTATGGAGACGCATTTGGAGAAAAAACTGAAGGAGGCAAAATGGGCCATAAATGCGATATGGAAAAAATGTTTCAACTCACCAGACATAAGTCATGCGGCTAAGTACAAGATCTTCCAGGCAGTGGCCAAATCTGTGCTTCTATATGGTGCCCAAGTTTGGGGCGGTAAGCAGTACGAAGAAGTAGAAAAGCTGCAGAGGTACTATTTAAAGAGAATTTTCCAACTTCCGACAACAACACCAAATTACATGTTACATCAAGAAACAGGTTTAACACCAATCTTTCTGGATACTCTAAAAACGCATTTCAAATATCTGGCAAAAGTATCTACTATGAACTGCGATAGGTTACCAAAGAGGATACTGGTTTATGCCGTAGAGAAAAAGAGCGCATTTTATATGGACATGATTTCGTTAGCAAACGAGCGCGAAACCGAGTTTTCCTGGGATGGGACTTCTGCAAACAGCAATATATTGCAACAGTTTCTAATGCACGTAAGAGAACATGAAATAGCGAAAGTAGCAGAACAGGCTAAATCGTCGCAACATCGGGAGCTTTATGTTCAATTAAACCACACCCTAGGAGAAAGCACATATTTTCAAAATAATTTCAGCGTTACCAAAATTTCACTAATATTTAGAGCTCGAGGAGAGCTACTTTCGCTGAATTACCAACCGCATAGACCGGATTTGCCGATTCTCTGCAGTCTGTGCAACATGAAAGTAAGAGAGGATTCCCGACATTTTATTGCCATTTGTCCCGTATTGAGGGAAATCAGAAGATCCTGTTTTGATCGAAATGTGCTGAATGAACGAGAATTAACTAATTTGTTAAATGGAAGTAATTGGGAAAATTTGTATGACTTCTGTCGAATTGCCCTGAGATATCGTCGAAATATATTGGAAGGAACCTTGTGAGACGTAATTTGTGGTAGAGGGCACAGGGTAGATGAACATGCAGAATCTGGAGTTGTGTGAACTTCATCGCCCTGTGCCCTTGCAAGACCACAAATTGTGAAAAAGACAGCATCGATGACGAATATATTCCAAATATCACAAAATACAATACCGAAATTCGCCAGCACGTAACCAAAAGGGAAACTAATTGAAGAAAGTGAAATAAAAGGATTTATTTTATATTGAACAGATGTAATGTTCCTTGAAATTTTTGAATTAATTACTTGAATTAACTAGTGAGAAATTGTTAAAGCTTAATTATATTATTATTACAAATACCAAATGAATGGCAGACGGCTACGCCATGCCTTAAAATTGTTTGTAAATGTATATAAATGTATGGATTAATTTAAGTATTGAATAAAACATTTATCTATCTATCTATCTATCTATCTATCATAAACCCTGCCACCTAACAACTTGGGTTTCTCCTGATGGCAGAACAGAAAACCAAACAAATTGACCATATTGCTGTTTCAAAGACATGGAGAAACTGCCCCTTGGACATCAGGTCGAAGCGTGGGGCTGATATTGGCAGCGACCATCATCTTGTTATCGTGAAATTTAGTCTACGAGCGGCAGCGATCCAACGATCTACTAACGCACGAATCGTGCCACGTTTTAATGTGCAAAAACTAAAAAATCTATCAATTAAACGTGCATATTCTACCGCTTTGCACGAAAAAGCTAGTGCAGCACTCTTGAGGATCCTATAATTGACGATAGATGGAATTTTGCAAAGGATTCTTTCATTTCGTGTGGCGAAGCGACTGTGGGACGATTAGATCGAGGTAGGATACCTTTTATCAGTGATGCTACTTGGTCTCTTATCTCAGAATGCAAAAGAGTTAGGGAACAGATTAACTCCGGTGCTGATAATTCAGCCAAAAGTCAACTCCGAGCTGAATACCGTTCACTACAAAAAGGCGTGCAGAGAAGTGTCAGGCGTGATAAGCGTAACTACATCAGCGCTTTAGCGAAGGAGGCAAATGATGCGGCTTACCGTGGTGAAAGTGGTACACTTTTCAAGCTTATTAAGCCACTATTTGGCAAATCGTTCACTACTGACCATCCTGTGAAAGATAAAGAAGTGTTACTGCTTGTTACCGAAGAACAGCAGCTTCAGAGATGGAAAGATCACCTTTATGAAGTCCTTAACGACAAGTAAGACAGTGTATTTATCGAACATAAATTTCAAACTGTAGGTCATTCTCACATGGCGTGTGATGCGGATCACGCCTTAATCGAGAGAAAGAAAAAAGTAACGAACACAAAAATTCATCCTCGTGATTGGTTCGATTTTGTACGAACTGTTGGTGTCAAAAACCAATTTCATGTAATCGAAATGGATTCCACCGATTTCCTGCATTTCTTTTCTTATTCAAAAACAAAATTTATGTGGAGAAAACTTTCATTGGAAAACTGTTAAATGGTTAAGATACACAAAAAATGTTTTTGGAAAAGTTCATTTCAAAACAACCCTAAATGTAGAGCATCCATTTAAAGTATTAAACATCCAAAAAAGAGCCTATGATTGATCCTTTCTTTCACGACTTTTACAAAAGTCTTCCCTCTGATGAAATTTCGGATACACACCTCGACCTAGTTGAAGAAGACAGCAAACAAAATCACGTCTGTGAAGTCGTTTTTTCTGCATTAATTCTTTCGAAGAGGCTTTATATTATTTGTTTATTATAATAATTACTTTTCCTTTCATTTTTTTATGAATAATTCCGTAAAATAAAAAGAAATTCAAAATTTATTAAAAAAGAGTTCAGACTTAAGCTTCATCAACTGTTTAATGGTAATATGGAAAAAGAACCTATGTCCTCTTAAGATAATAGTTTAAGCACAATATAATTGAGAATAAAGACTTAAGTGGAATTAAGTTTTGTCAACACCTATTGCTTCATACGGAAAAAACTCTTATTTTGTTTTTTATCATATTACAATCAAACTGCTTTATTTTTGGAATAAAATTATAGTAGGATACATTGCTCACACGATAATCTACAAAAATGTATTAGTCTTTGGATTTGAAAACTGTATAGATTTTTCACAAGTCGTTTTAAAGTTTAAAATCGCTCTACTGAAAAACTATGAAAACCGACTTAAGCGATTATTCATAATCACCACAGATATATTGCCAGCACACGCTGGTTCCAAACAAGTATTGGGGGTATCATAATGGACCTATCACTGATATAAATGCGCTGGCCTCACTTCCGGCGGACCCATTACCTAACCTAAGATCATGGAGCGCTTCCAGGTGGAGGTGATCTCTTGATTTGCCCTCACTATTAGTGAAGCCTGGTTCGACTACACACGGTAGTCATCAACATTTCAAGGACTGAATTCGATGTGTACCACTTGCTAGTCGCATTTTTGTTTATTATTCTGTGATAGAACATTTTTTATCCCCGTCTGAATAATAAACGTGCAACGAGGCATGCCTCGTTTCTCTATATGACAGAATGGCGACCGAATGATCACGGCCACCGAGCACGACAACAAATAAGGTGATAGCACTTACAAATTTTTTCGTACGGAAACGCTTTTCGCGAGCACACGAGATACGAGATGTGTGATCTACTTCACTTGCATTAAGGAGTACCAGGGCCATGGGCCATACCTCCCCCGTTGCGGGAACGCGGGTTTTATCCGACTGAAAGTCGGAATGGAGTTTTACCGCAGGGATGCCTCCCTTTGGAACCTCACCTCAGGCTGCGACTCTAGCTGGTCGAACACCACTAACCCCCTCGAGATCAACGCCAAGATGGGTAGGGATCCATGGTCCCTTTGGGCTCGACCATCCCCGAGGTACACTATTCGCTAAAGATTTCTCTATAGCAGGTGTGATCCTCCCTTGGCCCCTTTCGGAAGACTTAACGAATTCGGCTCGCCAGCCGCAGGATTGTTGTGCCTGTAAATACTCGTCTGCTTAAAGCAGACTCGTAGCGCTACCGTTCACATTTGAGTGGCCCCATCCGTTTACTAAGTAGCAATTTCACTCAGGCCGTGTGGTGATCAATCCACAAACCAGCTAGGTATAGGCGCATAGGCCATTCTCCCTAACTAGCCCCTTCGTGGCTTGGGTTATGCGAAGCCGCCAACTTCGAGACTGGACACATACGCTAATAATGTGTTTCTCCCCTACCAGGAAGCACTGCGTTGTGCAAGCTGCAACGTCATCGCCCTAAGGTCTTTGTACAGATCCACGCCATGGCGTATGAACCACACCAGGGGCCTCCCTGCGCTGCTCAGGTACGTGGTGTCGCAACTCACCAAAGATCAGTGCCACGATGACACTGACCCCCATCCGCGAGCACAGTGGGGGATGAAGTATAAGCGCTTCCGATTCTCCCGATTGAAATTGAAATGAATATAAACGAGACTGAGGCTAACTTCGGGTGCGGCCGAAATTTGAATACCCCTCACACTTGAATGAAACTTAAGGTTTTTTGTGTTAATAATTTCTACCACAGCGCTATGACGTGTTCCATTTCTATCTGTTCCTGGATATATTTTGAGGCTCTAGGAACACACTTGGGTGAAGTTTGGTGAAAATTGGTTTGAAAGTATTGGAATACAATAAAATACTATGTATGTACGATATATTATACTTTTACTACCACATTCATACTCTCTTTCATATACTTTCAACTATTGTAATTGAGCTAAGTTTTTAGTCGTAACCGTGAGCCTGACCTGAACGCTAGAAATAAATTGTGCGAATAATGTAATTGGAACTGTGTGTTTCATTAAAAGATAAAATAATAATTTCAACAGGTTATGGGCCCAGGTCGCTCTATAACAATAATTTAAAAAAGTGATCTAATTAAAACCTATAAAAATAAATACTTAAAATCCATAGTGATCAAAAAAGTGATTAATTAAAAATGGCGACTCATTTAGCGAACTTCGATAAGCTGACCGAGTCCAACTACGAAAGTTGGAAATTACAAATGGAGAGTATGCTGGTGTGCTACGACCTTTGGGACTATGTGTCCGGTGCAAATAAGTATCCAACTGACGAGGAAAAAAGGGCAGCCTGGATAAAGAAGGATCAAAAAGCTCTTGCAAATATCCGTTTAAGCGTTACAGTGAGCCAATTAATGCATATAAAATATAGTACAACTTCTAAAGAAGCATGGTCGACTCTCGAAAAAATATACAAAAGGGATTCTCCCGCGCAAAAGGTATCATTGTATAAATCACTCATACATCTGCGTTTAAAGGACGGCGATAGCATGCAAACCCACTTGAACAACTTTGGACAAATAGTTGACAGAATGAGTGAACTCCAAATCAAAATGGAAGATGAGATACTAGCTATTATGTTGCTATGCTCACTACCACCACAATTTGAAAACTTTGTAATCGCTATAGAAACTAGAGATTCATTGCCATCACTTTCTGATCTGAAATTAAAATTGATTGAGGAGGAAAAAAGAAAGAACAGTGATGACGTTAGTGAGAGTGCAGGTGAAATAGTGCTATACACTAAGCAAAACAAAAAATTGTTTAATCCTGCTCGTAATACAAATAAACAAGATTTTACAACAAAAAAGAAAGGTATATGTTACATTTGCAAACGTAAAGGGCTCTACGCAAATGAGTGTAGATATAAAAATACTCATAGTAAGCAAATTCTCTTTGCATCAGCATACTGTTGTAACAAATCAACCGACTTATGGTGCCTAGATAGTGGAGCGAGTTCGCATATGGTAAACAGAGAGTGTCTACTTACTAAAACATTTAAAACTGCTGCCGAAATAGAACTAGCCGACCAACGAAAAGTAACAACTAGTATCAGTGGAATAGCTACAATCAATACAAAATATGGAGAAGTGGACTTAACTGACACCTTATTGATTCCATCATTAAAAATGAATTTCGTATCGGTATCCAAAGCAGCACAGCATGGATGTATAGTGAAATTTGTGAAAGACAAAGCGTATGTTGAAAGAAATGGAATAACAATAATGAGTGCAACTAATCTAAATGGGTTATACATAATAGACTGTAAAAGTGAACAGCTAAATGAAATTAGTTCAAAAAACTTTGAAATTATCAAGTGGCATAAAAGACTAGGACATCTTAATAAAAGTGACTTAAACATTATAATAAAAAATGAATTAGTACGTGGCATAACAAACGTGGATACTGTTGAATTTGATTGTATAACTTCTGCTAAAGCAAAGCTCACGGCAAAGCCATTTCCCAAAAGAAGTGTCAACAGGGCGAACGATCTATTGGAGCTGGTTCATAGTGATATTTGCCAAGCTACTTGCCCATCATATGGCGGAGCAAAATATTTTATAACCTTTGTTGACGACAAAAGCAGATTCACAAAAGTTTTCCTGATTAAATCAAAAGATGAAGCGTTAGCCCGATTCAAAGAATTCAAAGCAGTGGCAGAAAATGAAACTGGCTGCAAAATAAAAACCTTGAGAACTGATAATGGCACTGAGTACAAAAATAAAATGTTCCAGGAATTCTTGAAACTAAACGGAATCAAGCATCAGACATCCATTCCATATACGCCGCAGCAAAATGGAATCGCCGAGCGAATGAATCGCACCCTGATTGAGATGGCGAGATGTATGATAGCTGAACATAGCTTGAACGAAAAATTATGGGGCGAGGCAGTCAATACCGCAGTTTATATTAGAAATCGGTGTCCGAGTAAAGCTATAAATGGGTTACTACCATACAAAATGTATTATGACAAAACGCCAACGGTGAGTCATTTGAGAATTTTTGGTAGCAAGGTTATTGCATTAAGCAGTGGTCAACGTAATAATAAGTTCCTTCCAAAAGCACAAGAATACATTTTAGTTGGATATTCGGAGGAGCAAAAAGGCTATAGGGTGATGAATAAACTAACGAATAAAATAATGATTACACGAAACGTGAAATTTTTCGAAGACGTCAACCCAAGCAGTGTTTTTATTAATCAGTTCCCAGTTGATGATGAAGAGCAACCGCAAGACTCAAGTCACGTGGAAAGAGGATCGGATCTAAAGGTAGAAGCAGATAGTGTACCACAGCTTTTTAATGAGGGTGGTGATGAAGATGATTATGATCTGGATGATGATAAAGATGACGGGAACTCAAGCCAAGATTTCTCAACACCGAAATCGGGAATTTTGTTGCGCGATAGAAATAAAATAAAGCAACCAGTCAGACTGCAGTTGAATAACATTAGTGTATGTCAAGACCCCGAAAATTTTAATGAAGCAGTAAATAGCTCAAATAAAAACAAATGGATTAAAGCAATGGAACACGAATTTAATTCTCTAATTGAAAACAACACTTGGACATTAGTAGATCGACCGAAGGACAGAAACATAATAGGATCAAAATGGGTCTATAGAACAAAATATAACGAAAATGGTGAAATCGAAAAATTTAAAGCGAGACTTGTGGCGCAGGGATTTAATCAAAAATATCAGGTGGACTACAACGAGACTTTTAGTCCTGTATTTAAGAGTTCAACTCTTCGAGTGCTAATTGCTATTGCAATTGAAGAAGACTTTATCATGCATCAGATAGACATTAAGCATGCATATATAAATAGCAAACTAAACGCCGAAATATTTATGGAACAACCAAAGGGATTCGCGAGTGATAAAAGTAAAGTGTGCAAATTAAATAAAAGTATTTACGGTCTAAAACAATCCGGTAGAGAATGGAATACGGCTCTTAATAATGTTTTAACACAAAAAATGAAATTTGAACGACTGAAATCTGATCCGTGTGTTTACATAAAAGATAAAGAAATAATAATAGCAGTTTATGTGGACGATATAATAATTTTATCAAAGAACTTAAATCAAATTAATAATGTAAAAGATCAATTAAAACGCGAATTTGAACTTGATGATAAAGGTGAATTAAAATATATACTTGGACTCGAAATTAATCGCGATAAAAACAGTGTGTCCTTAACACAAGTGAATTATACCAAAAACCTTTTGGAGAAATATAATCTGACAAACTGTAAAGAGGCTTCAACACCCGTCGAAGCAAATCTTCAGCTACAACTATGCAAGGCAGAATCCTGTGATCGATGTGATCAAATTCAATCAAGCGAGTATCAATCATTGATCGGATCGTTGATGTATCTAGGAATCTACACGAGGCCGGATATCATGTACGCAATAAGCTACTTGTCACAGTTTAACAAGAAGCCACACAAGGAGCACTTCGACGCAGCTAAACGAATTTTAAGATATTTGAAGGGAACAATTAATCATGGTTTATATTTCCAGAAAACAGGAAAGTCTCTTATTTGCTACGCAGATGCCGACTGGGGAAGCAACTCAACAGACAGAAGGTCTTACACTGGCTACATATTCGAGTTAGCGAATGGACCAATCAGCTGGGAAACCAAGAAGCAACCTACAGTGGCCCTAAGCAGCGCAGAAGCCGAATATATGGCATTATCTCAATCCTGCAAAGAACTCATGTTTTTGAAGAATTTATTAAATGAATTGCATTTGAATAATTTTGTTAAATTACCAATTGATGTATTTTCTGATAGTCAAGGAGCAGCAAATTTAGTCAAAAATAATACAACCAATAAGCGAACAAAACATATTGATATAAGACATCATTATATTCGGGAATTAAATGAAGATGGTATAATTAATATTATTTTTGTTCCAACTAATGAAATGAAAGCAGATATTTTGACTAAAGGTCTATCTAAAGAAAAATTTACATATTTAAAAACTAAAATAATGAACTATTATCATAATTGACTTAGTATTTCATTGAGTGGGGGTATTGGAATACAATAAAATACTATGTATGTACGATATATTATACTTTTACTACCACATTCATACTCTCTTTCATATACTTTCAACTATTGTAATTGAGCTAAGTTTTTAGTCGTAACCGTGAGCCTGACCTGAACGCTAGAAATAAATTGTGCGAATAATGTAATTGGAACTGTGTGTTTCATTAAAAGATAAAATAATAATTTCAACAGAAAGAAACAAGTTTTTCTTACAAGAATTCAATTTTCCGGGGTTAGTTTGTATGACAGTTCTATGACCTAGTGTTCCGATATCATCCGTTCCTAGATATGTTTTGAGGCTTTACTAGGAACACATTTGGGTGAAGTTTAACAAAAAAATAGTTTAGAAAAACCTAATTTTTAGTAGTTGGTTTGTATGACAGCCGATGTAGTGTTCCGATTCCATCCCTTCCTAGGTATATTTTGAGGCTTTACTAGGAACACACTTGGGTGTTTAGCTTAGTTTAGTTTTAGTTTAGTTAAGATTGGTTTAAAAAGAAAAAGTTTTTCTTAGAAGAACCAAATTTGTGGTGGTTGGTTTGTATGATAGCCCTATGAAGTAATGCTCCGATTCCATCCGTTCCTGGCGAGCCTTTATTAGGAACACACTTGGATGAAGTTGGGTTAAGATTGGTTCATAAAGAAAAAAGTTTTTCTTTGAAGAACCTAATTTTGGGTTTCTATGGCAGCCCTATGACGCCATTGTCCGACTCCATTCGTTCCGACATATTATACAGCGTACACTGAAAAGAAACTTGTGTACGAAATTTCAGCCCGATAGCTTCAAAACGCTCAATCGAATTCTCTCAATCGTCATGTCACACTGATCAATAATATATAGACTTTTCATAGTCGGAGGTACTTCCTTCTGTGGAAGTTAATATATCCGCTTTCACATAGTGACGGGTATCAAAATAAAGCCAGGGACTTTTTAAATATAAAGTTAAATTTGCTTGTTTTGTAGTATAAAGGTTTGTGTTGGTAGAGACGACTCATGGGATGATCGCTCAGCGATCGCACTTAAATTATCGGTTCGTAGCATTTTATGCGTATATTTTCTATACCGATATGTTCCTTTAGGTCATAGTTTATACAAGGAATGTCGCCACATTCAAAAAATATGTAAATAGGGCTCGGATTTGGATGTTAAACTACGATCGCTGAGCGATCATCCCATGAGTCGTATCTACGAACACAAACCTTAAAGGTACGTTGTCCTCGACGCGGCCGCACGACAGCGACTCGCTCATTCCATATAAAAACTCGTTTTACTCTCATTTTAAAAACGAGTTTTTATATGGACTGAGCGAGTCGCTGTCGTGCAGTCGTGTCGAGGAAAATGTACCTTAAGACATAAAATTTGTCTACTTGACAGCAGCAGCTCTATCATCATTAACACGGAGAATTCAGAAAACACAATACAGTACAGTCGCGATAATTTCAACCTGCGATATTTTCAACCTTTGACAATTTCAACTAAATAAATTTTACATTATACACTCTGTAATTTCAATTCACCTTTGAATAGACTCTTTGATAGTATCAACTTTGCCAGAAATGATCATTTTATACACATACCGTTATTAAATTTGGCTTGAACAGTTATTCAGTCTGGCTTTAAGTGTGCTTCTTGTGTGTTCTTGTCAGTAATGATTTACCCTTGCAGACTCTCCAATTGCGAACGCTATCAGAGAGAAATAGAACTGAGTCAATGAATGTCATGCTAACACGTATAACACTTATATCCGTAGTAACACTGACATTGTTACTAGATAGGAATGTTGTTAGCTTGGATAGTTCCTCAGAGGTAAAGATTGTGAAACAACAAAACGAAAACACACTTTTGGACTACGGAGCATGACAAAGGTGATCGCAACGTGTTCTCAAGCAACCCAAAATCAGCGATTTTTTTCAATTATGGATTGATTTAATGTTTGTAAACATGTTTACATATATTATATACCTTAATTGAGTTAATTAAATACGTTAACAACGAATTTATGCGTGTTCCGATAATTTCACCATACCGATTGTTTCAATCACCCTGGTTCGCATTAGTTGAAATTATCGCGATTGTACTGTACCTCTGAAGCAATTATTTTTTATGATTCATAAAATATGAGAGCGAGTATTCCACAGACAAAAACTAGCTAATTATAATTGTCCAAAAATTACTCGACACAATATTAAACTTGTTTACTTTCGAATAAATTCATTCAGTAAACATAGTTGCGCGACCTTGATTTTCGGGCAAACTTCTCGCACATTTTGTTTAATCAAAAAACTATACTAAAATCCAGGACATACGAGCAAGCGAATGTAAATATTGTTCTTTTCAGAATATTTGGAGAACAAAACACAGCATAGAGTTACCAACCCTCCGTTGCCATCCTCCTTCTTCCGTCCATAAGTTCTGAGATGTGAGAATATTGTCGGGACACCTTGAGCGGATACATAAAAACTAAACTCTAGTCGTCCAAATTCAATGAATATTGTTTATAAAACTGCTTGCCAAAGAAAATACTCGAAACATTGGCCTAGCATATTCTTACAATAATGTTATTTTTATCCAATATCCGGGGGTTGCGGGTATTACTATGACACAACCGACAACCATATAGCTTTTGTATGTCTGTCGTTTAGCAAATTGATATATTTATTATTAGGGGTTGCTGAGAAGTGTGTTTCATCGAGAGGATATCTATCTCATCGATGAATTATGGACTATGTTTTCGTTTATTGAAAGGCAATTGACAAGAAATATAGAATTAAATTCTGTAGAGATTATGTCATGATCAATAAGATTATCACTTACAGAAAATATCTGCGAAATTTCCACAACATTTATTGGAAATAAACATGCGTAAAATATTCGGTGTATCAATTGCCCGTAAAATGCATTACAAAGAAAACGTAGAAAATTGGGATCACTTTCATGACTAAAGTATCTCCTCGTAAAATATGTACATATTTATTAATTGTGGGAGATCCATACCTTTTTAGACTGTAAACTTTTCTTAGATTATTTACAAATCATAAAAATATTCTTCTGAGCCTCTCATCCAATTGATACTTCTTATACGTTTAGGGTGAATGTTTAGACAATTTGGGTGAAAGTAGGAGCACCGAGATGTGGGTTCTTTTCAATACTAGGACGTCATTTCTAACTTGAAAAGATTCCTAGGGCTTATTAGCTGTTAAGAGTAACGGTACGCTTAACGGGAAAGTAGAATGTGAAAGTCACCGCACGTAGCTTCCTTAGAAAAGCTACATATATCGTTAGTAGACCAAGCAATGAATGCATAAAAGGGGGTGTAGAGATCATCGAAGGGGGTGACGATTTTTTTCTTCGGTGTTTTGTTGAGAGTATAGTTAGAAGGTAAGGCTACTAGCTTTACTCGGAGCTGAGGGGTGCGCTAACGCGGGGAGGAGGCAGTTAAAGGTGCAATTTTTGGTGTTTTGGGCTATATCTCGAAAACGGTGAGTCGCAGAGAAAAAAGTTGTGAGTAAGCATTAAAGCTTTCTACATGTCCTATTTATTTCACCATACTTGCATATGCAAAACTCCTAACGGTTCTTCCGATATTGTTTAATAAAAGTCGCAAAATTTTTTTTTGCATTCTAGTAATTCCGGTGTCTCTCCGAATAATTTTTCAAAAATCTTCTGTAGGGCAAAGTTAGTAAGTGTTAAATTTTCTTCAATTTGATATACTTCTTCTTGGCTTGACCGAATTGATAACGGGTGCCGGGTTCTATTTTGCTATGCAGTGGCGGTTGATGATGTTGAAGAGCAACGGAGTCAATACACTGCCCTGGTGTACTCCGACATTCACCGGAAATTCTTCTGATTCACCGGCTGTGCATCTAACCTTAGTCGTAGCTCCATCATACATGTCTCGTATCATCCTGACGTATGCCTCAGGGACATTAAGTGCTCTCAAAGGGCAAGTCCTTTCGTGCTGCTCTATACTTTTCTATCGCAATACGAATGCACTGAATCGCATCGACTGTAGATCGACCTTCAACAAAGCCGCATTGATTGTCATTCAACCGCACAATCTTTCTCAATCGGTTGCAGACAACCCGCTCGTAAATCTTCAGTGTATGAGGTGTTAACTTTATAGCCCTATAGTTGTTGAGTTTGCGTGAGTCTCCCTTGTTCTTATAGATAGGAAGAAGAAAACTAAGCCCGACATTTTCCATTTTCAACCAAAATTCCGCGGGGATTTTGTCCGACTGCCTTTCCGCGTTTCATCTGATGCATTGCCTACATCACCTCTTCCTCTGAGATATCTTCAATATTTGTGGTATTCGACTCAACATCTTGAAAAGCGTCTCGAGGAAATTCTTCATTTAGAAGTTCGTCCAAAATGCCTCTTTTTCTTCTGGTGGCAGTCCCACTTGGGGAGCGTAGGCACTTATTACGTTCCACACCCTTCCGCAGATAACCAATTTGATGCTGATCAAGCGATCACTTCTCTTCGCGACACTGCTGCCAAGTAAATACGACGCCAGAATAATGCCAACTCCGTTTCTTTGGTTTGTAATTGTATAGTAGTACAATTTGTAATTCATCGAATTCGTAAGAAACCGGGCTCTGTCGAAATGTGTATTTCGCCACTTCGTCTCTTGCACGCACATAATGTCTATCCCTCTTCGCTTCATGATATCCTCGCTCTTTGACGTCATGGAACCGACATTCCAGTTTGCAACCCTCAGCTTCTCTACAATGTAATTGGACTGCCTTTTATTGCTCGCCGCCGGAAACCGTCGAGCTCTGGCGCGAACTAAGTTCGCCCCGGGATCACTCAACCGCATAGCAGAAGTAGTGCCCAGCGGGGTAGTGCTTGTATCTGCATCAATTTCCATAAGGGTTTCCATTCTTTTGCACCTTTTGAAGAAAGGTTGTGTATTGGCACTAGTGTGTGGAAAGAAGTAAATTTATGGACTTTCCTTTTACGTCCGCCGGCAATCTCCAGACACGGCAACCCATACACACACACTAACCTATGGGAGGTCTTGTTGACTAGCGGCCAAGCACCCTCTTGACCATGCATCCCTGGGCGCATGCTGATCCACCTTCGATTTGGGTCCCTTTTAGTCGCCTTCTACGACACGCCGTGAAAGGCGGTGTCATTATTCGCGACCCATGCCACAGCACAGGGCATCCATTTCTCGCATCACACTGATCAAAAAAATATATATACTTTTCATAGCCGCTTCCTTCCTTGCTTCCTTCTGTGCGTTGCAAACTACATGATAGAATTAATATAAGCTTTCACATAGTGACGGCTATACAATTTGAGGGGGGATTAAACACAAGTCATAGATACACCCGAAAAAAAACTTTTAGCCGACGAACGTATGTTCGGAAGATCTTCGGAAGATACCTCTTTGAGGTCACGTCCATTACTTGCTTCGCAAAGCCGAGCCCTTTCCAGCGTGTGCTCCATTGCTTTTCGCAATGTCTCTGGTTGTATAACCCTGTTATCCGATCGGATATTTTCTTTCGGTACCATGTTTCTTGGCTTATTAGCATAAACCATTTTTTTAAAATAACCCCATAGAAAAAATCGGGTGGTGATAAATCTGGAGATCGAGCAGGCCAGTTTATTGAAATAATTCTTGCCCCGAACAGTTCCGATAAAATGTCCATTGCGATTGCAGCTTGAGCGGTATGGCAAGGTGCTCCGTCTTGCTGAAGCCATGTGTTTGGCCTGTTCTGAGCAAAGGGGCTGACACAGGTGTTCAACATTACTCGATAACGCACTCTATTAACTGTCAGTGGTTCATTCGCTTTTTCAAAAAAGACCGGTCCGATTATCTCCTGTGATTTGATCCCGCAACAAACGGTGTATTTTTCTAAACGTAAACCTCGCTCATGCAATTATCTGTGCTAATGTCTCCCCAATTGTGCTAATTTCCCCTCAAGCTGTAATTATTAGTTAATAAATGGATAATTTTGTTATAGAATGAACCGAATAACCGAAAACGAGGATTTCCGTAAGAATGACTTGTGGCGGAAATCTAATTAATTTTCTCAAAATTTCAAGAAAACAAAATTTATAAACTCAAAAGTTATGCTATGTTCAAATCGTATTCTTTTACTTGGGCCACTCTGTGTTTTACAAGGATAGTGTCAACAAATAGACAAGGAGAGGGCTAGGACTCTGATGTAGTAATATGGGTCAAGTGGGTTTCTGATTAAAATGATTCTGGAATTGTGGGCTTAAGGAAAGCTGGGCCTTAAATGCGCCTTATGTAAAGAATCCATTCAGAATTTTCTAATCCCAAATCCGTGGAAGCCTTTTAACGGCAACCATTGGACTGCCTTGTATTTTTGCCTTCAGTATATTCATTTGGATCGCTTTAGAAAAGGACTTTATTATATTCAAACAGAGTCGAGGGTGGGACCATGTGGATTTCGTTTCTCGAGCAAGTCAACTGAAGTGTCGTTCTCGCATACTTTTTGGCAATTCACAAATTCAGAGAATAAATTACACTCCATCACGACACCATGACAAATGTTCAACTTTAAGCCATAGAGATTTTAAGTCTTTAACAAGTTACAAACAATTCTCACAAAGTCTAACGACACCAATATAATAGCTATCCAGCCATCAGACACCAAAAACTTCAAAAACTACAATTCAACCAAGGGACTCACTCCATCCATCTTCCATCTGACGATTTCCACACATGTGACTACGGCACATGAGACACAACTTTCTTTCCACGCTCCGTTCATTTTGTTGTGACATCTCTCACTCGTTCGCTATACCCGTGTCCTTTAGTTATGGCTATGCAAATTTGTACCATTTACATATTTAAGACTTTTATTTTTCCCAGCTTTTTGCTCAGTCGTCCTTCTTGTCGTCTCATTGTCACCTTGTACACGTTGTATCGTCTATGTAAATAACGAACTATGATGTATATTATTGTCCTCGTTTGTGTGTATCCTTGTTTATGTTTTTATATTGCTTTGGCTGTTTCTTTAAGTTTCGACGGACATCCAGAAGATATATTTACGCAGTTTGATTTCGGTTCTTTGCGCTGTGTTCGTTTGTTTTGTATTTTATTTTGTTGAGCAATGTTCCCTTTCACGCTTCATGACATTCTTTGGAAAGGATAAAAAGATAAATGGCATCCCGTAATGGGAATCCTTGCAAACATATGTCACGCATACCATATAAAATGAAATTAAATGGACATATTCATGTATATGGGTTTTCTGCTACATTTTATTGATATTTCCCGCTGTTTTTGTGTGTGAATTCTTGGGTCCGATTTTCGATACTAATCTAGAGCACATTCGATATTTCGAGCTGTTTTCAAACAATATTGAATGAAGCTCAATTGGATATATTAAGATATTAAGTTTACGCCGCGAAACATAAAATTGAATTCAACATGTGTTCACGTTTGTGATAATGTACAGATGGCTTTTTAATGTTATTTTATTATGACTTTATGCAGTCTCGCCATATTATACGGTTTAAAAAAGTAGTTATAAGGGACCATCCATTATTACAACTTCTCAGTAAATCTTTAAAAATTAATTGTTCTTCATATAAATCTTCATTGTCCTTGCGCTCAAGGGACAATGGGAGCTGATATGTATAGAACAGTAGGAGTTGACGAACTTAATCCACCCACGAGAGTCCGAGTATCGTGATTATACTTTAAAAATAGAATTCGTATTTTGCTCTCTTTACAAAACATCCTTCGTGCGTAACGTTTTCAATTTCATCGCATTCATGACCTAAAAATAGTCCTTGCCACAATTCCGTACTTGCGGCGGTTTTAGATGTGCGCGACAGAAACGAGTCCTAAAATTTCCAGAACAGACAGACAAAACCCCAACGGTAGACGCTTTCTTTGTACGTAAAATATGGAAGTTTCCATTTAATTTAACATACACACATATACGATACGATAAAAAGGTTAACGAATTCCAACAAAAATATTTCAATTTTGCAGAATATGCTCGCTCTCCTCGCCCCTTTATTGTTCCTGATGTATTGTTCCACAACACCGTTGTGTGCGTCGCATAGGTATGAATGGAATTTACAACAGGAAGGGAGAAAGAAAGAAACCATAAATAGATAAGCCTTCAGATGGAATTATCGTGCGGTGCTCTTGTCTTAATCGAAGATTAAACAGGAAAGTCCTTGTCGACGAGGATTACGTCGGATCCGAATAGACGTAGGCGTGCGGAGCACACAATTAAGTTTCCTATCCTGAAGCCGCATATTTCGGTTCGTGCGAGAGAGAGTTAGAGCTTATGCGGATTAATCGACGATAATGTGGGAATATTATTAAGACTTTCATAAGTGAGTGGAAGCTGTTAGTCGAGTCAAAATTGAAATGTAAATATGTACACTCGAAAGCTTCGTAGGTTTCAAGGATAACGGTTTTATGTCAACAGATAATTTCCAGGAAATTTCGTGTAGGCCTATAAGTTGCACAGAAAGGTCAGCCGCCTTCTTTTGTTGTCATTTTTAATAAGCCTTGAGACTTATTACTTGACAATAGCTTTTTTGTATACAGAAATCAAATCAACAAAGTATTTAGACCGGTGTTCCATTTCATTTATTTTCTACAAATTAGAATAAGTCTTTGGACTAACCTTTAAAGGTTAATAAGTATTTTATAGAATTGTCCCGAATTACAACGAAGCTTACAACTGACGTCTTAAATGGCGTCAGGTCACAAAGTGGGTAACTCTTAATTTTACCGATTGCCCGAGAGATTGAGATCCAAACCCCATGGGCTAGTCTCATGTTTCCTTTTAGATCTCTTTCTAATTATTGTCGGGAATGAGGATCAAAAATATACACTCCCAATCAATACGGTGATTACGGTATTTTCTTCAAACTTGCTGACAATATTTTCAGCAATCTGCTTGTTCTTTTAATAACACAAGGCCTCAAACCCTGAGTCCCGTTAGGATTTTCTTATGAGAAGTCTTAAAAATAGTGCAAACATGAAAGTCATTAGGATAGTTCTAGAGGAAATATTACACCAAAGAACGGTTAAAAAAGATAATTTTACTCTGGAAAATGTGGCTAGTAATGATTAGAACATCCTCTAAGTGATTTGAGCTCAAAAAATCAATCTGGTATAGGATTGTATAGGTTTTAACGGTAATTTAAATTAAACTCGTCCCAAGCTCCCCTAATCACTTGCAGCAGCTCTTCAGTGTTCTTAAAATGTCGTCTAACGCCATAGATCTTCCAAACATTTTTGTTGATATTTAGATCTAGAGAGAATTTATCTGTCTTCTTTTATGAATCGGGCATTATCTTGTTAAGACACCTTTTTCTTGAAAGAAAATAACTCGTTTCCACTCATTCCAATCCATACGCTTCATTCTTTGGGGTTGAATATCTTGTAAAGGAACTATTGAGCTAATGGAAATATTCGATATTCAGAGCGTCCAGGCTTATGAAAATATTCTTCCTAATGTAATGCCTAAGATTACCGACATTTCCCATGCAACTCCTATAAAATTCAAACAAGATATTGTCCCCATTCTGAAAGCAAGGCTGATAAAAAATTGGTTTCAATATCAATATACATCGACGTTATAAAATCACCACCATTCTCCCTAGAAAATATCATAAAAAATGTTTGGAGATGGATTGTCGCGGACCACGGCTCTCATCTCGAGCCGCCGCGCCGTCACTGCAGAGAAATTCGGGATGAAACGACGATACCACCCTGCCATGCCCATAAATCTCCTTACGTTATTTGCACTGTGGATATGCAATGATACCAGAGACCTTGTCAGGATCAGTCATAAGGATACCATCACTTACCACATATCCAAGATAGTTTATCTCCCTGCACATGGTCTGCGGCGCATTGCAGAGACCCCTCCTTCAATGGAATTTGCCAGAAAGCGTCTTACAAATCGAGATGAATCGGGGAGATTGCATTCTGGCCAGTAATCCCTCAATGAGCGGGAGAGGATACGCATCCTTAATCTAACCGCCGAGCATCAAGGCAAAGATGCACTTTCGCTGGTTTCGTACCAAGGTAACTGGAGAACTCCAGGCACTATGACTTTCTTCAATTACCCACAGGGACAGCATCCGATCGAGTTCGTCATACATCAATTTCTGTGCCACGGGAGGGACAGCGTAATGCCTCTGCTTGATGGGCTTGGCATCACCGGTGTCAATCACGTGCGCAGAGTGGTTCTTCCAATGTCTATTTCATGGAACGATAGAAATTGCTGTTTGACGAAGTCAAGTCGTTGCTGATTATCCTGAGATAAATGAAGAGCATCTCCTGAAACATGCACATGCTCTTGTTCAACAGTGACAGCCTGTATTGGAACGATTTCGCTCCCAATGATGACATAGGCATCATCAATTTGGCTAGTTTTTTTTTTGCCAAAAAAGTAAACATGTAATTTTGTTGTTTTCTTTTCTAATGCATGGGTAATGGGTTGAGTGAATCCAGGTAGAGAGTAAAATTGTTTTTTTTTTCATTCTTATTTCTGTCAAAATTTCCCCGCAATATTCAAATTATTTTATTATTAAAAATTTCGGCAAAACCCGTAAAAGTTTGAATGTTCATGATGCCAAATGGCATCATTGGGACTGATAGCATGATGCCCAGAAATAGTTTCGAGAAATTGCGCCGATTTAAAGCAATATATAAAGAACAAACCACACAACTGGGGAATCAAAGTTTTTGCTAGAGCTGGAAAAAGTGGATTGATATGCGATTTTGAAATATACTGTGCGGCAAACGCACCAATACTGGCGGCTCCAACGAACTTGGCATTAGTGGCGAAATAGTAATGAGGCTTGAGCAAAACCTTCCAAAAAACGAATATTTTAAAATTGCTATGGATAATAATTGATTTTCCTCCTATAAACTTTTTGCGAAACTAAAATACGATGGATATCTTTCGGTGGTAAAGGCTCCTTCGATTACAAAACCGAGAGAAACCAAAATATATTTGCACTGAAATGGTACTATATTGGAAATGAGCCTGTTGGAAGCGTGAAGCGATGGTCTGTTGCCGGGAAACAGTACATTGTTGAGGAGTACAATAGTTCCATGGGCGGAGTCGATTTGTACGATATGCTTGTGGAGCTGTACCGAATGGAAGTCAGGTCATCACAGTTCTACTTTCTACATTCGAGTTCTTTTATCATTTCCTGGATATGAGCTGTGTTAACACATGGCTACTGTTGAATTTACTATAAACCGGTGGCGGCAGCACTGCTCCCAATCTGCACAGTTACTCAGTACAATCAGTTAGTCGTCCAGTTCGGGTCGAGTACAAGTCATTCTAAGTCGTCGCGCCAACGAGTCGTCCGCCATCGTTCCGCAGTAATGTTTTGTATAATTATAATAACGGAATACAGTGAATCTTAATACATATTATATTGTGCGTTTTCAATTCAAACAAACAGCTATTTTATCGGCGACATTGCACAATGAACAACCAACTTTATAAGCAATTGATTGAATTCCGATCTGCTCTGCTCTAATGACCACAGGCAAAGTTACCAATCGAAAGCGTGGAAGACCTTCAACGAGCGATTCATCATGTTCATCGAAAGGATCTACGCCTATCCAAGTTCCACGTGTAATGCCAAATGTCGACGAATGCCGTTTAAATGGTCTTGGACATCGGCCGAAACATATAACTGACAAGAGGAGATTCAATTTATGCGTAAAAGCTTATTCGAGAATAATGTGTCGTAAATGTAATATTGTTCTATGCTTCACTAAAGATAGAGATTGTTTTTATTTTTATCATAACAAATAAATTTAAATATTTTTTAATTAGTATTAATATTTACATTAATATATTTGGTTTATAATTACATTTGTTTTTGTTACTACATACATACAATACAATAAAACTATAAAATCCTTATTATAACGAACTTGAATCTTTGCTTTTTATTTTAATTCTACATCTACTAATCCATTTTGTGGTAGAAGTTACAATGCTAAACATAACCAAATCGCTGCAGAGAAGAACATTTACAGAGACTGTACAGTAACTACATAGTGTTAGCTGGGAAGTCACCATTGGCGCCCAATGATGATGATATGGCATCATGTCGTATTTTCTAAAGTATAACACATACAATTTTTTCTCTCAAAAATCATTTATAACTATCTATCTAATAAAAGTAAAGTTGAAAAAAAAAATCTACCTTTGAAATTTATAACTTGGGCATGAAAGGGTTAAACAGATGAACAGAACAATGGATTTGTGAGACTTGGGACAACGAGTAGCCTCATGGACCTAATTTTGTCCTTAAATCGAACCAATGCCCATACGTATCCTAAGACGGGAGCCCTCTGATCCGAAGCTGTACTGACATTAGTTTGCATAGTATGTAGATGCAAACCAAGTTCACATATCAGGACCAAGGCTCCCCCGCCCAGAATACTATAAATTGTAAATATGAAAATTGATATTCCGTTGGAAAGCCAACATGTTGAAGCAGGGTTGGATACGATATCCCCAGTCACAAAATCCCCAAACCAAAATCCCCAAATCAAAATCCCCATAATCAAAATCCCCGAAATCAAAATCCCCGAAATCAAAATCCCCGAAATCAAAATACCCAAAATCAAAATCCCCGAAATTCCCCATTCCCCATTTGAGGTGTGATCTTAGAACGCGCGCGGAATGGAGACTTTCTTTAGGCTATTGTAGATGGTAAATGATAGATGTTAAATGGTAGATGATAAATGGTAGATGGTAAATGGTAGGTGGTTAATGGTAGACGGATGGTAGCTTGTAAATGGTTGATGACAGATGGTAAATGGTAGATTGTAAATTGCAAATGGTGGATAAATAAAATAAATAACAGGCGCGACAATCCAACATTGGACTAAGGCCGCAGGATGTGTTAGTGACATCCTATTTCCAAGATCTTATCTGCTTTTTGATGAGGTAATGAGATCAGCATCACGCTCAGCAGTGTTATTTATCCCCATAAATGGGTACTCGTTTAACATCTGAGTGAGATCATAGTCTGTCACAAGCTCGTGAGTTCGAAAAACACAATGGAACACGGTGAGATTCGAACTCATGAGCCTGTGCACCGAAGGTGCGCGCACTAACCGCTCGACCAGCCAGACTACTATGGTGGATGGTAAATAGCAAATAGTAGATGGTAAATGGTAGATAATAAATGGTAGGTGCTTTAGACTATTGTAATTGAATAGTCTTACTATGCAATAAAAAAATCACCGTCGTGGACTGATATATATGCTAATCCACGGCAAACTCTTTGAAGTAACACAGAACAACAGCAGATAATGTGCAGGCGATTAAATATGCAATCGGTTCCAACAATAAGCCAACCAAGTTTTCCGCGAATATTCGTTCGGATGAGGGCTTGTCTCGACGATGTTAAAGAAAACCTATTATGTTTAGAACGATATATGCAATGGACTCGAATATTTTGTTTGTGCTAATCAAAAAATAAGTTAGTATCGATTTATGTCCCTCCTAGTGCCATTTACCATCTACCATTTAACACCTTCCATCTACCATCAACCATCAACAATTTACAGTCTTTCATCCATCAACCATTTACCATCTACCAGCCATACCATCATACCATCATATTTCGGGTGTTTGGGGATTTTGTATATGGGTATTATGATTATGGGGATTTTGCATATGGGTATTATGATTATGGAGATTTTGAATATGGGGATTTTGATTTTGGGGATTTTTCTACGTTTGGGGATTTTGTGATTGGGGATTTCGTATGGTTCCCGTTGAAGCAACTTTTATAAACTTTGCAGAGTGGTACGTATAAAGCACCGTCGTGAAATGACTGTTTGAATTTTCGATGAAAAATCTATTTTAAAATTTCTATTAAGTTTGAGTAACTGTATCTTTAAAGTGGCGATAATGTTGGCAACAGGAAAAACTTCAGATTTTGTGAAATTTTATGTAGTTTCTGAAACTGAAATCAAATCTTGGGTGAAGTCATCAGGAGGGCTGGAAATATGATGAAATATTTGAAATAAGTTTTTGCGTGACAAGTCACGATTTTCGATGACTTTCATAAAAAGAGCGATAACAAGGTAACGGTAAAAAAAATTCCGATTGTATTGGTAATTTTCTTGCTGAAACAAGTTGCGCTATCAACCCTTACAGTATTGACCACCTAATGCGGGACACCCTGTATAGAAGAGGATATCCTCTTCTAAAGGAAACGCAACGCCAAAATATTCCAGACGGGCGCACGGCTATAGCCTCTCACATTTACAAAGAATCTGCTAAGCCGTTTCGTCACAGAAGCTCCGAATAAATTGGCAGAATGCTTCCGTGCCGTTTCGTGCTGAAAACCTGTCAATGTTGGTCGAGTTTATATAATTGCAAGGTAGGCATGGCACAGCACGGAAACAAAATTGTACCAGAGTTCTTCGGAACGTAACGGATGCGTTCTGTTTCGCACTTTAGTGCCCAAAAAGGGGTCAGCTTATTGCGGGAGCCTGTTGGAGGATTTCCTGGCATACTCACGGGAGCTTTGATGTGACAGTGCAGCTTGTAGGCTTGAGGCTTGGCTGTCAGTAACTATTGCTATTTTCCTATTTATATAGCCACATTTCTGGCATTGTAGTGCGCACACTTCGGTTGGTTGTATTTCTGCCTGAGACACGGTAATTGGAATGCAGAGACTATCACGGATTCCTGCGCCAGTATCGGTATTTGAGGCGTCCGTAAAAAATATAATCACAATAGGGTCGAATCTGGTCAGTTCAAATCGCCGAATCGAAAGAGAGGTAAAATCGTAAAGTCTTCTCCAGATAGCCTTACGGCATACATATTGTGTAGGTTCTCTCTTGTCTTGTTTTGGCCTAACTACTTGGGTAGCATGGTGCGTTGACGACTACCGTGATACGTTTGTCAGCCATACTACTTCAGCGGCTCAGTGGTAAAGATCACACCCTATATATGAGTTGCCGGAGCGTGGGTTCGAATCCCGCTGTGAGCATGGATGTTAGTGTTGTCTATAAAAATGTACCATTTGAAATTTGAAACGTCGCGTCAGAAGTTGACTCGGAAAGATAGCTATTTGTGACTATTGGAGTTTTGGAACAACAGAAAGTGAATATGTGTAACTATTTTTAATCAGATGTTATACATATACCATTTCTCAGTCAAGTTCATAACTAACATCAAATTCGTAACTGTGGAACATCAAAATCGTAATTATGGAAAATCAGATTCGTAACTATGGAAAATCAAATTCGTACGTGATTCTTTAGGTCCATTTTCTGATTTGTTTTAAATTGTATATCTATTATATAAATATATTTATTTATTTTGTAATGGACTTTCTTAAACAAGTGTTTTCGTCGGAAAACGTAATAGGTATTTCCTATAGGCAATGTGCAGTTTTGGTCTCGGCGATGACACGATCTGCCTGTAGAAATATGCTGAGATATTTCCGCCAAAACGGGCGATGTGCCTACACCGCAGGTCGAGCAACGCGAAACCATGGAGCGGTATAAAGAACGAGGCAAGGAAGAAGAAGAATGTTCAGTTTTGAACTCATGTAAATCTGATACAATGGGTTTTGGGTTCTATTGTATATATATATGATATCACAGTATATAAAAGATTTAAAACGCCAAAGCTTATAAATAAAATATAAAACATTATATATTTTATAACTAAATTCATATTTTTTCTATACGTATATAACCCTATTATCTAGACTAAAATAGTATTTATTAATAAAGGCTAACGGCGAACACCTGAAAATAGAATAGAATCAATGATCAACATCCTTTGAGCGAATTGTTATACATACATACCATGAAATATATTTATTAATCGTTTACTCTTATGGTCGCTTTGTTTTCTCACTACGCAAGTCTGAAATTCAAATAATAATTAGCCATCACAATTCCTTTGCAAAAAGGCTGCTTACCGTATAGTTATAGATATGCAAATTAATGGACCTTCTCATCCCTAGCGGCTAGTCGCAATATGGACAACATTTCCTGGACTGAACTTTCGCAGTCCGCAGCAAAAACCCCATTTACTCCCTCGGCAATAACTTCAGTTAGAACAAAATCTTTGGAGACATCGGCCATTATACTACGAACGATGATTTTTGCATTTGAAAAGATTTTCCAGACTGGATTTAACATCGGCGAGTTTGATAGTAAACATTTGATGCGCCGCTGATTTTGTTCCAAAATTTCTCTAGCTTCGACGCTTTTTTGGATTGCTGCGTTATCCATAATTATTAGAACACCTGTCCATGAAGAATGCAGATTTTCCACCAATCCTCGCAAAAATTCGCAAAATTCTTATGAGCTACTCATGGAAGCAGGTCGAATTTTACTATCGAGTATTACCATCTTCGGTCAAGGCTATGTGTGCTTATTAACACGTCCTTCTCGAGTCGCTGACTTAGATTGGGACTGTTTTCGTGGAATGTGGCCTTTAAATGCGCACTCATCAATAAAAATCATTTTTGGATGAGTTTCATCTAAAAATTTTGTCAAACCATACTCGCGTAATTTTGACGTGCCTCTATACAGTGATTGGTGAATTAACGATTGTAGCCTCGGAGGATGGGAGCTTCAAAGTAATCTCGAGCGATCGTAGTGCGTTATTAATTGTTTTTGTATGCATAAGTTATAACCCATGCCTGCAAGTTGACGCTTGATAAGAGTAAGTGATATGTAAGGGTCCATCTCCACACACTTTTCGATTACACCAAGCATACTTGATGTAACTTTAACATTGCGCGCTCCACCTCGTTGCTTCCTTTTTCGAATATTGTCACTGTTAGCATACTTTTTTATTATGGTGGCAGCTGTCGTGTATTTCATTTTGGCCCCAGCAGCGGCGTCTTTAATGGAGGCTCCGTCTTTGATTAATTTGATAAGCAACTCTTTTTGGGTGTCACTTACGTAATTGTAGCGACCTCTAGTTTTTCATGCCTTTTTTCTTTTTGAAGTCGATTGAGACACAGTCGTTGTTTTTTTACGCCGTTGACTATCCACGGGTTCACAAACACTGCTTTCACTCCCTGCTCGCCGCTCAGTGGTACATAGCTATCATCTGTAAATCAAATACATATGTAAACTTAGCTTAGCTGAAAACAGTTATCGAGGTAACTAATTCTACTCTGCGTTTTGGTAGCTGTACAATAAAATAATGAATTTATATCTTTGTAGTTAAGTTTCGGTTTCATTAGATAACTGAAGATTTAATTAACATTTCATTATTTAAATACAGGGTTTACCAGTAACTCGATGAGTTCCTTAAAACACATTATACTAGGGTCAAAACGTTTTGTAACAACATGTTATACGAGGGTCGCCTTTTATATTTCGGGATTAGGGAACGAAAACAAATATTAATCATCGAAAATAGCTTTATTGTTTTTCAAAATATTCCCCATGAAGATCTATACACTTTTGCATGCGTTTGAACCAATTGTCGAAGCACTTTTGCCACTCTGATTGAGGTAAAGTACTCAACGCAAATGTACAGACATTTTTGGATTTATTATTTCTGTTGAGTTCTCAACAAAAAGAAATTCAGGCAAACGTAAGGATTGCTATACATATAAGCTGAATTTATTAGCTGTAAATCCGTTACAGTTTCTCCGAATAAAGAAAAAGGAACTTATATGAAATGATTTCGTTGAGCCCGTTGATATGTGTAATCACACCAAACCTTCCTATGCGTATTGAAAAAGTAGACTTTTGCAACTATTCAGGGACACCCTGTTAACTTGGTCCTACAAACTTCTGCCAATCTGTTAACTTGGTCCTACACCCTGTTAACTTGGTCCTACAAACTTCTGCCAATCTTTATGCAAAGTTGCATATCGGTTCAGAAAAACCGAGGTGAAAACGGAAGCTTAACTTCAAACGGCCATAAATCCGTTACCGTTACTCAAAACTGGAAAAAAAGTAATTGATACAAAATGTACTCGTCCAGTCCTTTGATTTGATTATCCATATGTTCATCTCCGATCAAAACTAAAAAAGTCGACTTTTTTCAAATCTTCAGGACACCCTGTTATCTTTGCCCTACCAACTTCTAAGTATTTCGTGCCAAAGACTGTTACCATTCTACACATCTCTACCCAATTTCATGACGATCGGGTGAGCCGTTCGCGAGTTATTTAGTGAACAAATTTTCAAGCCTTCGGGACACCCTGTTATCTTTGCCCTACCAACTTCGAAGTATTTCGTGCCAAAGACTGTTACCATTCTACACATTTCTACCAAATTTCATGACGATAAACATACCTTGACTCAAGGAGACCTTGAGTCAAGGATGCCGAAATTAAAAAACTTAAATGCCATTTTCCATACTTTTTCATAGAAATCATTTATATTCACGAGTCAATGCATCCTTCCTTTAAGGAGAAACTCAAGGAGGCCTTGAAATTTTCTATAGTCACCTCACTTGAAGTCAAGGTAGCTACCCACCTACCTTGAAATATTATATTTCAAGTCTATTGAAAACTTAAGGTCTCCTTGAGTTTCGCCTTAAGGATGCATTGACTCCTGAAAATAAATGATTTCTATGAAAAAGTATAGGAAATTACATTTAATTTTTTGAATTTCAGCATTCTTAACTCAAGGTCTCCTTGAGTTAAGGTATGTTCATAAATACGGGCCTTAAACTTTTTATCTAAAGTGAAGTATAGTTAATTCAAATTAAGATAGTTCCACTAAAGAAATAGACAGTCTCACTAAATTTCACAACTGGAAATATTATTCAATTCGATCATTTAACCACGCAAGATTAGAAAAAATGTTTGGTGAGTTCTTCCACTAAAGTTGTCGATTGAATTATTCGAATATAAAATGTAACTACAAAAAAATCGTTGATATTTCGGTGAAGTAGTTAAACTTTCCTTCAAAACAAATCAAAAATAGTTTAATTCGACGTCGTATACACAATAACTAGCTATCTTTACAAATTAATTAATTGAGTTTTCAAATTTAGTAGATGTTTTAACTAATAGGGAATACTGACCTGAGCCGCTACTGAAGTCTGTTCCAGATCCAATATTGATAATCGAAATTTTTTTAATGTAATACAGTCTGCGGGAAAGTCAAACTAAAATCAATAAATACTTATAATGAAAATTGCCAACACATAATCACTGTAACTGTTTGTCAAAATTTTAACTCACTTGAAATTTCTATAAAATACGAAACCTATTGTGATAATAATAAATGTTTCACCTATTACACTTTTACCTGTAGCTGCTCAAAATCAAACCAAAGTCATCAAAATCAAGAAGAAGCCTCAATTGATTTAGTGGTACTGGCATTCAATAAAAAGATAAACAAGAAAAGTCTAAGATTTTGTGCAGTTATAGAAGATAAACACGAAAAGTCTAAGATTTTGTACAGTTATAAGTTCTTATCTTAATTGCCAGGTAAAAAAGTGTAACAGGTGAAACGACGTCGTTCCTATTAAATGTTTTTTTTTTATGAATGTAAGTTTATTTTTCTAATAATAATAATATTTGGTGCTCTCTGGGGCTATATTCCCTGGTCACCTGCAGTATAGCCTTCTGTATGTGGGCCATCTGTTCATTTGAGAGAGGGTTCTCTCTGGGCAGAAACCCAGCTTTATAGAAGAGACCGCCTGGCTAAATGTGGGGGCTTTAGGCACGCCTGTGCACTCCTTGAGCCGTTTAGCCGAGGCAGAAGCCGGAGAGCACTCCTCCGAGCGTTCTCTTTTCCGTGGGGGCCTAGGAGACTTACCAGCCAAGGCAGACTCTACAGCCTGTTCCTTGGTGGCACCGTCGGCAATGGCTTTTCTATATCTGCGTTTTTGCGCAGACGAAAAACGCAGGAGCTTCGTGTTCTTGTGGAAGTCCATTCGATCCACAGCTGCACGGACAGAGGAGACCCTGGAGTTATCAGAGTCCCCACCATAGACGTCCGAGTCAGTGCAGTAGGTAACTGTACCAGCGTCGTTATGGCTGCTGCAGTCATACGACGAAATAGACGGAGACTGTCTCCGACTATGCAATGGAATGGATACTAATATCCACAGCTGTTAGTAGTTTGGACGTATTCTCATCCAGAGTTGGCTCTACAGTCTTCACCGAAGAGTTTTTTAACATGGAAGTTACGGTGGAGGGTGTCCTAGGTGCAACATCCGAAGGTTCTGTTTTTTTTTCATTTTCATTCATTCATAGGGATCCCACGAGTGTCCGGGAAAACAGTCACCGACGACTTCACCCGGTTGCCGCCGGAAGTCTAGATTAAAACTAAAGGTCAACTGGTATTCAGAGTTCGCATAATACTACCGACCAAGCACCCTCTTGGCCATGCATCCCTCGGCGTATGCTGTTCCACCTTGGAGTTAGGGTACGTTTATAAGGAGATACCGCTCCCGCCCGACACAAATTTAGTCAGCAATTATGACATTTGTTTATTTTAGAATTTAACACTCACATTCCTAGAGTACGCATCAGATCTGAACGCGTCTTCTTAAAATGTCAAGAGTTAAAAACTCACCAAATGTCATAACCCCACTTCCCCTCGCCACCATGAGGGGGTAAAGATCGCACTGCCAACGGCAAGACAGTTACGGACAGAAGAGCAATCACTCATCTGCTGATCACTGTCTTACCTCATGGCCGAAGTGCACCAGCACTTTAAGACTGGCTAAAACTGCATTAGGGTCTATGGATATGCGGACATCAACTCTGTCAGGTCAGGATCCTCGACTACTCAGTAGGAGTGATAGAATTTCAAATTAAAATAATGCATAGAAAAATGCCCTTAGATTATAAGGCTTCATTAAAACGTTTTCGTTTGAACGAAGTTTCAGAAAGAGGAAGTCCTGCCATTTATGTGAGATCATAATCTTTGACAGTTGCTGCCATCGTTTCCGTGATTATATGCAAAAATTTTGGGGTAAAATTTTTGAAGATTTATTTTATCAATAACTCAGGCCTCAGGTGTCGTAGTTGCCCCAGACCGAGTTCGACCAGGCAAAGCGGAATTACGTCTGGAACACGGTCGCTGATTAACCCCGGGAATCTTAAAACATAAATAACATCCTGGAACGTTCCCTAAACTCATACGCTATACGTTATTAACAAAGCTAATTACGGCTTAAAATCACATCCTGTAAACGAAGCGATAATCCCCAAACATAATTACCCTGCCCCGCAAGTAGTCTAAATTAACCATTAAAATCAAAGAAAATTTCTCTATTTACCAAGTTAATAAATGCAAGATTTTCCCAGAATCATAGTCTCGTGTAAATTAAATTTACGCAGCAATTTCATTATCCTTTCGTCTTTGAAGATGAACAACAGAACTCCAATTAGCCCTCAAGCACATATCCACTGAAGAGTATCTTCTTTTTTTTTGTCAAGAGTTTACTGAATAAAACAATTTCTCTATTGTTTGGCCTCCTTAGGTCCATACTTGACATCTAAGTTTATGTTTATGCCATCTATGTCCGAACTCCACTTGCCGCTTTCTATTATATCCATTCACTGACAATCTTCCGTATTGAAAATGTGTCAAACAAACGCCAGAACCTAATTTGCCATGTAATAATTCAGAGGACCATCGAGATGGCAATAAGCAATAAGAAAGAAAATGCGGAATATGGCATTGCCATCGTCCTTAAATCTCGTAAATACCTAAGAGCATTTGATCCATTATTCGTCTTCACCGTTCGTTTTGACCCAATTCTGAGGGATACTTTTAGCCTTCCTGTGAATATACATAGTTAGTAGAGTTGGTGGTTGGCCAAGAGTGAAGTCAAGCGAATAAGGTAAGACAAAAGCTACTCGACTATATATGAGACACAGGAGGACACAAAACAGTAAGTCAGGATAACGATGGGAAAATCCCAAGAGTCTTTCGTCGTTTTATGGCTTCTTGATAGTGTTTTGTTTTCCAAACTATATAAATCCTGTGGGTGAAATAGAAAAGATTTTGTTTTTCTCCGTTTTAAAAAATGAGTGCGCTGCTTTGGCTGTTTTTTTTTATGGATTTTCAATAAAATGCAGAGCGACGGCGACGTAGAAATAGAAAGTCCATGGAAAAGTGTCATCTTGCAGGCAGAGTAGCGAAACAATTTAGAGTGCAATTTATTGTGTGGGCGGTTGTGGCGACACGAATGGCAAGGAGCCGGATACTCTGCATCTTCACTGCGTCAGGTTGGCGGTAATGGTACTTGTCGCGTTTGTCGCGTTCTCAATTTGTACAAAATGTAAAGGATTTTCCGCTCTGTGCTTTATGGAATGGAACTCCATTTCCACTGTTGTTTTGTTGAAGAGCTGGAAAGTCGTGAACAAGCAGTATTTGATTTGGGTCAATAGGTTCAAGGGATATGGGTTTTGTATGATGGTAGAGATAATTCTTTGATTAATTTAGAAAGAATTAAAGTGTTTTTTAACAATAAACATACTGGAGGCATTAATACAAATACAACAACTAGTAAAATTAACCGGTTTTAAACCCTTTACATGAATTTCCAGATTTCTTATTTATAATGTATTTTTCCATGTTTTTCCTAGACTTCTTATGATATCTTTCTTAGGATATGTATTTTTTTTTATTGGGTTCTGAAGCAAAAAAATGGGAAATTTCACAATTTATATGGGAAGTACCCATAGTTTTGATCCGATTGAAGTAATTTTTGGTGGAGAATATAAGGTACATCATTTTTATTAGCCTGTCGTAATAAAGAGAGAAGTTACAGGTTTGCCTTTTTGAGAAATGTTATCAGGAACGATGGAGGTGTCCTTGGCCGGGGCAGGTGTAAATTAAATACATTTAATTATGGTTACATCAACACCAATTCTTTTCACTCTACTAACATGCGAGTAAGTCTACGTGGCACTGACTCCAAAAGATTGATTTGGTAACGATAGTGTGGCGCCCGAGAGCAGTATTCCAGTAGAGATTAACACAGGAAGAAATGTAATTGAAATCACGAGAGGAATGTAAAACAAAATCCGCAATGTGGGATGCTCTGGTACAAACTTCAAACACGTGCTTACCAAATTTCAATTTGTTGTCAAAGGTTATTCCCTTAAATTGCTCAGCCTTTTGTAAATTATTATTTGTGCGAATTGAATAGTCAAAACAAATTGGATTGAACTTAAGTAAGTAGGATATAGAGCAACACTTAGTAACATTTAATTTAACTAATTGTAGAAATCTTGACTTATCAAGTTGGTGTGTTGGTAATAAACTTAAATTAAATTATTGTATTAATTCTGGTTCCCAAATTTCGTGGGTGCGAGTATTAACTAATTGTGGAAATCTTGACTTATCGTTTCATTCTATACACCAACTGCGGGGCATGTCTGTAGTATTTTGGCATGGCAACTTACCAGCTCTATGGGAACTACGCCGAACTTTGTCTGTGGGAGGAGAAGAGCCCCTGCGGGAGAAATATCGAGTTATTCAATTTCGGAAATATCACAATGAAATCTTTGCCTTGAGACCTCTAAACGTCTATAGCTCAGAAGGTTGAGTTGCAGACCTTGTGACTGAAGGCCGGAGATTCGAATCCCGATTGGGACGAATCTCTTTTTTTCTCTCAATTTTGTCAATTTTCGGTATTTTTTCCCAAAGTTTTGTGGTTTCGTACAGATAGACACACTCATCAGGTCTTGTGTCTGTTGTCTATCTGTGCACAAGAGGACCACTTGATTTTAGCAGGAGAATTTTATGGAGATTCGATTTGCCGTGAAGGCGTTTACCACTATGACGCTCGACCGTGCAGGTCTCCTGCCACAGACACAGTTCCGCGTAGTTTCCATAGAGCTGGTAAGTTGCCATGCCAAAATACTACAGACATGCCCCGCCGTTGGTTTATAGAATGAAACGATAAGTCAAGATTTCCAAAACTAGTTAATACTCGCACCCACGTACCAGAATTAATACAATAATTTAATTTAAGTATACATATTACCAACACACCGTCTATCTAAGGACTGGAGGTCAGATTGAAGATTGTTGCAGTCATTTACCGTATTAATTATACGAAAAACTTTAGATCATCAGCGTATAGTAGACAAGTTGAGGACAAATATGAAGGAGGATCGTTTATAAATATATTCAAGAGTAGGGGCCCAAGGATGGATCTTTGGAGCACCCCAGAAGATGAATAAAAAGGGGAGGAACAAAAGCCATTTAAGACGACACAACGCTCACGTTTCGATAAGTACGAAAGGAGCCAGGCCAAAAGGAAACCAGATACACAAACATTTTGAATTTTAGCGAGTAATATACTATGGTCAACAGTGTTCAATTCAAATGTCCACCCCTGGAAACTATTTAATGTTACTTATGGGATGTTTTATCTTACTTTAGTTTTTGGCTTCCACCTTGGCCCTCGTTCGCTGCAAAATAAAAAATGACAACTCTAATTATTAGCTATAAAATTATCTACAACTTTTGTATACCTACATGTTCTGTCAGTTAGGGAGAACAAAGTTTTTCAAAGTTTGCAATAATTAAAAACGAAAAACGTTCTGTAATGAAGCAAAGTCGGCTAAACGCCATAAGTTTAATTAATATTGAGAATGATATTGCCAAAACACTAACAAAAAAAGTGTATATTTAATTTAATGAGTTTTTGTACCACAATATATACGTTACAATTTTTGCGAAATATAACAGGCTTGACACAGATCCAAATCATTATGTCGATAATCCGTCATAATGATGAAAGTTCGGAATTGAGGTGACACATATGTTTTCGTCATTAGAATTCGTCATTTACTTTTGACGTTTTGGTAAATGATGAAAATGTCCCTAACAACAGCGATATTTTCATGAATATTCTGTTCAATAATTTAAAGGCACACTTTTCTTGAAGAATTTGAATAGAAACGTGTAAAGATTGATAACAAATTTAACATTTTTGCAAAAATTCTTGTTCATCATTTTTGCAACAGATGGCGTCCCCTGTCAATATTGAGCAAATGATGGTCCAAATGTGTAATTTGAAATTCGTGCTAATGATGGTAAATTTTCGTCATAATGACTTATTTCCGTCATTCGAAGATATGTGTGTCAATGTTATAATATATTTTTTCTTATTTCGTTAACTACTTTATTTACGAAAGTACACTTCCTGACAAAAGTATCGACTCAACCTATAATCGCGTATATTTGTACGTGTTTTTGGAAAGTACGATAGTGATCCATAAAAGTCGTATGTAATTTGAAAGTTTGAAACCTTAGCTACCTACCCTTTTAATCAATATTTGCTGTGCACTTTTTAAATTAATGCCATACTTGTAACAAAAAACTCAGAAAAATTTTAATTTCTGGTGGCTAACGGTCAGGTAAATTGCCCCTATAAAATCGGTTTCTCATTATCAGTGGCATCTGGAAAGTTGGCTTACTTACATCTAAGGTGATTTCAATCACTGTTTTGTCATCCATGGATACGGCGCCTGATCAAGCGGCTCAAGTTGTAGCCCTATTTTCTGAAGGTCGCTCGCCGTCTGCTGTCTCGAGAGTTAGCAGGAGATTTCGAGAGACCGGTGGCTTTAAATCGAGACCAACAAAGTACGTTACGAAATTGGTGTCTCAAGGGTGTTGCTGCGCAGCAGAACCTGAGGCGTGTTCGCAGAGTAACCGCCAGTGCCGAAACAGTGAGGACACAATTAAGGGAAGCGAATATCACTCCAAGACGGCCTGACTGCACTACACCGACAAGCGCGCCTCTTGTTTGCTCCAGATCATCTGAATTGGAGCGTTACGGAATGGAGCTCAGGCTCAGTATAGTTCACTGACGAGTCAAGAATGTGTGTGCATGGCAGTGACAGAAGATGCAGTCTACAGGCGTCCCGGTAAGCATTTTGCGTAGTGCTGTTTCACTGAAAAGGTTGCATACGGCGGCGGTTCCTATGCATATGATGTGGGCTGGCATTTCATTAGAGGGAAAAACGGGGCTCTTATTCGTATCCGGAGGAGACCGAGGAGGAGGGCTAACAGCTGATCGATACGTTACCGATATTCTCCCTGCCCACGTTGTGCCTTATGCAGCATTTATTGGCGAGAATTTCACTTTGATGCACGACAATGCCCGGTGTCACGCATCGCGGATCACTCGGCAGTTCCTGAATGCAGCCAATATGTCGACACTTAACTGGCCTGCAGTCCACACATCAATCCCATTGAACACTTATGGGACGAGCTCATGAGACGAATTAGTGCCAGAAATCAAGTCTCATCGTCCACTGAAGAATTGAAGGCAGCCCTTATAGAGGAACGGTATTCCTCAATATACCATCAGCAACTTGATCAGATCAATGAAGAATCGACTGGAAGCTGTCATTAGAGCAAGAGGAGGCAATACCAAATACTGAAATGAGACCGAGTTCTAATCGTGCGAATAGCACGATGAGTGTATACCCTATACCCATGTACAGACCTACGCAAAACCCAAAATATTCAATTTCATATTTTTTGTAGGTGAGGGAGGGGTAGATGGGTCGGACCTGGCACATCTTTATTATCTTATCAAGGCATCCAACGGCTACCATTTCGCGACATTATATCAAAAGATATGGCTGAATATAACTTTGTAGGGGAAATAGGGGTAGGGGTAGTCAGACCTACTCCACTTTCCATCAACTCAAAGCATATGTCAGAATGAGACATTGATCAATATTTCAAGTCGATAGCGATATTCTACCGAAAGTTATGGCCGAATTAAAATATCAAGGAGGGGTAGTTTGTATGGGAGGTAGGGGAACCCGTGGTCCGATTTGGCCCATTTTCAATACCCTCCAAGATTTTAGCAAAACAAACATTTGACCAAAATTTCAAACTGCTAGCTTCATTATTTCGGGAGTTATCGTGCTAAAAGACAGACACACGGACGGACAGACAGACAGACAGACATGGCTTAATCGATTCAGGGACCGACCCTGATTATTTATATATACTTTGCCACACCTCCGGAGGCTCCTTTGAGGTGTTACATAATATTGGCGTAACGAAAACAATATACCCTATACCATCTTATTGGTATAGGGTATAATAATAAATACTTAAGTTATTTTCCAACAGTTTTTGTTTAATTTTCAAAAAACCTAGCCACAAACCACTTTAATACTTTCCCATTTTCCCTACGATTTCGTTCAAAGAGCATTAATTTTAAAAAGTACTCACCAAAACTTGGTTGGAATGGTACCAACATAAAGCTGAGGTCTCAAGCTTTTGAATGACATTTTATGGATAACTACCGTACTTAAAAAAATACGTACAAATATATGCTATTACAGGTTGAGTCGATACTTTTGTCCGTAAACATATTCTTACACATAATTTAAGGGTTTTATTTGAAGACAGTTCACAAAAAGGGCCCTCAATATCTTTTCCTAGGGGCCCCAAAGGGTCTTAACCTTTAAGTGTGGACGTGAAAAAAATAGAACGTTACTATGGACGTGATGTCTCACAGACCTCTATCTTCATAGTGGTTTTTTTATGCGGAAATGGATACGGATGATTGAAAACACATATTCATATTTATAAATAGTTACCCAGTAATGAAGAAAAACAATCATATTTAACTATTTTTTTATTTTCATGCAAAATGTTGTAAAATTTATATCACTAACACATTACAGCCTTTCCGGAACACATCTTAGTTTTTGAGCTCTTAAAAATTAAATAAAAATCACAGAACAAAATTAATAATTTTCGCATTTTGACAGTAGGTATTTTGGAGCAAAATTATTGGCAGTCTTTATACGTAATGGATTAGAACATTTCAGGCAAGTGGGCTTCTTACACCCGACACAAATGTAAGCGATCTTTCTGGTGACTTTAGGTGGACACAATCTGCATTTCTCTTCGTTTTCCGTGATTTACTTCTTCATTAAGGATTTCTTCTTCCACGATGTCTTCGCCTAAAACTCGAGTCAACGTCATCTATTAAAAAAATTAGACCTTCTTGGCAATTCGAAAAGCGGTATATTACTTTCTGAGCTATCGTCACTGTTGCTATCACTAGCAACTCCTACTGCAATGTCTGCTTCATCTGCATCTGAATTATCACTGAGGTGAAATACTATGTCCGACAAGGAAATCTGCGCGATATCTTCATTATCCGACAATACACAAATAAGCAACCGAGCCCGGAGATCTTTCTCGAATGATGCGTCGGATGCTCGGAAGCTTTTTTTGGTTGACTGATAGCCTGAAACTACCGCTAATCGCTTACTGTTACTATCGCCAATTTGCGTCATTCAAATGTGATAAATCTGAAGCAAACAATGACACATTGCACGAATGATTTGTATAACGAACATGGTCGTGAGGTCTGACAGACCATGCTCAATCTTTTAATAACTGTAACTTCGATTCACAAATAGAACTGAGGGTACTGGGATGCTCAGGGTCGAGGAGGGACTGGAAGTATGCAATTCAACAATATGTGAAAACTTGAAAAGTCTGTCAGACCTCACGTCCATACTTAAAGGTTAATCCGGCACTGCGGTCATGGGTTCGAGACTCACCATGAACCAATTAAAAGGCACGTGCCGATTGGTGCAGAAAAATGATAAATATGTAAATACCATAACAGTGCATCAAATGACGTGAATAAAATCGTCACCGGTGACGAATCATGGATCTATGCCTATGAGATGAGCCGGAAACTAAACAGCAGTCGACCGTGTGGGTGTTCCAAGACGAGCCCAATCCAAGAAAAGTTGTTCGCGCATGAAGCACTGCACAGGCAAATGGTGTCCTGTTTCTTCGCCCGAATGGGTCCTGTGGCAATTGTTTCACTTGAGGAACTTAGCACAGTCAGTTCCGAGTGGCACACGACCATTTGCTTGCCCGAAATCTTAGGGTAAATTCGCAAAACGAACAAGAGAAGACGAATCCTTTTTCGTCGTGACCATGCGAGGTCTCACACATCAGTTCAATCTAGCGCCTATTTAACCGATCAAAACATTGAATTGATGGGTCATTCGCCTTACATCCCTGACTTGGCACCAACTGATTTTTTTTATTCCGATTTATTAAAAAAAATACGTGACGAACGGTTTTCATCGCCCGAAGCAGCTGCTGAAGCGTTCAGAAGCCATGTTCTGGAGGTGTCTCTATCGGAGTGCAATTGTTTTCTGGAAACTTTTTTAGTAACCCTCGTATTATTAGACTACATGAGAAAACTCAGGAGTACTTTATATTTGCATATATTTGCATCCCCTCCTCCTTTCCTGCAAAAATCGTCAACTTCACTTGGCGCTCCAGCTAGTCTGTCTGTAGTATCATTAAATTTGCACTATGAAATGTGTTTGTGCTTACCCATGAGAAAGAGTAAAAAATATTCAAATTCAATTTGGACTTTGCGATGGCCAATTATGCAAATAAATTCGCTTGTAAACAAACTGAAAATTAGAGAGACGAGCTCGTGCTCTGTTTCGAGGTTGTTATTCGCATCCTATAGGATTATTTCTTCCTCGCTAAACATATTCGTGTTTTATTTAGGGGGTTCGGGGGGTTTCGTACGAAAAGTCTTCCTTTTCGCGATTGTACCAGAAGCGAATGCTATTTTTGTTTTTGTACTCGTACTACATACAAAAAACCTTCTAGTGTTAGTATGCTTATAGAATAGACTAGACATGTTTTAATGTAATCAGAAATGCTTACCAATTTATCAATTGATTTAGGACGCAGAAAATATTGGTTGGATCCTATGAACGAAATTCTAATAAGTCGGATTTGCAAAATATTTCTCTTATCCACTTGATATGCAAGCCAGAGTCCCTTCGATTGATTTGCCAACAAATAGTATTAAGGTACGTTGTCCTCGGCACGACCCCAGCGGCTCTAGCGACAGCGAATCGCTCATTCCATATAAGAACTCGTTTTGAGAATGAGAGAAAAATGAGTTTTTATATGAAATGAGCGAGTCGCTGTCGCTAGAGCCGATGCAGTTGACACGTGTGCACGACAGCGACTCGCTCATTCCATATAAAAACTCGTTTTTAAAGGTTTGTGTTCGTAAAGACGACTCATGGGATCATCGCTCAGCGATCGAAGTTAAACCACCGGTTTTGAGCACTATATGTGTATATTTTCTATACATACATGTTCCTTTAGTCCATAGTCGATACTAGGAAAGTATGTAGAACCATTGAAAAAATATTTAAATACGGCTCGAAATTGGATGCAAAACTACGATCGCTGAGCGATCATCACATGAATTGTCTCTACGAAAAAGTACCTTAAAATGAGAGAGAAACAAGTTTTTATAATATGGAATGAGCGAGTCGCTGTCGTGCGGTCGCGTCGAGGACAACATACCTTTAGTCTTGCGAACATATTTCTAGATGGGAAATAGCTTGCAATTTCCTTCAATACGGTTTGTAATAATGTAGTTAATAAAGCAAGTAAATACAGAAAGAATTAATACATTTCCACAATGGAGATACCAGTATAATAAAAAACAAATGATAAATAATATTTTTCTAAAGAAAGTCTGGCTGGTCTAGCGGTTAGTGCACGCACCTTCGGTGCACAGGGTCATGAGTTCGAATCTCACCGTGTTCCATGGTGTTTTTCGAACTCACGAGCTTGTGACGGACTATGATCTCACTCAGATGTTAAACGAGTACCCATTTATGGGGATAAATAACACTGCTGAGCGTGATGCTGATCTCATTACCTCAACAAAAAGCAGATAAAATCTTGGAAATAGGATGTCACTAACACATCCTGCGGCCTTAGTCCAATGTTGGATTGTCAAGCCTGTTATTTTATTTTTTAAAGAAAGGAAAGCCCAGGCGTAACTTTAAGTCCAGTTAAATAATTTCTTTCATTTTCATTTTTCCTTCATTTAACTCAATTTAAAAAAAATTAATATGAATTTAAGAAATGTGTTTGTGAAAAACCCATCAAACAGCTGAGACTACCATATGAAAAATCACAACGTTTGCTCTGACATAATGTAGCTATATGCCTCTCACACATAAATTTCGTAATAATTTCTGTCTTAATTCTTGCTATCGATCTCCTACACAAGCTGAAGGTAACAAAGGACCTTGGGGCCTCAGGCTATGTCCTCATATCATCTCAATTACCTCTCAACAATGCTTGACTACATGTATCTTTCAAATAGTCCGGCCATTATTCATTCTACGTTCTAGGCTACTATACGCTAGACTTCTCAAGAACATCTGGCTCCGTCGTCGGTCGACGCACACTCGTAATCAAGAATCATTATGATGGATAATATTGTGAGAGGACCCAAAAGGATACATTATTTCATTTTCAATGGGTTGGTGCTGGTGCGACGATCCTTATCTCTGAATTTTTTTGTGTGTCGGAATCGGATGTTGACACATACGGTTGCTCCACCCGATAGATGTTCCGGATAGATGCTGTGAATTATGGCGATTAAAACTTTTACTATAGAGAATTATTCGTTAAAATTGGTACTTTAAGATTGAATTATCTTCATGGAGGAGTAAGTCAGGCAGTTGAGTACATTGGATGCGGTGTGTTGTATATAATTGCGAATTTAACGGGTGGGCCCGCAATACGAGGGTTTTGTAGAATTGTAGTCTCCCTCTGGTTCCTTTTAACCCCTATTGGGGCATAGGGCATTGACGCTTCTTTTTCACCTCTCCCTGTTAGCAGCCATCGCTTTATGCTAGTCCCACAATTTGTCTATATAATTTCCCTCTATCACAACATATACACACATTCTCCATGTATTTCTGGGTCGTCCCACACGACGGCTGCGGATTGCCTGTTTTGTAATGTTTTCAGCTTGTTTGTAGCCAAAGGTCGTTGCCGGTATAAATCAGTCCGTGGCATGCGAGGCTCCTTCAATGTTTCGAGTGTAATTTATTTTCAGGTATTCAAGTTATATTTAGAAGCCTACATACACTATCACTCTAGTCGAATTCTACGACAAGCCAGGATCGCTGTGGCATAATTCTAACCCGAAAACTACAGGGGTCAATTTTTGATTAAGTCTCGTACACATCTGTACCGTTGAGCGCAATCAAAAGTCGCGGGCAATTATTTAGATTTGTACGAGGCCCATTCGAGTTTTATTCTCTCCTCTCCTTTCGACTTCTAGCGGTGGAACTATTCTTGACACATGCCACACGACAATTTTTAATACGAAGTAAATATTTCTTGAGCATATTTTTTGGGCAAAATAAATAAGAAAAATACATAATATCAATAAAATTCTAGGATTGATCTACTAATTAGACAATCTCAATTATGGATAGGTACATAGAACTGTATGGATTATGTAATGATGAATCTCTGGAAGACGAGGGATTGGTGTGGTGTAGGCCAAGTCAACCTAAATTGAAAAAAAAACCCTCTCAGTAAACCCACGGTGACGCATGCTCGCATACCAACTCAGCTACTGTGAGTAACGGGGTGGGTTCAAGTGCGAGTTTCCCCGCTTTCATCATCATCAACAATCGAAAATTCACGCATCTGCCCGTAACGCAAAAAGAAACAACTCAAATCAAAAGATAATATTATGTAATAAGGAAATATCTAATGGTGGGTGACGCCTACCCGTCAAACTCCCGAAAATTCAACAAAAAGGCAAAAGTCCCGTGAAGGGACTTGGGCTGCATCAGCCCAACAAAATAAGCAAACATTGGCACTAAGGCCATATTTAAAAAAAGGGAAACATATCCTTGTTCCCTCCAAGTCACTAGAGCCTGTAGGTGTTGAACGGCTCGTCAAGGGCACGGATGGTGTAGGCCCGCGGTTCTTTACCGTCCCATCCTTGAGATCCTGACCCGCTATTTTTTTTTTTTTTTTATCCCCCTAACGTAGTTTAGATCACATTGGTTTCACTTGAGGAGAGAGAGAGAGGAATCGGTGATTAGCCGATTGATAGATACTAGTATACAGGGTGTCCGGAAACTACTGCATAAGCGCACCGGATTATGATTCCTCAGTTGATTTCCAGCAAAAAAGTTGTACGGAACATACCCCCTCAGCTTAACCCTTTAGCTGCCACAGGCATTTAAAAATTAAAAAAAAAAATCATTTTCTTGCATAACTTAAAACCTTATATCTCCAAAGCTAGAACAGCTGGACTAGTGAAATAACATGATTTTTACAGACAACAAATTTACCTGTAAAATGAAACTAACCACCCTAAAATCGGATTAGAGGTTTGGTTTTTATAGAGCTTCAAATCAAATTTGCGTCATTTGACCCAAAAACAATATTTTTTTCCATCTTAATTTTCTCCAACTTCTGCCAAGGTGAGGTGCTTGTACGATTCTTCTCCTTGGCAGAAGTTGGAGAAAATTGAGATGGAAAAAAAAATTGTTTTTGGGTCAAATCACGCAAATTTGACTTTGAAGCTCTATAAAAACCAAACCTCTAATCCGATTTTAGGGTGGTTAGTTTCATTTTACAGGTAAATTTGTTGTCTGTAAAAATCATGTTATTTCACTAGTCCAGCTGTTCTAGCTTTGGAGATATAAGGTTTTAAGTTATGCAAGAAAATGATTTTTTCAAAAATCTTTAAATGCCTGTGGCAGCTAAAGGGTTAAGCTAAGGGGGTATGTTCCGTACAACTTTTTTGCTGGAAATCAACTGAGGAATCATAATCCGGTGAGTTTATGCGGCAGTTTCCGGACACCCTGTATATATTTTTTGGTTTTACGATTTGTCTTAATAAAAAAGAAAATAAATGAATTCATAGGACCAATTTTATCCTCTGCCCTCAAAAATTCCCGCACAGCAAGTTCAATATCTATCGGATGACGCCGGCCACAGTCAAATAAAAACGAGTTCGATTTCAACATGTTTTTAAACCCGTCACTATGTGAAAGGGTATATTAACTTTGTCATGAAGTTTGCAACGCACAGAAGGAAACCTCTCCGACTATACAAAGTATATATATTATTGATCAGTGTGACGAGAGAAATCGATTGTCTGTCCATCTGTTGCAACGCAAATTAGTCCTTCAGTTTTGAAGCTATCGAGCTGAACTTTTGTATGCAAGTTTCTTTTTAGTGTACGGACCATGGGGCCATGGGGCTGCCCCTGAAAATTAGGTTCTTCTAAGACTAACTAAACTTCACCCAAGTGTGTTCCTAGTAAAGCCTAAAAAAAATCTATCGAGGAACGGATGAAATCGGAACACTACGTCATGGGGCTGTCATACAAACCAACCCTTACAAATTAGGTTCTTCTGAGGAAAACTTGTTTCTTTATGAATCAATCTTAAACTACCTTCACCCAAATGTGTTCATAGTACAGCCTCAAAACGTATCTAGGAACGGATGGAATCGGAACATTACGTCACACAGTGGGGTAGTAGAGGCAAAAATTCAAAAAATTGATACTATTTGAGAGCTTTTGTGAATGACTTATCGCGTAGTAAACATTTTGAAGTTTCTTTCTACAAAAAATTACGGACCGATATCTGTCACAGTAAGAAATCAGCGGCTCTGAAAGTGTAGACAATTTATTTTGCAGTTTAAGCACATTTTTCCATAATCAAGTTTCAATGAAAACGCTGACGATAAATTCTCATAAACTTTGCTTTATGATTTTATTTTCAATTTTTAGGTTATAATAAATATGTTACCATAAAAAAAAAAGTAAAAAAAAAATTGGAAAAAAATAAAATTTAATTTTAATTATTGAAGGTCAAATTGACTCAAACTGGATTTTCCACATTGAGTTTTAACAACTACCTCCACGCGCGCTTCCAAGGGTCTGTTTATGCTACATTATTCCCGAAAGTCTCAAGATTACTAATATCTAAGAATCATAACCCCATAGAACCCCAGGCTACTTTTATAGCCGATTTTGTTATGTCATGTTGGCTGTTTTAGGCACGTTTTTTTAATTCTACTGTAAAATATGTTGAGTCCATTTGAACCGGAGATAGCCGTAGTTTTCATCCTATTGAACTAGTTTTTAGTATAGAGTATAAAGGGACCAGTAAATTCAAGCATCACAGTGGGGGCCCTCAATATAGAATATGTAGACAACTTCACTTACCTGGGTTGCAATTTGTCAAAAGACGCCAACGAAACAGATGAGATAAAGCGACGGATACAACTAGCTAATAAGTGTTACTTTGCGGTCCTCCAAATTATGAATTCGAAGCTGGTGCACAGGAACACGAAGCTCCACGTGTATAAAACCATCATCCGACCTGTGCTATGCTATGGCTGCGAGGCATGGACCCTAACCCAAAACTCTGAATACCTGTTGGACACATTCGAGCGAAAGGTTCTCCGAAGAATCTTCGGGGCCGTTCGTGAACGAGGTGAATGGCGCATCCGATACAACCTTGAGTTGTATCAGCTGTATGATGAGCTACAGGTGTCGAAGATCGTGAAATTGCAGCGATTGCAATGGGCGGGTCATGTACAAAGGATGAACGACGATCGCATGCCCAAAAAGGTGATGAACGCGCAACGAGTGGACGGAGCCAGATTGCGTGGACGACCGAGAGCCCGATGGGAGCATTCTGTATGTGAGGACGCCCACCAGATGCTAGGCTTTCGGAATTGGAGGACAAGGTCGCGTGACCGCGACAATTGGAGGTTTTCAATCCAGGTGGCCAAGGCCCGACGTCGGGCTATCGTGCCATAAAGAAGAAGAAGATAAAGGGACTCTGTCTTGGCGTTCAGCTAAAATTTACCCCCTCCCTTCCCCCCGGGGAGGAGCTATGGACGTGTCGGTTTAAAAAGTTCTAATAGGCGAATCAGGGGTGTCCTTGGTCGGAGCAACTCAATTTTTGGCAAAAGTCAACTTCATTTTATTAAGAATATTTCCCTAAATTATCCTGGCTCAACTAGCATTTCTTTCAGAGTTAAAGTAACAAATGTAAATGTCAAAAAATGATAATATCCCGTTTCATTTTTTGGTCTAGGGTATAATTTATCAAATTAAGTCAATTGTATTATATGTCGTTGCAAAGGTAATTTTGTGTAGTTTTATGTGTTCTCGAATTATTTTTCTGTAACTTTTACAGTTTTTTAAATAATTAAGAAAAACTGAAAAATGATCCTCCTCTCCCCTTAAAATCAAAATAACTTCAAAACGGCTGATTCTATCTGCGTGAAACGCATTCCATTCGATTTAGAATGGCCAAATACATTAAAATTGACATGTTTTTATAATTGTTTCCGAAATTCGGGGGCTTCGTCCCACTGTGCGTCATAGGGCTCTCATACAAACCAACCTCCAAATATTAGGTTCTTGTAAGAAAAACTTTTTTAACCAACCAAAACCAAAATTCATCCAAGTGTGTTCCTGGATTAGCCACAACGCATCCAGGAAGAGATGGAATCGGAACACGTCATAGGGCTGCGATCGAAATTGTTAACACAAAAGAAGTTCAAGTTTCATTCAAATGTGACTGGTATTCAAATTTCGGCTGCGCCCGACATTAGCCTCGGTTTCGTTTTTTGTTCATTTTTTTTTGTAAAAATTGTTTTCTTTTCAATGAAAATATGTTAACTGCGTTATGTATAACTTCAATTATAACTAATATTGAACTTTTAAAATTCTGACCAAGAACTTCACCAAACGTTTTTAATAAATTCAAATCACTGCCGCAGCATTTGGTACATCGCACGGCATATCCAAAATCTCAAACCCAAAAAAAAATCAGGCGAGACAAAAAGCACTCGTTATGTACTCGGGTACGGGATGCTCATCCTGTAAGAACATCTTCGACACCTGTCTTTACGGAAATATTTAGACTGGACATTATAGATGTGTACTGTGTATTTGTTGTACGTGGTACCAACTGATTATGTATATTTAATCTGAATGATCTTTGACGTAGTTAGCCGGATAATTTGAACCAAAATCAACTTACACCCAATATTTCGAGATACATACTTACTCGCCGAGGAAAATGCGAACAACCGCACGAAGCCACTGAGCGGGACGTCACCACAACCAGCAATCGCAAAGAACGAAAAGTAGCTCACCCGCAATATTCCAAAATACTTACTCAATCGGGCAGGGACGTAGCCAGGGGTCCATGGGGTCCGGACCCCTCCCGAAATGTTTTCAATGGGTTTTGAAATTTCAGTGATGATAACATGAAAACTGTAATAATGTAATGCACACTTATTTAATTGTGCTATACATTTTCTTGTAGGTTCTCTGTCAGGACATCAGTACAAAATTTACCGAATTGCACATTATTTTGAAATTAAATCAGTTGTTGCGAAAATAGGGTAATTATTTATTTATGCCGTAATTTTTTTCCTGTCCATGCGACCCGGGTTCCTCTCTAACCATATTGCGAGTTTTTTAGATACCGCATTCGTATTTTATGTTTTTATAACTAAGAAAAATACAGGCTTTCATTTTCGAAATTGAAAGTGTGCACAGAAGCCGAAAAATTCGGATCTCATAAAAATACATACAAGTAAGTAATCCGTCGGTGAGAGGGATGGATCAAATTGACCCGAGCTGTTTTTCATTATTTAAATTTTTCTGCTTACATGAATCATTGGCAAAACGTTCGGTAGCAGGAAATACGTTTTCTAAGAGATTGTAATGAAGACCTCAGCTGAAATTGGTCAATTCTATAAATGACATCGGATCTGGCCGCGGCATACAAGTGTCGGCAGCTCGCTACGGGAAGTGGGGTGGGGTCTTGCCAGTCCGGTGTCCCCGATCCATTACATCTATTTTTTTTTTTGTATGCCTAGAAGCTAGCTGAAAAAAAAGGGGAAAAATGTAGGAAGAAAAAAAACGAAAGTAGAGGATCACCATCGACGAAGTCCTGCACATTCGAATCCAGCTGATCGGATTCTGGCCAAATTCCCACCAACAGCCGTCAGATCTCCGGGGCCAAAATTCGGAGACCTCCCTGAAAAAGAAACGACTTAGAATCCGGGTGCACCTACATAACTGTCCTGAAAAGGGTAAGAATTTCCTCAAGGAAAAGATTCAAGTGTTCAATTTAGAACATGTTTATTGCGTTTACGAAGCTTCAAACAAATATGTACTAATCTAATTCTGTTTAGACTCAAAAATCACGGGCACTAATCTTTACATTTTTAAAAAGAAACAATATGTATCGAAGAATTTACAAATAAATATACAAAAATAATGTACTTACCAGCGTGCAGCTGCAACGGCCGTTTTAGTTGCGACGAGGCTAAGTTTAAAAAAAATTAGAAATATTCGAAAATAAACTAGTGCCAAAGACGGTAATCCGACGCAGAAACAGAAATGCGCAAAAAGAAATTAAATTAACAAAAAAAAAAGAAAGAATAAAAAACTGTGTTCAAATGAAACAATCAGAATTCTAACATAAGAAACAAATAGCAAACAAATTTTAAGCGAAGAATTCAACGCGTCGTTGCTGTCTCTTCAAACGAATAGATGCACGGAAAGTTGGCGGCACAAACAAACTGCTTCACAAAATTTCCCGTCGGGCCGATAACAGTGAAAACTTATCCGCAGCACACGGACATCCATTCAAAAAATGCAATCACTGGCAGGAATCTTGATGTGATTGTCGATACGATCTTCATTAATCGACGATCCGGATATTAATTGCAGCTACAATAATTTAAAATTGCACTAGGGCTTCGTTGGCTTATGCGAACCAATTCACACTTCTCGCCGTCGGTGTAATACACGGAGCCTTCACGGACTTCACTTCCACCATCATCAGCAAAAACTCAAAGATCTGATTGTTCCACAATCAGAATATGGGGGTATTTCGGTGTTGCTTTTTCGCACTAATCGCAGGTGTGTGTATAGATGCCATCTATTAGATGGTCATATTGGCACAATCGAATGAAACAATTTTCCCACTAGGGCTTCGTGGACACGGTTTCCTTCTCCACACACTTTTCTGGCGACCACTTATTATAAAAATTATAGATACTTGTGTCACTAACTTTACACAACTTTTCTTTCTTATTTTTTTAAATATTCAAGCGAAGTTACTCTTAAGTTTTAAAGTGAAAAATTTTAAAATTTTATTTTTCTAAACTAAACGGACTTTAGTCAACGTCCGCACTTCGCGACAGCCCAATTTTAAGTCCCCGTTTCAATTTCCGCAAATCGCCAAAAAAACGCCAAAAAATCAAAGAACAAAGGCAACCTGTAAATCCTTATATAAAAGGTTCATTGCCATATCACCCACCATCGCCTTCCATCAGATTCCCACCCACCCACAAAATGTGCATATTCAAATCATACCAATATCCATAAAATACATTCGACAATGCATACGCACCATCCTAACACGCATCTAATATGCTGTCTCTCTTTCTGCATATTCTCATATCACTACTCTATAAATAGATCAAGCAATTGATCTGTGCGAGTGATAAGAACAAAAATAGAACATTTCGATACTCGCACATTTGATCAATGCTTGACAATAGAATAGAGAGTATTGATAAGAGACTATGCAGAAAGGTTTGCAGAAAGCTCGTCTGCAAAGCATTCTATGCCAGTTGCAATTGTGTCGTTGACGACGACACAATGGCAAGAACAATGCAAAATATGTGCAATGAATAGTGGACTATTACAAGATGTTGGGTATAACACACGTTAGAAATGATAGCTCCAAAGAAGTTAACATGAGTTAGAAATTATAAATGGGTATATATGAGTCACATCGCAGTTACCGTTCGATTTTTTTGTCCTAATTGTCTCCACAAATAAATGACCCCGTTTTGGAAAGTAACCTCTTTTCTTCACAGTTAACTTATTTTAGATAAATATGCTAAGGTTGTTCCTTTGTCGTTGATCAATTTCCATAAATTTTAACAATCTCCGTTGAACATTCGCTGAAACTATTGGTTTTCAAGAACAGCTTAATGTTTTTCTCACTCAGGGTGTTCGATCGACCGCTGTTTCTTCTTACATGACAGCAATGAGAGCAAATTAACCAAAAGTAAATCGGGCATAGGCGCTTGCTTCACGCAAAAAAGAGCTGCACGCCGACGAAACCATCTAGTGAGCAGCTTCAACCGTCCATCCACACCAAGCGCTCAAGACAGACTTCCCGCACGGCACTATGAGCGAGGGCACTCCCACTGTTTAATCTTTTATGATTTAAGCAACGGACAAAATGTTCTTTGTTGATCTCAACGAGAATTTATGCGATAAGGAAATTTCTTGGGCAACTCAACTTCAGATTAATGCTTGCACAATTTCGTGATCATTAGGGAAAGTCGCATGATTTAGAATGCCGATTGGCGGAAGAAAAATATTTGATTTTTCGATCCATCTTCTCTTTTCACATCGTATCGTAGGAACGAAATACTTTAAGTGGAATTCCAATTGAAGCAAATATTCCTCCTCAGAATTCACCGGACCTTTAAATCTAAAAAGCAATTCTCGTGCTTTGGCAATTCACGCTAGACTAGGCGCCACAAGCCTATTCAACCGGAGTGTTAATGGGTATTAACAAGTAATTATTATAAAATCACTAAAAATCGAATGTGTGACTTAAAACAGTTGCACCAGAAAATAACGATTTTTTCAAAAATTAAATACATTTTCAATTAGACTAATTGTGGTAAACACTTTTGTATTGCTTTTGGGAAACTATGCACTTTAGGAAATACACAAAGACACACACGCACTTCTTGTCCATACAACTTTATTTTCTCCCTTGAAAATACCACTTTGTAGAGTTAAATTATATTATTCACTGAAAGTTCCTTTCAACTCCCCGGATTAATTTTACAGTCTTTTTTTTTATTTTAAACTTTTAACCGTAAGATTTAATTTTATTCAGAGTTCATTGCTTTCACTCTAACGCTCTTCACTTGACTCCCTGGGTCGCAATGCAATGCATCATCTAACTGTAAAGTGCTGTTGTTTTGTTATCCTCAATTGATTCCAGGTGTTGCCGAACGAAAAATTGCAGTGGCGCATAAAAAAAACGATGAGGGGGAACATTACCATTAGCTTAAATCCGTTACCGTTACACCGAATCAAGAAAAAGTACCTGATATGAAATGACTTCGTTGAGCCCGTTGAGTATACTCACACAAACCTTTCCTATGAATATTAGAAAAAAATCTACTTTTGCACCTATCCAGGGACACTCTGTGAACTTGGTCCTACAAACTTCAAAAGTGGCAGAATTTCTTACCATTCTTTTCATGTATACAGGGCGTCCGGAAACTGCCGCATAAACGCACCGGATTGTGATTCCTCATTTGCTTTCCAGCAAAAAAGTTGTACTGAACATACCCCAATTCTTAACCCTTTAGCTGCCACAGGCATTTAAAGATTTTTGAAAAAATTATTTTCTTCTATGAATAAAATCTTAATTTCTCCAAAGCTAGACCAGCTCTCGTGCTCTGTGGCCGTGATCCTTCGGTCGCCACTCTGTGAAATAGACACTCACAGAGAAACGAGTTTCCAAACTCGGCACGACTCGTCGCAAGTTTATTATTCAGAAGAAGATAATAAGAAATATTCTTATCGTAGAATTAATAAACTAACAATGCGACTAGGAAGTGGTATGGCTGACAACCGTATCACACTCCGAATGCAGTTGTCTTTGTAACGTTGATGACTACACACGGTAGTCATCAACGCACCATGCTCCACTAGGAGATACGGTAATGAAGAGAGACCAGCTAGAATAGCAAATAAGATGATTATTACAGCCAACAAATTTAGCTAAAAAATAAAACTAACCGCACTAAAATCGGATAAGAGAGGGTTTTAATGGCAGCCCCATGACCCCATGGTCTGATTTGATCCATTCTTGCATATCTTTTGTGCCATCAATAGAAATAAGTTTGTGTGAAATTGGTGCACAAATAAAAAAGTTTTTTCTTAGAAGAACCTAATTTGGGGGGTTAGGTTTGTATGGCATCCCCATGACCCCATGGTCCGATTTGATCCATTCTTGCATATGTTTTGTGTTATCAATAGAAACACACTGGTGTGAAATTTGGCTGAGTTTCGTATACAAATAAAAAAGTTTTCCTTAGAAGAATCTAATTTGAGGAGTTGGGTTTGTATGGCAGCTCCATGACCCCATTGTGCGATTTTACTGATTCAAACATACAAACTGCCTACAGCAAAAAAAAGCATTTGTGCAAATTTTAACTTCATAGCTTTTAAATTGGCCGAGTAAAACGCGTCGCAACAGACGGACTGACGGACAGACTGGCATCGCCCAATCGACTCCCCAAGTCATGCTGATCATATTTGTATACTTTTTATATGGTCGGAGATGCTTCCTTTAATGCGTTACAAACTTCCTGACAAAGTTAATATACCCTTTCACTCTATGAGCGAAGGGTATAAAAAGCAGCAGCAGCTATGAAATTTTCTCGCCGAGTGCTTTGATTTGAGTACCCACACATCCATATCCGATTAAAAATAAAAAAATCGACTTTATTCACCTCTTCAATAGCAGGGTGGCCCCCTGTATTCGTACCAAAAACTGACACCATTCTAAACATTCCTAACAAACTTCCTGTTAATCGATTGAGCCGTTCGCGAGTTATTTAGTGAACTGACGGACGGACGGCGAAAATCGATGTTATTAGGGTTTTTTGAAAAAAAAAATCTATAAACCCCTAAAAAACCGAAAATAGTGTGCGCTAATGTCCTTAATCTACACAAAATTCACAGAGGCTCATGATATGCCAATGGTTAAAATTCGCTTGTCTGGTTGATGCCAGGATAAAAACGAAACCAAGGCTAATTTAGGGCGCGGGCGAGATTTACCTTTCTTTCAGGCTAATAGTTTCTTGCGCGTTCCTATGATCTGTATTCCGTTTTCGATAAAGATACATTCATAAAGGATTTGGTTGGCAGCCCCGTGACCCCATAGTCCAAATCCATTAATTTTTACATTTGTTTTGTGGCATAAATAGAAATACATTTGTGTGAGATTTGGTTGCAACAGGTGCACAAATAAAAAATCTTAGAAGAAGCTTATTTTGGGGGTTGGGTTTGGCTCCGATTCTATCCATTTTAACATATGTTTTGAGGCTTCAATAAAATTACTTTTGTGAAAGTTTTAGTTGAAATTTGTTCACAATTAAAAAAATTGTTCGGAGAAATGCAAAATAAACGAGTGACCAAATACATCTGATCTAACGATGGTGGGCTGAAATTTTAACAGAACAAAGAAAAAATAAAGCAAAAGTCTCTAGAATGGTCCTACAATGACCTGTGCTAATTATGGTAAAACAAGCCTTAACCAGTAATCGCATGCTCTAGTGGTTATGCTGCCCCTGACAAAAAGAAAAATTGCCGTATTTTAAGCTGTATCCGAACTCGCTGTCAATTGGCCGCTCGCGGTATGATGGTTGGTTGACAAATGTATAGTTACTCTTTCACCAGGTCCCTTAGATAAACACATTTAATATTGTAATAAAATCTTTGAAAGTTCATAAGAAGAAATTAACGTTAGGGACGTGTGGTTTCAGCAAGATGGAGTTACAGCACGAGGCTCAATGAATTTGTTGCGACAGCATTTTCCCGATCGTCATCTCTTTTAGAGGCCGGCACGCTCCCCAGATATGGCTCCATGCGATTTTTTTATGGGGTTATTTGAAATTCCTGGCTTATGTCGATCGACCACGGACCATAGCTGACCTCAAGAACAATATTCACGACGCCATTGCCAACATACTGATTGATATGCTGCAAAGAGTGGAGACGAACTACAAAAATCGACTTAAGCAGTGTATGCACATAATGTACAATGAGAGTCGAGTCGAGTTAACCGATGTCATTTTTAAGACTGTATGAAAAAAAAACTTGGCATATTGTATTCTCAAATAAAAAAAAATAATTGAAGCAATAACTGAAATACTTTTGTTGTTATTGACCTTTTAAATAAGTTTCTCTGGCGCACCCTGTATCTTAAAACATTTTTGGTGATACATAGTACGTTTTCTAAACTTCCAAGTTCCAATCCACTTTGTCATGAACTATCAAACACGAACAAAATAGTTTGAGATTGAGATTGGTACTAAACTTAGTTCAAACTAGTTAGTTCGGCCTGTATATGTCGTTGAAGACTAAAATATTTTATCTTAATTGCGGTATATACACGGTTACGAGGGCTGTGGGCTGTGGTTCACAGACCATATTTGGTTTAAAAAAAGTCTTGCCAAGATTACTGTATTGAATTTAATATTAAGTACAAACGTTCTTAAAATTGAAGGATTGAAATTAGAGCACACTTGAATTTAAAGCTGAAACAAGGAATAGAGTTGAATTAATAACGTGTAGCTTTTTTCAATTGTCTAGTAAGTCCACACACGAAGCGTCCGAATCCATTTTTTTGATTCTTTTTTTCTGGCAAATTCATACATTTTCTTCGATTTTGACAGAACGAAAAAAAAATGGATTCGGATTGACCGTGTGTGTGCGGCGTTAGATTCGCGGAATCGAGTCCCATTGTAGGCCCAGGTAATTTACTATGCTCAAAATATCACCATAACACCTATAGATGTCAATGCTGCGCTGCGTGAGATTGATGAAATCGTTACATCAAGAACGCTATTCTCAATATAGATTAGATTAGATTAAATGAGGGCATCGGCAGATTTGCCATAAGCACTGCGACCGGTGGTCTATTGTGCCTTTGCCCACGCTACAGATAAATTTATCTGACCGACATCTGTCGATAAATCGATTGATTTGTCCCATAATAAGGGAGGCGATGTCCTTTGTAAGAGGGAAAGTTATGCCGAAGCACTCCTCCCGTCGCATCGCCAGTCTTTCGCACTCGCAAAGTATGTGAGTATGTGATGTTTCGTCATCGGCCTCGCAGAAGCGGCAGGTCGAGTCTGCGACTAAGCGCATGGTTCTTAAATGCCCGTCCAGACGGGAGTGGCCTGTACGGAGGTCACTTATGATTCTGACCCTGTTCCTGCTGAGTTTAACTAACTCCAGAGTACTTTGCTACAAAAAGCTTCGACAATTGACACAATCAGTGTCAAATTGCCGCCTTCCACAGTGGCCTTAATCACTCTCCATTCGGTAGTATGCAGCCCTTTGTTTTGTCTTAGTAGGAGGATGATGGCGTTGGCGGCGTCCATGCTTCTTGGCAGGTGAAGCGTCGCTACAGTTGAGCGCAGTATGTCGTCGCCGGTTGCGGTGCGCAACGAGGCACCTTCCCAAGGGGAAAGGGTGGGGGTGGGGGTGACGCCGATCAGCCAATCGGCCGTGGCCTGATTGTCTCAATCGACTAGAAGAAAACCGGGGCGGAAGCGGATGCTTCTGAACTCCGGGAAAACTGCCGTCTTCGGCGGATTGTCAATGAGATGACCTATGATGGCATCTTGCACCGCGGACAACTGGTCTGGTGTTAGCAGTCCGTCCGGGTAGCAAGATGCAAGAATGGCAACCCTTACTGAGGATGCTGCTTGCGCATAGCTGCTTCTGCTACTACTGTCGGAGGCAGAGGGGGCGGCAGCTGGTCTGGAAGGGCCTGCATTTTGATTCACACCATCAGCTTGCGGGTATCACTGCTCCCGCTAACAGGTGCCCGAGTAGCGGCTACTGTCGCCGCCGGAGGTACCTTGCGGTCCTTCCTTCCGGGTACTGTCAGGGGCGGCTGGTCCAAATGGACCTGCCACCGGCGATGCTTTGCACGCTGCTGAGGTGCTCGGTTTGTAAGCAGCACTCATAGAAGGTGTAGTTGTCGTCTTCTGCTTTTTGTCGGACTTGGCCTGCTTCTCGGGATTGGAAGCACCATTCTCCTCAGAGCGCAGCCGCTTGGGGGAGGGACTTTACGGTCGGGATTGACCGCTAGGGATCTGGCTTTTTCGGGGGCATGTCCCTGCGAGAGATACCTTAGGTACCTCTTGCAGGCTGCACCTCCAAGGCCTTTACGTAGTGGGTCCCGAAGTCCCCCAGGTGAGTTTTTGGGTGGAAGCCTTGGTTTCTGCTTCCCATCTCTGCTGAATTGGCCACTACGACCGGCTTCTATCTGATGCGGGTCATCCACATCAGAGAGGTATAGTTCCGCCGGAACGGAAGATGAGGCGTTGCCTCCAGATCCGAGTCTGTGGTAGTCTCAGTTGGGTTTTTAGGGTTTTTTAGATTTTTCAAAAAAACCCTTATGAAATCGATTTTGTCCGTCCGTCTGTCCGTCTGTCCGTCTGTCCGTCCGTCTGTTCACTAAATAACTCGCGAACGGCTTAACCGATCGTCATGAAATTTGGTAGGAATGTGTAGAATGGTAACAGTCTTTGGCACGAAATACTTAAAAGTTGGTAGAACAAAAATTACAGGGTGTCCCGGACATTTGAAAATTTGTTCACTAAATAACTCGCGAACGGCTTAACGGATCGTCATGAAATTTGGTAGGAATGTGTAGAATGGTAACAGTCTTTGGCATGAAATACTTAAAAATTGGTAGGACCAAGATAACAGGGTGTCCCGGATATTTACAAATTTGTTCACTAACCGATCGTAATGAAATTTGGTTGGAATGCGTAGAATCGTAACAGTCTTTAGCACGAAATACTTAGACGTTGGTAGGACAAAGCAAAAGGGTGTCCCGGAGATTTGAAAATTTGAATTTTTTAGTTTTTATCAAATCAAAGAACTCGATGGGTACATTTCATATCAGTCGCTTTTTTCCAGTTTGGAGTAATAGTAACGGCGTTACAGCTAATAAATCCAGTTAATATGTGGAGCCATAATATATGGTAAATCTATTTTTGGATTGGGCTAATTAAAAAGTGTTACAGAAACGCCTGGAACGCGTTTATTTAGACCAATCCAAAAATAGATTTACGAGAAGCATTTCATTAACATTGTGCATAATTCTTATTTATTACCTATAAAATATATGTGCAAAATGATTCACTATGTATGTATTCAATATCTAAAAAACCCTCGTATTGTGGGCGCAGCCCTCTGTACGCCGGTATTTTTATGTTTTTCTTTGGTTTCTTTACTCATTTTGGTCCCACGAGTAGCTAGGGAATATAGGTCCGCCACACCAGAGCCCCGCTTGGTGCAGTAAGGCTGGATTTTACCGGAGGTCGCCTGGTATCCGGCTGCTCCGTTAGTGATGTCCATTTGTGTCCCTGGACATCTTCCCCCGATGGGCACGGGTCGCATAACACCCCGGTGATTTAGGACAAATCTAACATCGGACCCTAACTAACACATATAATGAATGTGAGATTTTCCCGGCCCGGATGTATACAGTGGATGTTCGGATCCCCATTCCCGACTCGCCTAGTAGGTGGAATAACTCCACGCACCAGGTGAGTCATGTCTGAATGTGGATCCTCCCACCAACCGGCCCTCACAGTTTGGCTTTCACCAAGGTGAAGTTACTAGTGGCGTAGAGGTACTGTGAGCACTTCCCGCAATGGCGGTGTTGAACCAATACCACTTTACGGACTGACCAACCCCCAATATAAGAATGCCAAGTGTCAAAGTAGCATTAGCATTTTCCATACAAATTGACAGATTGTCAGTCAATCAATTAATGACAATCTGTCAACATGTATGGGAAATGACTGTGACTGATGACTGAAAAGTGTGAATCGACCTTCAAGAGTGTTTTCGATTCATTTCACTCCGCTTTTTTCTCAGCGTAGGGGGGGGGCACTCAAAAAGTCAACGGCAGGGCCCCGAGTGAAGTTGTTCCGCCACTGGTCTGGTTGGTGTAGTTGTTGTCGTAGTAGCGATTCAAAATTTTTGTTTTCTCTCTTGAATCGAGGGGGTTGGCAGCTCGCAGCTCGCGACCTATGTGAAGGACTATGATCTGCGATAGATGTTAAACGAGTACCCATGCCGAGCTTACTGTTGCTTTCAACACCTTTGAAAAAAAGTAATGAAGATCATTAAGCAGAAAGAATCCATTTAGTCATGCCCGAATGTGCATTAAACGGGATAGGGTTTCTCACACCGATTGTCATATGCAACCTAGACAGCTGGCTAAAGCAAAAATATCATTCCAAAAAAAATCATATGTAGTAAAAAAAAAATCAGACAAAACATTTGGCTGAGTCAAGATCTACTAATTCTACTCAACAGGCTCTTAACACAGGCTTAATTAATGCTGCGGGTGCGGATCCAAGGCATAAGGCAACTATTATAAATGATCTGGTTTGAAAAGTTGCCGAAATGTATTTCTACTTCTCCAATTTGAGAGAACTGGCTTCAATTACCTGGGTAATGACTGTCCTATATAGCAGGCTCTCACACGACGACACGATGCTTTAATCTAGCTTAGAATGGACATCAGTACCTATATATGTATTGATATCCCAAAAGGTTCGATCATCTACATTGAATCTAAAAATTAATTTATCATCTATCCCAGAGCAAAAGCGTTCGTGTTTTACTTTTAAGGAAACTTGAAATGCAACCTGCCAGTTACTATATCGAAAATTATTTCTTTTCATTCCAGATTCGCCCTCTTCTTCATTCTGCTCTACTCGACCGCGTGGTTCATCTATTTCATCACAAAGGGAACATCCAGTGAATACTGGCAACCGATCGCCTTATCCTTAGGACTTCTTTTCCTCGCCATTGTGATAATCCTGTTTTTGACTCGAACTGATTTTTACAAATCCCACTCGGGATCAATACCAGCCTGTGTGGCCCTTATACTATGCACACTCTCACTCACGTTACTCGGCCTTACGGGCAATGCAGTCAGCCCCCTAGGGCATTTTTCCGTATGCCTCGAGATAATCCTGATCATTTACACAGCACTCCCGATGCGCGTTTGGATCGCGGCAGGGATAGCCATAAATTACTCGATAGTGTTCGAACTACTCACTCATCTGGTGGGCAACAGTGCAATACATGGCAGCAATGCTGGATTTTCATATAAAATCCTTATTCTGCGAATTTTTCTTCAAATTACTGTGCATCTGGTCGGATTGCATGTGCTGATTATGAATATTGTACGAATGCGAGGAACATTTATGAAAGTTGGACAGAATTTGTTGGTGCGACGACAACTGGAAATGGAGAAGCAGCTGAAGGAAAAAATGATTCATTCAGTGATGCCGCCAAAGGTGGCTGATATGTTGTTGAAGGAGGGAGGCGGTGTCGATCCGGATGCAGCACGCTCGGAAAGTCTGACTTCAAATCATTTACGACCACGCCCATCGAACGATGTCAAATCATTATTTCGTCCATTCCATATGCATAGCATGTCCAATGTGAGTATCCTTTTTGCGGATATTGTTGGTTTTACGAAAATGTCGTCAACGAAAACGGCCGAACAACTGGTGGAGATTCTCAACGATTTATTCGAACGTTTTGACGATTTGTGCGTTATGAATGGTTGCGAAAAGATCTCGACACTGGGGGATTGTTACTATTGTGTGAGTGGATGTCCTGAACCGAGGCCGGATCATGCAATTTGTTGTGTCGAGATGGGCTTGGGAATGATTGCCGCGATGCGAGCTTTTGATATGCAACGACACGAAGGAGTGAAGATGCGTGTTGGAGTGCACACAGGAACTGTGCTTTGCGGAATTGTTGGAACCAGGCGGGTGAAATTCGATGTGTGGAGTAATGATGTCTCGCTGGCGAATAAGTATGCATTTTGATTGTTTTGAAAGAGGAAGGTATCGAAGGTTAATTGAATTTGGTTTCTTGCAGAATGGAGTCAACAGGCCGACCAGAACAGGTACACATCTCGGAGGAGACCTGCAGTTTCCTGGGCGATGCCTATTTTCTGGAAGAAGGTGAAGAGGTTTTCGGTAAGAAAGACTCAAGTTTACTTTGATCGTGTGAGATGGGATTACATAATTTTAATTTTTCAGGACACCGAACATACTTTGTGACCGGTCGTCGGAAAGACTTGTCCACCTCCCGAAATAGCAGCCTAACTCCCCTCCCGGACAATTTTGTGAATGGTGTTTCGTTGTCCCAGAGCGCAACAAACATTTCGGCCATCCATCCAAGCGTACCGCCTGCTTCACCCGTGGGTCCTGTCTCGTCATCATTGAATCCATCACCGGTACTCTCGATGCGACCACGAATAGCATCGCTCAGCATGAAAATTCGCAAGAAATCGACCAATTGTCTAATGGACGTGGAAAAGGCTAACCAAACCTCTGCAACCAAACCAATCGTCCGAGAGCATCCGAAAATTATCGTAACAACGAAATCCCTACCAGGCAGCCTGGATTCGGATCACGAAGACGAAGGTTGCTGTCGTGGCAGTGGTAGTAATGCCAACACGACGACATCGTGTACTGGACAGAAAACCAACAACCCCGACGAGGAAAGTAAAACCGCCAAATATGCCGCCAAACTGAAAAGTTGGACCGTACCGAAATTCCTGAAAAAGATCGAAGAACTGAAAAAATCCGATTCTGCCTCGAAACCAAACAAATCGACTGATGAGGTACAGACTGTCGACCAGAATGGCTATCAACAATTGCCGGTCGTTATAGAAACTCCGCGGCCAAGTTTCCACACTTTGGACATTCCCAACAGGATGGTCGTGCCGAATCCTATGCCTTGTTCGGGACCATCGAAATCGCCAGAGGCCAGTTGTTGCTCGCCCGGTCAACATTCCATGTTTGACGATATTATTGACATTCGATCGTATATATCGCAATCGCGCAGTGATATCTCACCGTTCGGTAGATCCGGAAGCTATCGATCGCAGTGCGGACGATCGGGTGGCAACTCTGATTCGCCCGTTGGACGACCACGAAGTTCGACAAATGTGATTCCGAGGGAACAGCAACGTTTGAATAGTATAAACCCGCCATCGGATTGCTTGAGTATCTGTCCGTCGGCCACGAGTCGAAAAGACTCGGGGATCAAGAGCAATAGTCGCAGATCTAGTATACAGCAGCAGATTTATGCCCTGAATCAGTCAGCGATTTCGCAGCACAGAGTGTCCGGCTATTTCACAAGCTCGCAGTCGAGTTTATCCAATGTTCCGGACGGTCAGGTACCGCCCATTCCAAACAATGTCCATGCACCTAGTCAAACAATTTCCGACACATTTGCAGCATGCCTGCAGCAGCTGCGTAAACAGTCTGATCTCCAGTTGATCCGATGCGTGCGTGACAATGCCAAGTCACAGCGAAGTTATCTGGTGAAGCCACCGTTGCAAGGAATCAGCCTCTTCTTTCGGTCGCGACAAATGGAACGTGAATTCCGATCGAAGGCGCATCGCTTCGGCAATGAAAATGAATCGGAAGGCCCACCCACTTTGGCCACGCCCCGCTATAACACTTATATCGATATTTTCGTCGGAATTATGGTCTATTTGGCCATTTCCGGTTCGTTGTTCCTTATGACGCCGACCAGCACAACGGCAGAGTTTCCAATTTGGATGCTGACCTTCGTCATTTTCACGGCCATTCAATTCTTTGCCTTGTTCCTGTTTACGCGTCAAATGTGTCGTCGACATTCGGTAAAGAGCAAAACTACGGTCAATGGAAGTTCATCGTCGTGTGCCGATCGGATATTTGAAGGCATTTCCAGCTGGTATCCGTGGCATATATGTTTGGCATTTCTCATGCTGCTACCAGTTAGTCTGATCATTATCAATTTCTTGTTGTTGGACTTGAATCAGATACAGGCCTTCGAGTATCACTACGGGTTCTTGATTTTTGTATGTATTGTACATTTTTGTAATTTTACACAGTTGAATTGTTGGATGCGCAATATTTTGGCGCTTTTTGCCGGAATGTGCTTTGTCGGGATCGCTGTGTCGCAGCTTACGGCGGACGCGATGCGAAACGATGAATTGAATGAGTTTGGAGTGGGAGGCAATGGTACGAATGAAACATTCTGGACAACGACGACATCAACCACGCGACCTGTGCCGTCTCATGTTGAGGATATTCAATGGTTTCAGGACTATCACCTTGAGATCTATCTGGACCTATTCTTGCTGTTGATTTTGGTGTGGTTTCTGAATCGCGAGTTTGAGATCGGCTATCGGACCACCTTTTATGGTAATGCCGTTGCCAATCAGGATAAAATTCGGGTACAGAGCTTAAAGAATCAAGCGGACATGCTTCTGCACAACATCATTCCCAAGCATGTGGCCGAGCAGCTCAAGAACACGGCAAAATATTCGGAGAATCATCATGACGTTGCCATCATATTCGCTAGCATCGTAAACTTCAACGAAATGTACGATGAGAGCTACCTGGGCGGCAAAGAGTTTCTGCGAGTTCTCAATGAACTGATTGGCGACTTTGACGAGCTACTGACTCGTCCCGAGTTCCGATGTGTTGAGAAGATCAAAACGATCGGTTCGACATTTATGGCGGCCAGTGGATTGGACCCGCAAAGTCGCACCGAAAACAACGAGCACATTTTCGCTCTGATGGAGTTTGCTCTCGCTATGCAATCCGTGGTGGACGCCTTCAACAAGGATCTGTTGGAATTCAATCTGATCCTGCGAATTGGGTTCAACGTAGGCGATGTGGCGGCAGGTGTGATTGGAACCAGTAAATTGCACTATGATATTTGGGGCGATGCTGTGAATGTGGCGAGTCGAATGGACTCGACGGGGGTGGCGGGACGTATTCAGTTGGGAAGCTATTGTGTGTCGTATCTGGAGTCACGATATGTGTTTGAACGACGCGGACAGGTTTATGTGAAGGGAAAGGATAATATGGAGGTATTTTTGCTGAAAGAGAGACGATGTGAGACCAATTGTGATTTGGAAGATTCGGTGGTGTCGACGTGTTGAAGCGGCTTTGCTAGCAGTGTTTTTGGAGGATGATTTGTTGCAAGGATATGCGTATTGTTAGACAATCTGTTGTTTGTTAGAAGTAGTTATAATAATGTGTGTGCATGGTAGCGAATGAACCTAGACGAAATGATGTGTATAGTCAATGGAGTTTATATGCGGAAGGGACTAGTCATGTTGGTTTAAGTTTTACCTAATACCGATAATTAAATGGTATAAAACACACTCTTGCATTTTTTTATTGAAAATATTTAATTGAGAGAAAAAAAATACAGACTGCGCCGAAATGCTCCCCTTTCCATAGGAACTCCAGTGGAACAATGTTGATATTAGCAAATTAACAAATATAAATGTGAACAATATTTAAACTCTATTTAATACCACAAAATGCAACAAAAAATACAGAAGCTGTACACTTGCCCCTCTGTCTGTTGGACACTATAATAGATATATGCAGAAAACAACACAACACAAGATATTTATATAAAAACGTGTTAAAAAATTTAATTTTTAAATCAAAATTTAAAAATAAATACTTTTTTATTGTACATAAAACAGATATACTACATATATATAAATTATGATAAAACAATATAGAAACCCAGAGATATAATTAAAATATACATATTTAAACCAATCTATATTATAAAGTAAGTTAACAGTTTACATTTTAACACCTTGAGATATATTGCAGATTATCTATTGTATATTATACTTATTGTAAAAAATTTTAAGCAAAAATCTAATTTACCCAAGATAAAAATCTAACTCACAGAATGCGGGTAGCAGTGCATTCCTAAAACAAAATGATTTTTTATACAATGAAATTATATATTGAAACATTTTTATCAGAAAGATTAAAGCGAGAGAGAAAAACACACACTTAGAAAGATATATATATATTATTAGATGTTGATATTTATATAATATAAATATATTATGTATATGATATTTAAATATATTTTATAAGATAATAAACTAAAAGTCTAACTAAACCACATTAACTGAATGGAAATCAGTTTTTCTGTATGTACGAAATACTATGCAAAGCATTATGTATTGTATATATATATATAAAATAGAACAGAAGCTTTTATTATTCTAAGCCTGGAAAAAGTTAGTTAAATTGTCTATAACCTAATAATAATCATCCCTTTATTTGTGATATTTAAAATAAACTGTTTTATTTATTTTCAGATGCAACCTATTTGTCAACATACAGGTTGATGTTGCCTTATATAAATACTTATCTTTCCCTCTACATTGATCGTTTCTTCTTTTAGTCGTTTAGAATATGTTTTAAAGTCATACCATATCTGAATTCTATCATTCAGTAACGCAACCACGGGAGGGACTAAGGGTAATTTTTTTAGTGACACTACTATCTTCAAATTTTGTTACATACACTCAACCTATGTTACAATAGTTGATCAGAAAATGTTACACTTCGAAATTTGAAAACGTTAACCCTGATAAGGCTAATCAAGAATTCACCAACACCAACAACCGCACAAGGCATCAAACACCCATCCATTTCTCCGGGTGAACAACAGTTAACCGCACACGCTCATATCTGTCACGCATAGATATTGGAATCGCCCACACCTACTCTGCCTGCCGAGCCAGTCCACCCGAACCCGATGTGGGCCATATTTTCGATTGTCCAGCTGCTCTCACGCACTTTTCACACGTTTGACCTTAACCCATAGCTGGCCAGTCCATCGTACGAAACGAATGCCGACGTTCTCAAGATAGTGGGTAACCAACTACATGAGCAACATGAGGCCGTGCATTATCCTGCATCAACTGGAAATTATGTCCAATATAGTCTGCGTATCCACATGGACTGCAAGGATTTCATTGATATAGCGGTTCGATGAAAACTAGTGTTGTATGTTAGTGAGATGCCGACCCAGACCATTCACTCAAAAAGGCTATTAAAACTAGCAAACAAAATTGCTTCAGACAGCTTTGTGAGGACGCCGACGCAAATCCTTGGGGAACGGCGTATAGAGTGGTCATGAAGAAGATTGGACAGAGAGCTCCCCAACTCAAATGTCCGGTTCTGCTCGAAGATATTGTCTCCACTTTGTTTCCGCAACATGATTTGGAACCACCGACACAAGGACTTACATCGAATATCAATATAATTCCACCGATTACAGAGTTAGAACTTTTGAAAGCAGCATCAAGGCTTGAGGACGGTAATGCACCAGGTCCTGATGGTGTCCCTAATAGGGCGTTGAAGGCGGCGATTCTGACGACGCCAGCAAAGTTTATCGACGTCTTTGGAAAATGCCTAGAAGAACGGACTTTCCCACAACCATGGAAAAGACAAAAATTGGTGCTTATTCCAAAGCCCAATAAGCCTGCTGGTGAGCCTAACTCCTACCGCCCTATTTGTTTGCTAGACACAATGGGAAAAGTGCTCGGGCGAATCATATATAACCGATTATCGGATGTAGTGGAAGCACAGGGGCGTTTATCGGACCGCCAATACGGTTTCAGACGAGCACGATCTACGGTGGACGCAATTACCATGGTAACTGCTATTGCAAGGGAGTCATTACGTAACAGCACTTGTTGCGCTGTTGCATTAAAAATGCATTCAATTCTGCGAGCTGGGTTTGTATCCATGCAGCTCTACAAAGAATGTTTGTTCCCGACTATTTAGCTATTATAATTAGGAGCTACCTCTCGCAACGCGTCTTAAGCTATGACACTAGTGCGGGACGCAGGGGTGCCACAGGGATCCGTTCTTGGTCCACTTCTGTGGAACATCATGTATAATGCTATTTTTGAGCTTGCTATATTGCCAAACGGTGTGACAGTGGTAGGCTTTGCTGACGACATAGCTGTCGTTGGTCGAGATATACACGGGCGAGGCGATTTCAATTATAAAGCTGTGGCTTCAAACCGTTGGGTTAGAGTTCGCTGATCAGAAAACGGAAGCAGTTCTAATTAGCAAGCGGAGAAAAAAGTCTTCCCTCAAGATCCGAGTCGGAGAGTATTACATAGCCTCTAAACAAGCCGTTAGGTATTTGGGAATCATGCTTGACTCGAGGCTAAGCTTTGGAGAGCACATAAGGTATGTAGGTGACAAGGCGGCGACTGCCACCGCAGCACTAGCACGAATGATGCCAAACATAGGTGGTCCGAGAACAAGTAGGAGGCTGCTACTGTCAAGAGTGGTATATCATTATATATGCCTCACCAGTTTGGGCCAGTGCATTACGTTTCGCATGCAATGCAAAACCTCTAAACGCGATATATCGTAGGTGTGCTTTGAGAGTGTGTTGTGCGTACCGTACCACATCGCATAAAGCGGCCTACGTGGTGGCTGGAATGATGCCTTTGCCGATCCTTGTAGACGAGATCAGCAGACTGTATAGCGATCGCCAAGGCGAATCACAGGAGATGCACCCAGGGCGAAGAAACAATGAAAGGGTGGAATCTATGAGAAGATGGCAGGTTCGATGGGATGAGGCATCTACTGGCCGATAGACACATACCCTTATTCCGGACATAGCCATATGGGTTAATCGAAAACACGGAGATGTGAATTTTTATATGACTCAATTTTTAACAGGTCACGGAGGGTACTGACAGTATTTGCATCGGTTTAAGCTGAAAGATTCGCCAGAATGCCCGAGTTGCAAGGGAGTTGCGGAAGATGCCAAACACGTTGTGTTTGATTGCTCCAGATTTGGACATATCCGCAGCCAACTAGAAGCAGAACATGAGCCCCCAGAATCTAGCGGCTCTAATGCTACTATCGGCGGATAACTGGGACTCAGTATGCAGGGCTGTTAGTGCCATTCACATGGAGCTACAGAGAGAGGAACGCAGACGGAAGTCTGGTACCCGGTGATGGCTGATTAGCCGGAATTGGCCCTGTGTGTCCCGCGGGGTCAAGCGGTGAAAAAGAGGTGTAGGTTTAGTCGGTAGAAATCCGACATAATTGCATGCCGGAGGTTTTCTGCTGCGCGGCATGCAGTATCTAAGAAGATTCCCCATCTCTACCCAGAAAAAAAAAATCCAGACCATTACAGATCCTCCTTCATAAGCAACAGATTCCGTGATACAACACTGAGAATAACATCCTCCAGGGCGACGATATACTCTCTGACGCCGGTCACTTTGATATAGACTCACCCTGGTCTCATCAGTAAAGAGTACATTACCCTACTCTTCCAACGTCGAATCCCTATGCTCTCGAGCGAATTCAAGTCGTACTCGACGGTGGGTTGCCGTTAATTTTGGACCTGTTGCAGCTCTCTTTGGAATCAGCTTCCGATCAGCAAGTATCATTCTAACGGTAAAAGACCTTACAACCATTTGGTATTTGTTGCGCAGCTTTTGTTGGACTTGAACTGCGTTTCGCAGAACATTGAGTTGGATATAACTGTCATCTGTTGCTAATGTAGCCGTAGGCTAGGTCTGCCCATAACTGAACGCCGATCGAATGTTCCAGTCGCTAAGTATTGTCTGTAAACTCTTTGCACCGATGATCTGCTGATTCGAAGTCTCTGAGCCACCTCATGTTGTGCAAAGCCTGCTTGAAGTAGTGCTACAACTTGAGCCGCTCTCTCCGGTGTCGTATTCCTAATTGGTTGACAAAAGTAGCCAAAATACACGCGTCTAAACAAGCAACGAATAACAACTAAAGAAATTCACGCCTTTCTGCACCGCTACTAGAACAACTAAAGAAATTATAAAAAATATCCTGTAGCCTCAATGGGAGCCGATTTTACCCGCAACGAACCTCGAACCAATCGCTGTGCCAGCTATGAGAAAGACACCACTTGCGGATCCGGAATACTGGAAGTCCGGTCCTTTAATTAGTCTAAGAAAAATGGCATATTTGGTCGGCAAAAATCCTACATCAGATTTTTTTTGGATTATGGTTGATGATGGTCCCCAGATTATGGGGACCCAACCGATTGGGGGTCGGTTTTTGCGATTCTTCCAAAAACGGTAATAGATACAGAAAAATGGTCTGAGGCCGAAAAAAACTACATAAAATTATCTTTGCAGTGATATATAACACATTAGAGTTTAATTGAATATTTCGGCACTAGACTAAAAAATAAATTAGAATATTTTTATTTGAGAACATTTTGAAAAACTCCATAACTTTTGAAAGAATGCTAGTTCAGCCGTAAAATTTTGTATAAGTATCATAAGATCATTTTAAGGTAAACATTGAGTCGCTCCGATCAACGACTCCTATTATCTCCCCATTTGAATTGAGTCTAAGTTGAAATATTTCGAGCACGTGAGCAAGCGAGCAAGTGAGCGAGAATGTTGAACACTCAGTCGAATCTGCTGAGTACATAGAGCTAGATAGTTTAGCGCACAGAAAAGCAAGAGCAAGTCGAGCAAGAATTCCTTAATACATACAAACGAGATGAGTCAGGCGATTCAATGTGACTATTCCAATTAAGAAATTAGAGCATGATTTCGGGAGCTCAGCGATACGCGTTGTTGTGTATGTTTTTCGCTTCATAAAATTTTGCAAGACAAGACGAGCTAGAAGACGTTCTAGATGAAGAGGCAATGCTCTAATTCAGCTTACAACTGATGAAAGAGCGCTTCGCAAGCCTTTGAGTATCTGTTACGCAAAGAGCAATAGAAAGAATTAGAAAGAACAGTCATTATCAGACAAGAGCAAAATTGGCTTCTACGAGTTGGTGGAAGACTGAATTGACCAGAATGCCATTATGAAATGGACACTCCGTCATAGTGCCGAAGGGGACACGCTTAGCGTGACTCATAATGGATACAGCACAATTTAAAGCACGGTGAAGTGTAAGTAATGATGCAATATATTCGACAGAGATTCTGGATTCCCATAGTCTAAGAAGCGAGTTGCGCAAGTGTGTGACATGTGCTTGTTATAAGTATTATTTGAGCTTCGTCTCCATTGTAAACAATTGTGGCGCAACTGTATACGAACATGATGTTTCAGTGCTCCACAATTTTTGGCGAACAGTTGCTGAACAATAGTGTCACGTCCACACTGTAAACAAATGTTCCTGAGCTGCTGCACATATTTTGGAACAATTGTTTCACGTCCACATTGTAAACAGTTGTATCGCAACATTGCTCCTGAACAATGTTCGCGAACAGTTCAAGTTCCTTTCGAGCTTGTTGCTGAGCTGTTGCACTGATTTTTGTAAGTAATTTATTGATGTTCGATGTTTTCCATTCAAATGGAAAACACGAATAAATGAAGTTAGAAATATTAAGTTCACAGTTGTGTAATGTTCGCAAATATACGACTACACACATACGACCATATGGTATTTCCTTTCCTACTTAAAGATAGTAAAATAGAAAAATTATACTTGCTATTGGTATAATTCTGTACAACAGAAGAAGTAAGGACAATCTGAATGGACGACCCTATGTTCAGTAAACTACTGCTGTAGTTGTCTCCACGCAACGTTACTAAACTGTGTCAGTGAAATTGCAGCTGACAACGCCCGCATCAGCGGTCGAGACCGGCCTTACTAAGGCTGTTGAGGCAGATCCCATAAACAAAATTTAACTACTTCATAATGCATTAAAATTGTCTTTCTTTATAAGAATTTATATATTTTTTCAAATTGGCATAAGCAAATACACTAAAAGCTTCTCGCTACAGTCTTGAAATCCATGCTAACTTCATGGATCGACAGCATCGGCTTTCTCCACATACAACGCTTCGGTCACTGTGCGGGCATCAACGATCACAGGCTTCTTTATCGGTCTTATCACGACGATCGGTCACTTCCATTTCCTCCTGCTAAACCATAAGTAAAGTCACTGCCTTTATCATTGATAACTCGATGGAATTTGCTTCACTTGTAACCTTTTCCATCAGAGAGTTCGGCCAATTCATTTAGGTTTTCTAAAATTTTTAGGTATAGTTGCGTTGAACAAACCAAAACGTTCGGCCGGCCTGCCGCCGATTTCGAATCCTCATCAACAGTTACGCTGGCTACTAAAGTGCCAACACAAAAATTTGCGAAAAGTTTCATTTCGCTCAGCAATGGTAAACTTCATCCTAGGATGCAATTGATCCGCACACTGCCAACTTTTGGTTTGAAATTACATAATACAACAATCCACAATTTAAAAAATCGCATCTACATAAAAATTGCTTTGATGAAATTATCAAATTTTTGTCGTGACGATGGGGGGCGCGATGTCTCCCGTCTGACCCGATACACTGAATTCGAGCGTGTGTTCGAATCCCAATCGCGACTCGAACAATTTAACGTCTTTTCTCCGTCACTATTTCACTTTTTTTAACCGAATACTACAAAAATGCTATATTTTATATTTTAATTTAACTTGTTTTTCACACCGAAACACTAAAATATAATCTAAAACACAAAAATATTAAATTTGACTTTGAATCATGTGACATGGTCTACTACGTTAGTCGATTCAGTCTAGTACATGAAGAGAATTTTGACTAATTCATGAGGCAATACCAATTACTCGAAACGAACGAGTTACATCACCGCCGTCTATATATTAAGGCCGCAATGTAGACTCGTAAACGTCAAATCCGCAGTTCACGAACAATACAGATTCTTGCTCCGCAACTGTTCAGAAAAAGTTCAGCAAAATGTTGCGCAACAGTTCGCATACAATATTTTGAACTTTTTTGCAACTGTTCATCAACAAATGTTTACAATGGAGTGAAAGTTGGCAAGCCTTTTCTGCATGCAGGTGTGGATTATGCCGGGCCATTTGAGTGCAAGGTAGTTGACAAATTGGGCAAGCAAATAGTAAGCAAGGTGTGGGTGGCGGTCTTCGTGTGCTTGAAGACACGCGCTATACATATTGATTTGGCTCAAGATTCTTCAATTGCCAGGGTGTATGATGTAAGAAAGAAATGATCGTTAGACTATGCGCCAATTTTTAAAAGAATCGTAAAAGCACGTGACCTTGGCAGAAGTTGGAGAAAATTCAGATGGAAAAATAGATTGTTTTTCGGTCAAATCACACAAATTTGACTTTGAAGCTCTGTAAAAACCAAACCTCTTATCCGATTTTAGTGCGGTTATTGTTTTTTAGGTAAATTTGTTGGCTGTAATTTGTATTAATCATCTCATTTCACTATTTTAGCTTTGGAGATATTAAGGTTTAAGTCCGACAAGAAAATGATTTTTCCAAATACATATCTTCAAATGCCTGTGGTAGCTAAAGGGTTAAGAATTGGGGGTATGTTCCGTACAACTTTTTTGCTGGAAATCACAATCCGGTGTGTTTTTGCGGCAGTTTCCGGACACCCTGTATAGTGATAACGGTACCTAATTTGTCGGTGCTGTAAAGGAAATTCGAAGAGCATATGAGCGATGGTTTGAGCAACATACAATTGAGCATTTGAATAGGAAGGGGACGGAATGGCGGTTCATGACTCCTGCTGCACCGCATCAAGGAGGTATTTATGAAGCTGCTGTGAAATCCATGAAGTTTCACTTACGGGGGTGATTGGCCTGAGAGTGTTTACATATGAGTACGATGCAAACACTACTAGTCGAGATAGAAGCAATTCGGAATTCACGACCACTACATCCGTTGAGCGATTATCCGCAAGATGTGCAAGCCTTATGTCAGGTTACTTTTGGTTGGTGAACCGCTAGTGCTACCGCCACCATTCAGTTTTGAAGATCAACCCAGTGCAAGGGGAGTTAATTTATGTAGCGAGCCTCAGACAAGGGTTAAACACATCTGGTGGAGATGGGTGCGAGAATATCTAACTGTGTGCTCGATTAAATGACTATATTGAGAAACTGGTGGAGTTTTTCAGTATTCGCAACCTCGTCATTTCACCGTCTAAGTACACTGCAACACTTCTGGACGCAGGACTTTTCGGAGGAGCTCAGGATCCGTCCGGATAGGCATACTGATGACGTTGTTCCTACTGTTACCGACCCCAAAATCGTTGGTGTCTATCTAGACACCATGATGAAGTCGAAAAACCAGGTCGAAGACGTAGTCGACAAAATGAACAGTAGAAACAACGTCCTAAAGGCACTGGCCGGGAGTTCCTGGGGCAAGGACAAGGAAACTATGTTGGTCACCTACAAAGCGATAGGTAGAGCAATTCCCAGCACCGGTGTGGTCACAAACCGTTAGTGAAACAAACTGGAACAAGATTCAGACATCCCAAAACGCTGCTCTACGTATAGCTACAGGTTGTCACCTAATGTCGTCCCAGGATCATCATCATCAACAAACCAGCATGTTACCAATACGTGATCACAATCTTCTCCTGTCTTTACAATATCTGGTGGGTTCCTATCGAGCACGCCTCTTGAAAACTTTCTTGGCTTAAGTTTCAGATATCCTTACCCAAAGAGCTATTAAGATTTAAGCTTTCTTCAGAAAACGTGGCATTTATTAACGACCCATTAGTTAACCCAGCTGATACTATCTAAATAAATATCGATATTTTGGTTCATTTTAATAGATTTATAAGTACGGGCCTAAATAGTTAACATTAAGGACTGAAGCGAGAGAAAGGAGCTGACTGAAGATTCGTTAGTTGGAAATCGAGAATTTTCAATTACCGCCGCATTCAAAAGTGTCCGTTTTTGTTCAAAAGTCAATATATATAATTTCAATTTTTAATTACCATACGTGATGTTTGTCTGAACGGCGAAACTGAGAAAAAGAAAGAAACTAAAATAGATGTTTGCGGCTTTTTCTGAGACTGAAATCTCTAATCAAGGAGGAATAGTCCAAACCTTGTGCTATGTCATTTTCAATGGAAATGATAGCAAGTGCTGAAAGGCGATCTTGGGTCATTGAACTCCTCAAATAAGTTTTTATTATTTTAAGTCTAGAAAAGCTTCTTTCTGCAGACGCAACTGTCACAGGTGTTGTGGCAATAATTCGCAGGACAATTGCGATTGAAGGATACACCTCGAATAAATTTTTTTCAATCATATATTTGAGCACTGAGATTAGGTCATCGTTTCCCTGGTATACTGAAACAAACATGTTGATTTCGTTGAACAGCTCCTGCCCATCAATATCAGATCTTCCTTCAGTTTGAAGGGATCTCTGCAAGCCTTTGCAGTGACTCAAAAGATCTGAAGCTGTAACGTCTTTTAAACTCCTTAAGTTATACATAAAGCCGAATGTAGCTTCATGCTGTTTGAGAGCCTCAAATCTAGGGTTACAGCTTGTGCGTACATTGTCGATGATAATATTGAAACAGTTTATTTTGAAAATTTCTTCCGGAGGTAAATCTGGAACTTCATCTCTTCCTTCGTAATCAAAATTCGTTCTCTTTCGTCTTCTTCTCACAACTTTAAAACGTTGTTCGATGTTGTTTTCCTCAGCTATTTCTCTTGCTGCAATCAAGGATGATTGAAAACCATTTTCGCGGTAATTATCAAGCCACTGTGTGAACGAATCGAAGTGTTGAATGGCAACATCTAAGGAAAGTATACATGTTGGTCAGTTACTTCTCATTAAAAGTGATAATTTTCCCCCAGGTCAATGGGCAACTGGAAGAGTATGCGAGTTAATAAGAGGGTAAGATAGCCTCGTCCGGAATGTGGTAGTACAGACCGCAAAAAACAAGCTGACGAGACCCGTGCAAAAAATTTGTATTCTACCACTAGACACAAGTGAGCAAGGTGCAAGGTGAGCGAGAAACAAGGAGCATGAATGAATAACAAGCAAATGAGCAATTATCAGCAAGGTGCATAGAGATGCAAGGTGCAAGGCGCATGAAGCCTCGGTCTGCCAATAGCCGCATTTTATTGGAAAACTGTTCGTTTTCGCCGGGACTGTATCGTACAGAGTGCTGGGTTTAAGGTTTAGTACTAGTCTTTCTATAATATAAAATAACGACGAGGGAGAATCGCTCTCACTCGTCGTTCGACTGTCAAAGGTGCAAGATGCAGGTAGATCAAGTGTGCGAATAAAAGTTGGATTTTTTCAATAGTTTTTCCCAACTCTAAAAAATGAAGTGTATTTTATTTCGGAGTTAATATCTTCAGTGCAAGGAATCTATGTTATCTGATGGTCGGTAAGTCGATGCAGAACAATGTCAAATCAAATAAAAACCATTACACTTACAAATCACTTGAAATTTTATTCATTTTTAATACTAGACCATTTTAATTACTAGCACTTAACAAGCGTTTTGCATATAGTTTGTAGCTTAAAGGGGTATAACAAAAATCTTATTAAATAAACTAAATCTATGAAAAGTCGAAAAGAGAATGTAAAAATAAATGTCTCCATAACAATTAACGAGCAAAAAAAAAAACGCAAACCAACTGTTAAATTTAGTCATCATCCGGCAGGCACACATCCAAATGTTCGTTGATCATATTCACATTGACTTCTCGTCCGCACACCGGACAAGCGTGCGTTGACATATCTAATCCGCGTCTTCGATTAGCCCCATCGCTATCATCCAACGACACCGACTGACTCGGCTCCGAACCGACGGCCCCAGCAATTTCATCGTCGGCATAGCCAGCATCGCGCAGTGCTCGCTTAACTGCATCCGAGCTCATCTTTTGTGACTTCTGAGGTTTATCTTTACGCTTATAGAAAGGAACTGTAGTTTTGAGTTTAGCCGACGGTGCCGCCACCTTTACTGAGATTCCAATACAACCGTCCAAATGATCGGAAAACATTTCGCGAGTTAAACTGTCCTGACAAACGGGACATGAAATGATATCATTCTTTGGATCGGCATGATAGCGCGAGCTGGATGCTTTAACGGAGTTGTTCTTTTTAAAGTCACTCATAAGCGTGTCCTCACCAAAAAGATCGTCAATAAGTGAGGTGTCGGCCAGCTCAGCACTCACGGAGGCCGCATCATCATCGTATTCGTCGTCAATGAGCTCGATGTCGTCTTCGCTAAGCATGATATCGGACGAGTCCATAATTTCCTGTTTGATCATTTTCTGACGTTCTTCGCTTGTTTGTGTTAAATGCCGGCTAATACTCGATGACGCACATCCAGGCGATTCAATTACATCGTCGTCGTCGTCATCACTCGAAATATCTATAACTGGCATGTTTTCTTCTTTCAATAAAACTTCATCGTCTACAGCGGTCCAATTGTCCTCAAATTCATCAGCAATATCAATTCTTGGTGATTGGTTGTTTTTGTTACTATCGTCATCGAGTTTGCGTCGCTTGTTGTCATTTCCGTCGTCGCTAGACTCTGGTTTATCACTGTCGTTTGGACGTTTTGTTGAAGTGGGGAACTTATTCGCCCAAATGTTACGAACGTGCTCGCGATCTGAATGTTTACTTATCGGGGTGGATGTGACACTGGTGTTACCTGATGAGCTCGTAAGAGAATATCCTTTGCCGGTTGGGGACATTGAGGTATTTGAAGCTTTAGCTGTACCAGGAGGACCTGTAAGAGAGAGGAAAAAAACTTAATAATCATGGATGGGCATAAAGAATTCTAGCAGTTTATTACTGGTCAAATCCTGAAATCCAACCACTTTATTCACGCCACCCGGATAGTTAGTCTTTGGAGCCGCCGGCTTCCATATTGTTTCTGGATTTTTCGATTTTCCGTCATCGTTTATAACAATTGTGCCACCACCATTGCTTTTAAGTTTTCCTGGACATAAGAAAAATAAATTTTTGTTTTATCACCATTTGCAACTTGTAAATCCTCCGATTTACCTTTTCCAGCATTCTGGTTCCCGAAATACGACTTGATATTGTTTTTAGGTTCAGTTTTTGGTTTGACTTTATTGTCCGATTTTGGTTTTTTCTTATCAGGCTCACGAATTTTCAGGAACGTACCGCCACATGATTCCAAATGTTGTCGCCACCAAATATCATTAGGTCCGGGAGCTCGATTTGAAGTTCGCTTAACATAGCCGAAAAATGGCTTACGATTCTGGCATATACCATTGCAACGCCACCAGTGAGTTTTGTAAACATCTACTTCATCGTGGAATGTGTGATAAACCTGAAAGAAGATTTTTTTAAATGTTAGTGATAATAGGAAGTTTTAGCAAACCATGCAACGCTAACGCTAAAAATGTTGTGCTCATTCTTTTTCACACAAAGGTAGTTTTTATGACCATTAATCACTTCAAAAAACATGCGTGCATACAGTTGTATGGAAACGGTCGTTTTTACATTCGACTGTGGAAAAATGATTTTGTTACCACTTTTCAATGAGTTTTTAGGTAACTATGCGCGTGGAGAGGATAGAATTTCATAATGATAAATTAGCACATGTGCAGTTCTAGTTAGAAAAAATGGGAAAATATAGGAATAATAGGAATAGCAACCGTTATTCGCACACTATTTTTACGAGTGGTAAAGAGGAGGGCAACAAGGAGTTTGGAGTAGCTGTGATCGTGAGTAAGCAGCTCAAGGATCACGTTATCGGCTTCAAGCCCATAAACGAGCGGCTATGTGCGATTCGTATCAAGACCCGTTTGGCTAATCTCTGGTTCATCAATGCGCACGCCCCTACTGAAGTCAAATAAGGCGCGATTAAGGACGAGTTCTACAACCACTTGGAAACACTCATCGACTCACTTCCATCAAACGACGTTAAGCTGCTGATGGGAGACTTCAACGCTAAAGTCTGAAGCAAAAGCTGACATAGGGGAACTACTGGAGGTCATATCCTCCACGATGAAGGCAACAAGAACGGTCAGCGACTTATCGACTTCGCAAGCGTCAGAAATCTGGTCATAAGCTCTAAATGTTTCCCCTTATCGACGCATCCATAAGCAGACCTGGAAATCTCCAGGTGAATAGACCGTGAACCAGATCACCAAGTAAATACTTAACAGCAAGAGATGGGTTTCGAATGTCTTAGACGTCCGATCTATCGAGGAGCCAGCTGCGACTCACTATTTGGTCAAGACGACCTACAAGTGCAGAATCTCTTCGATGCACCTAACGAGAATCAACCCTGCGAAGAATTTCGAGATTGACAATTTGATCGATGATGCCACGGCGGCTGCCTACTCTACCGCCTTTAAGGAAAAACTGTCGCCCATGCTTAATAACACCAACAATGTAGGCGTTCATCAAAGGAGTTGCAGAAGAGGTCGTGGGGTATACAGCCCCGCGTAGACGAACAGACTGGTTCGACGACGAATGCAGGACTTCGATTGAGGCGAAAAATGAAGCCTACCGCCAATACGCAACACAACGCGCATCGCGAGCCAAGAAAGAAAGAAAGCTGTTACCGCAAATAAACCAAAGATAAGCCAGTAAGTACAATAGAGAGGCGTACAAACTAATAAACACAATCAAGAAAGGTTATCAATCCAGGACAAGCCTATGTAAAGAGAAGGATGGTAAAATCATCAGCGATATCGACAGCATAAATAAACGATGGGCCGGCCTCGCATTTTGAGGAGCTACTCAATATACCACCAAGCACCAACCAACCCCCACGGAAGAAGCTCTTGAGCAGTTAGCTGAAAAGCAAAATATGGAACGACGAGGTAAACCCGGAAGACTAGCGCAAAAGCCTGATCTGCCCAACCCACAAAAAGGGTGACAAGCTCAAATGTGAGAATTACAAATGTGAAAATGGAACTATGCGAAATTGGAAAACTTCAGTCCAGAAAATCGATTCAGAGCTTGCGAAGAACATTTTGTAAGCACATGCACAAGAAGTCAATTAGGTCGCTTCATAGTAAGCCTACCATTCAACACTAGCCCTAGCGAATTGGGGGACTCGGAGCAACTGGCCATCAAGCAATTCACGGCCCTTGAGCGTCGGCTGGATCGCAATCCAACACTCAAGACCCAATACACCGAATTCATGCGAGAATACAAGCCCTTGGACATATGACGGAACTCAAGGAACCGATCTCTGGAGCGCCAAACTACTATCTTCCGCATCACGCTGTCATGAAACCTGATAGTAGTACCACGAAACTCAGGATGCTTTTTGATGCATCCTTCAAAACCACGACGAATCTTTCGCTCAACGACGTGCTTCTCACTGGCCCTACTATCCAGGAGGACATCTTTTCTGTATTTATACGCCGAAATACGTCTTCACAGCTGACGTAGAGAAGATGTACAGACAAATATTGGTCCGTGAGGAAAATCGAAGGATCCAGAGAATAGTATGGAGAGAATCACCTCTACACCCACTCAAACACTACGAGTTAACTACAGTCACCTATGGCACAACCTGCGCATCGTTGCTACGAGATGTTTAAAGGTTTGTGTTCGTAGAGGCGACTCATGGGATCATCGCTCAGCGATCGAAGTTAAACCACGTGTTTTAAGCACTATATGGGTATATTTTATATACAGACATGTTCCTTTAGTCCAGGGGTTCCCAACCTTTTTAAGTGCGTGCCCCCCTTGTAAGGATAGCAGAATCTGGCGCCCCCCAACGAAAATTTTGATTAAGAACGGAAGAAGGCATTTTTCAACTCATTCTTTTTCTTTTGTCAAGAATTCGCCACGTTGACAAATACTAAGATAAAATTTGTATCATTGAAAAAATCTCACAAAGATTTTGGACTAATCAGATCAGCTTGGATTCTATTTTCGCAATTTAAATTTATGAGCAGTTCCAAAGCTTATATTTAGCACATTTTAATTTTGAATTGATTCCACACTTAAACTATAAAATAAGGCTTCAGTGAGCATGCGATTCGTCACACCATGCCAACGTTTGAGTTTGACTGATACGAAATGAAGAAAATGTAACAGCCGGAGTTTGACTGATACGAAATGAAGAAAATGTAACAGCCGGAGCGGCCAATATACAGCTGAATTGGATATTGCCGAGAAGCTAGATTTGGCCCTGCATCCCTACTACATTGTGTCGAGAATTGAGGTCGCATGATCTTGATCATAAGACGGTTATTGCGCGCTGAAAATGTTGCCTGAAGATCCGGTTTTAGACCAAAAACTCATTTTCCCTGGCGAGGTCCATTTTTTTGGCTCAGCGGTGCGTCAACAAGCAAAATTGAAATCATTGAGTGACTACATGTATTTTATGAGGCATCATTTCAATTGCATTCAAGTTTAAGAGGTAGTCCACTCCTGGTTTTTCCTCGGTCTCTATTCCTAAAACAATTTCAGCGATCATCTGACAATCAGCGATCAAACTGACTTTGGACAGAGGCTTACTAATATATTGTGGTTGTAGCGAATTAGAAATGTTGTTCATAATTTGAAGAATTTTACCAGCGCATGGCCGTTGTAATACAATCCATCACTTAAACACTCGAGTTGAGTCCACGCCCCCCTTTGCCAACCTTCACGCCCCACTAGGGGGGCGCGCCCCACCGGTTGGGAAGTACTGCTTTAGTCCATAGTCGATACTAGGAAAGTAGAACCATTCAAAAAATATTTAAATACGGCTCGAAATTGGATGCAAAACTACGATCGCTGAGCGATCATCACATGAATTGTCTCTACGAACACGTACCTTAAGGATGCTGGCTGACGAGGGCGCAAAATCATTCCCACAAGCCGCCAATGTCTTAACTCATGGCTTTTACGTGGATGATTGTCTTACCGGCAGTGACAATCTCTCGGTGTTGCTAAAAACACAGGATCAACTCCGCAAACTACTAGCAAGCGCTGGGTTTAAATTACGGAAATGGTGTGCCAATCACAAACGGCTGCTCGTGAACATACCAAGTGCAGACCAGGAGCTTCAGTTGGATTTCAACAGCAGATCTGAGGACATCATCAAAATAATGGGACTCATCTGGCTGCCCTTCTTCTTCCTTGCCTCGTTCTTTATACCGCTCCATGGCTTCGCGTTGCTCGACCCGCGGTGTAGGCCTCATTGCCCGTTTTGGCGATAATATCTCAGCATATTTCTACAGGCAGCTCTATCTTGGATCGTGTCATCGCCGAGACCAATGCGTTGTTGTTGCTTTTTCATTTGACACATCCAGGTGTTATTCGGTCTGCCTCTGGCCTTGGGTCCATCAAGGGGAACTTCCATTGATATCGCTTTCTTTGCGGGACGGCGTTGAACATGGCAATACCAATCCATTTGGCGGTCTTCGAGCTTTTCGGTGATTGGTTGGTCTATGGACAAGCTGCCTCGAATGTAGCTACTCTTGATGTGGTCCCTTTTCGTTACACCAGCTGACATGCGTAACATTTTCATTTCAATCGCTGTCATTTCTTTCCCATAACCTTCATACATGTGTCAGCATTCTGATCCATACATGAGTGCGGGACGTACAAACTCCAAAGTTTTCTCGCCACGTCATCCACCCAACCTTTGTGCAATGTTTGATGTCATCATCGCATGTAGCTCCGTTGTTCACCATCGAGCCAAGGTTCAAGTACCTTGGTACAAGACTTAAGCTGCTCTCCTTTGACGTACATATCTGGTATCGGTGCATCTGGGCCTGAGAATGGGCAGCATAAGAACTCAGTCTTTGCTATACTTACCCCTCAGTCCATGCTCCTCCAGAATGTCACACCATTTTGAAAGTGCAGCTTGCAAGGTAACGATGTTTGGGCTACTGAGGACTATATCATCGGCAAAAAGAAGAGATATTTCTAGGCCGTCGGATATACGTGTTAATAAGTAGCACATGATGATGTTGAAGAGCAACGGACTCAATACACTGCCCTGGTGTAATCCGACATTCACCGGAAATTCTTCTGATTCACCGGCTGTGCATCTAACCTTAGTCGTAGGTCCATCGTACATGTCTCGTATCATCCTGACGTATGCCTCAGGGACATTAAGTGCTCTCAAGGCCAACCATATCAGATGACGAGGTACTCTATCGAATGCCTTTTCCAAGTCGATGAACACAAAGTACAAGTCCTTTCGTGCTGCTCTATACTTTTCCATCGCAATACGAATGCACTGAATCGCATCGACTGTAGATCGACCTTCGACAAAGCCGCATTGATTGTCATTCAACCGCACAATCTTTCTCAATCGGTTGCAGACAACTCGCTCGTAGATCTTCAGTGTATGAGGTGTTAACTTTATAGCCCTATAGTTGTTGAGTTTGCGTGAGTCTCCCTTGTTCTTATAGAAAGGAAGAAGAAAACTTTCCCTGAAAGCATCAGGCATCGGTTGCCCACCTTTGATTCTGTTGAAGAGAACTGTGAGCCAACTAAGCCCGACATTTTCCATTTTCAACCAAAATTCCGCGGGGATTTTGTCCGGTCCGACTGCCTTTCCGCGTTTCATCTGATGCATTGCCTCCATCTTCCTCTGAGATATCTTCAATATTTGTGGTATTCGGCTCAACATCGCGAAAAGCTGCTCGAGGAAATTCTTCATTTAGAAGTTCGTCAAAATACTCTCGCATCCTGCTACAAATTGCCGTATCGTCAATCAGCAACATTCCTTGCGAATCCTCCACGTACTTTGGCGCCTGTATTTCCCGAGCGTTCCTTCTGCTTTTGGCTGCGACCCTAAATATCCTGGCGTCGTGCTTAGGTCTCTCGCGCAAAGACGGTCCTTCGGTCGCAGTCTGTGTTTCTAATTCTTGGTAGAATTCCTCAGCTGCCTTCGCCTTTGCTTGAGCTACCAAGCGCTTTACGTTTTCCGGCATTGCATATAATTTTCGCGAAGTTGAACCCGTTCGGTTTGACTGCTTGACTCACATTTCGTCCATGCCTTAAATGCGTTCGATTTGGATTGCACTGCTTCCTTAGTTTCGGTGTTCTACACCATGTTTCTTTCTTCGTGCGGAGTGGACCTTTCGAAACTCCAAGTGCCTTTTCCGCCTCACCTACTGACATGTCAGCGAAACTATTCCACATTTGTGTTGGACTGCGCTCGGTGCAGTTTGTGTTGTTTTGAAACCACTCCGTCATTTTATCAATGAATGGAGTTACTACAGGTTCATAGTTGTCGTTTGTGAGATTGTGCCACTTGATTTTTTCGACTCATCTGGCTGCCCAAGACGGATCTATTCACGATAAAGGCGAGCCAATCAACGGGTGCTAAAATAACGAAACGCACGGCCCTATCAGACATAGCGCATATCTTCGGCCCATTGGGATTCATAGCTCCAATCATCATAGTAGCCAAAATAGCAAACACTGTGGGCACTTAAGCTGGATTGGGACGCTGCTCTCCTCCAAGTGCTGCACACTACGTGGTCAGAATACAGAGAGAGCCTAGCAAATCTTACTGACGTCAGAATTCCTCGTCACGTTCTAGCATGTTGTCAACCGAAGTCTATTGAACTCCATATACTTTGCGACTCATCGAGAAGGGCCTACGGAGCTGCGGTGTATTTCGGGTCTATGGACAACGATAATATCATCACGGTACGACTACTCTGCTCAAAGAGTAAGGTTGCTCCATTGAAGCAAATTACACTTCCACGTCTTGAGCTCTGCGCAGCTAAACTTGCCGCTAATTTCGCTAAACGATTACAATCTGATTTGAAACTCTCAGAAACTGTTATCTACATGTGGAGCGATTCCGAAATTGTTCCCAACTGGGTCAACTTCGACTCGTCATCATTTCATACGTTTGTGGTAAGCCGCAATATAACGTGTAACAGCTGGGATTCAATGGAATTACGTCGACTCCCAAAACAACCCTGCTGACGTACTATCCAGAGGCTCTTCACCAACGAGACTTGTCTCATCAGGCATTTGGTTCAACGGTCCATCATTTTTGTACGATGCTCAATTAACGTGGCCTGGTCCTTTCATCAGAAAGGGCGAGGTGCTGGAAGAAAGAAGGATGAAATCATAGCAATGTCTTCGTCGCCACCAAACGAGCACGTGATCGAACGAAACGGTCGAGTTTGCGAGTTAGCAGATAAACGAGTAGTGGATCCCAGTAGTCCGAGCCGATATATTTTTTAAACTAAGCAAACATTCTTGGGTGGTGTCGCATGGGACAACAACAACAACAGCAGACAGCGGTTTAAACATCTGAAGCGCTGTCCGCTGTTGTTGACGGCTGACCAAAATCTGCGGGCTATCAGCGCTCAAGTCCTCCGCCACATTATTGACCAGCTTCAACCAGGAGTACAACTACAACTACACGATCTTCGAAAGTCCTTGGTATCACCATTGACAGCTCCGGCAAAATCAACACCCTTGCTGAAGACAGCTGTGCCAAACTTAGGAGCAAAAACAAAATTCTTAAAGCGCTTGCCGGTGGTACAGATAAAGAAACGCTATTGGCTACGTCGGCTATTGGTCGCCCTTAGTCAATTACGCAGAACGACGTGGAGAAATGGTCTCTGCAACACTAATTGGAGTCATATACAAACCTGTCAAAACGCAGCACTACGAACTGTCACCACCTACATCATGAAACAAAAATGATGACTTTGAGGAGTCATAATGAGCTTTTTACCAAGGAATATTTAGTCGGATGTTATCGAACTAACCACCCGAACAATCGACTTATGGACAAAACACCTCCTTTGCTTCGAATTAGACGCTCAATCAGGGGCAAAGAGCGTGAAGTCCAGCAATACAAAAAAAGTTCCCTTCGATATCTCCGACTACAAGGCGGCTATTGCAAATATCCACACACAAAAGGTTCTTAAAGCTACTCATAGTCTTGCAACCAATCTTGTACTTGGCACCAAACCATGATGAACAACTACTACTAAACTCTTATCTGTCACGCATGATAGCGAAATCGCCAACACCTGCCCGGCATGAGGGAACCAGTCCACGCGATGCGGGCCACATTTTCGATTGTCCGGCTGCTCCCACACAACTAATAGCTGGAAAGGTGTTCTCCGCCGGGATGTTTCCCTTTGGAACCACACCTTGGAATGCGACTCTAGCTGGTCGACTTGTCTAGCCACCTCGAGGCCAACACCCTGAAGTACACCATTCGGTAAAGATTTCTCAATAGAAAGTGAGCTCATTGTTTGGCCCCCTTTCGGTTAGACCTAACGAATTCGGCTCGCCAGCAGTAGGATCATTGTGCCTGTGACTACTTGTCTGCTTAATGCAGACTCCTAGCGCTCCGTTCACTTCAGGATGGCTCCTTCCGCTTACTAGGCAGCAATTTGAATCAGGCCGTGTGGTAATCAATCCACAAACTAGTTAGGCGCGTACGCATTTTCCACCAAGGCTATTCTCCCTAACTATCCCTTTTGTGGCTCGGGCTATGCGAAGCCGCCAGCTCCGAGGCTCTACACGATTGCTTATGGTCGATTCCACGAGGAAACACTGTTGTTGTTGTAGCGGCGCAAGAGAGGGGGGGGGGGGGGAGGGAACATGTATCATCATTCATATATCGTAGGCATCCTCTCCTCAAGGTCAAGACCTAAGAAGATCGCAACTTCGATGGGGTTCTCCCATAGTGCGATGGGTGTTAGATGCGTAGATGCAAATATATGATCCACATGCTAGACAAATATTTCCAATGGTGTTGTCGATGCGCGACCAAAACGAGTTTAATCTGGAGCACCGTCCAGAACGAAGCTGAGCCCAGGTGGTACGTGTGGCTCTAGACAGTTGTTGTTCGCCAGCTGAGATGTCGGGTGGTCGAGCGCGACGGACACGGTTTGCGGATGGTGGCTTTGGTTACCTCGCTGGTGTGCAATTGTTTAACGGCCGCCTTGTAGTTAGGAGTTATCGAGAGGAAATCGTTTAAAACTTTGGACTTCCCTTTCCATTTCCTTAACGAACGTCTTACACGCCGTGGTGGTGGGGTTTTGTCCATATGGTAATGATTTAGGTGTTGGCTTCGATAACAACCAACAAGATATTGCTTAGCCAGGAGATCGTTGTGTGCCTTGAGGTCTAGCAGCTTAGTTTCTTGGTGCAGGTGGTCTTGAGATGACATGCGTACGCATCCAGTAGAGTAATAGTACGCATGGCTGTCATTTACTCTTATGTTAAGCCGTAGGTTGTATTCTTTGTTGTATGTGGTAAAGAGGGTGGCCGAGGATTTGGGAGCTGATAGCATTAGGTTCTTGTTGTTGAAGAAAGGGTTGAGTTCTTCCAAGTAACCATTAATGAGATCGCACACGCCGGGAATGTCGTTGCCAGATGTCATGATGGTGGAGTCGTCAGCATAGGATATAATGTCGATTCCATCAGGTAGGGTGGGAAGCCCTGACATGTATAGGTTGAACAAGGTGGGGGAAAGTACCTCGCCTTGTGGTACTCCTTGTTTTATCATTCTTAGTTTACATTTCCCATTTCTAAACTGGGTGCTGGATTGACGTCCGGCAAGGCAGTTTGCTATCCATTTGACTATATGCGACGGTGTGGATGAATTTCGTAGATCTGTCAGTAGCAGCGAGTGGTTCACCGTGTCAAACGCTTTCCACAGATCTAAAGCCACTAGGATGGTACGCTTAAACGACTTGGGCTGGTTTATCCCATTGAAGACCTTGGACATGATTCGGTCTAATGCGGTGGTGGTGCTGTGCATTTTTCTGAAGCCGTGTTGGTGATTGGCGAGTTGTATGTGCGTCGCAAGAATTTTATGTATCAGCGATTCTAATATTTTTGCCAACAGATAGAAGCGTGATTGGTCGGTAGGATTCACCTAAAGAGTGTTTTTTACCAGGTTTGGGTAACGGAATAATGCGGCCTCTCTTCCAAATCTCTGGTATGATGAATGTTCGTAGTGAAAGGTTCATCGTGGCAGTGATATACTCTGAGGCCGGTGTGTCGAGGTGTTTGAGCATAATCGTTGCTATACCGTCCGGACCAAGTGCTTTAGAATTTTTGGCATTTTTTATGGCATTGTCAACTTCAGTGGTAGTGATGTGAAGATGTTCATCTACCTTGGTGTTTCGGACGTCTCGTGTGATTTTGCGCTTGAGTCTATTCTTAGGTGGGTGCTCGACCGATTGGCGCATTTCTTGTCGTCGCTCGCGGTAGTGTTGCAAAACTCGATAGAGACCTTCCCTTGAGTCTTAAGGTTTGTGTTCGTAGAGCCGGCTCATGTGATGATCGCTTAGCGATCGCACTTAAATCACAGGTTCTTAGCACTATACGCGTATATTTTCTATACGGACATGTTTCTTTAGGTCATAGTTGTTCCAAGGAATGTAGCCATATTCAAAAAATATGCGAATAGGGCTCGGAATTGGATGTTTAACTACGATCGCTGAGCGATCATCCCATGAGTCGTCTCTACGAACACAAACCTTTAGTGGGGTTTGATAGGTTTCTAACAGTGTTCCAAAGTTTACTCACACCTGTAGTGGTGTTGAGTTTACGTAAATGTGAGTGCCATATTCCTCTCCTGTGGTCATTGACCTGTTTAAAGATGATTTTGTTAAGGTCATCAATGCGTGGGTCTGCACTTCTTAGTTGATCCCTTGTTTTAGCCATTTTGGTCGCGGATGTTGGAAAGTTAGGTTTTAGGCTGGGAATGCGGCCATCTCGAATCAATCTCTTAGCTGCAGTGAGAATTATTTGTCTGAGTTGTTTTTCACCCATACGTACATCATTTCGAGCGTTCAGACTAGCAAAAGCTTCGCTAGTGAACCTTGTAAAGCTCTCCCAGTCAGCTTAATTGAAATTAGTGTACGTCTTTTTGTCGGGATGGACGAATTTAGACGGCATATCCAGCGTTAGAACGATTGGCAGGTGATCGGATGACATAGTGATGATAGGTTCCCATGTGATGTCATTAATAAGTCCAGGACTGGCGATTGAATTGTCAGGTGAACTAGTGCAGGATCCAGTGACACGGGTCGGTTTATCGTCGTTGATGGGACAGAAATACGAAGCATCCAGTTGATTAGCGATGATGTCACCTCTGGTGTCGTTTTGGAGGTTGGCGTGACATAGATCGTGATGAGCGTTGAAGTCACCAAGTTAAGTAGGGGGTTAATATTGACTTTGTAACCTGTGGGACAGCTGGAGACAGGTGGAATATAGATGTTATAAATTTCAAAGTTAATATTTCCAGATTTTACGGTTATCGCTTGTTGTTCCATGTTGTTATCGGCGGAAGTGATACAACGATGCTGCATGGCAGATTGTTGTGAATGATGAAGGCCAAACCTCCTCCAGCATTGCTTTCTCGGTCGCATCTGATGACGTTGTAATTCCCATGTGACCTAAGCGAATGGCTAGAGTTGAGTTTAGTCTCCTGTACAGCTGCAATTTGAATGTGGTGTCTGTCCATGAATTCGGTTAGTTCGACGATTTTGTGCTGGAGTCCGTTGCATTTTAGTTGGACGATCTTCGTGTTTGTGTAGTTAACATCGATGATTTGTGGAGCTGGGGGGTAGAAGGTGATGGTTGTTGAGAACCTTGGTTGGGCGGCTGTAGAGTTGTTTGATGAGCGTCGTCCTCTGTTTCTACAAGGACTCGCTGTATAAGTAGGATCCCGTTGATTATAGTGGGTAAGTCCCGAACAGTTCTTTAGATGAACCCATTCTCCGCAGCATGTACATTCGACCGACGTTTGATCATTGGTCCAAATCCTCTTACCGCAAACTGAGCAAATCCATGGACCTGGATTCGATTCGATGCCGGCACGTAGTAGTAGTGTGAGGAGCAGCTGGGCCGGCCAAGACTGCTCCCCGATCGAAAAAAAAAACATTGAATGAACGATACAAAGTTTCCGTCCTCTTCTTGCGTCGAATGGGGTCCTTGCGACTCTTGGCCATGCCAATGGCATGGTTCGTTTCGGTAAGTAGACCCGGTCGCAGTAGGAACGACAAAGAGCGTGAAGTCCAGCAATAAAAAAAATTCCCTTCGATATCTCCGACTACAAACCCTGTAGGAAAAATGGCAACTGGTCTAGAAAATAAGTAGTTTTGAAACTATTTGCAATGTAACTACTTCCGCGACTAGTTCAAAAGTAATGCAGATCGGAACAGTTTGGTGTCTTTTTGGACTAGCCATCAACATTTTTTAGAAATCGTCGTGAGTCGTTCATATTCGTTTCATTTTGACATATGGTGTCAACTTATAGTGATGGATTTTTTTTTTACAAAATGGTGCGTGTTTTAATTTAAGAAATGTGAAAAAGTGCATTGTGAAGAAAAAGAATGACAACGGGAGAATGCAAGTAGTGTTTGTAATTATGTATGTATGTTATCTTAATTGATCTCACGGTCTTATTTTTTGATATTTGTTTTGTTTGACTGGGTTGATTTTTTCATCAAAATCCATTAAGTACTATTCCAGCTGTTTTGTGTCTATTAATATGCAATTTTACGACGTTTGCTTCCTAGAGCATCTTAAGGTATAATTTTCTTGTTTCTTCTGTCTATACGATTTCTTTGGAATGAAAAAAGTGTAATAGAATAGAAGAAAGAAACAAAACCGAGGCTAATTTCGGGCGCGGCCCTACACTCTCCTCGGGCTAAAAGTTGCTTTTTTTCGGGCGGACCTATTACACCCCTTCTTTTCCTTTCGTTTTCACATAAGTTCCATGGAGTCGATAAAACAAAATTTTTGTGAGGTTTGGTTGGAATAAAAAATAAAAAAAATAAAGATTTATCTAAAAAAAATATTTGAATCTTCAAAAATATAAATTTTTACTTTACAGCTTGTAGAATCGAAAACAATCAGTCTCTCCAATGATAACAATGCTACTAGTTCTTCTTCTAGTTGTTTTTGGAACCATTTCAGTACCAAAAACAATGTACTGCAAAACGCACCAATCCTCTTACTGATATCAGTCTTACTAGTTCTTGAACTAAAATTTTGGAACTACTTCCACTACTAGTTGATTAAAAATGCAGGAGGAGTCAACATTGACTGCATCCTATGACAAAGCTTAATTAATGTAGCTAGTTGTTTGCATGTAAATGCAATCGAAGTCAGAACTAGTTGTAACTCTGTGGGAAGTGGTTCCGAATTAGTTGTAGAACTAGTCCATTTCCCGACTGGGAAACGGCTATTGCAAATGTCCACACACAAAAGGTTCTAAAAGCTACTCATAGTCTCGCAAGCAATCGTGTACTTGGCACCAAACCACCAGCCGTATCCCATGATGAACAACTACTACCTGTGGTCCTACGGCAACTGCCTCTACGGGGCGGACCACACCTGTTTTCTACGTGATAGCGGCCAAAAGTTGCCAAACCGCCTCCCTGGCAAGAGCCTTGAAGGCTCGATACACAACGCTAAAAGAAGAAGAACTACTACCAGATCCAGCCGAACTACCTTGGCTCAGTTTCGATCCGGAAGGTGCTCGCGACTAAACTCTTATCTATCACGCATAGATAGCGAAATCGCCAACATCTGCGCGGCATGAGGAACCAGTCCACACGATGCGGGCCACATTTTCGATTGTCCGGCTGCTTCCACACAACTAATAGCCGGGAACGTGTTCTCCGCCGGGAAGCCTCCCTTTGGAACCACACCTTGGAATGCGACTCTAGCTGGTCGACTTGTCTAGCCACCTCGAGGCCAACACCCTAAAGTACACCATTCGCTAAAGATTTCTCAATAGAAGATGAGATCATCGTTTGACCTAACGAATTCGGCTCGCCAGCAGCAGGATCATTGTGCCTGTGACTACTCGTCTGCTTAATAAAGGCTCCTAGCGCTCCGCTTACGAACGGCAGCAATCCAGCGTCCTAACCGTGCAAATATTTGCCCTAGATATAATGTGCAGAAGCTCAAACTTCCATCAACCAAGCGTGCGTTCTCCACCGCTTTGCGCGAAAAAGCTAATGCACCACCACTAAATGAGAATCCGACAATTGACGGACTCATTTATTTCGTGTGGCGAAGAAATTTTAGGACGATTGGATCGCGGTAGGAGACCATTTATTAGCGACTCCACTTGGTCTCTTATCTCAGCACGCAAGAGAGTTAAAGAGCAGATCAACTCAGCTGCTGACGATTCAGCTAAGGAACGATACAGAGCTGAATACCGTTCGCTCCAAAAAGGCGTTCAAAGGAGTGTTAGGCGTGATAAGCGCAATAATATCAACGCGCTTGCGAAGGAGGCAGAGGATGCGGCTATCCGCGGTGACAGTGGAACACTCTTCAAGCTTATCAAGCCATTAACTGGCAGATCTTTACTAACGGAACATCCTGTGAAAGATAAGGAAGGTGTTCTGCTCGTTACCGAAGAACAACAGCTGCAAAGATGGAGAGAACACTTTTTAGAGGTCCTTAATAACACCTTCGGGCCTGCAAGTGCATCTTCATTGCCAGCAGAAGACGTCCCTCGAATAGACGGCATTAGTTCTGGTCCACCATCCAAAAAGGAACTAATAGACGCTATTAAATCAATGGACGCCGGTAAAGCCCCTGGGATTGATGGAGTTCCGTCTGAATTCTTGAAAGCGGATATTATCGCTTCAGCGGATATTCTCCTTCCCTTAATCCAAGAGTGTTGGGAAACCGAAACTCTTCCCAGTGAGTGGAAAAAGAGCGTAATTATTAAGATTCCGAAGAAAGGAGACCTGAAGAATTGCAATAATTGGCGTGGGATCTGCCTACTTCCTGCTGTTTCCAAGCTGATGGCTAAGATTGTTTTAGGACGAATCAAGGACAAAATCGATGACACATTGAATGATGAACAAGCTGGCTTTCGCGAAGGGTTTTCCTGTAGCGACCACATTAACACCCTCCGTATTATCATCGAGCAATCCGCGGAATGGAGATCCCCATTACATCTCATGTTCATCGATTTTGAGAAAGCTTTCGATAGCGTTGATCGTCTCTACATCTGGAATGCCTTACGGAGACGAAATATCCCAGATAAGATAATCTCCATCATCAAGGAATCCTACAATGGAGCCCAATGTCACGTCCTGCATAAGGGCAAGCTTTCAGATCCTTTTGAGGTGCACAGTGGAGTGAGGCAAGGCTGCATTTTGTCACCTATTCTCTTCCTTGTTGCCATTAGTGATGTACTCGGCTCCGCACTCCAATTACATCGTAACAAAGGTATCAGATGGAAATTGTCCGATCACCTTCAACATCTTGACTATGCTGACGACATTTGCCTTCTATCAACAAACACGGATGATGACAGAAGCTCTAAATTGCGCGAGTCGTAATGCGGGGCTGAAAATCAATGCTGCCAAGACTAAGTTCTTGAGCACATATCCAGGTGGGCAAAGCGAAATTCGTATTTCAGGACAGTCAGTTGTTGTTGTTGTTGTAGCGGCGCAAGTAAGGGGGGGGGGGGGAAACTAGTGTCATTCGTAAATGGTTGGCATTCTCTCCTCAAGTTGGAGGCCTAAGAAGGTTGCCACCTCAATTGGTTTTTCCCAAAGCGCAATGGGTGTTAGATGCGTTGGTGCGGCATTACAGTTGAAAAGGTGGTCCACGTTGTGCGGGCTGGCTCCACATGCTGGACAAGTGTCTGCAATGGTGCTGTCGATACGGGTCCAATATGAATTTAGTCTGGAGCACCATCCAGATCGAAGCTGAGCCAAGGTGGTACGTGTGGCTCTAGGTAGCTGTAGTTCGTCATTGGAGATATCTGGTGGTCGAGCTAGAAGGACACGGTTTAATGACATATCATTCGTGGCTATTGTTACCTCGCTAGTATGCAACTGCTTTAGAGCCGCCTTGTAGTTGTTGGTGTTATCGAGGGGAACTCTTTTGAATCTTTGGACTTCCCTTTCCTTGTCCCTTAATGTACGTCTAACATGACGTGGAGGTGGGGTTTTGTCCATAAGATCGAAATTCGGGTGTTGACTACGATAGCAACCAACAAGATATTGCTTTGCGAGTAGCTCATTATGAGTTTTTAGATTAAGCAGCTTAGTTTCTTTGTGGAGGTGATCTTTTGATGTCATGCGTACACATCCAGTGACTGTACGCATAGCTGCATTCTGGCACGTTTGAATTCGTTTCCATCGAGTGTTGCAGAGATTGTTTGTCCATATGGGTGCGGCGTAGTTTACCACTGAACGACCGATGGCTTTGTAAGTGGTGAGTAGTGTCTCTTTATCAGTTCCCCATTTGCTGCCAGCGAGAGATTTTAGGATCTTGTTTCTACTCTTCAATTTGTCACAAATGTTGTCGGCGTGGCTATTGAAAATGCCGTGATTGTCAATTGTGACGCCGAGGATTTTGGGGTGACGGACAGTGGGGACTTCGGTGTCGTTTACACTAATGTCTAGCCGTAGGTTGTATTCCTGGTTGTACGTGGTAAAGAGGGTGGCCGAGGATTTGGGTGCTGATAGCTTCAGGTTCTTGCTAATCAAGAAGGTGTTGAGCTCTTCTAAGTAGCCGTTGATACGGTCGCACATGTCTGAGATATCGTTGCCGGATGTCAGGATGGTACAATCATCAGCGTAGGATATTATGTCGATTCCTTCAGGTGGGGTGGGAAGCCCTGACATGTAGAGGTTGAACAAAGTGGGGGAAAGAACTCCGCCCTGTGGTACTCCTTGTTTGATCCTTCTTAGTTTAGATTTCCCATTTCTAAACTCAGTGCTGGATTGACGTCCGGCAAGGTAGTTTGCGATCCATTTAACTACATACGACGGTGTGGATGAGTTTTTGAGGTCTGTCAGTAGGAGCGAGTGATTCACCATATCGAACGCTTTCGACAGATCCAAAGCCACTAGGATGGTGCGCTTAAACGGCTTTGGTTGGTTCATTCCATTTAAGACCTTAGACATGATTCGGTCTAATGCAGTGGTTGTGCTGTGCATTTTCCTAAAGCCGTGTTGATGATTGGCGAGTTGTATGTGCGTCGTAAGAGTTTTGTGTATCAATGCTTCAAGTATTTTTGCTACAGGAGATAAGAGCGTGATCGGGCGGTAGGATTCTCCTAAGGAGTGTTGTTTGCCAGGTTTGGGTATAGGAATAATGCGGCCTCTCTTCCAAATCTCTGGTATGATGAATGTTCTAAGTGAAAGGTTCATCAAAGGACAGGCAGTCGAAAAAGTTGATGAATTTTGCTATCTCGGAAGTGTAGTTACAGTAGATGGTGGAGCGGATGCTGATGTAAAATCACGGGTAAACAAGGCTAGGGCAGCTTTCTTCAATTTGACTCCTTTATGGCTAAACAACAATATTTCCAGACGCACCAAAATACGTGTCTTTAATTCTAATGTGAAATCCATTCTGCTATATGGCTGTTCAACCTGGAAGGTGACTAAAGAGATAAATGATAAGTTGCAAACTTTTGTTAATCAGTGTCTACGGCGCATCCTAAATATTCGTTGGCCGGAGATCATTTCGAACGAAGATCTCCTTACTATAACTGGCCAGGAAAGGATAGGCACTTCGATCAAAAGACTTAAGTGGCAATGGATAGGTCACACCTTCCGAAGAGGGCCCAAAAACGTCGCAAAAAAGGCTCTAAACTGGAATCCACAGGACTCCGGAGCAAGACGCCGTGTTGGGCGGCCAAGGAACACATGGAGAAGATCGGTAACTAGCGAAGCGAAAACGCTAAATCTTACATGGTCGCAGCTAGCGCCGTTGGCGCAAAACAGAACGAGGTGGAGAGTAGGCGTGGTTAATGCCCTATGCCCCACAAGGGGTTGACAGGAACTAGAGAGAGAGCGCTCCGTTCACTTCAGGATGGCTCCTTCCGCTTACTAGGCAGCAATTTGACTCAGGCCGTGTGGTCATCAATCCACAAACTAGTTAGATATAGGCGCGTACGCATTTCTCACCAAGGCCATTCTCATAGTTAGGGAGAATGGCCTTGGTGGCTCGGGTTATGCGAAGCCGCCAGCTCCGAGGCTCTACACGATTGCTTATGATCGATTCCTCCTCTACGAGGAAACACTGTGTTGTCTTCTTCTTCTTCTTCTTGTAGCGGTGCAGAAAGGTGTGAAACCTCTGTGCATCTATGTGGGTACGATTTATGGTTCGTCAATGTTTGTGTCCGTGAGGTCTAAGGACAAAAACATAGCTGCTGCGATAGGGTTTTCCCACAGCGATATAGGGGTAAGATCAGTGGGCGCAGCGGGGCATTGAAACAAGTGACCCACATCATGAGGAGTACCATTGCAGTTTGGACAGATGTTTTGGATGTCCGGGTTTATGCGGGAAAGGTACGAATTAAGGCATGAACAAAAGCCCGACCGAAGTTGAGGTAGTGTTACTCTAGTGGCTCTCGGTAGCCTAATCTCCACAGGCGAAATTGGTGGTGGGCACTCTGAGAGGACTCTATTCGCACCTAAACTCGCGATAGACTGATTCACTTCTTCAGTGTGGATCGCTGCAATGGCGGCTCGGTATGTAGCTTCATCGTAAGGGTCCCGTTTGTATCCCTGAACCTCTCTTTCAAGGTCTCGTAAACCACGCCTGACATGTCGTGGTGGAGGAATTCGGTCCATGAGATGATTATTGGGATGGTCCTCACGGTAGCAACCAACAATATACTCCCACCAAGTGTAGATGTTGAACAGAGTGGGGGAGAGTACCCCTCCCTGTGGAACACCTAATTTGATTTTCCTAAGCTTAGAACGTTTGCCTCGAAACTCGGTGAAGGAGTGCCGACCAGCTAGATAATTGGCAATCCAGAGGATGGGCTTCGTCCTCTATTCCTAACGTTCCGATCATTTGTGCTGCTTAGTCCAGAGCAGGGCACGATTTCAGTATCTGCGGCGCCAAATTTTGATGATGCCATTTCATTAATATTGACCTGAAACGACCGAATCTGCAATCCTTTTTCGCGAATTCGTAACGGTTCTCCAGATATTCAATGTCAAAGTTTGACATTTATATGGGGTAGTTCAGTTTTTAATGGGAAATTGGGGGTATTTTTAATACATATTGATGTGAATCAATAGCATTGCACCCTGTCTAGCATATTTTACAATTCTTGCTTGCAGATGTATTTCGACATTACATATTTATTAACATCTTTGCCAAATTGGTAAAACTTACTATTCTAGTGGGGCTAAATAAAATTAAAACGTCAATTTGATGGCATCGAACACTTTCCCCAATGTGTAAAGCGGAAATATCCCCTTTTCTTATCAAATTACTTAAATGGCTTCATTGAAAAGTCAAACTTTGACATTGAATATCTGGAGAACCTTTACGATTTCGCAAAAAAAGGATTGCAGATTCGGTCGTTGCAGGCCAATATTAATGAAATGGCATCATCAAAATTTGGCGCCGCAGATACTGAAATCTCCCCCAGAGCAGTTTTCAAAATGTACCCAGCAGCCACAGCACGTGCAATAAACCGACGCTTGCACATTGCCCCAAATCCAATTACCGCATACTCAGCAAATCCATGTGCCTGGATCTGACTCAATGCCGGCTCGAAGAAGATTTTGGAGCAGTTGGGTCGGCCAGAACTACTCCAATGGATAAGAACAAGGCACGAAAAAGTGATTGGCAAGTGATGTATTTCTTTTCCCCTTTTTGCGTCGAAGGGGGTTGTAGCAACTCTTGGCCATGTAGTGATGTTTGGATCGTTCCAGAGCGTAGACCCAATCACTGTTGGAACCATATTATACCAATGAATTACCTTACCGTTATATTTGTCCCTGCCACCTTGTTAATTCCATGCATTATTTTCTTGAAATTCGGTCCATGTCCACCGTTGCCTTCTCTGATGCCCAGCACCGAGCAATAGGCGTGGATCATCTCATGCTGCAATGAACTACAATTCAGTATACCATTCGCATCAAGTGCTCGTCTACATACCAGCAATGTTTCCACAAGATCCTTCCGCGATCGTAACTTCAACAAGGGTTCACTCAACCTAATCGTGATAGCCATACCCATGTGATTCCGGCGAGTATAGCAAATTCCAGCACACGAGTACATTCGTTTGCTCCATTCCAACGTTACGCACTTCAGTCGTCCCTGAAAGAATTTCCCATCAAAAGCACCGAACAGAGCGTATACATCCGGGGTTGGATCCAAAGTTTCCCATTCGGGATGAACAAGGTTTTGCGTAGAATCCAAATTAGCATTACTTCGATGCTTCCACTTTTCTTTGGCTTCGTTTTTCGGTTCTTGTCGATTTGCAATCAATTTCGGTAATTTTGCTGGTGTAGGTTTTTCCTCCGGTAACTCCATTTCACGTTCGAACTCCCGCTGGAGCTCCAACGCCATTAAATAGTCCGCATCGGACATTTTTTGCACGCAAATTTAAAGCCCGCCACGCGAAAAATGCTGAATCGTTTTCCGTAAATGTTTTGTTTTCGTTATATGACGTTTAGGGGATTCTGTAGTAGACCGAGATGTCATTTTATAAGCAGCTGGTTGTCGAATTACGAAAGCACGTAAGCGATTGGATATTTTCGAAAATCAATTTAATTTGACTTCACAAAAAAATATAAAATATTCGTACAGGAAACCTTAATTTTCGTGACAATTGTAAAGGGCTTAATTTATTGTCTCCTTATTTAAAAAATGAAGATTGATACTTAGAGAATGGATTGACAATTCACGTCAAAATATTCGAAAAGAAACAATTTTGACAGTCAGCTGTTCATCTCTTTTGTTGACAGTTGATCGATGGCAACATCAAAATAAAAATTTTCTGCCAACACGTCGCAGAAGACGTCAAAATTTGCTTCCAACAAATAATTTCTGTGCGTTCGCCCACTCGTCCAAAAAGCAAAAAACATTAACAGCTTAAGCATTTGTTTACGCGTCAATCAAGTCAAGTGTACAGTGCTTCGGTCAACCGTATCGTTTCCAAGTGCATGTGTTTTCCACGTCTGGACATGGTGACAAGGTGAAATTTTCACAAAACAGAACACCCAAATCGAAAGCCCCCCAAACAGAAAACCCCAAGTGACTAAAGCCGTGCCGCCGTATGTTTTGCAACAATGTCGTGGTTCAATACAAGTCTGAATTCCATCAAGAGCCAAATTACAACATTTGCCGAAGAAGTGCTCACCGAAGGTGCCGGCGACGATGAAGAGCAGCAAAATGTTTCCGAACTGCTGGAAGAAACACAACGAAAATACGATGAGCTGGGGTCGTTGTGCGCAGCAAAAGACACAGAGGTAAGCTCGACGGACAGACGGACGATTTTTTAGCCACGGAAAGCAACAAATGTCGGTCAACATACGGCCGTGTATTGTCGGGGCACGGCCTACGATCGATGATGTACGGCGCAGGTTTATTGATTTGTAGCCAATTTCCATCTGTTGACATCAAATTTTCGCCATCCCAAATGTGTCGTCGCATAGTGCGCACTGACCTTCGTCGAAGCTTCATTATCATTTTAATGAACTTGTTCTGGAAATTGTGCGAAATGGAATGTTGGGTAATGATGCAAGACAAATGTTTGGACGGGCTGGGGGGTTGTCTAGCTGTTGGTGCCGAATACTAAATTCATCTATAGCTAGATTATGGTGAAATAAGAACAAGTCTACTGTAGACTGGAGACCAAACTGACATCTTTGTCTGAGAACAATAGAAGGAATAAAAGCAACGTGTGGTAATGATACAGTTGGAGTTTATTTGTCCTACTCTTGTAGCACCTTCTAGGCTAGAAATCCATCAGCATGGCTTCAGGGAGATGCATGGGACAACTTCAATTGTCTTTGCAAAGACTATACGAATTTGAGAATGCTAAATCAGCATATCTCTTGCCATAAAACAATCGAGTTTTACGGCAAACGTTCCAGGCTTAAGAAAGTATGTATGCCCCACAGGGCGGAGAACTCTCCTTAACAACACTGGCTATTTCATCTACCTAAGGGCTTGCATCTTGGTTAATTAAAAGCCTCTTTAAAACACAAACCTCTCCATTTCTCGTCTAAAAAGGATTTATATTACCGTTCAGTAGTCAGTGCAATGCAACATTGCTATAACGAATGTTGGTTATCTGAAAAACTGTTGTTGGTCAAACACACCAATCAACGGAAAGCCTCCTATAATGCCTTCTATAGAAACAGTAAGCAACTGTCCTCGTCGACCTCTAAGCAACAGCCAAACCAAGGTCCGCCACTATCACCATCTTCTCCGACTATTTCTATTTGTTTCATTAGAGCAGGACATGCCTACCAACACAATTTATCGCCAAATATATCACTAAAAGACGTGTTCCATATGATCCTATATTCCGACGCCCTATGGTAACGGTAGTGGGTAAAACATCTAACGACTAAGTCAAATCACTTGTGATGCGTAATGGTCGTATCCGACCTGTTTTTGGCAGGACAGTCCTGCTTTTTCGACCATATCCTGTCCTGACGCCCTGCCAAAACCTCGAAAGTCCTGCTTTTGTCCAGCTTTGTCCTGCTTTTGAACAGCGTATTGGCATCTCACCAAATGACGAAAAATTTAATGAAAACTACAATTAAATTTTATAGAAATTTACAAATAAATTGTATGAATGAGCCTTAACTCAGGATGATATGCGACCAAATCGGCTTTTTATATTGTCTAAGTCTGGCAAGAGAGGGGATCGCAAGGAATTATTGCTCCTGAAGCGTCCTGGGACATTATTTGCATACATTGTCGATTAATCTGTCTTTCAAATAGCACAGCTATATAACTATTTTGGACATAATGTTCAGCGCAGATTTATATACCCTGACGCGACCACGATCGCCAATTGATTGCTCTTTACTAAATCCTGGTGCGTTTTTGATAAATACAGTGGATATCGCTTAAAACGACATAGGTTAAAACGATGTATCGGCTATAACGACGGAGTTACCGGGTCTCAAGATTTATGAAGCCCCTGCAGTGTAATTTTTGATGAATATAGCTGCAAAGCGTTGCCTATGGCGAGGTTTTGTACAATGGTCCTACTGGCAACCATTGCATATTGCATTTCGCAATTGCAATTCAGCCTCTCCGGGGCGGACCACACCCGTTTGCTACAACAAACGGCCAAGAGTTGCCAAAACGCCTCCCTGGCAAGAGCCTCGAAGGTCTCGATGCAGGAAGGTTGTGTATGTCTGTGTATATGTATGGACTCGTTATATATGTTTTTTCGTCATATTGGGAGCATCACATCTCGGCGCGGCTGCTCTCAATTCTTCTTTTACGCGCCGGCATTGAAGCAAATCCAGGCCCTGTCTTGGTATGGATGTGTAGTGTCTGCAACCGACGTATCGGTTCTAATGCCAGGTCACTTCAGTGCAGTTGCTGTTCGGAGTGGGTGCATTTCAGATGCTGCGGTTTGAGAAGGATGGGTCATTTCATTACATAGAAGGTACATTTGTTGCACCAGGCTGTAGGAATACTGGGCAGCCTCGGGTAATACCAGGCCTCTCCCCACCACCAATGCCCCTTACTCCCCCAATAATGTTGCCTTGAACGTAAGACACAGCTTAACTCCCGCCCCTCCGCCAGCAATATTTACACCGGTGTCCATATTGCAGTTCAACTGTAATGGCATCCTAGGGAAAATTTCTGAAATCACAAGCTTCTTGAGAAAGTACAGAATTCTGATTGCAGCCAACCAAGAGACGAAACTCCACGCGAATTCACCATTCAACGCTGAAGGTGAATATATCATCATACGCAAGGACAGAGAAGGCGCCACGAATGATTCTCACCCTGGAGGTGGACTTGCCTTCCTAATACACAGGTCCGTACATTACCGTGTATTAGATGTAGTTTCAGACGGTACGGCGGAATTGTAAGCCATCTCAGTTTCATCAGGGAGCACCAATATTGAAATTTTTAATATTTACATACCACCACATTCTAGCTGTACAAACTACCATTTCAATATTGGTCCTCTTCTTAATGGAGAGCACAGAATCATTCTTGGTGACTTCAATGCCCATCATGAACTCTGGCATTCCGCGCTTCACAACGATACCATGGGTCAAGCTATCGTCGAATCTCTGGACGCATCAGATTTATGTACCCTCAATGAAAACTCGCCAACCCGTGATGCAAACAATTGTATTAGCTCACCAGACATTACAATTGTCAACGCTAGCCTAATTAGTGAGACCTCCTGGGAAACACTTACTGGTCTTCCCTCTGATCACCTCCCAATCATAGTCAGAATTGACAAACCAGCTGACCTGACCAAGTCAGAGAAGCGAACTTTTGTCAATCACAAAAAAGCAGATTGGGAAGGTTTCAAAACATTCACGTCATCGAAGTTCTTCGCGCTTCCCCCTCCCACCAATATACATAAGGCCGAACGGAACATTAGGAGCGTCATTGCCAAAGCTGCGGCACGGTTCATCCCTGCAGGGCGCATTCCAAAGGTTCGTCCAAACTTTCCAACAAGTGCCGCAAGGTTAGCCGATGAACGTGACAACATTAGGCGCGCTAACCCTGGTGACCCCAGAATTCGGGAGCTCAATATTCAAATACAGCGACAAGTTAAAGACTACAAGAAGGCCAAATGGAACGAGCACCTCAATGACTGTAACCTTAAAGAAGGTGCCAGTAAGTTATGGTCCACTGTCCGTGCCCTTTCGAACCCCACAAAAGATAAGGGCAATATAGCCATAACCTTCGGCAAAAAAGAAACTAGCAATCCTCTTCAGTGTGCGAGCCAGTTCAATAAACAATTTATTGAACATCCCAAGTCAGATGGCCTCAAGCGCAAAATTAGAAGACGGATTCGCAGCCGAATTGTTGACTCCGTACCAATTTATACTCCGGACCAGGCTAAAACAGTCATTGAGAATGCAAAAAATTCTAAGGCCCTTGGACCTGATGGCATTTCAATGGCCATGCTCAAACATCTTGGTCTTCCTGCCATTGAGTACCTCACGGCAGTCAATGTCAATGTGTACGCTCGTCATCCCCGACATCTGGAAACAAGGTCGTATAGTCCCATGCCTTAAACCAGGGAAAAGTGCCAAACTAGGAACTTCCTACAGACCGATTACGATCCTGTCACCTGTAGCAAAGACGCTGGAAGCCCTCATCCACCCCACACTCGTTTCACATGCAAAGCTAGATCCCCATCAGCACGGATTCAGACGCATGCATAGTACAACCACCGCTCTGGACGCGATCACTACACGTGTAAGAGACGGACTAAACCACAGTACACCTTGCCATAGAACTATCATGGTGGCGATTGACCTATCAAATGCGTTTGATAAGGTTAATCAATCCATGCTTCTGGCAAACCTCCTCAATATGCATGTTCCGACTCAAGAGATAAGATGGATTGCCAACTATCTAGCTGGTAGGCAATCCTTCACCGAGTTTCGAGGCAGTCGTTCTAAACTTAGAAAGATCAAATTAGGTGTTCCTCAAGGTGGGGTTCTTTCTCCCACCTTGTTTAACATCTACATGGCCGGTCTCCCAACACCTCCGGAAGGCATTGAAGTTATTTCTTATGCCGATGACAGCACTGTACTCGCCACGGGAGCGGATAGGGATGTCATGCGTGAAGATATCAATAGATATCTAGCGCGACTAGAAGCCTTTTTCCATAGCAGAGGCCTAACCATCTCAGCGTCCAAATCGTCTGCGACCTTCCTTACCACCTGGTCAGGTGATTGTAAGTGGCCGGTTGGAGTACGTATTGGCAACAAACCAGTTCCTGCTGTTGCAAATCCAAAAATTCTCGGGCTTCACTTTGAGAAAATGATGACTTCAGCTCATCACGCGGAAGCGGTATGTGAAAAGATGCGCAGCAGGAACAAAATTCTTAAAGCACTGGCTGGTAGCACCTGGGGCAAAGATAAAGAGACAATGCTAGCCACTTACAAAGCGGTGGGTCGAGCAGCGGCTGATTTTGCGGCGCCAGTTTGGTCGCAAGGTCTCTGTAACACAAGCTGGAACAAAATCCAAGTCTGCCAAAATGCTGCTCTACGCACAGCTACAGGATGCCTTCTGATGTCTGCCCAGGACCACCTACATCAGGAGACACATTTGATGCCAATACGTGACCACAATCGACTACTTACAAAACAATATTTAGTAGGTTGTTATCGAGAGGATCATCCTAATCGTAACCTCATGGACAAAATTCCCCCCCACGTAACATCAAACGTGGCCCTCGTGACATTGAGAGAGAAGTCCAGGGTTACAAAAGGGATCCTTTCGATGAAGATTCATACCGGGCTGCCATTGCAATGATTCACACTGAGGAAGTGAGTAGGTCTATTGCGAGTTTAGGTACGAACAGAGTCCTCTCAGCGATCCCACCACCTATTTCGCCTGAGGAGATTAGGCTCCCGAGAGCCACCAGAGTGACTTTAGCCCAACTTCGGTCAGGCTTCTGCTCACGCCTAAATTCGTATCTATCTCGCATAGACCCAAATATACTAAACGTATGCCCAAACTGCGCTGGCACGCCACACGATGTAGCCCATTTGTTTCAATGCCCAGCTGCACCCACTAATCTCACCCCCCTCTCACTATGGGAAAACCCCATTGCAGCTGCCACGTTTTTGTCCCTGGAGATTGCGGACGAAAACGATGACGAACTATAAAACGAGTCCATATAGATACACAGCGGTTCACACCTTTCTGTACCGCTAAAAGAAGAAGAAGAAGGTTCAGGGATACAAACGGGACCCTTACGATGAAGTTACATACCGGATCGCCATTGCAGCGATCCACACTGAAGAAGTGAGTCGGTCTATTGCGAGATTAGATGCGAATAGAGTCCTCTCTGTGCGCCACCAGAGTGACATTAGCTCAACTTCGGTCGGGCTTTTGTTCACGCCTCAATTCTTACCTTTCTCGCATTAACCCGGACATTCAAAACATCTGTCCAAACTGCGATGGTACTCCTCATGATGTGGGCCATTTGTTTCAATGCCTGCTGCGCCCACTGATCTTACCCCTATATCGCTGCGGGAAAACCCTATCGCAGCAGCTATGTTTTTGTCCTTAGACCTCACGGACTCAAACATTGACGAACCATAAATCGTATCCTTAAGGAGCAGTCTTGGCTGACCTTGCTGTGGAGAATGGGTCCACCTAAAAAACTGCTCGGGACTTACTCATCTGAGTTGTAGAAATAGAGGGCTCATCATCTAACTCCTCTCAACAGCCGCCTAGCCAAGGTTTCCAACAATTATCACCCTCTACCCCTGCAAACGCTGACCGACCTGTCCCACCAAGACTAAATTTGACCTCAGCTTCACGAACCATAGACGTGAAGTAGTACACCACTGAAATCGTCCAAATTAATTGCAACGGACTCCAGAATAACATCGAGCTAACAGAGTTCATGGACAGACACCACATCCAGATAGAAGCTGTTAAGGAGACTAAACTCAACTCCAATAATTCGCTTAACATGGGAAGTATAATGTCATCAGACGCGACCGAGAAAGCAATGCAGGAGGTGGTTTAGCCTTCATAATTCACAAAAACCTACCGTACAGCATCGTTGACGCCACTTCCGCCGATAACTTCATGGAACAACAGGCGATAATCGTCAAATCAGGAAATATTGACTTTGAAATCTACAACATTCCAGTCTCCAGCTGTCCCACTAAATACAAAATCAATATTAGCTCCCTACTAACAGGCCAATATCGTCTTCTGCTTGGTGATTTGAACGCTCATCATGTTCTATGACACTGCAACCTCCACAACGACACCAGAGGTAACATCATCACCGATCAACTGGATGCATCAGATTTCTGTTCCATCAACGACGATAAATCGACTCTTATCACTGGATCATGTAACAGTTTACCTGATATTTCCATCGCTAGCGCTGGACTTATCAATGACATCACATCGAAACCAATCCTCATTAATTTAATCGTAATATTCGTCACGTAAAACGCTATACTAAGTATATTCCATTTTTTTGAAAATAAAAAGGCTTAATATTGACTAACTATGTTAGTACAACATTGAACCTATCAAAAATATTCACCTTTTAGGCAATATCCAAACCTGGTTTCGTCCACACAGCAGATTGAACTCATCAGAAGCTACCTTAATCTTGCTGGGGAGGTAGCTTGACCAGGGGTGTTGTTTGGATGTTAGTCCGAACAAAACACACTTTAGTGGAATGACTAACATCCAAACAACACCCCTGGTCAAGCTACCTCCCCAGCAAGATTAAGGTAGCTTCTGATGAGTTCAATCTGCTGTGTGGACGAAACCAGGTTTGGATATTGCCTAAAAGGTGAATATTTTTGATAGGTTCAATGTTGTACTAACATAGTTAGTCAATATTGAGCCTTTTTATTTTCAAAAAAATCCTCATTAAGTCTTCTGGTCACCTACCAATTCTACTAACGCTGGATATGCCGTTCAAATTCGTCCATCTCGACAAGAAAACGTACACTAATTTCAACAAAGCTGACTGGGATAGCTATAAAAGGTTCACTAGCAAAAGCCTCGCTAGTCTTACCCCCAAGTGATGTACGTATGACTGAAAAATAAGTGAGACGAATAATTCTCACTGCAGCCAAGAGATTCATTCTAGCTGGCCGCTGGTGGCCGAAGTGATCCACGCATTGGTAACCTTAACGCAGCCATCGTTAAGCTAGCCAATGACCACAGGAGAGGTAAATTGTACTCGCACCTCCAAAATCTTAATACCACCATAGGTGTGAGCAAACTATAGAATATAGAAAGAGGCCTATCAAACCCCGCTAAAACACAAGGAAGGGTCGCTATCAAGTTTGACAACTCTACCGTGAGCGACGACAAAAACTCAAGAGCGCTTGTCCCGGACGGTATAGCAATGATAATGCTCAAGCACCTTGACACGTCGGCCATAGAGTATATCACTGCCACGATGAACCTTTCGCTTCGAACATTCATCATACCAGAGATTTGGATTACCCAAACCTGGTAAACAAACCTCTTTAGGAGAATCCTACCGCCCGATCATGCTTTTATCTCCTGTAGCAAAGATACTGGAATCGCTGATACATAAAACTCTTGCGATGCACATACAACTCGCCAATCACCAACACGGCTTTAGGAAAATGCATAGCACCGCAACTGCATTAGACCGAATCATGTCCAAGGCCTTAACGAGCCTAAATTGTTTAAGCGCACTATCCTAGTGACATTAGATCTGTCGAAAGCGTTTGATACGGCGAATCACTCGGTCTTACTGAAGGATCTTCGTAACACATCCGCACCGCCACATACTTACAGTTAAATGGGTTTCAAACTACCTTGCCGACGTCAATCCAGTACGCAGTTTAGAAATGGAAAATCAAAACTAAGAAGGATCAAACAAGGATTACCGCAAGGTGGAGTCTTAAAGGATTACCGCAAGGTGGAGTCTTATTCCTCACTCTGTTTAACCCCCCCCCCCCCCCCCCCTTATTGGGCCGCTAAAACATCAACATCAGCGACTTATCGACTTTCAACAACCGGTCAGCTTTGTTTCTGTGAAGCTGTTACTTTAAAAGTGCCGGGAATTCAACATCGACGTGTACCAAATTATTGTCGACTTTAAGCAAGCATACGGCAGTATCGACTGCAGTGTACTGTATCAATGTAACAGTGCTGCAAATTGGTATACCGCCAAAACTAGTGAGGCTGACAAAGATGACGATGACGATGACTAATTCCGTCTCAGAGGCCAGAGAACAAAATAGACTTACTGATCTATTCGAAACTCGCACCGGACTCAAGCAGGGCGATGGACTGGCACCGACTCTGTTTAACCTAGCTTTGGAGTACGTAATTCGAGCCATGTCGACAGAGTTAATACCGTACGCCGACGATATCAACATCGGCCCAATTATTAATTCGAAGCATGCGCAAAGGAAAAAGCAGCTCCGCTAGTATAAAACGATCATCCGACTATACAATGGCTGCGAAACATGGACCCTCACCAAAGCCACCAAAACTTTGCTGGACAGTTTCCAACGAAAGGTCCTTCGGCGAATTTTTGGGGCCGAGTTCAATGGCGCATCCGGTATAACCACGAGTTGTATAAATTGTACAATGAGCTGGAAGTATCAAAAATCGTGAAGCGGGGCATGTGCAACGAGTGGACGATAATTACATGCCGAAGAAAGTGATGGACGCACAACGAGTTGACGGAGGTTGCGTGGACGACCGAGAGCCCGCTGGGAGCACTCAATTGGTGATGACGTCCTCCAGCTGCTGGGCTTCCGGAAATGGAGGTCAAGGTCTACGATTCAGGCGGCCAAAGCCCAACGTCTGGCTATCTTGTCACAATGACGATGATATCATCACCAAAACAGTGCAGAAAAACTGTCATGGTCTGCAAGGTAATGTTGCTTAAATTGCAGACTTCATGAACAGACACAACATCCAAATTAGAGCAGTCTTGAAGCCAAACTAGATTTGAATTTATCGCTTAATTCCTACGGAAGTCAGGAAAGATTTACTTTGAAACCCTCAGCATACACATGCCTCCGTCTCAAGTCCAACATTAGCTACCTACTCACGGGACAATATCGCATTCAAACCTCAACAATGAACAGAGGCAATCACATTGCAAACTAATTGAATGAATCTGATTTTTGTCCACTAAACGACGACACGCATTAACATTCTCATTATATGGAAACCTTTCCTCACCTTCACATCGGACCATCTGCCAATTATCTTAAGGCAGATAAGCCACCTAACCGAACGCCGACATAACTGTGACATTAGAAGCAGTATCAGTAAAATTTGAAAAACTGTAAGAGCACTAGCTAATCCGCTCCAACCGAAGGAAAGATTGCAATCAAACTCAGAGATTAAACTTGATGCGACACACAGAGTGCATTTCGAGCCGGTTTCGACTAATAGTACATGGCGCACTGCATCTCTCATCAGATGCTTCTACTTCTGCAGCGCGTGATGTACTATCAGGAGAGGCATGACCGGACTCAACCAGGCAGTGTGTACGATCCTCTTAGGACTCGTAATACACCCTGGTATCGAATCTTTTTTGAGTGGGGCTAGGCAATGGCTAGCCACCGATTCGACACGGCCGTCGTTACTGACTATACGTGCCAGTGTTTTTGTTGTTTTTGTCGGAGATTTGACTTTTAACGACGACGATAAATGCGCTCACAAATTTAATCAACAATTCTTTGAATGTCCCGACAAGGATAAGCAAATGTGCGCTATTACTAGAGCTATCCGTAAGCTCACATTTGACAAACATATTCAAGTCACCAATGAAGTCGCCCGTTTCGGAAACCCAATATCTGGTGGGCGTCCTCTCCTACTGAATATGTATTCTCATCGAGTAGTCTGGCTGGTCTAGCGGTTAGTGCGCGCACCTTCGGGGCACAGGCTCATGAGTTCGAATCTCACCGTGTTCCATGGTGTTTTTCGAACTCACGAGCTTGTGACGGACTATGATCTCACTCAGATGTTAAACGAGTATCCATTTATGGGGATAAATAACACTGCTGAGCGTGATGCTGATCTCATTACCTCAACAAAAAAAAAAGCAGATAAGATCTTGGAAATAGGATGTCACTAACACATCCTGCGGCCTTAGTCCAATGCTGGATTGTCGCGCCTGTTATTTATTTATCGAGCTCTCGGTCGTCAACGCACTACCGTTGCTCGGACAAATTTTCCGGATGCCCGGGTCTGAAGTGTTTTACGCTTCGAAATCAGCCCATTCCTACTCCAAGAGCTTTTATGGAATATTAAATTTGTTCTTGCATTGGCGGTTTTTATAAAAGTTGTCTTGCCTATCAATCTTTTTCCCTAACTTAGTCTGTGACTTGGAAAATTTCTCTATTGCTGTAAATATTTTTGTGTGTGTGTTCTTATGGTTTACTTATACTACTCACTGTTGAATACACGGAGCACGGGAACGTCCACCGATGAATTAGGTTGACTTAGCACAAAATTTATGGAAGTTCTATTTTCATGCGGATGAAGTGCAATCAGCAACTATGAAGGTGTCCAATAGTAGTAAATAAAACGCCGGCCGACGAGTTCTGGCCGTTCGCCGGTGAAGTGCAGGGCTTCAACTGAAGTGCAAGCGTCCAGCGGATGAAGTGCAGTTAGCAACCATGAAGGTGTTAACTAGTAGAAAGTAAAACGCCGGCCAATGAGTTCTGACCGTCCACTGCAATGCAAGTTCAAAGGTGCAGAGCCTGTAAGTAAAAACAAAGCCTTTGGCAGCCCCAGCAAAGGAAGAAGCCTTATTTTTTCTTACACGTGTATTCGCTAGTGTTATAATAGTGTGTTATTTATGTCCCATTGAATTCTAGATAGGTAGGAATCTGACCTAATTTGAGCCAGTTTCGATGTTATGGCTCTCGGGAACATAGTCTACTCTCCCTATTGATCGATTTACAACGCATTGGTCTCGGTGATGACACGGTTCTAGATCGAGCTGTCTGTAGAAATAGGCTGAGACATTATCGACAGAACGGGTGATGTGCCTAAACCTCAGGCCGAGCGACGCAACGCCATGGTGCGGTATAAATAGCGAGGCAAGGAAGAAGATCGATTTACAACAGGGTTTTCTGAAAATCTCTCATAACTGCGTGGGGCAAAATTTCAATGTCTGTAGCGTAGTTTTGGTGATGGCATTTAAATAATGTTTATCTGAAACGATCAACGATTTTATCTAAAATTCGAATATCAAGGTGGGTTCTGACCTGGGCGTTCGTTGACCGATTAGCTTTTTACAGTGAAGCTATTACTCCAGAAGTGCTGTGAATATAACATCGACTTCAAGCAGGCATACGACAGTATCGATCGAAGTGTAATGTACACCATTTTGCTGCATTTTGGTATACCGGCAAAGCTTGTGCGACTCATAAGGATGACGATGACGAATACTGTCTCGAAGGGTGGGCGATACAGAAAGCCTTCTGCGTAGTGTCAATGCCGACCGCCGCAATGGAGGTTAGACTACATATTAACGAGGATATAACCAAAGTCATATGCAATAAAAAACAAGAACACCAGTAAATTCAAGTATCACAGTGGGGGACATCAGTATAAAGTATGTAATGTAGACAGCTTCACTTACCTGGGTTGCAATTTGTCAAAGGACGCCAACGAAACAGATGATACAAAGCGACGGACACAATTAGCTGCAAAGCATGGACCCTTACCCAAAACACCTTCTAGCGGAAGATTCTCCGAAGAATATTCGGGGCCTTTCGCGAACGAGGCGAATGGCACATGCGGTACAATACAACCATGAGTTGTATCAGCTGTATAATGAACTACATGTGTCGAAAATTGTGAAATTACAGCGACTGCAATAAACGGGACATGTACAAAGGATGAACGACGATCGCATGCCCAAAAAGGTAATGAACGGGCAACTAGTGGACGGAGCCAGATTGCGTGGACAACCGAGAGATCGATGGGAGCAATCAGTACCAGATGCTGGGCAGGGCTGGCTCTACTATATGAGCAGACTGTGCACTTGCAACAGGGCGCCAACCGAAAGGGGCGCCAAAATCACAAATTCATTATGCATTTAAGATCAAGACTTCCTTTAATGACAACTGCATCATGATCATATCAATTCTCTTCTCTGTTGTATAGCATTTATTTACACATATTTATATTGTTTGATACACGTCGTCCACGTATTGTACATATTAAACGAACTAGAACTGATTCAATTATTATTTAAGGGTGTGTTTTCCCAAAGATCCGCTGCTATCGCGACTCAAGAAATTACATACTCCACTAACAACCAAATTCAATTCGCATGCTAATCGTATTCCATTCTATTTGACCGACCCATTGACGCAGTCGCGACTCGTGAAACCTTGAAAGACACGTCTTCAAACTTTTCCGCATTGTATCTACGCGAGAGGAAGAGCGAGAGACGTCTTTCCATCCATCCGCGTTCAAAAATGCTTCGCATATCTCGTACTTGTGCATCGCTGCAAACATGCTCCACTTAATCCATACTTCATATGCGGGATGGGCGCTAGATTTGATAGATTGTATACTTGGCAGAAGTGAAGGGTTGTGCATTGCAGCAATTGTGCACATAAGAAATTGTTGTAGCGTACACCCCTATATTCTGCAAAAGAGGAGAATAGCTGCTTTGCAGGCTCGTTGTAGGTGAGATGTGCGTATTCACTTGATGGCTCATTCTCGTAGTCTCAGCTCGTAGTACATGTTTGATTTGTATGAGAGTGGACGATAGAGGAGTTTTGTAGGATGTATAGTTTTTAGGAAGAGATTTTACCGCGTAAAATAGTCCGCTACGATTTTCTCAATGAAAATGTATGCTTACGGTCGTAGAATATGTGGCAAATGCAGTGGAATTCCATACGCTACAATCCGAAAATGGTTTCATAATTTTTCTTGGCCATTTTATGTGTTTTTTCCATTTCCCGGTTTATTTCATCGTGAAAAATATATAATGACCGGGGAATCGAAAAATACTTAAAATGGCCGAGAAAAATTTTGGGACCATTTTCGAATGTAGCTTATGGAATTCCCCAGCATTTCCCACATATTCCAGTAAGTAAGCATAAATTTTCATTGAGAAAATCGCAAAAATTTCACTCTCGGGTCCTATTCTGCGCTTTAAGGCCTGGATAGACCTCGGGCGGAATGAGAATGAAATTTTTGTCCGCTGCGATTTTCTTAATGAAAATGCATACATAATGTCATGGAATATATGGCAAATGCTGGGGAATTCCATAAGCTACAATCTAAGAACGGTTCCATAATTTTCCTCGGCCATTTTAGGTATTATTTTTCGATTCCCCGGTCATTAGATATTTTCCACGGTGAAATGACCGGGGAATCGAAGAAAAAATACATAAAATGGGCGAGAAAAATTTTGGAACCATTTTCGGATTGTAGCTTATGGAATTCCCTATCATTTACGACATGTTCCACGACAGTAAGCATGCATTTTCATTGAGAAAATCGCAGCGGACATAAATTTCATTTTCATTCCGCCCGAGATCTATTCAGACCTTTAGATTTGAATTACATTTCCCCTGCGGTGCGGACTACGGTCAATTCCATTTTCGGTGCCAACGGTTTTTATCGTATTCTGCGTTTTAATGTGAAAAATGAACCTTGTTAGGTAGGAATTTAAAAAAACAAGTTGTCAGGAGTGGATAATATGAACAATTATTTTGCATAACATATTTAGGCCTCGTATATTTTCTTAAAAATGACTTTTCTATCTAAATCTGACATCATACACTGTTCAATTCATCTGCGGGTCATAGTATAGTTACATAATTTGACGATCGATTGAATACTGGCTCTAAGAATTACTATTTTATTACAAAATCTAGTGATCGGTCGCAGTGACAGGCATCTTCCATACAAATTCAAAGTGTCAGCCATACAGCCACAAAATTCGTATGTAAAATGACTATGGCAGATTACTACATTCCATTCCTGATTAATATATAGGTAGAAGGGCGACTTTTTACTATATGAACAGGGCGCCATAATACCTAGGACCGGCGCTGATGCTGGGGCTCTGGAGGACTAAAGTCGCGTGACCGCGAATATTGGAGGTTATCAATTCAGGCGGCCAAGGCCCGATATCGGGCTATCGTGCCATAAAGAAGAAGAAGATTGAAATGGCGTCTGATCCAATGGCCTTAGAGCTTTTAGCATTCTTGATAGCTGCTGAAACTTGGCTCTATATAAAGGGTGGCCCAATTGAACTGCAACCAAATGTAGGTAACTGTAAATCTGTGACCGTTAATGATAGCGCCCTCATATTATGTTCGACGACAGTTCACCTTGTTGTGTTTAAGCATCCGCAAGCGTTTGCGCCTGAGTGTTGTGAAAAACACTTTATCCGTGATGGAAGTAAAACGTAACAGTGTGATTGGGCTATATTTGGCTGGAAAGCCGCAAGTGGAAATTGTTCGTGCTCTTCAACACCTAAATATCAACAAATCTTTCGTGTCTCGAACCATAGCTCGTTACAATGAATCGTTTAGCAGCACTACCAGGCTGCTAAACGATATGGTGGTGGCCGGAAAAAAGCTGTATCAACCCCGGAAATGGTACGGAACATCAAGGCTCGAATTCGCCGAAATTCTCGACGGAGTGGCAGAAAAATGGCTGCTGAGCTGCACATTTCGAAATCAACAATTCAGCGAATATTGAAAAAGGAGCTCAAAGTCTAGCCGAAGCCCAAAAAAAAGTTAGATTCGATAGGGCGAAAGAGCTATTGCGATTTTACGAACGTGGCCAGTTACGAAATATAATTTTCTTCGATGAGAAAAATTTCCCTATTGAGCAATTTATAAATAAACAAAACGATCCTGTCTACCTAACAGAAAGGTCGTCCGAGAATTTAGATATCCGGATGGCCACCAAAACTCAATCCCCACCGTTTGTGATGCAGCCGTGACGGCGAATGGTCGATATCCGCTAATGTTTTTTGATTGTGGCATCAAGATGAATGCGAACGTTTACCGAGAAATTGTTTTGGAAGGGGCTTTGAAGCCGTGGGCACGCAGACATTTTACTTCACCGGATGCGAATCCGCTGGACTACTCCATATGGGGGATTTTGCAGGCCCATGTCAACACTAAAAGATACCAGAGTATTGATGCGCTGAAGGCAGCTCTTCGCCGTGAATGGGCGAAAATGTCAGAGGTTCACATTCGTGCAACGTGCGATTCGTTTGTCAACCGACTCGAAGCCATAGTTCGCGCTAATGGTGGTCACATAGAAAATTTGAATTAAATTTTAAAAATATAATTGTATTTAAATATTTGTTGATTATTTTCAATAAAATTATGTAATAAATAAATAAAAAAATCAGTTAGCCAAAAGTTGCAGTTCAATTGGGCCACCCTGTATAAGAAAAGAATGTTGTCAACCTCTCAGTTACGTATCTATTTTGTTGTTTGTAAGTAACGGAGGGCGACAATTTGACTACTGCCCAGAGGCACCATCAAAGGAAAATCCGGCGCTGATCGATAGATAAGCTTCCTCGGATTCAGATACTATTATTGTGATTTTTTTTTGGTTACTCCAACTGACATTTGTAAAATTTTTATTCGCCGTCATTCTCTTCTTATATTTTTCATACATGGTTCAGCATTTGGTCCCATAGATCACTGCGGGAAGTGCGACCTTTTTTTAAGGTTTTTATATTCTTCCTGCTACCAGAAAACTCTAGAGTTTTCTCTTCACACAGAAAAGCCAATGTAACTACCATTATTAAATCTTTAAAATCTTTAGACTCCGGTGGGTGAATAGAGCTTGACCGGTCACACCGTTGTCCAGAAGAGTTTCCGGGTGTGAAGTGGTTTTAGCTGTTTCCCCTGCCGTCTGGATAGACAGTCCAAACTGCAGAGAACTAGGTTCTACCCGAGCTCACGATTGAGCACCTTGACCATAGCCAGGTCTCACAATTCGATAAAGAAGACTGCCCCCGAGAATTGATCTTCTTCTCTCTGATAAGTCTGGACAAGCAACTACAAAGAAAATGGAAGATACTCTCCACTTCTTCCACATCCCCGCAGCTTTTGCAGAGATCGTCATACGGAAGGTTAAGACTTCTGGCGGAAGAGGGTGTTAAACAGAGCGGAGCGAGCACAAAGGGTGGGAGAGAGAGAGTTTCTGTTGTCATTTGAATGTTATTTTATTTATATGGCAGTTACTAAATGATACGTATTACAAATTTCTGAACTGCACTATACTAGAAATATTCAACCCTTGTTGAGAATCGATCTAGTGTCATTGCTATCGAACCTGATATCACATATCACGATAGCGATGTAGTAACCCCATTTCGATAGAATTAATAACGGTCGAGACACTCGTATAATATTTTTCTAAAAGATAATCTGGCTTGCTATCATTTATTACACCGTTTCGACTTAGATAAGCTTTTTCCTTTTATACTATTTTTTGCGATTCTCTTTATATTTACACATCTAGATAAAATTATTGATTGCCCGTATTGGTTACAACTATGTACAAAGTGAATACATAAAGTTTCCTGAGTCACCCATGAATAGGTTCTTTTTTTTGGGTTACTGTCATTGTGCCGAAGGCACATGTTTGTTTGGCCCTCTTTATGGGGTTTATCTTATTTCCATTTAGCTACGAGTTCACTCCAAAAAGAGGGATCTTTTATATCAGACGTTGTTTGTTCATATGCCATTTTTATTACGCGGATTTGATAAGACTAAAGACTGGACGGTGAAATAGACACACTTGCTTCCAGTGCTAGAACACCATATGCCATCCTCGCTTGTTGAAGCAAGTCCTACCTTTGCTTCCACCCGCATTACATTCACCACAGGGTTGCTTTATTGAGTACAATGAAATTGTAGGCAGCTGTGGTTTTCCCGGAAAATGTTTGTATATTCGAATTTATCAAAACTTTATGTGGTCTCTCTCAAGGGTCCGTCTTGCTACTGCACGTTAAGTTCAAACACACGATTATGTATTCGCCTTATCATAAGCGGCAGAGATTAAAACGTTTTTTTTTGTATATTTTGTTGAAAGTTCGTTAAATCTTTGATTCGTTTGTGTTATTTCCCACGATAGCCAGAACTTATTGAGGCAACTTTTTGTGTATGCTTTGGCGCCTTAATAATTCTTTATTTATTGGAAACACGGACATTTTTTAACCCGAAAATTTGGCGTAAGCATAAGCATTCCTAGAATGTTCGTTATTCATCATCGTGGCATATAAATTCGACGTGGGGCTTTGGCGGCCTTTAGCCTTGATCTCCAATTCTTGCATTCACGCAACCACGTCTTCTAGTCTGGGAGGCCGTGGTCGTCCTCATCTACTGAATCTACTGAATACATTGAGCTCTCGGTCGTCCACGCAATTTGGCCCCGAACACTCGTAGTGCGCTTATCCTTAATTCTTTGAACATGTCCCACTCATTGCATTCGTTGCACTTTCACGTTTTCGACACTTACATATATCATGTCGTATAGTTGATACAAATCGTGGTTCAACTGGTTTCTGGTTGCGACATTCGTCTTGTTAGCGAACTGGAATTTACTGGGTTGGGCTGAGATTAAAGAGAGTCGAGAGATTTGGATTAAGGTATATGCTTTCGCAGCCATGGCATAGGACAGGTTGGATTATAGTTATAAAAAAAATACATGTTTCGATTTGTTATATGTACGGATTAATTCTCATTTCCAAAATTTTCATACAAACTAATGATATGCCCCTGTAATTATCACATTTCAGCTTGTCGTCCTTTTTGTGGATTGGGCAGATTATAATCTTCGGAAATTACCTCGTCTTTCCATATTTTGAGCAGTAGCGCATGTATAACATATAACATTGGTTAGGAACATTTCACCGTGCTTCAGCTGTTCTGCTGAAATCTCGTCAATTACATTGAAGCGATTGTATGGCGAGACTCATATCCTCTACTGTTGGAGGTTAAAAAGAAGGGCCTGGTTCAGCTAGTCGTTCACGAGCTTCTTCCGTAGGGGATGTTGATGGTATTGAGGAGCTCCTCAAAATGCGAGGCCCATCGTTTGTTTGTGCTGTCGATGTCGCTGATAATGTTACCATCCTTCTCCTTGGATAGGCTTGTCCTAGGTTGATAACCATTCTTGATTGTGTTTATTAATTTGTACGCCTGTCTATTGTTCTTACTGGCTAATCTTTGTTTTATTTGCAGCAAATGCTCGTCAAAGTGTTTCCGTTTCTTACGTCTAATTAGCTTATGAAAGTTTGTGTTCGCAGAGACGACTCATACGATGATCACAAAGCTATCGTACCTAGGCGATGCTAGCTATGCGACTATCGAGTACGGGTCTTTTCCTACAAGCGACTATAGCGACCACCACCATGACTTATGCATTCCATTGTTATCTTACTCCCGTTCCCTGAGAACCATTTCAAACAACACACCGGCCGGTCTCCACTCAGCCAATCAGCATGTGCAAGATGATTTCTATATACAGACACGCTCGCCACTCAACCGAATGTATACGAAACGAATACGCACTACTTTTATATAGATACAACTTGTGTACCACGACCACCCCAAGCAGTCGCTCCCCGAAGCCTACAAAACAAGTGGCTTGCACCACGGTCACCATTCACCGAGGCAGCATGTACATGAGCGCGATCGTTGCGACGATAATTTTATTCTAAAGGTTTGTGTTCCTAGAGACGACTCATGGGATCATCGCTCAGCGATCGAAGTTAAACCACCGGTTTTGAGCAGTATATGGGTATATTTTCTATACAGACATGTTCCTTTAGTCCATAGTTGATACTAGGAAAGTAGAACCATTCAAAAAATATTTAAATACGGCTTGAAATTGGATGCAAAACTACGATCGCTGAGCGATCATCACAAGAATTGCCTCTACGAACACGTATCTTAAACATGCCACACGACCTGAGAAGCTCAACGACTATCGTTTAGAGGAACACAGTCCATATAAAATATATGCAAGCAGTACTCAGTTCAATCGTCAGGCGAAGATCACTAAGTTCACATGAGTAGTGTCTTGGAAAACAAACGTTTAGACACTCGCCGAAGTTCATTGTATCTTTATTTTGTGTGTATTGGCGATAGGCTTCATTTTTCACTACAATCGAGGCCCTGCATTCGTCGTCGAACCAGTATGTTCCTCTACGCCGGGCTTTACACCCCACGACTTCCTTTGCAACTCGTTTGATGCTGTCTTTGAGCTCCTCCTAGAAATCATGAACGCCTAAATTGCTGATGTTATCAAGCATGGGTAATGGTCGTATCTGTCCTGTTTTTGGCAGGACAGTCCTGCTTTTTCGACTATAACCTGCCGTCCTGCCAAAACCTCGAAAGTCCTGCTTTTGTCCGGCTTTGTCCTCTTTTTGAACAGCGGATTGGCATCTCACCAAAGGACGAGTCAATTTAATGACACATCATTGCATTCGTCGTCGAACCAGTCTGTTCCTCTACGCCGGGCTTTATACCCGACGACTTCCTTTGCAACTCCTTTGATGCTGTCTTTGAGCTCCTCCTAGAACTCGTAAACGCCTAAATTGCTGATGTTATCAAGCATGGGTAATGGTCGTATCTGTCCTGTTTTTGGCAGGACAGTCCTGCTTTTTCGACTATAACCTGTCTAAGTCTAGTGTAGTGCTGATTTATATACCCGGATACAGTGGATATCGCTTATAACGACATCGATTATAACGATGTATCGGCTAGAACGACGAAGTTCTCGGGTCTCAAGATTTATGAAGCCTCTGCAGTGTTATTTTTGATGGATATAGATGTAGGGACCGACCGATTATACCCTCATCTTCAAAAAAGTCACAAGGATTCCTGTCGTCCCATATTGCATCCACTTTTTTTTAGCATTCCGATTTTGATGAAAAGCTTTGCCTATGACGAGGCTTTGTACAGCGTGGCGAGCGGGCTTTTAAAACATCGTAAATGCATATCACAAAAATTGTTTTTTTTTGCTAGAACACAGCATAATATTTCAACATCTTTCCCCTGTGGAAAATTTCAATTTTGTAGAAATCTAAACTCTTTGCATCAGATCAACTTCAATTGGATACCGACGGACTGCCAGGTAGGATAGAGGAGAGGAGATAGCACTGACCCTATATTTGAAATCACGCAATTGTGAAAATAAACCACACACGTTGAAGCGACAACTCTTCTGTGAAGAAGCCGTGCGAGTGTCTAAAATGCTCTATTGTGCTGAGTGGTTTAGTGCAATACCTACCCTATTTAGTTCATGCAGAGGCCCAAGGTTGATGCCCAAGTGGTTCTCAAAGAAGTGAAGACATTAAACAAAATTCTCCTCTGTTCAAACTACACTGAAACAAGCGTTTGAGTTCGCCGCTTATTGCTGACAAATTCGAAAGGTACGCAAATATTACAGAGGTATTTGTGTTTCTGGTTGTCCTTTTTTGTGTCCTTTACTAGCATTGTCCTGTCAAACGACGATTTTTGAGGAATTTGTCCTGCTTTTTACGTTAAAAAATATACGAGCGGTAAATGGGCGACAGTTTTTCCTCAAGGGCGGTAGTGTACGCAGCCGCCGTGGCATCATTGATCAAATTGTCGACATCGAAGATCTTGGCAGGGTCGATTCTCGTTAGGTGCACCGAAGAGGTTCTGCAACTATAGGTCGTCTTCACCAAATAGTGATCGGAGTCGCAGTTAGCTCCTCGATAGGATTTGACGTCTAAGACATTCGAAGCCCATCTCTTGGTGATTAGTAGGTGGTCGATCTGGTTCACGGTGTAATCATCTGGAGATTTCCAGGTCTGCTTATGGATTCGTCGATGAGGGAAACATATAGAACTTATGAACAGATTTCTGCCGCTCGCGAAGTCGATAAGTCGCTGACCCTTGTTGTTGTCTTCATCGTGGAGGCTCTGACTTTCAGTAGTTCCCCTTTCTCATGTTTCCGACTTTGGCGTTAAAGTCTCCCAGGAGCAGCTTAACGTCGTTTGATGGAAGTGAGTCAAAGAGTGTTTCTAGGCGGTTGTAGAATTCGTCCTTACTTATTTTACTTCTGTAGGGACATGCGCATTGATGAACCAGAGACTATGGAAACGGGTTTTGATACAGATCGCACATAGCCGCTGGCTTATAGGTTTGAAGCTAACGTTATCCTTGAGCTGCTTAATCACGATGAATCTACGTCAAACTCCTTGTTGTTGCTTTACCACTCGTAAAAATAGTGTGGGATTTCAAAAATCTCTGGTTCGCTAAATTTGCTTTTGAGCCATTTTGTTTCCTGGATTGCAACTATGCTCAGCTTGTATTTTCCGTTCAATCCCAGGCTTTTGTTTCAGGTTTCTTGACTTGAAGCTTATTTATCGGCATATCGCTAAACCAAGATATGTAGGATTAACCACTGAAGAAAGATGTTGCTTAGGTGGTTGATTTAAATGTTTCCTGTCAGTGTCACCTATCACGTTAAGTAACCTGAGACGCTGAAGATGTTAATACAGCAATCAGGCGCATCAAATGATTTAACTTAGCCGTTAGAAGTTTTACCAGTGCCGCATTAAGCAAGCGCGGGGCCTGTGACAAGAGTCAAGGGTGTTGCCCCATAGATTTGCATTAGGTGCTCATTTCTGAAATACACTGGAACCTCGATTCTAACTAATAAGTTAGAGAATAATAAATAAAACGTGTTCCAAAATTAACCCAAAATTTAACACTTGCATCTATATTTATTAATTAATCTTACCTAAAGTAAAATATCTGAAATTTTTAGCGTATTTATCGTACTTTTTCGATTATCCTGTGTGAAATATTATTTCGTATATTCTATGGATGGTACACTTGGACCGTGACACAATTTTTACAAATGTCTATTCAATTCGAATTTATCCCTCCAATTTTACCATAAAATCATGAGTATGTACTCGGGTCGCGTGTCCTTAATTCATTTAAAAATTAAACTGTAGCCCGACGGAAAAATATTGTCCATCAATGTACTGAAGACTTGAACTATAGCCACTAAACGAGGAATTTGTGTAATGTTTGAATGATCGTATGAAAAAGGGAATTTCGCGATTTTTATTTTACATGGTTTTATACTTTTTTATTATTTTTTAACGACAACAAAGTGGACAACTTATGACAAAAATGCTTGGAAACATCAAAAGAAAACACGACAATCCTCCTCTGTGACCGCCTCGAATTGAAATATGTAGTTTCAAGCAGACTCTACATAGGCTTTGTCGAAACACGCTCAAAAAATATCTGCCGAACCACACGCAACAGTTCATTCGAACCGCGATCAAAAGATCACCATGTTGAATTCACTGAACCATGCAAATTCAATTCCCCTGCTTTCCTTTTTTGTGGTATGGTGAACACCGCGCAAGTTGGCCCGGCTTTAGAAAAACTTAAAACCTGCAATGTAACATTTCATGGTGTAATTTAGTACTGACTTTTGTCCATTTTTCATGACCACTCTTCTACCTTGGCAAAATGTATATTGGTGAAGAGTTTACCTTACTAAAACTAAAGTATAGGCACAGGCAGTAACATCGGCATTTCTTTGGGTTCTTCAGAACAGAACAGACACTCTACCTTTGTCAGATAATAATTCATTGGATACGGTTTTACCAGATTAATTTTAACTTTTTTAACGAAGGATTAAGATTTGTCGTGGCGTGGTTTGTCTTCAAATGATACTCTGCCGAAATTTGAACACTGTACTACCACTGTCTCAATAGTGTCACATTATGTGAGAAAAAATGCACTGCTTCACGAAAATCACCGGTACAATGTAGACTGAGACCACCGAGCTTTATGCAACTTAAGGTCTGCAGCTGCTGTTATTTTAATTAATGACGATTAAAACTCCTTTTTCAAATGTAGTCATAGTTTCTCGCGGACCACTTACGGGTATCTCACGGACCACCTTCGGTACGCGGACCACCTGTTGGGAAACACTGGTCTATAGCCTGAGTGACAAACATTTTTTTAAAGAAAACTAGTACTTTCATATGTCAGAAGCATTCTAGAAGCTGGCAGAACGGCCCCAAGTAAACTTGTTGCGCCACTGGTTTAAGTATACTGAATAGGGTTTTGTATGTAGCATTTTTGACACCTGGTCTCTACAGCTTTGCTGGCACGTATGATATTTTTGTAAAAAAATTATACAATCAAAGATAAAATTCTTCCACATTGATTAAACCCATAAAAAGAAATCGACACGTGTCAAATTACGCGATAAAGATCAGTCATTTTAGGTCGCAAAAAATTGCTCGGCTCTGTTGTTTTGGGATATTGTTGGGATAGATACCAGAAGTATACCACCAAGTTTGCAACTTCGAAAAACCTGTGCTAACCCCGTAACCCTAAAAGAAACCTCAAAATTTTCGGACTTTTTTCAAATTTTTGTTTGTAACTTCTAAAAGGTGCTTCCTACAAGTAAGTCGTCCACTGCACTTTTAAAGCTAAGAAAATCTTTAATTTGAGTGTAACCCCAGCTTTGTAGGTGCCAAGGATCCCAAGATACAGCTCTTTAAAACATGTTTTTTTTTTTTTGTAAAAAGTCCGAAATTGTATTTTAGGAGGTTTGTATGACAGCGCTATGACGTAATGTTCCGATCCCATCCATTCCTAGATATGTTTTGAGGCTTTACTAGGAACACATTTGGGAGAGGTTTGGTTAAGATTGGTTCATAAAGAAAAAAGTTTTTCTTAGAAGAACCTAATTTCCAGAGGTTGGTTTGTATGACAGCCCTATAACGTAGTGTTCCGATTTCATCCGTTCCTAGATATTTTTTGAGGCTTAACCAGGAACATACTTGGGTGAAGTTTGGTTAATATTAGTATATAAAGAAAAAAGTTTTTCTTAGAAGAATAACCTAATTTTCAGGGGCAGACCTATGACCCCATGGTCTGATTCCATTCGTTCCGCTTAGCTGTATATATTGTATATACTGGTTTATAACTTCATGTCACATCTTTCTTTCTTTCTCCGTAGAATGCGCATTTAAGCCGTAAGCCGATATACAGCTCGGAACATGACTGAAATTACAATTTCGAACTTTTTTACAAAAAACAATGTTTAAAGTGCTGTATCTTGGTATCCTTTGCGCCTAAAAAGCTGGTTACACTCAAATTAAAGAAGATGCAGTGCAGTGGACAACTTACTTGTAGAAAATAAAAAAAGTCCGAAAATTTTGAGGTTTTTTGAGGGTCACGGGGTTAGCACAGGTTTTTCGAAGTATCTGGTATCTATCCTAACAATATCCCGAAAACCAGAGCCGAGCAATTTTTTGCGACCTAACGCCTTATATTTCGGTTTATTGACTGGCCTATATCAGAATTTAATTGTTTCACGGACTATATGGCTTTGGATCCTCATAATTATCCTCTAATTACGGGAAGACTTCAACTTACCAGGAGTTGACTGGTCTTCCAATACATGGTCTATTAATAACAATAACTCTAAAAGTCTGGAAATAATAGAATCATTTTCATTTTTAAATTTCAAGCAATTTAATTATCAATATAATATATCTAATAATTTACTTGATTTAATTTTTTCGAATTTGAATTGTGTTTCCGTGTCACGAACGAGTTATCCAATAGTTCCTATTGATTGCTACCACCCGCCCTTAGAAATTGATGTAGTCCTTCCCATTTTAAAAAATAATTCAAAACAAGGTGAGTCATCTACTTTTTTAAATTTCAAAACTGCAGATTATGCACAAATTAATACCGCGTTGGATAATATTGATTGGACGCATTTAGATTCTTTACCATTAGATGATGCAGTAGCGTTTTTCCATAATATTATGAGTAATCTAATTAATGAACATATTCCTTGTATTCACCTTAGTAATGATAAATTTCCTAATTGGTTTTCGGTGGAGCTGAAAAATTTGATCAAAGAAAAGAAAATAGCTCATTTGAATTATAAATCTACACATAGTCTTACATTTTACTCAGATTTTTCCAACTTAAGATCCAAATGCAAGGCACAATCTAAAATTGATTTTCACCGCTTTATTTGCAAATTGGAATCGCAAGTTTCCACTGATGTAAAATACTTTTGGAAGTACATAAATTCTCTCAAAACAGAACATGGGCTTCCAAGCAATTTGTCTCTTAACGGTGTCACAAGCTCAGATCATTCCGTAATTGCTAATCTATTCGCACAAAATTTTTCTAAAGTATACAGTTCTCAAGTTGCTCAGTTCCTTCCTCCTTTGATTACATCGAATAACAACCAAATTAATGTATCAAATCTCACCATCAGCTCTGACTCTATTTTTAATAAAATAATTGAATTGGACATTTCTAAAGGCGCCGGTCCAGATGGTATTCCTCCAATATTGTTAAAAAAATGCGCAGAAAAAATAACATATCCACTTTATGTAATTTTTAACAAATCACTTTCTTCTGGGCACTTTCCGAAACAATGGAACTTAAGCTATATAGTCCCTATACATAAAAGTGGCGATAGAGCTGATATTCAAAATTATCGACCAATTAGCATTATTTCATCAATCCCTAAGTTATTTGATAGCCTCGTAACCGAGCGTTTGACCTCCCTCGTTCGACCACTAATAATTTCTAATCAGCACGGTTTTTGCAGAGGCAAATCCACGGCCACAAATCTTATATCTTATGAAAACTATATTTTTAAATCATTCAAAAATCGATCGCAGGTGCACTCGATATACACAGACTTTAGCAAAGCGTTCGATAAAGTCAATTTTGAAATTTTAATAATTAAACTGAAAAACTTTGGATTTGGTGGACCAATCGTTAATTGGATAGATGACTACATAAGAAACCGTTCTCTGATTGTAAACATCAATCAGTCTTACTCAGATAAGTTTTTTCCAACTTCGGGTGTTCCTCAAGGGTCTCATATTGGTCCTCTTTTATTTTTACTTTTTATTAATGATTTAGCTAATGTTTTCGATGATGTTGAATTTTTATTGTTCGCAGACGACTGCAAAATTTTCAAAGAAATTAATAATTTAAATGATATTTCAATTCTTCAAAATAATCTAAACAAATTTTATTCATATTGCGCCAATAATCTTTTAGAACTTAATTTGTCTAAATGCCAATATATTATATTTAATAGAGGCCGAGCTAATCTTGATAATGTGTATTATTTAAATAATATTCCGCTCAATCAAGTGAGTTTGATAAAAGATCTTGGTATTTTATTTGATTCATCTCTAAATTTTAACGAACATATCAAGGAGATTCCAGAACAAGCACGACGTAATTTAGGATTCATAATAAGAAGCTCATCTGAATTTAGTAACATACACGCGCTTAAGTCATTGTATTTTTCGTTAGTACGAAGTAAATTAGAATACTTATCTATAGTTTGGAATCCTTTTTACTATTGCCACAGTAAAACTATTGAAACAATACAGCATAAATTTCTCAGATATATCGCATATAAGCTTCATATATCCTTTGTTGACATAAATTATTCATATATCCAGAAGCTATTAAATATAAGTTCCCACGTAGAAATTATTTCGATGCAATCTTTTTACATAACTTAATCAATGGAGCTATTGATGCTCCTAACATCCTGTGCGATATTTCATTTAAAATTCCAACTAAAAATACAAGGAAACACGAGCTATTCTATAAACTTACACTTGGATCTAATTACCTATGTAACTCCCCAATTGAACGAATGAAATCAATCGGAAATTTAATTGCTAATTATTGCGACTTTTTCAATACAAATAAATTTGAATTCAAACAAATAGTTTTTAATGTGTTAAAGTAGATTTAAAAAAAAAAAATTTTTTTTTTGTTTACCATATTTTATAGGAACTTTTGAATTACTCGTATTTGCAAATTTTTAATTTTTTTTATTTTATTTTTTTATATGATTGTTATTTTTATTATTTTTTATTAGCAGTAAATTACTTTATATTGAATTATATTCACCGAATTTAATAAGACAGCATAATTGTACAATAATGTAAAAGGACAAATGTCCGTTAAATCATCAATAAATAAATAAATAAGAGGTGCATTGGGAAGTCGCGATATCGGCAAAAAATTCAACCGAATCCATGCAAAGTAGTCATGGAAAAAGACAAACCTTATTGGGTGCCTGTATGACTATATTATATTGAAAACACTACTATACTTTCCACCTTCTGCCACGAGGTTAACCCGGCACTGGCTTTTACCCACTACCGCTACCAGAGGGCGCCTGCGTGGAGGACCCCATGAAAGAAGTATTTTGCCCCTCCCCCCCCCCATCCGTTCATACAAATTGTAGTTTTGAGAGAAAGTATCCGTATCCCATCGTGTATTCTACATACTAATCGTTTTGCTGTTTTTTTTCTTTTTTCTTTTTTAGATTGCATCGTTAAGAAAACAAGTATCGGATCTTCTGGCTAAAAATTCGGAAAATAACGGACGATCGTCCAAATCGGTATCGGTAAGTTTTTTCTTTAAATACGAGTTTACAAATTTGCACAATATTAATAACTATTTCGCTTGCAAAATATTTGACATTGCTCAATTCACAGAAATCGTAATCTGCTGAAGCAGAAATACTATCGACATTTTTTTAATGCTTTTTCTAATGCTAACTTTTTTATATCTTTGAGAATTTTTTTATTTATTTAAGCACACATTTATGGGTGTGAGTACATTGCATATCACATATTTTTTTATTTGTATGGTAACATACAGGAACTTCTAGCATACACGTATATAGCAGTATGTAATATTACCGAGTGGTGTGTTTGGTCTTTCCTTTTTGCCGTATGCCTCTCTTATCGCATATACGACTATCCAGCCAATATTTGCACTTTGATAAGAAACCAAGCCATTCATTCTGTCGTGTTTCGATTTATGACATGCTGTTTGGGTATATAGCCATTTTACGAGTATTATGTGCTTTGTTGAGGGGAAAAACTATATGTATGTAGTTTTTTTACTTTAGTCGATTATTATCCAGCATTTTGCGCTGGATAGTTTTAGGATGAGCGCTAGCAGTAAGTAGGGTTGGCTTAGTTCTATTTTGTATCTAAAATCCGAAAACACCAACCAGACCTGGTGTGGGTAACATCCGGAAATAAGGCTGCGCCACTTCTTTTTATTTTTGGAATATTCACTCTCATTTACGCTTATTGTTTAGTACATAACGCGCTTTTTATCAGCATTTCCACTTGATATCGATCCTAAAGCAAAGATAGTATGTTCATAAATACATACATTCATTTTTCACGTATTCTGTATACTAGATATATGTTTTTTTTCGTTTCATTTCCTCTCCCGATGTTAGAAGAAGATATAGTGCCATTTTCATTGGTAGAAAAGAATCTAATTGAATTTTCGTGTGATCATTTTTCGAATAACACATCAATTTGCTTATCTTTGTTTACATTCAAATTCCATACATGCCTAAAAAATTGGCAATTTAATCTTGAGAAAATTTCTCCGTGACTAGGAGCGCTTTTTAATGAACGCTGGGAAATTGGCGTTAGAAAACCGTCCTCTGTGTTTTGGTTATGTCTGGTGATTGGTGACTTTTGAAGACAGTCCTGCACCGATTTTATTAGAAACTTTATCGGTAATTTTGACTATGAATCATCAAATGATATTTCACGCTGTACGGCGATATACGACAAGATATGGGCGATATTCTCCCGGGTGTTGGGTCGGATCGATCCCTTTGGTTGATGTAATTTTCTAATGTTATCTCAGGTGCTTAGGTAAAGTTAGATCAGAATAGGTACGTTGTGGTACCACTGGGATAATCAAGCTTTAGCCCGTGCCAATATTTTTGTTAACCACTTTTAGGCTCACATCCCGAAGTTTATCCGTATTGTAAAAGTACCTTGAACCGAAAAAACGCCTTCGTTTCTCCGCTAAGGCCGGACAGTGGCAGAGAAAGTGATGTACACTCTCTTCCTCTTCTTTGTCATCATACCACTTCTGCCAAAGTCATTGTAAGGAATTCATAGTCTTCTGGCTAGTTCCTCAATAAGACAATGCCCCGTTATGACTCTTACGACACTACGAATATGTTTTCGGTCTGTCACTTCTCAACAGTTCTTGATGTGATCAACGCTGACTCAAATGATCGAATTGCATCCTGACTGAAAACAAAATACCAGGTTTTACCAATGGCGAGTCCAGTGCCACAGTAGCCTTGTTCAACCTTTCTTCAATGTTGGGCTTCCATCATAGTTCCTTGTCCAAGAAAAGACCAAGAAATTTGGCCTTGTCGGACAACATAAGTTGACAGCTCATCAGCCTAGGGAGGTTAATAGTAGAGATCGTACGCCTTATGTTAAGAGAACGAGCTCCGTTTTGTTTAAATTAACTCAAACACCACTGAAGTGGCGTAACGTACGGTGTTCCATGTGTTCAGTGGAACACGGGCCCCCATAGCCGAAAATACGAGGGTGGTCTGAAAAGTTTCCGACCTCAACTCAAAGATGGCGCCACTCGTCAATAAAAGCTAGTGAATGCAGTTGTGCATCTTTTAGCAGTTACTCACCAAAGTTTCGGCCATTTTGGACGCGCAGTTTTTAGTTGACAGTCGTTTGAGTGAGGCCTGCAAAGTGGGCCTCCGTGGCGTCGATGACCTCCTCATTCGACTGAAATTTCTGCCCGGCGAGTGACTTTTTCAAGTTTGGAAACAAAAAGAAGTCACTCGGGGCGAAATCTGGAGAATACAGTGGATGGGGCAGCAGTTCGTAGCCCAACTCGACCAGTTTGGCGTTGGCGGGCGGAGGTGTGATCCGGTGCGTTATCATGGTGGAAGAGAATTTTTTTCTTTGCCAAGTGGGGCCGTTTTTTCTTCAATTCGGCGTCGAATCGGCCCAATAATTCGGCATAGTACAGCCCTGTGACCGTGTTGCCCTTCTGCAGGTAGCCGATGTGGATCACACCTTGTGAATCCCAGGAAACGCTGGCCATCACCTTTCCGGCCGATGGAGCCGTCTTCGCCTTTTCGGAGCACGTTCGCCCGCTTAAGTCCACTGTTTCGACTGTTCCTTGGTCTCTGGTATGTACCAGTGTATCCAAGTTTCGTCGACTGTCACGAAACAGCGTCAAACACTGCTTTGAAGTGGTCTCACCGTTGCGCTTGTTGTCCGGAGTAAGCAAACGCGGCACACATCGCGCCGACAGCTTTCTCATGCCCGAAATTTCATGCAGGATATGACCCACGCGATCTTTTAAAATGCCTACTGTCTCAGCTATCTCTCGCACCTTCAATCGGCTGTCTGTCAATACGAGATGGTGGATTTTTGTCACGTTATCCTGCGTTCTAACTGTTTTCGGGGCACCTGGACGTGCCTCATCAAAAACCGACGTGCGACCATGTTGAAACTCGTTAAACCAATTTTTGGCGGTCGCCATCGAAGGAGAAGAGTCACCGTACACAGCATCCAAACGCTCTTTGATTTCGCTGCGCGATTTTCCTTCCAAAAACAAGAATCGAATCACCGGCCGATTTTTCTAAAATTGGCGGACACTCCAGCTTTCACACGTGGCCAAAGCAAAACTACGAGTTTGATCCGGCTGAATTTTGGACAGTTGCCGTCTAGAAGAATTTACTACACGATCGTAAATTGCTCTTGCGATACTGACACCATTAGGCGGGGAGGCTGGCAGTGGCGTGCACTTCATATATGCAAATAAGCAGTGCATACCCTTTCATTTAAAAACATTTTTTTCATACAAGTTCATGAAAATAATTACTGATTTCACTGTTAATTCTTTCCTCAATAAATGTACCAGCGCCATCTTTATATAAATAGTGTAGGTTCCACTGACCTCGTTTTTTCGCCGACACTAGAGTATGCTCAATAAGCACCATTTCGCCGTGCTTGTAATCTCCATACGAATTGAAAAATTTCAACTGCAACAATGTTGCAGGTTTATATGGTGAAGAGAAGCACGCCTGCCTTGGCGTTGGCGAGCAAAGTTGACGGACGAACGATGACTATAGCACAAGCGGCGAAAAATGTCGTGATAAGATTTGAGCAAAGGGAACCAAAGCGGAAATAAACAGTAGGTCCCAAAATGTGTCGTTCAGTTTTGGCAAAATGTTTCCATTGTTTGTTTTTTAATATTTAAACAATGTTGAAACAGGAATTTATTATTTTTTGAAAGAGAATGTATTTTACTAATCACAACCAAATTATAATGCACATTTTTGTACGGGGTTGGTTGCATAGCTATGTATGCATTTTGTTAGTCATACACTGTGTAATGTACATATTACAAAAGAAGGTTTGTATGCCTACAGTTTGCATATTTGAGAAAATCAATAAATCTTACAATGCGAATGTTTGTATTTGTTTGATTGATTTAAATAATTTTCAAGCACTGAATGTTAACGTTACAAAGTTTTTTATTATACTTTTTTTAGTGTTTTCTAAAATAAATTAGGCGGTTTTTCCTCATTTTTAGTTATCCTGAGATTACTCAATTACTTAGGAAACACTAACCTTCCTTTTTATTTCGACATATCAAAAAGCGTTTATACTCGTATTTATCTTTTCTTCGGTTTTAATTTTGCATACCCTCCACAAAATGGCTGTGCACGCCACTGGAGGCTGGGTACTTATCAGACTACCCTCGTATAAAAAAATGTTTGTTTTATAGATCCTTGATCTTAGATATTCGCTTTTATAAGGCTGCGGAATCTAAGATAGAAGCGAAACATTCCGAAACTATTTTTTTTTTTTGTAAACGGAGTAGTTTTACTTTAAAATTGACTTCATCTTGCAATAAAACGATCATCAGAGCAGAGCAATCAGTAACTTACAAGGAAAGCTTCTCCCAAGCTTGTTGAAGGGGGATTTTCACAATATCGTTATTTTATGGGCTTTTGTCCACAAGAATATTGAACAGATATAAAAGTTCAACTTGCTTGAAGGCACTTTCGTAAATAGAGCTATTGCGATCCTGTCCATTAAGTGTTTGTATCTCGAAGAAAAATATGTTCACAATATGGACAAAAAGACTGCTGTGGGTCTATTAAGCGAAATATGGTCCAATAAGATCCATTTACAGGAGCTCTGCCATAAATTTGGTTTCAGTCGATTTAACTCCAATGACTGGTGGTAGTTTAACTTGTCGTCAAAGCTCCGCATGTGAGCCAGCCGATGTGATCCTCAATGCTAGGGTTAAATGTCTAGTATAGGATTTGCGTATCGATCAATAAGATTTAATGATAACTAAGCCAAATCCCTTTTTAAACAATTGGCAAATATTAGTAGGCATAGGTGAGTTAAAAAAGGCAGACTAGACTTGGTCGGACAACAGGCGCGTCACCACGCGTTTAGCATCGATGAACGAAATTGATCGTAACCAGTGGCGTATGGCGTGACTTAGGAGTAGAGGCAAGCAGTCTCAAAAGTATGACTCTGCATTCCAAGTATCCCCCAGACATGAGAATGAAATCTTAATTTATATAATAAAAATTACTGCAAACTAAACAAAAAATATTCTGAAGTCTTAGGAAGACGCAAGTTTTGTCTATAGTTTTTTGTATTACATTATTCGTTATTCAAGTATTTACATACATACGAGTACTTACTATGAACTCCGAAAACGTATTTCACCAGAAAGATGTTGTCGAAAAGTTATTAGAACGCATGCTGACACGCTCTTTCTCTATTACTATACATTTTGAAAATCGATATTCTTCCGAACAATTTACTCGTTTTCCTAAAAAAAAATAGCTTTTCCACGTACCAGAAATTACATACACGCATACCTACAAGTAGGCCTGTTCGGTACCGAGATTTCAGTACCGGGTTCCGGTTTTTTTCAATACCCGGTACCACAAGCGGTTTCCCTGACTCAGGTTTTTTTTTTCAGTACCGACGGTTTTTTTAACCATAAGCCGGTTTTTTTGAGTACCGGGTTAAAAACCGACTCAGGTTTTTTCAGTACCGACGGTTTTTTCAACCATGAGCCGGTTTTTTTGAGTACCGGGTAAAAAACCGGTACCAGAAAACCTGAAAAAAACCGGCTCATGGTTGAAGTGAATCGTTCTTTTTAACTCGGTACCAAAAAATCGACTCGTTGGTCGGTTTTTTAACTCGGTACCAAAAAAACCGGGATATCGGTACTTTAGAATATCGGGTCCGGTACCAAGTGAACACCGGTTTTGTACCGGGATCCCGGTTTTTGGAACAGGCCTACCTACAAGCATCAAATTGAATTTTTAAACTAAACTTGAAAAAACCCTGAACCGAAATCGAAAAATTGGTATCAGATAACTTAGTTTTGCTACGAACTGTACACATCAGTCGGAAATTTTTACAATAAGCAATTTAAAATCCACCTCCAACGGCGAATTCATTCTCGCGCTAACTTTCCTCATCCACCCAATCCTCGGGTAAATTTGCTCCACAAACTCTCATCTTTCATACAGGCATTATTTCGCTCTGCTTCTGTCTCGCCGTGGCTAGCGATTGTGAACAATCTCGCTGTGGATTTTTTTCATGAAACAGGTGGGTTGGTGTATTGGGTTTGTTGTAGAGGGCGCATGCTAAAGCAGATTTATATTGCGTATGATTTTATATGTATTATACAAATCGTATGTGCAAGAAAAAAATTCAACAAACAATGTCGCGCTTTCTTGTTTTTTTTATTATGAATTAAAAAGGGAAGCATTGATTCCCTTGCTTCCAAAGACGCCACGCCACTGATCGTAACAGTTGTATTTTTTTTCGCTTCTCTTGAATTTAGCGAAAAAATAGTTAAATAGGCCATGTAGATGATTTTGCAAGTTATTCCGTATAATAATAATGAAAAATTGAACATACTCGTATGTATTGCTAAAGGAGAGGACTTTTATTACTCTTGCTTTTGTGGACTGCGGATTCCGTTATTTCCTAGTTAAAACATTGAACGTAAGGGGCCCCCTTCCAATGCTGAACACAAGAAATTAAGGAAACGTTACGCCACTGAAAATACTTTACCCTTTTGGGTACCCCTACAAGATACCTATAAAAAAACGAAGCATCTAGCAATTTAAATGAGTCTAACGAGAGTGCAGATTGAACCTTCAACATACAGATTCCTAAGTGCTCCTGTTATTGCCCTGGGTGTGACATTATTGAAAGCATCGTCAATATCAAGGAACGCTACCATCGTGTATTTCTTATGATGAAAGTATGCTTAAATATAACTGACTAGCAAGTGTAAAGCTGTATCAACCGATCTTCCTTTACAATATACATCATGTTGTGACATGAAAAATAGGTTTAGAGGGATGATTTTACGAAAATGAGTATCGAATATTCGTTCTAGCCATTTCAGCATAATTGAAGAAAGGCTAATAGGCCGAAGGTCCTTTTGACCTTTCTGGATAGAGCAACTTCTGAGATAGAGATGTAAAAAAAGTAACTAATCGTTACTTCACTAGTCGTTACTCTAAAATGTTGGAAGTAAGGACTACCGAGTACAAAAAGTTATAATTACATATTGTACCGAACAACAAACAAGGACAGTATTCTAGTATGTACCTATGTAATGGGGTACAACCGCAAGCATCGCGCAAGCAAATATTTCACTCTCAGGTAAAAGTGGCAAACCTCGAGCCGGCAGTATCGTCATATTCCTTCGTTCGTGAATGCGGCAGCAGATTATTCGCTTTAGCAGTTACTGTATTCGATAATAATTTTTATCTGGCATTTGGGTTCCGAATGGACTGCTGTGGGTATCGGTGGATGTGTGAGGGAAGTAATATTTGTGGCTACATACAGTCTAGTGCACCCGTGGCCGTTATGACCGACATTTGAGATGGAACCCGCATTTGGATTAAGAATGAATTGCTGTTGGTACCGATGGTTGGGGGGAAACAGGTGAAATTTATGAAGCACGTGTGGATCATGCAGTGGGTTATCGGATGGGGCTGACATCCCAGAATGGTTTATCCGTTTTCTCGGGGAAATACTCGTCCAATCGGCATGGCAGAAACACTTGGATAATTTTGGTTCGCTTATTTTGAAGTTAAAAACAAAAAAAAATATTTGGCGTTTATTTATTTTATTTATTTATTGCTAATTTGAAGTTAAAAACAAAAAAAAATATTTGGCGTTACCCGCCAACAAAATGGTTTCCCTGTTTTCTTGGAGAAATATTGGTCCAATAGGCGCGCAGATTTGATGAGTATTTGCGCAGGAAAGCGGGGTATTCTCTAATTTGAACGCTAAAATACCGCCTCGGATCTGTGACGGATATTTGGAGTCTGCGTCGTTGTGAGGATGACATAAATTTATCATTGTTTCCTTTTTAATGAATTTCTTTGAAAGCAGGAGCGTTTACCGTGACTAGAAGCGCTTTTTAATGGGCGCTAGGGTTACCACCCCGAGTAGGTCTCACGCTCGGCACTTGCAAGAATGCGAGGGGCTTCTTTAAAAAGGATTCCCAATATAAAAGGTTATTTTTTAGGAACTTTCTTTTTGGCAACACTGTTTTTGGCAGCTCACGCGGGTTTCGTGCCTTGTGTTACTGTAAAACATGTTCAATGTGGTCTATATTTTAACCATGAATCGACTTACAAACGAAAAAACCTTGCAGATTATTGAATTTAATTATCAAAATTCATGCTCGGTTAAAGAAAGTGCATCAGTGCATCAGCGACGAAGCTCATTTCTGGTTAAAAGAATACTTCAACAAGCAAAATTGCCATTTTTGGAGTGAAAATCAGCCAGAAGCATTGCAAGAACTGGCAATGCATTCCGAAAAAGTCACTGTTTGGTGTGGATTATGGGTCGGTGGCATCATTGGACCGTACTTTTCCAAAGACAACGAAGGCCGGAATGTGACTACCGTGCGATGATTACGAACTTTTTTTTTTGCCCAAAATGGAAGAGCTGGACTTGACTAACATGTGGTTCCAACAAGACGGTGCCACATGCCACACAGCATGCGATACCAGGGCCCAATTAAGAGGCTAGTTCGGTAAACAGTTTATTTCACGTTTGGGACCGGTCAATTGGCCGCCTAGATCGTGCGGTTTAACGCCTTTAGACTATTTTTTGTGGGGCTATGTTAAGGCTCATGCCTAAAGCGACAAGCCCGCAACGGTTGACGCACTGGAAGCCAATATTGAAGAATTTATTCCTGAGATACCGGCCGATATGTTGGAGAGAGTATGCCAAAATTGGACCCAGCGTAGGAACCATTAGAATGAAAATATGACGCGTTTGCACAATCCATTTTGTTAGAAGGACCAAATCTTGTAAAAATGGAGGTTATTCCCTTAGGGGCCGAGAGCTAGTCATCTCTATTCGCGAGGCGCTATTTTAAAGCAATCCGTAAATTCATATAGAAGAGGTTCATGACAGAATCCAATCATCCCTGTGAGGAGTTATTTAGGAGGTATTTAGCCACTCGTTTTTAGAATTAAAGAATTTGTTTCTCATAAATCACTCGTGGATTTTCTGAACCCCTAATGCGACAATTTTTCCTCTTGCGGAAGCTATCGAGACACGAGACCTAAAGATAATTTTGTCTTCAAAATCGGCATTTTCTTATTGTTTTTCCATGAACCAATTGATGAGTTCTTTTCGTTCTGCATGGTCTGCAGGACTGCAGGCAGGTACTGTGTCAATTGCAGTTTGTACGCGTGAAAATGCAAATCTTTTGTCAAAATTCGCTGCATAGTGGATTTGTAAACACCGAGTTCCTTTGTTTGTTTGAGGTGGTTGGATTTTCAGCAACACTATCACGCACAGCTCCGATATTTTCGTTTAAACGACCTCGACGAACACGTGTTAATGGGTTCACATTACAAACAGACCCACTTTCATTTGAATTTTTTAATTAATCTTCGCATAGTTGCTTCATTTGGGCCATTATGAATACCCTAAATTGAACGCAGCTTGCAAACTGTGGCCGCGAAACTTTCACTATATTGAAAAAAAAAACAATGAGAATGCGATGTTCTTTCTTTTAATAACCTCGTACTGTCATCTGTCAACGATCGAACTGCCATCTATATTTGAGTGTCACAGGTGAAACCTAACAATAGCGCGAATATCCGGCGCTCTACTTGGGGATACCTTTTATAAGTAACAAACCCGAAGTTTCACTATTTATTCGATCTATTGTGGGAAAATGACGAATTACGGAACAATTATTCACAATGCCGAAGTTCCGTATCACTGTCAATGAATCGTTTTTATAATAAATCAGGTAAATCAGTTGTAACTAATTTGTCAATCTTCCAGAGTAACTTAATACTTAATACTATTGCCAAGTAGCCAACATTGAAAACGCAATAAATTTTCAGCATGACTTGGATAGAATCAGTCTGTGGTCTCAATTGAATAATCTTCCTTTAAATGTTGATAAATGTAAAACAATAACTTTTTTCCGTTGTTTCCTTTGAGTTACCAATATTCATTATTCGGAAGGAACTTAATCAAAGTCGATGAAACTTTAGATTTGGGAGTCACATTTTCATCTACACTAAGCTTCTCAACGCATTTATCTATAATAATTGTACCAAGAAAGCTTATAATATCCTAGGATTCATTAACTGAAATTCGGTTCATTTCAGCGATCCATCTACAGCAGACTCTTGTATATTTCATTGGTAAGACCAATTCTTGATCTAGAAAAAGTTCAACACCGTTTTATACGGCATTGGGCTTTTAAATCCGGATCTCCAATAGATCCTTACTCCCATGAATATAATTCAGGCGAGATGGAAGCAAATATACCACCTTTATATAAAAGAAAAGAAGAAATTACATGGATTTATGTTTCCTCCATAGGATAATAAATGGTCAAATTAAAAGTTAAGAGAGCTATTTAGCCTGTATGTCCCAAGTAGACCATTGAGAGACCGCCCAAACCATACGTTTTATATAAACCCCTCTAGAACCAATATTAGTTCTGGAAACATAATAAACACAGTATAGTATAGCATGCAAGTAGACTTGAATTTTTCGGAACACCGTCTAGTAGTTTTTGCAAATTATTGGCACGTTGTTTACATGAATAAAGTGATTATTTGAAAGAATGAATAAATTACACAATTGATTAATTATTAACGATTTTTTAAAATAACTACAATCAATTTTTAGATGTAAGTTATAGTTTAAGTTTTGTAATTATAAAGAGTTATAGATACCCGTTGTCGTGCGCTGTGGCCGTGATCGTTCGGTCGCCACTCTGTGAAATAGAGAATAGAGAAATGAGTTTCCAATCTCGGCACGACTCGTCGCAAGTTTATTATTCAGAAGAAGATGATAAGAAATATTCTTATCGTAGAATAATAACAATGCGACTAGGAAGTGGTATGGCTGACAACCATATCACATACTTCGAATTCAGTTGTCTTTGTAACGTTGATGACTACACACGGTAATCATCAACGCACCATGCTCCACTAGGAGTTACGGTAATGAAGAAGAAGAAGAAATACCCGTTGAGTCTAATAAAATAAAATAAAATAATTTTAGAAGTAGTTTTCCGTTGTATTTTTAAGCCCAACTCATTACGGATATTTTTGTAGTAAAACCCCTTAAATTTTGTCATGTTTTTTGCGTAGTCCCGAAGATTTCAGCGCAGAGTTGGAATGTTATTTCAGCACTGTTGTCCCTTGTTGGTGACCTAATTCCGAGAATCAACCGAGGCCACATAAGGGTTCTTGTTCGTAAAATGGTAAAGAGAAGGGCCCATCCAGCTCATGTGTTCCTTCCTCTCCCACGACACCTTAGTAAGCTAGTTGAGAGTTATTTAATTACCAGTGGCGATTACCTGTAAGGTGTCGTCTTTGGCCATCCTCGGCAATATCGCTTGAAAGGCACTGACCGCTTATATACCGGAGCAAAGATAAAAAGTTTTAGACAAATTTAAATTATTTTTGGATGGCATATACGGGGTGCACTAACTAATCGAAACTAAATTTAGTCCCGCTCGCAACAGATGGCGAGGTGCTTACCAATCCATAATGCCTAGCCAAGCGACTGTCTCTGAAATTTATCCAGGAAGAGCGAAGTCGTCTTGTTACTGGAATGATATCGTTTTCGATCTTCGTTTCGCTACAAAGTTTATATGAAATTCCTGGTTAGAAAAAACGCAAGATTAACAAATTCCAATCATAATATTGCCCAAATAATCGAAATGTCAGAGAAACCATTTCTAAACATCTGCACATTCCACAACCAATTCGAATAAAAAGAAGAAGAAGAAAGTTAATACGCGAACTAGACTAGGACGGTATATTCACCCTATGGAAAAGGTACTATCTCCAAAAATGCTTTAAGATAGTTTAAATTAAGAGCCGGTATATAAGCGCTCACTGAATCAGACCACACCAGCTTTCCATGCTACGTTTTGGATTCGACATCCGATCCGCATCAAAATCCCAGAATCGGATAGCCGGGATACATTCCTGAATGTGTATGTGAAGCCGGCTCAAATTTATAACCCTTTTAAATGGTGGTTGTCAATGGCGTAGATAGCTTTTCGGAGAGGTGGGGGATCATTTTGCAAAATTACTTATACTTTTATGGTTATCAAATGTTGAATTTCAGAATAACAAATTCTGTATTTATTACACTTCAAATTAGTAGTTGCTTGAGTCCTAAAAATATTGCATCGATAATTTTGGCTTTTTATTACTGTCAGTGTTCCAGTATTATTACTGTCAGTGTTCCAGTATTCCAATTTTAGTACAAATTTTTGCTACTGTGATTGGAGTATCAGAGCTTTATAACTTTTCAGAGTCACGGAACACCTAGCATGGATTTAAATAAATCATTTTATACATACTCGTATGTCTAAAAAAAGGGAAATTGTCAAGACGAGAGTTTGTTGGGAATGCCCAGTATATACGGATTAAGTACTTTGCTTTTGTGTTTTTAAATTGAAATTTTCCGATAACTCAGAAATTCGTGGGTAGATATTTCTAAAATTTTTAAACTTGTAGGACACCGTAGCAGCACATATTTGCTATAAATTTCGTCCTAGCTATCAGCCAACTGTTTGAAAATGAAATGTGAGTAGAACTTAAAATTTGGACTGTTAAACATTAGTTCCCGCAAGGGGGTCAGTGTCCTGGTGGCACAGGCCTTTGGTGGGTTGCGACACCACGTACCTGAGCAGCGCAGGGAGGCCCCTGGTATGGTTGATACGCCATGGCGTGGATCTGTACAAACACCGTCGGGCGATGAATTTCCCGAGCTCCCTAGTCATATATGGGTGACACAGCATGGCTGACTTTTTTCCTATTCCTTCGAAAAGTCAGCCATACCAGCTTACACGACGCAGTGCTTCCTCGTAGGGGAGAAACACATTATTAGCGTACGTGTCCAGTCTAGGAGCTGGCGGCTCCGCATAGCCCAAGCCACGAAGGGGCTAGTTAGGGAGAATGGCCTATGCGCCTATACCTAGCTGGTTTGTGGATTGATGACCACACGGCCTGAGTCAAATTGCTGCTTAGTAAACGGACGGGGGCCAGACCTATGTGAACGGTAGCGCTACGAGTCTGTTTTAAGCCGACGAGTAGTAAACAGGCATAACGATCCTGCGGCTGGCAAGCCGAATTCGTTAGGTCTACCGAAAGGGGACCAAGGGAGGATCAAACCTGCTATTGAGAAATCTTTAGCGAATAGTGTACCTCGGGGATGGGCGTGCCCAGGGGACCATGGTCCTTACCCATCTAGGCGTTGGACAAGAGGGGGTTTGTGGTGTTAGACAAGCCGACCAGCTAGAGTCGCATCCCAAGGTGGGGTTCCAAAGGGAGGCATCCCTGCGGAGAACACCCTTCCGGCTATCAGTCGGATAAATCTTGTCGTCCCGCAAGGGAGGGAGGTGATGGCCACCTGGCTCAGGAACTCTCAATGACAAATGCGAGGTAGACGCAGGATGGATGTTAAACATTAGTTTTAAAAAATGGTAGATATGTTTTGATTAACACAAATTTAATCTACTAATTTAGAACCTCGTCACAAACACTGTGAACATGCTTTATTTCTAGTACACACTACTTCTTTTTCCATTTCATACGGTAGCAAGTTGTGAAAGAAAAGCGGTTGAGTCTTTGATGCTGGTCAAATATTTTACAGTTAAGTTGATTTCCGGTACAGTGTAGCAGACTAAGCTTTGGAATTTTAAAACTTAGAAACATTTTTTCGTATGAATTGTTTGCTTCTTGTTGTCAAAAGCTAAAAAATTTGTTTTTATAGAAGATTTGGCTAAAAAGAAATTATCCTGAAATGTTCGATATATCCGTGGTTCTTGCAGTTGGTTCAGTCTTATTAAAAAAAAATTATGTTTTTTCCTTATACTGCAAGTGGTTTTTATTGTTCGGCATACGACCGTTGCGGAAGCAACGTACTTCCTTCTTCAGTGCTAACCTAATCAAAACAAAACAAAAACAAAAATTCAGCTTGCTATATTTTTTACTATGTACCTAATAATTCTTTTCAACATTCGTTGTTTGGAATCATTGTCCTTTTCGATATTTGCATATTGTACCGATAACCAACTGCCAATTAAACCCAAATCAGTAGATAAACTCCAAATTACCTGTGATTAATCAGTCTCCAATAACAATATTTATAACATTTGCATTAAACTACATTAACATTAACTACAACTCGTGCTTCTTCTATGTGAGGTATACTCTTTGTATTAATTCCAACAAAAAAATACACAAACTATGTCTCATCCTGAAACGAACCCTTATCCATTTTACCTTTTATCAGATAAACTGATAACGCTAGCACTTATCGTCGTATATGTACATACAAAATATCATCAACTCAACAAAGTAATATGAAGTGTTACCTTTTTATACCTTTCACTCGTAGAGTAAAGGATATATTAACTTTGTCATGAAGTTTGTAACGCATTGAAGGAAGCATCTCCGACCATATAATATATGTATATATATGATCAGCATGACGAGCTGAGTCGATTGGGCGATGTCCGTCTGTCTGTCTGTCCGTCTGTCCGTCTGTTGCTACGCGTTTTACTCGGCCAGTTTAAAAGCTATCGAGCTGAAATTTTGCACACATGTTTCTTTTTATTGCAGGCAGTTTGTATGTTTGAATCGCTAAAATCGGACCGTGGGGTCATGGGGCTGCCATACAAACCTAACCCCCCCAATTTGGTTTTTCTAAGAAAAACTTTTTCATGTGTTTACTAATTTCAACGAAATTTCACACAAATGTGTTTCTAGTGATAACACAAAACATATGTAAGAATGGATCAAATCGGACCATGGGGTCATGGGGCTGCCATACAAACCTAACCCCCCAAATTAGGTTCTTCTAAGAAAAACTTTTTCATTTGTGCACCAATTTGAACCAAATTTCAAACAAATGTGTTTCTATTGATGCCACAAAATATATGTAAGAATAAATGGAATCAGACTGTGGGGTCATGGGGCTGTCATACAAACCCAGCCCCCAAATTGAGTTTTTCTAAGAAAAACTTTTTTATTTGTCCACGAATTTCAATCAAACCTCATAAAAGTGCATTTCATTTGATGCCACAAAACATGTGTAAAAATGAATGGAATCGGACGATGGCGTCATGGGGCTATCATACAAAGCCAACCCCCTAAATTGAGTTCTTCTACGAACAACTTTTTTATTTGTGCACCACTTTCAACCAAAACTCGTAAAAGTGCACTTCAATTGATGCCATAAATAATCGGACTATGGAGTCATGGGGCTACCATACAAGCCCAACCTCCCCATTTTGGATCTTCTAAGAAACATTTTTTCTACACCAATTTAAAAAAACCTCAATGCGTCTTTATCAAAAAAAAAAAAAGTAAAACAAATGGAATCGTACTATGGGGCCATGCTCCCGCATCCCCCCAATAAAGTTTTCTGAGATATTTTTTTTTATTTTACCACTTATTCCAACCAAACCTCACACAAATATTGTTTTATCGACGCCACAGAATTTGTCAATATCAAATATTATGCGAAAACAGAAGGAAAAGAATGGGGAAGGATTAAATACAAGTCATAGGTTTGCCCCAAAAAACTTTTAGCCCGAGGAGAGTGAAGGGTATTCAAATTTCGGCCGCGCCCGAAATTAGCCTCGGTCTCGTTAGTTATTTCTGGGGCCACGTATCCTCTCCTCTATAGCTTTATCAAAAACCAACATTTGACAACGTTCGTCAATTGATATTACAATATTTTGTTGACTTAATCGATCAACCATCGGGACACGGTGTTATGTTTTGATATCCGATTTTTATAGCCTTCTAGGAGAGATACTCGTTAATATCTTCCCCCTATCCACTGGCTGCTATAGACGATGATCATACAACACGCGTTTTCATCCGATATCCTTAATCACCTTTATCTATCTGCGCCTGTACATTATGCGGACTGCGGATTATTATCTTTGTTGCCATGACAAGGCGTCTCAATTATCATGTGCATATGAGGGATAAAATCGAAATTAGCATAATAAGGGTATAAAAAGGCAAACCACCTGTTCAATTCGATTCATTTGATTCCAAGTCGCGTTTTTGGGTCCCGGGATGTGCTGGTTTCAGAAGTGAAGGTGTTGGATAATATTTTAGTGAATAAATTTGCTTTTTGTAAATCTAAGTGGTATTGTGTTGATTTTTCGCTACAAATTGTTAAAGATGAAAATGATTAGGCAACGATAAGTGGTTCTTTTAATTGGTGTATTTCGGAAGGTGAGACCCACACGATTTTTTTTTTAGTTTTTGTATTTTAATTGCATCTAAACATCTATATAGTTGGTAGCTCAGTGTGTAATTAAATTGAGTTGGCCTAAGCCAAGCGTTTCAGAACATCCCAGTATTTTTGTAGATAGATAAACAAAAAATCCAGTCCAGTATAAAATGTTACAAATACGCATTTGTATTCCTCTTCGTATTAAGATGGTCGAGATGCTAAAATTAATTGATTGAATTTCAACACTGTTTTATGGCAGGACGATTTAAAAAAAAAATTTTTTCCTTTTTCCTCACCTTGTAACATTAAGACCAAAAAATGTAAAAATGTAAATTATATCCTGTAAACCTTAGTAAGTAACCTATCATTTAACTGTTTGAAAGTGGTCAAACCTTTGGGACATTCAAAGTTCATTGTAAAGGTAACAACTGTTCAACAGTCAACACCTACACTAAATCCATATTGAATTAATTTAACACTTTGTGCGGGATGTTTTCATACGCAACAATGCACTCTTAAAATTGTAAATAAAATACACGACGCTTCCTTTTTTTTTGTCACAAAAGACAAATTAAAGTTGTCGCTGATAAGGGTCTCTTCATATAGTGTATATGAGTAACCAACCGATTCCACTGAAGTTTTTTTTATTATCATGACCGACATGTCACAAAAGCTGAAAAAATTGGGAAATACAAAGGTGTTTCTTCCACCTTTCATTTATAAGAGGAAATATGCTATGTGAAAGTGTATCGGGGCGTGTGTGTTAAATGCAACAATTAATAAGAAACCTTTCGTTGCGTCACTATAATGGGCTATATAATAGAGAAGGAGATATTTTTGTCGTAAAATGCACATACACCTATGTACATATTCCATAGTCTCATACATTCTCGTATCGTTTATTTACATACATACTTAAAAAACAGAGAAAATTGATAAATTAAAAAATACATTTATCTAAATGTTTACATTTGCTTATATGAGAACGTGGGTGATATTATTCTTTTCTAGACAATGCACATCGACATCGGCTGTACATAACATTTTGTATAACTTTTATCAAGTTCTTTGAACTGCGAGACCCAACGAAAATATTGTCATTTCATTATGTCGCTTGTCAATAGCAATTCGTCACTGTATTGATCGCGGTTTGAAAATAAGATGTTTAACAAATGATGACGCAAAGTAATTACCCTTTATGGTGGAGTCCGAGTTGATTTGAAATTCTGCGTCTACAGAAAAACTCCACTAATCTAGCGTCACACCGAATTTTTTTGATTAGTTTTAAAAAATATGATAATAATAAATAAGTCACCACCGCAATTTTTCACGGGTAACAATCCAGGGGCAGGCATAACTTTTTTCATCGCCGAGACCAATGCGTTGTTGTTGCTTTTTCATTTGACACATCCAGGTGTTCTTCGGTCTGCCTCTGGCCTTGGGTCCATCAAGTGGAACTTCCATTGATATCGCTTTCTTTGTGGGGTTCTCAGGCGGACGCCGTTGAACATGGCAATACCAATCCATTTGTCGGTCTTCGAGCTTTTCGGTGATTGGTTGGTCTATGGACAAGCTGCCTCGGATGTAGCTACTCTTGATGTGTTCCCTTTTCGTTACACCAACTGACATGCGTAACATTTTCATTTCAGTCGCTGTCATTTGTTTCGCGTAACCTTCATAAATGGTCCAGCATTCTGATCCATACATGAGGGCGGGACGTACAACCGTTTTGTACAACTTGCCCTTCAGCTTCAGTGGCATTTTCTTATCGCAGAAAATTCCAGAGTTCTCCCGCCACGTCATCCACCCAACCTTTGTGCGATGTTTGATGTCATCATCGCATGTATAGCTCCGTTGTTCACCATCGAGCCAAGGTACTTGAACTTGGTACAAGACTTAAGCTGCCCTCCTTTGACGTACATATCTGGTATCGGTGCATCTGGGTCTGAGAATGGGCAGCATAAGAACTCAGTCTTTGTTATACTTACCCTCAGTCCATGCTCCTCCAGAATGTAACACCATTTTGTAAGTGCAGCTTGCAAGGCAACGATGTTTGGGCTACTGAGGACTATATCATCAGCAAAAAGAAGAGATATTTCTAGGCCGTCGGAGACACGTGTAAGTAGCACATGATGATGTTGAAGAGCAACGGACTCAATACACTGCCCTGGTGTACTCCGACATTCACCGGAAATTCTTCTGATTCACCGGCTGTGCATCTAACCTTAGTCGTAGCTCTATCATACATGTCTCGTATCATCCTGACGTATGCCTCAGGGACATTAAGTGCTCTCAAGGCCAACCATATCAGATCACAAGGTACTCTATCGAATGCCTTTTCCAAATCGATGAACACAAAGTGCAAGTCCTTTCGTGCTGCTCTATACTTTTCCATCGCAATACGAATGCACTGAATCGCATCGACTGTAGATCGACCTTCAACAAAGCCGCATTGATTGTCATTCAACCGCACAATCTTTCTCAATCGGTTGCAGACAACTCGCTCGTAGATCTTCAGTGTATTAGGTGTTAACTTCATAGTCCTATAGTTGTTGAGTTTGCGTGAGTCTCCCTTGTTCTTATGGAAAGGAAGAAGAAGAAAACTTTCCCTGAAAGCATCACGCATCGCTTGCCCACCTTTGATTTTGTGAAGAGAACTGTGAGCTAACTAAGCCCAACATTTCGATTTTCAACCAAAATTCCGCAGGGATTTTGTCCGGTCCGACTGCCTTTCCGCGTTTCATCTGATGCATTGCCTCCATCACCTCTTCCTCTGAGATATCTTCAATATTTGTGGTATTCGGCTCAACATCTCGAAAAGCTGCTCGAGAAAATTCTTCATTTAGAAGTTCGTCAAAATACTCTCGCATCCTGCTACAAATTGCCGTATCGTCAATCAGCAACATTCCTTGCGAGTCCTCCACGTACTTTGGCGCCTGTATTTCCCGAGCGTTCCTTCTCCTTTGGGCTGCGACCCTAAATATCCTGGCGTCGTGCTTAGGTCTCTCGCGCAAGGACGGTCCTTCGGTCGCAGTCTGAGTTTCTAATTCTTGGTAGAATTTCTCAGCTGCCTTCGCCTTTGCTTGAGCTACCAAGCGCTTTACGTTTTTCCGGCAGTGCATATAATTTTCGCGAAGTTAAACCCGTTCGGTTTCACTGCTTGACTCACATTTCGTCCATGCCTTAAATGCGTTCGGTTTGGCTTTCACTGCTTCCTTAGTTTCGGTGTTCTTTCTTCGTGTGGAGTGGACCTTTCGAAACTCCAAGTGTCTTTTCCGCCTCACGTACTGACATGTCAGCGAAACTATTCCACATTTGTGTTGGACTGTGCTCGGTGCAGTTTGTGTTTTTTTGAAACCACTCCGTCATTTTATCAATGAATGGAGTTACTACAGGTTCAAAGTTGTCGTTTGTGAGATTGTGCCACTTGATTTTTTCGACAGGCTTGGGAGTTCTTCTATTTCTTGCTCCTCCTACTTTCAAAATAAATTCTGACAGGAGCAAACGATGTTGGCTAACGACAGATTCACCCAAGATCACCCTGCAGTCTTTTACCCACCTTCTCATAAAATCGAAGCAGAGGTGGTAATCGATCTGCGTTACATGTTTCCTGTCTCCGTGTCCACTACTGTAGGTGATCAGGTGTCTCTCGTTTTTCACAAACCATGTATTTAGGATGACCAAACCGTGCGATCTGCACATGGTCAGAATAGCTTCACCTTCGTCATTTCTGACCGTTGAAGGGCTACCCTTTCCACCATGGCAATCCTCGTAATCATAATTTGATTCACCCACATGGCCATTTAGATCTCCTCCCAAGAACACCAATTCGGTATCTGGAATGGTCTGAATCAGGGTGTCAACGTCGTTCCAAAAGGCCTCTTTTTCTTCTGGTGGCAGTCCCACTTGGGGAGCGTAGGCACTTATTACGTTCCACACCCTTCCGCAGATAACCAATTTGATGCTGATCAAGCGATCACTTCTCTTCGCGACACTTATTATGCTGCCAAGCAAAGACGACTCCAGAACAATGCCAACTCCGTTTCTTTGATTTGTGATTCCATAGTAGTACAGTTTGTACTTCTTGGAATTCGTAAGAAACCGGGCTCTGTCGATATGGGTATTTCGCCACTTCGTCTCCTGCACGCACATAATGTATATCCCCCTCCGCTTCATGATATCCTCAATCTCCTCGCTCTTCGACGTCATGGAACCTACATTCCAGGTTGTAACCCTCAGCTTCTCCACAGTGTAGTTGGACTGCCTTATAGTGCTCGCCCCCGGAAACCGTCGAGCTCTGGCGCGAACTAAGTTCGCCCCGGGATCACTCAACCGCATAGAAGTAGTGACCGGCGGGGTAGTGCTTATATTTGCGTGAATTTCCATAAGGCCTTCCATTCTTTTACACCTTTTGGAGAAAGGTTGTGTTTTTGGCACTAGTGTGTGGAAAGAAGTAAATTTATGGACTTTACTTTTACGTCCGCCGGCTATCTCCAGACACGAATTTGAATTTATATTTGCCAGTTTTTCAACCAACTTCTGGAATTGAGTCTGGAAGTCTGAGTTAATTTCCAATGAAGTCCTTGGGCCGTTTGACATAATTTAAGGATCGGATTGAAGTATAGCAAGTGAATATTGCAGAAAGTGTTTCAATAGAAATTTTACAGAAATAAATTTAAGTTTGCAAATACTTAGATATCGGCTGTAATTACGAAGATACCAGAACAAGGATATCATAGTTGCTAAAATGTAAATTGCTTAAAATTTCCGATTTGGTCACTCGGAAAATACATTCCAAATCAATGGGATAGTTCCACTTGAAAAACGGCTGCCTGGCAGGAAGTGTTAACGGTATTTTCTTGAAACTTGGTGACAATATCTTCAGTAGCCTGCTTGTTCTTTTAATAGCACAAGGTCTCAAAATAGGAGTCCCAGTAGGAATTCTTACGAAAATTCTTAAAAACAGGACAAAGGTGAAAGTCATTAGGATATGTAGTTCCAGAGGAAATACAACAACAAATAATGGTTTAAAACATTATTTTATTCTGGAAAATGTGGCTATTAATGCGCAGAACTTCCTTTAAGTGATTTGAGCTCAAAAAGTCAATCTGAGATAGAATCGTATAGGGTTTGAAGGTAATTTAAGTTAATCTCATCCCAAGCTCCCCTAATCGCTCTTCAGTGTTGTTAAACTATCGTCTAATGGTATAGATCTTCCTTGTCAACCATCTCACAAACATTGTTGATGATATTTAGATCTGGGGAGTATAGTGGTAATTTCATAACATTGATGGATTGATCTCGAAACCAATCTGGAGTCTCGAATCTGCGCAAACCTTAGATACAGGTATACTGAGGTAAATACGCCTTTCAATCGAGCATAAAAACAACCGGGTATTTGGAAAGACCTTCATGTAAGGAGAATCAAATTAAACAAAAACGAAGTGATACCCTTCACTCTCCTCGGGCTAATACTTTCTCGGATTTCACTATGACTTGTATATGAGCCCCCTCCTTCCGCTTTCACATGAAATCGATAAAACAATATCTGTGTGAGCTTTGGTTTGAGTAATTGCACAAGAAATCTTAGAAAACCCTTTTTGGGGAAGGAGGTGCTATGGTAGCCCCATAATCTCATATTTGGATTCCATGTATTTTTCCAAATGTTTTATGGCATCGATAGAAACAAATTTGTATGAGGTTTGGTTTGAATTGGTGCACAAATAATAACGTTTTTCTTAAACCAAATTGGGGGGTTTGGGTTTGTAAATCGCACCCCCATGACACCATGGTCCGATTCCACCGATGTTTACGTATGTTTTTTGTGGTATCAATTGAAATATTAGTTGAAATTGGCGCAAAAATAAGAAGAACCTAATTTGGCGGTTGAATTTGTATGGCAGCCCAACGTCCGATTGCATCCATTTTAACATACACTGCATGTCATAACTATAAAATAAAATAAATAACAGGCGCGACAATCCAACATTGGACTAAGGCCGCAGGATGTGTTAGTGACATCCCATTTCCAAGATCTTATCTGCTTTTTGTTGAGGTAATGAGATCAGCATCACGCTCAGCAGTGTTATTTATCCCCATAATTATCCTTGGAAATTGAAAGAGAGCACAGTTATTCCACATAATAGAAACTTAAGGGTTATTAAAAAGGCAAATTATTTCACAGAATATATAATATTTCCTTTTATTGGAAACTATTATTCTTCTATAAAGAAAAACTTAGTTTTCGGTCCGTCATAACTGTAGCCGCACTTGAAGTTAGTATGGAAAAAAACTGCTTAAAAAGCAGAAATTGAGGAAATTAATAACGGGAAGAATCCTTTTCAAATAAAATTGACTTACAGAGATTGTTTTCTTTATTTTTCACGAAATAATTTTAACAATTTTTCGAGTTTTTTGCTTATTGACATCTCAGTATTGATAACCGCTTCTCTTATACAGAAACTCTTTGAAATTGCATTGTTTTTTTTTCTTTAAGAATTTGACCTAATAATGTTTCTGAAAGATTTCCTGTTTAATTTGCATCAATGAGGGGGCAACTCCGTAACATTTCTAACATTGGAACCTTCTTGAAGTGCTATGATTGATTAGAGATGATGCAATCTTTTGCTTGCAAAATTCGTTGTGTCATGTTTCCTGTGTTAAAACGGAAAAAATTTATGGTCAGGATATTCCGGAGAAGTTTTAGGTGTATTAGAGGTGAATACATCAACTTTTACATAGAAATACAACCAAAATACTATTAAGGAACTCTGTCCAAAATTTGTATTAAGATCTATGAAAATCCGGCAAGTGTTCATTAAAAGTATTGGCCAGGATAGTCTGCCTATGGAACAGCTGATTTCGTCACCAGCAGCACAGGAAAAATTTCTTAAGATTGCTTCCATTTTATACATAAGATACGGCACATAATGGATTTAGTAGCAAGAGATTGCATTAACTCTCACCTGTCGTAGTACTTAAAGTGTTTTCCAATGTTACAAATCTTAGAAAACGGGCCTCACATTGACTCAAATTAGACAAAAACCTTAGAGAAACATTATTACGTAAAATTTATAAAAAAAAAATAAGATTTCGAAGAGTTTTCTATTTAAACGCAGCGGTAAACAAAGCGAAGAGGTTAATAAGCAAAACACTCAGCTTTTGTCATACTAATTCCAAGTGCGGCTATAGTTATGACAGATTGGAAATTTAGTTTTTTCTTTACAGAAAAGTAACGGTTTGAAATAAAAGGAGACTTTTTGTGAATTTGTTTGGCTTTTTAATATTCCTTATGTTGAATAACTGTGCTTTCTTTCAATTGCCAAGGATCAGTGGGTCTTATGGTGCGGCTATAGTTATGATAGGCAGTGTATGTTCTGTGGCATCAATAGAATTAGTTTTGATTGAAATTGGTGCACATTATAACGATAAATTCTTAGAAGAACCTTATTTGGGAGATTGAGTTTGTAGCCCCATGACCTTATCGTTAGATTCCATCCATTTTTCCATATGTTGTGACCTCAATAAGGGAAGTTTGGTTAATATTAGTTCATAAATAAAAAGTTTTTCTCAGAAGAATTTAGTTTGGGGGGCTAGGTTTGTATGGCATCCCATGTCCGGTGATTCAAACATACAAACAGCCTGCAGCAATAATAAGCAAGTGTGCAAAATCTCAGGTTGTTAGCTTTTATACCCGCCGAATAAAACGCGTCGCTACAGACAGACAGAGGGACATCGCCCACTCGACTCTCCAATTCATACTGATCAATACACTTCAATGCGTTTTCACTCCTAGAGCGAAGGGTATGAAAACCAAGATCACGGCTGAAAAGAAAAGAAATGCGCTTGCTCTTTTTTCGCTAGCATATGACGTGGAAATGAGAACGGGGACTCTTTGTTTTTTTAAATGGAACAAAAATAATTTAGAAGGCCCAGATTATTGCAGTTATTATTTGCACGATCTACGGAACAATGAGGAAAAATTGTATATATAGTCCGAACAAGAAGTACATATAGGTAATTATGATGTGGGGAGCCTAATCTCCCAATATGGCACTTTTGAGTTCGACCATGAACGTAGAGTGCTATAAAGGCGTACTTTAAAAGTCGTTTACCAACCTATTTAAACTTTTTAAGTCGACGATCTAGCAGGAAAGCTCTCATTGTGAATGGCTACGTTGTGAAATGGGGAATGTTGAGGCTTGTTCTGCTATCCGTCATAAGGAGAACTTTAAATTTTCGGATATTGTCCGTTCTATGGTGGATGGTAAGGTGAGCGTCGCTAGTATCGATAAAAAGAAGATGAAATTCTTTTTTTTGCGCACAATTGGATGCAACATGTAAACTCTACATTAGAAGCTTTTCAGGCATGTTCTGCTATCCGCTTTAATAGGGGGAACTTTTGTGTTTCCGATATTTTCCGCTATATGTCCGCTATATGGCGGACGGTAAGATAAGTGTCGCTAGTGTCGATAACAAGAACAAGAAAATTCTTCTTGCGAAGCTGATAGCGTAATGTTCCGCTTTTCATTTTAAAATGTAATTTTAGCTAGTCATTGGAAAACGTACTAAAATTGATTGGGATTGCATACATTTAGGCGAGTTTTTAAAAGCTCATTAAAACTGAATAGCAAAATCATAATTTGCAGCCCTCCTGATGACTTAATCCAAGATTTGATTTCAGTTTCAGAAACTGCGTAAAATTTCACAAAAACTGAAGTTTTTCCTGTTGCCAACATGATCGCGACTTTTAAGATACAGTTACTCAAACTCACTTAATAGAAATTTTAAAATAGATTTTCATCGAAAATTCAAACAGTAATTTCATAAGGGTGCTTTATACGTACAACTCTGCAAAGTTGATAAAAGTTGCTTCAACATATTGGCTTTGCAACGGTATATCACTTTTCATATTTACATTACGGGATTTTGGAATTACACATATTGAATGTAAAAAAACCAGGTAATTATTTTGTTATCGGATTATTTAAACTGAAATTTTATTCATTTATTTTTTATATTTTACTATCGCAATTTTGAAAATTTGTTAAATAAAAATGAAAATAAAGTTTTGAATATGAGAAAGAACCAATAACCTAAAAATATTAACTAATGATTAAATGGGTCTGTTTGATGAATTGGAATAATGCTGCTGGAATTGGTCTCCTCCATTTTGTATGCAGACTCGACACCTTCGGCGCATGGAAGAAACATCCCGAAGGATTTCAGGAGGGGTTTCCTTAATGTTATCACAAGCATCATTAATTAGCTGCAGCAGCTGTTCCCGGGAGGTAATCGGCTCGGAATAGACATTGTTTTTTAAGTTGCCCCATAAATAAAAATCTTGGGGAGTAAGGTCGGGACTTCTCGCAGGCCACGCAACTGTCCCAATTCTGCCAATCCACTTTCCGGGAATATTCTTGGATATGTCTCGCATTATGAGCGGGCACCCGTATATCTGCCATAAATAGCAAATATTACATTTTAACTGTTATAAGTACCGTTGCATTTGCCAAACAATGTACCAAATTTCAAATATCTTACAGTTCTGGTCAAAATAATGTAGCGAGATTCTAACCCGAATTTATAATAATTGCCTTTGTATGTCTTTTTTCGAGTCAAGGGAAAATTGTTAACGACTCCACTGAAGCCATGATTTTTACCATTGCGTGTTTACCTAAAATTCTGCAATGTAAATAAGAAAAGTGATACACCGTTGGAAAGCCAACATGTTGAAGCAACTTTTATCAACTTTGCAGAATTGTACGTATAAAGCACCGTTATGCAATTACTGTTTGAATTTTCGATGAAAAATCTATTTTAAAATTTCTGTTAAGTTTGAGTAACTGTATCTTGAAAGTGCCGATAATGTTGGCAACAGGAAAAAAACTTCAGTTTTTGTGAAATTTTATGTAGTTTCTGAAACTGAAATCAACCCTTACAGTATCAACCTTTACAGTATTGACCACCCAATGCGGGACACCCTGTATGTATACTTTTATATGGTCGGAGATGCTTCCTTGAATGCGTTACAAACTTCATGACAAAATTAATACCCTGTCACTCTATGAGCGAAAGTTATAAATAATTAGTTTTTGACATTGCAAAATGTGGCGGAGAAACCATTTTTGTTGTTATCATTCTTGGGGTGCCGAATCCTTCCTGAGCTTCTCACCAGAATTTCGTTTTTGGCCCCTCACTCAGAAGCTGTACATATCTGAGAATGGAGAGGGCTGAACGTAATAACGTTTGTAATGGATATAGATAATCGCTACCTTAGTATAATCGGATCAGACGTTTAAAACGGAAGAGTTGGAGGTACATTGCAAAGGCATTCAGTTGTTACCATAAACGGCTCGTATCAATAAGGCCTTATGAAAAGAGCATAACAACGGCAATTAGCTCAATAAGCAGGACGGATCCTTTAAGTTTGTAATAGCTGCTAAATACTCACTTCCCCTCCTTTATTCGAGCTTACCCCTGTTTGTTTTCCTATCAACTGAACATAGGCGCCCTTTTAGTAGGCGCAAATGCCTTTCTCCAGTGAAAGAAGGGTATTCAAGCCCTTCAAGTCCCCGGTGCTTATGGAATTTTTCCCGCAGGTATTAATCTTTCGTCTTTTCTTCTAAAAACCATTAAAAGGTTTTTAGATCTTCACATTAGAAATCTTATTTGTAAAAAACCCATAAATTGTATAGGAGGGTATATTATTTTTGTTACGCCGATATGTGTATGTAACACCACAAAAAAGTCAGGATCGGTCACTGATTCGAATAAGCCATGTCTGTATGTCCGTGTGTCTGTCTGATCGCACGATAACTAGATGCAATGATTTCAGGGCACAATCTTTGCGTATCGTTGGGTGAAACTTAAATAAGTTTCAACGATTTTAAAGGTTGCCCGCAAGGTAGAGTACTATATCCACTTCTTTTTCTTTAGTAATTTATCGTTGATGAGTTCGCAACTTTCTGAATATCAAGGTAACGGTTACGCCGATGGTACAACTCGGCGATGTGTGTCATCCAGCAAAGAGGTACCTATAGAAATAAGCTGATATATTACCGCCAGTAAGACCATTTTGCCATGGAGCGTAATAGAGGAGCAAGGAAGAAGAGGCGCAGATTCTATAGTAATAGGTTGAAAATACACATATGTATTTACATTTCATTATACCCTTCGCTTATTAAGCGAAAAGGGTATATTAAGGGGGTCGTGTGGCTGCCATACAAACCTAGCCCCAAAATTAGGTTCTTCTTATAAAAACTTTTTTATTTATGCACCATTTTCAATCAAATTTCACACAAATGTGTTTTCATTGCTGACACACAACATATGTAAAAATCTATCAAATCCCACAATGGAGTCGTGGGGCTGCCATACAAACCTAGTCCCCCAAATTAGGTTCTTCTAAGAAAAACTTTTTTATTTTCTTATCGATTTCAATCAAATTTCGCACAAATGTGTTTCTACAAAACATATATAAGAATGGACCAAATCGGACCATGGGGTCATGGGGCTGTCATACAAACCTAGCTCCCCAAATTAAGTTCTTCTAAGAATTTTTTTTTATTTATACACCAATTTCAGCCAAACTTCACACAAATGTGTTTCTCTTGATGACACAAAACATATGTATGAATAGATGGAGTCGGACCATGTGGTCATGGGGCTACCATACAAACCTAGCCCCGAAATCACAACATTTGCTCAACAATTTCAATCAAACCTCAGAAAATTATGTTTCTATTGATGTCACATAACAAACGTGAAAATAAATGAAATCGGACTATGGGGTCGTGGGGCTGCCATACAAACTTAACCCCCAAAATTAGGTTCTTCTAAAAAAACTTTTTTATTTGGACACAAATTTCAACCAAACCTCATGGAAAATTAGGTTCTTCGAAGAAAAACTTTTTTATTTGTCCACCAATTTCAACCAAATCTCATAGAAATATGTTTTAATTGATGCCACAAACATACGTAAAAATTGATGGAAAGGCCATGCGTTCATAGGGCTGCCGAAACCTCCCCCTCCCCCCCCCCCTCCTTTTTTTTGGTTCTTCTAAGAAAACCACGTCCCCCGCTTCTCCCAATAATCTTCGCCACGGCACTTATGTGAAAATTCAAGGAAAAGCATGGAAGCGGGGAGGACTGAACACAAGTCATAGGTACGCCCGAAAGAACTTTTAGCCCGAGGGGAGCGAAGGGTATCCAGATTTCGGCCGCGCCCGAAATTAGCCTCGGTCTCGTTTTTACTTTCGTTTGATTTTGGGATATTACAAAGCGGTATCTTTTGAACTTTGAACAGGCGGAATGATCAAAAGGAGGAAAACTGTGTATCGTAGAAGACGTCGCTCCTTACTTCAAATAATACTGGTCTTGCTCCTTGCACCATTTAGAATTAACGTATAGGATTTTGGAAGTGAAGTACTATACCTTAATATGGAAATAGATATCTTTTATACTTTCTTAGTCATGCGAGAAAAGTTATTGGCATCATCCACACGATTAGGTTTTGTCAACAGCATGGAATATTATGAAAAACATTAAAAAAGGCAACTACAAACGTTCAAACATAAAGATCGAGCGTACATTTCAAACCAGCATAGCATACGCATTTCTTGTTTGCCTCCATGCATATTCTCAATTAGTAATGATCGTAAAATTGCATTCTACCATAAAAGAGTCGACCGTGTAGAATTAGAATACTTATGTCTATGTGAATATTGTTTCTTACGGGCTATACGACTATTGTGAACTGTTTGCACTTGCTAAACTGCAATGATCCGAGCGAACGTTCTTATGCATTGCTAGCAGGATTTAATTGCATACTTGCACTCGATTTCTTTATTGTTTCAGAGTAATAAAATGTGGAGAGAAAAATTATGTCACATAATATGTTTGCCTGTCAATCTGTGCATTTTATGATTGATTTATATTATACTTTGGCAGTTATTAAGAGCTTAACTGTGACTAAAGTTGCCTTGCCTTTAATACGAGTATATCCAGATGGACATAGGAAAAAAGTTCTACGTCGAGTTATTGCCCTTACGATTCAGTGTGTGCACTTCGATTTGTTTAGCCAAGAGAAATTCAAATGCTATTAACGTAACCTATTTTCCATTTTCAGGACAAATTCAACATTTTCTCAACACAAATTAACTATACATCAAATAAAATTAACGATTTCTCAAATGAAATTAACGTTTTAACAAATAACATTTACGATTTCGCAAAAGAAATTAAAGCTTTAACAAGTCAAATTAATCATTCAGCAAATCACTTGTGGTCTGGCTGGTCGAGCGGTTAGTGCGCGCACCTTCGGTGCACAGGGTCATGAGTTCGAATCTCACCGTGTTCCATTGTGTTTTTCGAACTCACGAGCTTGTGACAGACTATGATCTCACTCAGATGTTAAACGAGTACCCATTTATGGGGATATATAACACTGCTGAGCGTGATGCTGATCTCATTACCTCATCAAAAAGCAGATAAGATCTTGGAAATAGGATGTCACTAACACATCCTGCGGCCTTAGTCCAATGTTGGATTGTCGCGCCTGTTATTTATTTAAATCACTTGTCATTGTCAAATCGTATGGTTTTTATCCGAATGAGCTGATTTTCGATGGGTGGGGTAAAGACCCCCCTTTCCCATTTTTTTAAGGTTCCCGACCTCCAATCGGTTGGAATTTTTTTTCCCATAATCTGGAGGCCGTCACCAACCATCCTGCAAAAATCCCGCGATGTCGAGACTAATATGCCACATGAGAGGTTTGTTTATGATTTGTCCATAAAGATTTCGTTAGAAGAATCTGCTTATGAGGGCGGGGTTTCAATAACAGCACCATGACTCCATAGTGTAGTTTTATCCATCTTCTTCTCAGTACCGTATAGCCTCATGTGGGGTCATGGTGCGTTAACTCAGCCGTTTATAGGCAATTTCGAGCCAACGTTACATTGCATATAATTTCGGAGTGTATATCCTTCTATATATAAAAATGCTAACTTCGGAAATGGAAAAATCTGATGAATGTTCTGATTGGATACGATGAATCCCGAATGTCGATAAGTATAGCATGCAGACGTTGGCTGTGGCAGGGCAGGGGCGTGGGGGGGGGGGGGGGGTTAGGGGTTGACGAGCGTAGCGAGAAGGGGGCGAAGCCCCCTAGTAATGTTAAAAATAACAGGCGCGACAATCCAACATTGGACTAAGGTCGCAGGATGTGTTAGTGACATCCTATTTCCAAGATCTTAACTGCTGTTTTGTTGAGGTAATGAGATCAGCATCACGCTCAGCAGTGTTATTTATCCCCATAAATGAGTACTCGTTTAACATCTGAGTGAGATCATAGTCCGTCACAAGCTCGTGAGTTCGAAAAACACCATGATCCACGGTTAAATTCGAACTCATGACCCTGTGCACCGAAGGTGCGCGCACTAACTGCTAGACCAGCCAGACTACAATATAATGTTGCAAGCACTATATATTTCCTATCCGGACATGTACGGAAATTTTGGACCACGCCGAAATTCGGAAATTTTCCGCACCTCTAGAATACTACACGGCTGAAAATTTTGGTGTAATTTTTATAAAAGCATATATTCATACATTTCCATATAAAAACTTTATCAAAACTACACCAACGGACCTTATAAAAAGTATAAGTGAACTATATTAAAAGTATAAGTATTCTTGGTAAAAAATTTACTCTTTAATAGTATAAAATTGATACGCAAATTTATACATACAACATCCGGCAATGTAAATAGGCGCGTGTACAAAATTTTAGGCTGAATAGCTTTTATAACTGAGAAAAACGCGTTGTAACTGACGAAGAGACAGATAGATAGACGGTCATCACCCAATCTACTCCCATTGTCATACTGATCCAAACTGAAGGGGCCGCCTGGATGTGAAAAGCAGCGCTTCGTTGTCTGCACAGACGCGGAGTCACAGGTCAACGAGCCTGGGGTGTGCATGCCCGAATTCGACGTAAGGCTTAACCAATAGGGGGCCGAAGGAGGATCACACCTGCTATGGAGAAGTCCATAGCGAATAGTGTACTACGGGGATGGGTGTGCCCAGGGGACCATGGTCCTTGACCATCAAGGTGTTGGACTCGTAGTGGCTGGAGGTTGTTACCCAAGTCATCCAGCTAGTGATGCAATCCCGGGGTTGGATTCCGGATGGTGTGTGCATGCGCCTGATGGAGAAATCTCCGTCTGACAACAACACCTTGTCAGTAAAAAGCCGAAGGTCCAAACTTTTTAGCGGGACCGGGAGATAAAGGCCGAAAGGCTCCTTAGTTATGTACTCCCATGACTTACGGGAGGAAAGTCACTAAAGGCCAAACACGATTATGGTGTCCTCTGGTGGGGGAGTGCATCGTATGGTAAATCGTGTGAGCTTCGGAGTTGACGGCTTCGCATGACCCGAGTCCTGAAGGGGCTAGTTAGGGAGAACGGCCTTGGTGGTAAATGCCTACGCGCCTATATCTAACTAGTTTGTGGATTGATGACCACACTGTCCGAGTCGCATTGCTGACTAGTAAACTGAATGGGCCACCTGGATGTGAAAAGCAGCGATACGAGTCTACACAGGCTCGTAGTCACAGGTCCAACGAGCCTGGGATGTGCACATCTGAATTCTGACGTGAGGCTTAACCAATAGGGGGCCGAAGGAGGATCACACCTGCTATAGCGAATAGTGAACTACGGGGATGGGTGTGCCCAGGGGACCATGGCACTTTCCCATCAAGGACTTGTCTTCGTAGTGGCTGGAGGTTGTTACCCAAGTCATCCAGCTAGTGATGCAACCCCGGGGTTGGGCTCCTGAAGGTGAGTGCATTCGACGGATGGAGAAATCCCCATCTGACAATAAGACCTTGTCAGTAAAAAGCCGAAGGTCTAAACATTTAGCGGGACCGGGAGATAAGGCCGAAAGGCTAGGTGCTCCCCTGACGGTATACCTCGTAGATGGTTTGCTTGTCATACTGATCAATTATAGTCTGAGATGATTTCTTCAATGCGTTACAAACTTCATGACAAAGTTAATATACCCTTTCACTCATAAAATGAAGGGTAAAAACGTGGTATGTACATAAACAAATTAAATCCAACCATTAAATTGGGCAAAATTGCACCATTGTTATTTTGGAATTTATTGATAAAGATGAAATATTTGTACTTTTTTATAAACTAAATAATATATTTCAATATTGAAACCAATTTACGCAGAATGATCAAACGACCAAATATTGATCTCCTTACAGTGGAATTGGAACGGGCAAGTTTCATGGACGCCTCAAGCACCACAAGGGCTGCTCTTGTCGATTGCTGCGTTTGTATGGGTTTCGACTAAAGTTTGATATGCGGGAAGTGTGTAAAGTGTGCCTCCTGTGTCCGAATTAAATGCCTCAGAAAGCAGTGCTGATCGGTGTGTAATTTATTCCTAACGGTTTGGTCACACCAGAATGACTCTCGCACTTCTGGCACCAGCTTCAAATGATCAGAAAAGGAATTTGTGTCAAAACTAAACTGAAACCGAAAAGTGGAAATTACTCATTTCATACCTTGTGTTACAAAAAGCACGTTTAAGCACACTCTTAAAGTCAACAACACATCTGTCTTCGTCGTTACTGTCAACTTACTCTGGCGAATATAACGGTACTCATTTGCAACCAGTTGCAGGAACACTATCTGTATCTGGCTGGCCGCAACTGCCCGTAAATTCGTTATGTACTCTTAGGGGGGCCCTAAGATTTGATCAGTTCAAAATCAGTCGTGACTGACTCGAATTAACCACCGAAAGCACAACCCCCTCTAGTTCAAATCCAGGAACTAGAAAACTCTCATACACATGCAACTCTCATTGACATGCAATCATAGGCTTGAGAAGATTGCAAATTTACATTGCGTTAAAGAAAAATCGGACGGTTTCGCGACAAACTTTACACGATAAATATTTGTTCCCGGTCGATTTGCGTCGCCAGAAGTTAATATGTTAGACACCAAAAGGTTGTGAGAACAGTGAAATTAAAAAAAGTGCGAGAAATATTTAGTTTTAGTGGATTTTCTCGTGTTTGAAACCCGGACGGCACAATTTCCCCGTACATTTGTACACCATTTTGTCGTTTTTACAAAGGCAATCATAGGCTGATTTCCCCAGTTTCTCTTGCTGCTTCCCGCCTTTCTAATATAGGTAGCTTTGACCGAAAGGTTAAAGATATAGACACATCTTTTATGTTGATTGAGTGGCATTCCAACGAGGGGTTTATCGCCCTGTTTCGACTTATTTTTTTAAGGACTGTGCTAAATTTGCGTTGAAAATAGTTGTGGATTTTTTAAAAAATGAGCTAGTAGTACGCTTGCTGAACATTCGGTATCTGACTTATGTTTTGATGATACCTACCTACCACAAGAAAATTAAAAAAGAAAATCCAAAAGGATTTAGTAATCACTTGGATTCATTGACAACTGTTAACATACTTTAAGTGTTGAATCCTCTCAAGCTTAGCAATCAATGCCACAAATTTTGTAAATTTAAAATTGTGGTAAATTTGAAATTGTTAGTGGTAGAAGGGTAGTTTGTCAACGACCACAATGAAAAACTAGGGGGCTTCGCCCCCTGCTCGCTTCGCTCGCCAACCCCGGGGCCGAGACTAATTTCGGGCGCGGCCGAAATTTAGATACCCTTCGCTTGGACTAATAGTATTTTCGGGCGTACCTATGACTTGTATTTAATCTCCTCATTCTTTTTCTTCTATCTTGACAAAAGTTTTGGGCTTAGTTGAAATAAGTGGGCAAATAAAAATATTTACTCGGAAAATTTTATTAGGGTTGCCGGAGGATGACCCCACAGTACGCTTCCATTCGTTTTGAACTTTTTAGTTGCTTTGATAACACATTGACACATTAATTCAAGGTTTTGTGAAATTGGTGTAAACAAATGTTTCTTAGAAGAACCAATATGGGGGGGTTTGGTTTGTATGGCAGCCCCATGACCCCATAGTCCGATTTGATTTAATCTTACATATGTTTTGTGTCATCAATAGAAATACATTTGTGTGAAATTTGGTTGATTTTGGTGCACAAATGATAAACTTTTTCTTAGAAGAACCTAATTTTGGGGGTTGGATTTGTATGGCAGCACCATGACCCCAGGGTCCGATTTAATTCATTCTTACATGTGTTTTGTGTCAACAATAGGAATACATTTGTGTGAAATTTGGTTGAAATTCGTGCACAAATAAAAAAAAATTTTCTCAGAAGAACCTAATTTGGGGGGTTAACTTTGTATGGCAGCCCCATGACCCCATGGTCCGATTTGATCCATTCTTGCATATATATTTTTTTTTTATAGAAACACATTTGTGTGAAATTTGGTTGAAATTGGTACACAAATAAAAAAGTTTTTCTTAGAAGAACTCAAATTGGGGGGCTAGGTTTGTATGGCAGCCCCATGACCCCGTGATCCAATTTGGGCGAATCAAACATACAAACAGCCTGCAACAATAATAAGGACTTGTGCAAAATTTCAGCTCCGTAGCTTTTATAGTGGCCAAGAAAACGCGCTGCAACAGACGGACGACAGACAGACGGACCAATCGACTCATCTCGTCATGCTGATCATATATGTATACTTTTTATATGGTCGGAGATGCTTCCTTCAATACGTTACAAACTTCATGACAAAGTTAATATACCTTTTCACTCTATGAGCGATGGGTATAAAAAATATCCTATAGCCTCAATGGGAGCCGATTTTACCCGCAAAGAACTTCGAACCAATCGCTGTGCCAGCTATGAGAAAGACACCACTTGCGGATCCTGAATACTGGAAGTCCGGTCCTTTAATTAGTCTAAGAAAAATGGCATATTTGGTCGGCAAAAATCCTACATCGGATTTTTTTGGATTATGGTTGGGGATGGTCCCCAGATTATGGCATTAAAAGTCCCAACCGATTGGGGGTCCGCAACCCTAAAAAAATGTGGGGGGGGGTAATTTTTCGGTTTTCGCGATTATTCCAAATCATATATGTATACTTTTTATATGGTCGGAGATGCTTCCTTCAATGCGTTACAAACTTCATGACAAAGTTAATATACCCTTTCACTCTATGAGCGAAGGGTATAATGAGAATATGTCCCGTGCTCGTTAAGGCCTCTATTGCCTAGGTTGTAGGATGTCTAGAGCAGTCAGATAGAGAAAAACGCCTAGCTTAGTTAGTTTTCTTTTAAGCATCCCTCAACCACTTTTGAAGGGTTCTTTGTAAAGGCGAGCGATCAGAGGCATCTACTGAATTGTCTCGTACATCTTCCTCCAGAAATTCCTTTTATATTGTCTGATCAGTGTATAGTGCAGTCATATTAGCATTTCAAATAGAAAAAAAATAGAGTAAGGCTAATTTTTGTTGTTTTTGAATCAATGGGCTCCCAGGAATCTACAACTGATTTTGCTAAAAAAAATGTTGATCGGAAAGGTCCCAAAAAGGACAAAAGAGGATACTCTTTCATCCTTGACCGGAGGTCGGCATGCGGGGTGTCATATCAAAGGGGACGTCGAGTACATTACATATCCGGTGTTTGTTTCCTGTTTCAAGGACCCTCAACGGAATAAATCGAGCTTAAATGGAAAATTATCGCGTTTCCCGTGTATCTTTCCAAAGCCATAACTACGAGAATAATTCAAGTTGTCACTACTTTCGTCACTTTCCAGAATCTATAAAAGCTGAAGATTCTACCATTAAATTTGCTAAGAAAAAAGTTGATCGGAAAGCTCTGAAAAAGGACATAAAAGGACACTAATTGCACACCTTAGTCGAACGTGGGCATGTGGAGTGTCATATCAAAGAGGATGTCAAGTACATTCCATATCCGGCATTTGTTACTTGTTCCAAGAACCCTCAAAAGAGAAAATTGGGCTCAACTTAAAAATTGTTGTGTTTCCCGTATTTGTATCTTTCTAAAGCCGTAATTTTTCATTTAAGCCCGACTTATTCTATTTAGTGTCCTTGAGACAGGAAACAAGCCCCGGATGTGCAGTGCACTCGACGTCGTCCTCTTTGATATGATATGCTCACGTTCGATCAAGGTGTGAAACTAGTGTCCTTTTATGTCCTTTTTCAGAGCTTTCCGATCAACTTTTTTCTTAGCAAATTTAATGGTAGAATCTCCAGCTATTATAGATTCTGAAAAGTGATAAAAGTAGGGACAGCTTGAATTATTCTCGTAGTTATGGCTTTGAAAAGATACACGGAAAACTCGAAAATTTTCCATTTAAGCTCGATTTATTCCTTTGAGGGTCCTTAAAACAGGAAACAAACACCGGATATCTAGGGACGCGGGAGCGTCCCGCCCGGCAGAGAAAAACGAAGAAATTTGAACAAATCAAAAGTGAGAAGCGACTAAAACTATGTTTACACGACGGAACGGTTTTTGGACCTCTGTAGCTGGGACCCTGGTTGGTCCTGAGTGTTCAAATTCGGTAAAGTTTGTCGTTCGCGCCGTCTTACGAAATGTAGAAAATTTCAAGAAGATACGATGAAAAACACTGGAGATATAAGAGTTTGAAAATCGCATTTTTTCGAAAATCTTGTTTTCGTTGTTCTTGTCGTTCATTGACAGGGCTACAGCCTTGCAGAGGGTATCTCGGGATTTGGTCTCTTTTCCCGTTGATAGAGTCTGTCATGGAGGTGTGCATAGGCTATCGTTTGCTCCGATCCGTGGAGTAGAAAAAAAGATACAGCGGAAAATGTGAAAAAATACATAGAGTTTCTCGCTTAAATCTTTTTATATGTTTTAAAGGAAGCATTTTGCAAAAGTCGGGGATAGGCCCGAAAAATGCCTAGAAAAGAATCGTATAGTTTTGTGATTTGGCAGGACTGTTTCGAACAATCCCTTGTATATGTTCTCTAAAGTTTTCAGTTGTAAAGCGTCTGCAAGAGCGGTGGCAAGGGCTCAAAGTTCCAGATTTGGTTCGTCTCTTGTACGAGTATGTACATATGATCCTAAAGCTTCCAGCAAACGTTAGAGGTTCGCAAAACACACACACCTCAGGTTACGAAGGACGCTAAGGTTACAAAGGTTACCAAGAGGGTTATTATTGTTATTATGTTCTCAAACATGGTCGTGATAAAAGGGCAAGTTTACCATCTACAGGTATTCCGTCTAAGGAGCACCTAGCCTTTTGGCCTTGTCTCCCGGCCCGACGGACTGTTTGGACCTCCGGTCTTTACTGGCAAGGTCTTATTGTCAGAGGGGGATTTCTCCATCCGGCGAATGCACTCACCTTCAGGAACCCAACCCCGGGGTTGCATCACCAGCTCGATGACAGCCACCTCGAGACCAACGCCTTGATGGGTAGGGACCATAGTCCCCTGGGCACGCCCATCCCCGATGTACACTATTCGCTAAAGACTTCTCTTTAGCAGGTGTGATCCTCCTTCGGCCCCCTTATGGTTAGGCCTAACGTTAAATTCAGATGTGCACATCCCAGGTTCATTGGACCTGTGACTACTCGTCTGCTTAAAGCAGACTCGTAGCGCTACCGTTCATATTGGGGTGGCCCCCATCCGTTTACTAAGCAGCAATTTGACTCAGGACGTGTGGTAATCAATCCACAAACTAGTTAGATATAGCCGCGTCGGCATTTTCCACCAAGGCCATTCTCCCTAACTAGTCCCTTCGTGGCTTGGGTTATGCGAAGCCGCCAACTCCGAAGCTCTACACGACCGCTTATATCGGACTCCTCCCCTACGAGGAAACACTGCGTATCGTGTTCGACTTGTATGACTGCCTTTCCGAATGGATAGGGAAAAAGGTCAGCCATGTCGTGAGCTACCCATACATGACTCGGGAGCACGGGAGCGTCATCGCCCGAATGGTCTTTGCACAGATCCACGCCATGGCCTATCAACTATACAAGGGGCCTCCCGGCGCTGCTCGGGTACGTGGTGTCGCAAACCACCAAACTTCTGTGTCCCCCTACACAGATTTACTCTGTGTCACAAGGACGCAGATTGCCCTGCGGGGGTGATAAAAGGGCAAGAATACCATCTACGGGGTTTACTGTCTAAGGGTCACCTAGCCTTACGGCTTTATACCCCGGTCCTTGCGAAAGCGGTTTGGACCTCCAGTTATTTACTGGCACGGATCTTGTTGCCAGATGGGGATTTCTCCATCCGGTGAATGTACTCACCATCAGGAACCCAACCCCGGGGCTGCATCACCACCTCGACGTCTTGCTTAACAACCGACAGCCCCCTCGAGACCAACTCCAAGATGGGAAGGGACCATGGTCCCCTGGGCTCACCCATCCCCGAGGTACACTATTCGCTAACGACTTCTCTTTAGCAGGTGTGATCAACCTTTGGCCCCCTAATGGTTAGGCCTAACGTTAAATTCAGATGTGCACATCCCAGGTTCGTTGGACCTGTGACTACTCGTCTGCTTAAAGCAGACTCGTAGCGCTACCGTTCACATGGGGGTGGCCCCCGTCCGTTTACTAAGCAGCAATTTGACTCAGGACGTGTGGCCATCAATCCACAAACTAGTTAGATATAGGCGCGTAGGCATTTTCGCCAAGGCCATTCTCCCTAACTAGTCCCTTCGTGGCTTGGGTTATGCGAAGCCGCCAACTCCGAAGCTCTACACGACCGCTTATAATGGACTCCTCCCCTACGAGGAGACACTGCGTATCGTGTTCGACTTGTATGACTGCCTTTCCGAACGAATAGGGAAAAAGGTCAGCCATGTCGTGAGCTACCCAAACATGACTCGGGAGCACGGGAGCGTCATCGCCCGAATGGTCTTTGCACAGATCCACGCCATGGCGTATCAACTATACAAGGGGCCTCCCTGCGCTGCTCGGGTACGTGGTGTCGCAACCCACCAAAGATCTCTGTCCAACTACAAACAGCCTTCCAAGCTGAGTGTCACATGGACACAAACCCCCCTGCGGGGTGATAAAAGGGCAGTGAATATTAAGTTGATTTTGTCAATTGAAAACTGCAAAAAAATATGATATCTCACAAAAACAACTCTGTTGTAAAAAGTTTCCGCCAAAGAAAAAGTTGTCAGCCGCAAAAAGGATTGATATAATACAATCCCGCCAAAATGCTCGCAAGGATATGCATTCAAAAGTGATTGAATTAGTTAATACGTGGAAACTCGATAACTCGAAACTCCTTAACTCGAAAAACGCTTTAAGTCGAAGAAAATCTGCTTCCCCAGCACATTTGAACAAAAAACAATGAAAAACAAACTCGATAACTCAAACCAAAAACTCTATTACTCGAAGAGAAATTTTTAATTTCACTGCTTGTGAAACTCTATAAGTCGAAGTGCTGATATTGGAGACTCTATAAGTCAAAATTTCAGATACTCTCCAGGTCAAATTAAAATTTCTTATCGGTAAACGGGCGAGACTCTATAAGTCAAAGCTTTGCTATGCGAAACTCTATAAGTCGATTTTTTTTTATTCCTCCAATGGCGATTTATCTGTTTGAAATTAGGATTTTATTGCTGTATATTCCATAAACGAGAATAACGGTACTTTTCTGCGACAAAATGTTTCTGTTTGCATTTGAATATAGCGTTCATCGTAAGGTTGTTTTACTGTCAAAATAATAATCGTTTCGTGCAGTTTGAGGAATTTAGCCAATTAAACATATCTGCGTCAAAAAGAACGCTACAAACCCTGACTATTCAGCAGAAGAAAGAACTTATAAAAGCGGTCGAAGCAAAAGGTCGAAAAAAAGGGTATAGCCGCCGAATTAAAAATTCCGGTTAGTACGCTTTCTACGATTTAAAAAAAAAGAAAAAAAAAACATTTTGTCATCTATCGGAAAAGAGAGGAAAAAATGCATGTACTATTTTTTAAGGGTATAATGTCGGAAAAATACCAAAATATAAAAATACACAAAAAGAAAAAAACTCTATAAGTCGAATTTTCTTACAAATAAACTCGATATCTCGAAATCTCTTTACGTCGAAATTTCGATAACTCGAAAGAAAGTTTGGTTCCCTTGAGCTTCGACTTATCGAGTTTCCACTGTAGTTTCCACCAAAACAGCGTGGTGCGGTATGCGTCAGAATTTGTGAAATAATTTCCGCCGCGATAGACCACGCTGAATTTGCCAATTCGTGTGGAGTCTGTGTTGTGTGTACCGCGTAACGCACCCGCGCTGGTTTGGTGGAAGCTAATTTCTTGCAATGCTGTTTGGTGTTTTGAATGCATATCCTTGCGAGCATTTTGGCGGGATTGTATTATATCAATCCTTTTTGCGGCTGACAACTTTTTCTTTGGCGGAAACTTTTTACAACAGAGTTGTTTTTGTGAGATGTAATTTAATCGACGTCCCCTTTGATGTGATACCCCGCATGCCGACCTCCGTTCAAGGATTAAAGAGTATCCTTTTTTGTCCTTTTTGGGACCTTTCCGATCAAAAATTTGTTTAGCAAAACCAGTTGTAGATTCCTGGGAGCCCACTGATTCAACAACAACAAAAATTAGCCTTACTCTATTTTTTTTTCTATTTGGAGGCCTGAATTGGGGTATTTTGACTGCACTAGTATGTGCGCAGAGTACATGTGCAATTCTCCGCCGATTAAGACAGCGCAATTGTAAAATGGGGACCAGCGATGGTCAATTTGATATAAAAATCCTTGTCTGATATAAATGGAGACAGGATGCGTGGCCCAATAAGCAAATTGATTCCTTCTTGGATCCTAAATTGCCATTATACTGTTTAAACTATATTCGCTTTGTTATGCATTAAGAAGGATTCGTTATAGTCTAATGAATTCGTTTCGTTCTCAAACGCCCCGATGAAGTTTCTTAGACTCGACATTCGGTGTAATCTCCGACTACTGTTGAGGTAAGTGATGATCAGCACGCTCTACCGAGTAGTCGTCTAAAACAACCAATGCAGAATGAAATTGATCAGCGAATCGCCATCGAAATCTTGTTCGAAACGAAAATTTGCTTGCGATCGTTCAGAAACGTTTCAAACATCATTTCTTGATCATGTCGGTCAGTCCTGGATGTAGACAGTGCTGACTTCGATCATTTTCGCACCCAAAAACGCAACTGTTGATCTTTTATCCGATATCTTTGGCTGTACCTGCTTGGAGTGTACATAGGACGTTTATTCGTCATCATGGATATGAAAAGGAAAGAAGTCAACGACAAACAACGCGCCTGTTACACTTGAATTTGAGACGTTACACTTTTTTTCTCTGACTGGGATCTTTCAACTTATTTTTATGATTTTTATGGCGGAGTGTGGCGGCATTATATTCGCGGTATATGTATACAGTACACTCATGCCAGTGTACCTCGCTGCTTTTTCCGCGCCTCCATAGTCGTAACGTTTGTAACGATCATATCGTAGTACATATCATACATTCGATACTCGCGTTCGCGTGTGTGGAGTCCGGGTCTGATATCCGAATCCGACTATCCGATATTCTAATGCGATAGCGCATTTTAGTTACGAGCAAAACGTTGTGCAGTCGAGTTGGACGTGTGTGCGGGCGCGACTTTAGTATTGTTCGGAAAATGGTTTATCATCAAAAGGATCCTTTTCAGGATGATCGGCTTTTTGATTGCAAGTGTGTGATCGTTACAAAGGATATTTGTAAAATTTAAAACGAAATTGTGACTTTTGAAAATAATACAATTAAGATGTGTGTCAAGTTACAATTAGACGAATTTGGCTAGTGGCTAGATCTTTCGAAGGTCCTTTTGAGGATAGTACAATCCCTGTCTTAGATCCTGCAAACATTTAAAGGTAGGACTCATTTTAAATTGTTAAGTTACTCATTCGTGAAATCATATAATGTATTTTTTTTTAAATTTGAAATTTTCAAACACGCTGAATTGTATCTTTTGATTGCGCTGATAACATCTTCATTATCTTTATAATTGAGGAAATGTATTTTCATCAGCATATGCAGATACTGTGTGTGTTGACATGATATTGGCAACTGACCAAACAAAGCGTTTGACTCATTCTGACTAGCCTAGAACGTTCCCCTATTAAAGGAGAGATAGTTTTGTGATTTCCATCTTTCCGCCGATGTTTTTATCTTCTAATTTTTCTATAGTTTCCAAATTACACCGGAAAGTCAATATAAATGCAGGCAAATGGCAATTTGATTGGATATTAAATATGTAATACATATCATGCAATCATTTTTTATCCACGTAGCGCAGTGCATTACTCACGTGTGTCACCCTGTCCCTGTCGTGGTTGTAGCTTGCTTGCACTTTGATAATATAAAAAAAAAATTGAGTTTTTTTGCTGACAACCATTTAACGTTCGCTGTGAAATCTAAAATTTTATCGTTCTGGAAAATTGACTTTTTTTTTTCATTGTGCGCTGCTTTTTTTTAAACATTGCCATTAGACGGCAACCTTCTGCTTATTATAGTACATACTCACTTTATAATAATAATTTTATATTGTTGAAAATTATGAGACTATGAAATTTGTTTGAAAATATTTTTCACTATTCTTGTGCTATTCGTATTAGAATATGTAATAAGGTATGTATGTGAGTCCATAAAATGTGTAATTTTCTCGATAACAATCAGTGGATGGCCGGGAAATCCATTGAGCTTTGTACATTTATAACAACGTTGTTGTCGATATTTTTATATCGATATGCGATACCAGTGGAAAGCTTGGCGTAATTAGTGGACAGTTAGTTATTGCCACGATATTTTTTTTTCCGATAATTTTATCAAAGTGTAAGGCTTAGTTGAATACTAACAAAAACAACCCCCGAAATAAGTACTTCTTAAAATTTACAAATACATTCATACAAATGTATTTTAAACCCAACCCCCTAAGAATTTTTTTTGCATAAACTTCAACCAAATCTTACACACAAATGTGTTTCTAAGAGACCTCGCTCGTTTTCTAAGAAAAACTTTTTTTTTATGCACCAACCCGAACCAACTAGGTCAGGTTGTCATAGAACCCCCACCACTGAAACTATGGATCAAACAATATAAAAAATTATATAAAAAATAGAGGAACTGACGGAGTAGGACCATAGGATCATTCGGCTTCCGTAGAAACTGCACCTCAAAAGTAATATTTCCAAGAAAATCTCGTTTTTATTGGACCAGCGCATAATCCAAACCTAACCTAAAAACGAAATCACAAAATAAATATTGAATCAGATAGCACCAGAACACCATCATAGGTCTTTATACATTTTGTTAGCCCAAAAGTGAAGAGTATCCACATTTCGACCACGCCCGAAATTAGCATCAGTCTCATCGGATTAGCTGACTTATTAGAGAGAAATTCCAATTGATAAATTATTACGTTCAACACTCCTAGAGGAAACACATGCCGATTGTAGCCGGGTCCGGGTGGTCACTAGCGATTTTAAGGACTTCCAAATGGCCTCTTTTCTCTCTAATTCGACGAACTGTGTAGAACAGTGGTGCTTAACCTTCTGTCCATAATGGACCACTCAGTGGCGGAACAACTTCACTCGGGGCCCTCCCGCCAACTTCTTGAGTTGGCCCCCTACACTGAGAGAAAGGCAGAGTACAATTAATAGAAAATATGCTTAAATCAACTCTTTTTAAACATGACTTTGACGTTACAGTGTTCCTACTAAAATTTAGAACGTCGTACTTTAAAAAACTTTGCTGAGAGCTACTTTGACTGATTGCACTCTTATATTGAGAAAGGCGTTCTTGTTGTAACGTTTATAAAATTAATGGTTTCATCAATCATTGTTTTTTAATTTGAAAATAAAAAATCTCACGCAGCTCACCCCTCTATAGGTGTTGGCGACATTCAATTTACCTCATTACGCTCCGAAAAGTATAATAAATTACCTTCCTACAGTGAATAATTTAAATCATTAAATTTTAAGAACGTTGATTCTTAATTATTATATTCAATACAGGAATCTTGGCAAAACTCCATTAAAACCACATGTGGCCTCAGTACCACAGCCCTAATAACCGCGTGAATATACCGCAAGCAAGTTAAAATATTTTAGTTTCCAACGACATATACAGGTCGTAATAACTAGTTTGAACTAAGTTTAGTACCACTCGCTAATTATTTTGTACGTCTTTGACAGTTCGTGCCAAAGTGGATTCGACAAAAGTCAGGTGTAAACACCCTATAGGTACTATCTCCAAAAATGTTTTAAGATAGTTTATTTGCAGAGGAGAGGACCTGAAGGATCGTTTTGGGGCCATATGGTTCTTTCAAGGAAAAGGGTAGCTCACATTACAAATCAAGGCTACAGTTACAGCAAATAGGACATAGGCATACCAGGAGGAAATCCATTCCGTAATCGAGGCTTATAAGGTGTTATAGAGTAGAACGCGGACTTCTTAATTTAGATAAATTTTGAGTAAATTAAGCAGCATCATTTTAAAGGTTAATTTATCTTTTTACAAAAAATAACAACATAAAATTAAGTGCTTTTACATTAATTTCGAGCTATTTTCAGGAGAATTATGAAAGGGGCCCAAATGCACTATATGAAAAGTAACAAAAATATTGAGAAACTTTTTCAACCATTTTTGGAGAAAATTTGAGACTCCGAATTGTGGGATGAGCTTTCGAAAATATCAGGACAATATGAAATTTTTTGCCCCTAGAGGTTTATCTAAGGGACCTGATAAAAGAGAAACAATAAATTTAGAATTTGATTTGGTTCTTTTTTGAAAAATGTATGTCTCTTCTTTTCCACAAAAAAATATTTCCGTCGGAATATTGTTATATCATAACAATATAATATAGTCGTGCTGTTTTTATCTCGTGGGCTCCCCCGCAACGCGGGCCCTGCGGGCCCTTATGCGCCGCCCCTGACCACTGGATAAAACACGTTGAGACTTGAAAACTTTCGACATTGTGTATTGTCATAGAGCCAACGTATGCATTACCGTTATGAAGATATTCAACGAAATCTACGAAAATAACTAAATTGTAGCATCCTTCGAGGCCTACGCTTGCATTTTGGTAACATTGTTGAGGGGATATAATTTTCTAATCCCAGACGTTTATCTCAGAAGGTACTCACTATATGTACTCGTATATAGAAAATTAAAAATCCAAAAACCTGTTGTGTAATTTCAAAGTTTCATCGCAAGTACCTCCCTTTAAGAAATTACAATCGTTGGCACTTTTGACTTTTTTGTTTTGGGCCGTTGCAGATCTAATTTCAATATCCTTCCTGTAAATGTTAAGGTTATAGTGATATTATGAAAATTTATGAAAATGCATTGTACTGTTTGAACACTCGTATACGAGTATACTCCTGCAAGTATAGAAATCGTCTAGGAAAAATAGGTAAATCAACTAATTTCACTATATTGTCCACTTGTTAGGTGAACTATCGACAGTGAATAGATCGTAGATCCAAAACTTTGACGCGTTTCCATTTACTATTTCTAATTAGATGAACTAATTAAACACGTAGCTAAAATTATTAGATGAATTGACTAAAACGTAGCTGAATTGACGAATAATACATTTTCTAGTTTAGAAATCTAATTGTGTTTTTTTCTGTGTAGGTCCCTTATGGAATTTGGGTATTTTAGTAAATGCTGTATGGACTATAAACTCTGTATGAACTTAAACTGTCCATTTAGTCGTTTGGCTGCACAGCTTCTTTTGCTATACGTTACAATAATAGCGATATATTCAAAAAACCCCAAAAAATCTTAATTTTAGGCGGTTTTTACCCTTGCCATAAGGGGAAGAACGTATCCGTTAAAAATCTGTCAAATATACCTACCTACCTACCTATATCTACGGGCTACAAATCTACCATATACAAACTTTACCATTATAAAGACTTTTTTTAAACCTTGTTGGACATTTTAAAGCCACAGGGTCAGGCACCGATAGAAGATGGCTGCCTTTTAAAACTTTCTTTAAAACAGCAAAACCACTTTCAGTAGATGTTACCGTTATGAAGAAGTATTTGATTCTCCCTCAATACGAGCACAAGTAAGAAACTGTTGATGTTTTATTTAAAACCTAACCAAATGGTATCATAAAAGTGCCGCTTCGGCCTAATGTCGATTATCTTGACAGCCTCAATCGCTTATTTACAATGGTACTCTAATCTTGCAGTCTTGGAGCCTTCTATAGTATTCCGTCTTCGCTTTCTTGCTCTTGTACGTTTATCAGTTAGGTTTTTGATTTGCTAATGTCATCTTGTTTACCCCAGAGGCCTGGGAGCAATGGCGATCCTACGTAGGGGTTTTGAGGATTCAAATGTACATACATAGGTACTAGTATTTAAAACAAAGTTCTTTTACAAGCATCATGATGTTCTAACTTTATAGGGAATGTTTTCTGCTTTTCCGAAAATTCTTTTAGCACCGAAAAAGTGTCAGGAATGGTCTTAGAGAAAGCATAGCAACCCATTGTATGCGTTAGTCCAGAGTGGGAATCAGAAAATAAAAATGGCACCGTTTTCACACTATCGCAGTTCACACATCTTCTATATATACATACAGTGACACGCAAAACTGTTCACGAAATTACAGATTTTTGCTTTTTTTACCACTGTGAAATTAGGAGAAAGAAATTAATGAAACTTTTAACTTAAATAAATAATTTAATTTATTCTAAACAAACAAATCAAAGAAACATGAAAATTAAATTATAATATTTAATAAAAAAAATGGATTTGTTTATTTACTTTTGTGAACACTTTTGCGGGTCGCAGGCAATTTCGATTTTAATAGATCGTATCACCCCCTATGGCCTTAATAATGGCCTCAATACGCTTGAACATGCTTGGGATAAGGCATCCAACAGTTGAGCATCAATTTTCTCCCATTCGCATTGAACTTTTTCCCAAAGCTCGTCCACAGGTTTCAGAATATCCTTATTTGCGAGCAGCCGTTTTTTTTTAAACAGACCACAAATTTTCCATAGGATTTGCGTCGAATGACTGAGCGTGCCATTTTATTGTCCTAATATTATTATTTTCCAGCCATTCTTTTGTTATTTTGGCCGTATCTTTGGGGTCATTTTCATTCGTAAAGATTGCATCTTCAGTTTCGCAACCAAAAACATCGATACTCGGAATCATAGAGACCTCTAGGATGTCTATATAATCAATTGCATGCATTATTCCCTTTATTAGAAGCAATTTTCCACACTTGTTGCATTTAAAACAACTCCAAACCATTAAAGAGCCTCCACAGAATTTCAGACTTTTGATGATATTGTGTTCGCGGAGCCCTAATTTTTGGTCCACCTAAGTCGAAGTCCTCCCAACAGAGCCTAGACGATTAATTTTATTCTCATTATACCATATTGCAGACTTCCAATGAGCAATAGCCCAATTTCGGTGCTGCTTAGCAAAGGTCAAGCGGGCTTTCTTATGGTACTCTCGGAAGAATGGCTTCGAAGCCTTTGCTTTCGCTTTTAACCCTCCGGTTTTAAGACACCTACGGTCTGTGTCATTTGAAATACGGATCCCCCATATGCTCCGTAGCTCTAGATTGCCTTCCGCAGCATTTTCAACGGCACCAGTAACAATTATCCGACGAAAATACCGCTCGGATTCGGGGGATCGCAATTTCGGGCGACTTCTTATGAACCTCTCCCAGAAATTTTAACAAAATAATGGCTGGAAAATAATAATATAAGGACAATAAAATGACACGCTCAGTCATCCGACCTAAATCCTATTGAAAATTTGTGGTCTGTTAAACTAAAAACGGCTGCTCGCAAATAAGGATATTTCGAAAACTGTGGACGAGCTTTGGGAAAAATCTCAATGCAAATGGGAGAAAATTGATGCTCATTTGTTGGATAACCTTATCCAAAGCATGTCCAAGAGTATTGAGGCCATTATTAAGGCCACAGGCGGTTATACGATCTATTACAATCGAAATTGCCTGCGACCCGCAAAAGTGTTCACAAAAGTAAAAAAACTAATCCATTTTTTTATTAAATATTATAATTTAATTTTCATGTTTCTTTCATTTGTTTGCTCAGAATTCAATAAAATATTTATTTAAGTTAAAAGTTTCATTGGTTCCTTTCTCCTAATTTCACAGCGGCAAAAAATGCAAAAATCTTTAATTTCGTGAACAGTTTTGCGTGTCACTGTATATAAAAGAAAGTCGTGTTAGTTACACCATTTATAACTCGAGAACGGCTGGACAGATTTTCATGATTTTGGGTTTGTTGGATTAGGCTCTGACCAGAATAGCATAATAACTATTTAAACATGCAAAAAATTCACAATGAGCTAAAATTCGCAATGGGTTCTTTTTCACTTGTTTCTGCGTGTATTTCTTTAACATATGAGCGGATTTCAGTAAATTTCTTCCACAGGATTGGTCTCTACCCAAAGTAACAGGACAACCATCGAGACTTATGAAAAATTCACAATGAAGACAATTCTTTTTCTTATACTTCTTTCTGTCTTTCTTGAACGAATTACAGGATTTCAGTCAGTTGACCCCCCCTTATGGGTGTACACAAGGCTCCGACCAGAATAGCTATACTGCTATTGAAGTAAGCAGAAAATTCACAATGAGTTTTTCACATATTTTTTTTTTATATTTTTTGAACTTCTTAGAAACTTTGGAAATATTGGAAAGAGCGTTTCGATCAAAGTGATTTTCCACATTTCTTTTTAAAAAAAAAACTAATTCGATTTGAAAGGGAGTATTAGTGCGAGCGCAGCGAGCCCAAGATGGGAGAGCGAGCGAAGCGAGCTCTCACAGCTTGTACTAAATAAAAACACAAACGAATTTAATTCAAATGTCAAATTTTTGTTTAGAATTGTGAATATAATATCCGCGTAATATTTATTATAGTCTCTCAAAATGCCATCGTGATAATTCCCCTTTGTTGGCATATAGATTTAGACAGACCATTGGTACCATATCTTAGCGAATTCGCAAGACATAGTATGTAAACTCTTTCTACACTGCGAAAAAAATCCTGTAAATTCAAAAAATACGCATATGATTCAAAGGGATTCAAATATGATTTTGCTTCATATTTGTTTCCCTTTGAATCATTGTATAATCCCTTTATTTCAAACGGATTTCCCTTTGAATTAATAAGATATTCCTTTTGAAAGTCTATCTATAATTCCCTTTTTATTTAAAAGAATGGACTCTTTGTTTTAAAGGGATATCATTTTATTTAAAATTAAAGTATTTTTCTTATTGTTTATCCAAATGCATGAACTCAAAGGAATACTTTGAATTACACTGAAAGGAGTAATTTTCACAGGGTGTTCTTTCATTATTCATAAATGAGTTTTGTATAGCTGACCTTGCTATAGGCGTTGGCGACATTTCATTTACCTCCTTACGCTCTAAAATGCATAATAAATTACCTACCTACAGTGGGATTCGATCCCGCGACCCTATGATTTGAAGACTAACGCCCCTACCTACTACACAACACAGACTATACGGGACGGCGTTTTTCATTTATACCATACATTGTGACATCGCTCTACCCGTTACTGCCGAGCCGACCGACTGCGAGTGTAAACCAAAAATTTTCTATGTAAACAAAGCGATTTCATTTCATTTTAAAAAGATTTCCCATTGAAAATTCGTATTGAAGGGATTTCCCATTAATTTAAAAAGAATGAATTTGAATTAAAGCGATATCTATTTAAAAGGAAAGGATTATATTTAATAGGAATGTAACTCGATTTCAAAGTGATATCGATTCAATTTTAAGGGACGTTATTCTTTTGGGTGTAGAACCAAAATTAGACCTCTTCAAAAAATAAGATTAATTTCACAGAAGATTCTGCTACACCGCAGGCATAATAGGTCGTAGGCGGCGACAGAAGGGTTAATAATTGCATCGACAAGTTTTTGACATTTGAATGAATTCGCGGGGTGTAGTGAAATTATTTTGGAGTAAACACATATGGGTTGTGTGTGCACATAGCCACTCTGTACTAACGCATGCTATAGGTCGCTATGCTTTCTCTAAGGGATCGGTAGAGAAAGATTGTATGTATATTGTCTCTCGCAATTAGGGCAACTGCTCCCTGACACAGACAACAATGTATTTTTGTTTCAAAATGTTGCCACTAGCTTGAAATTTATTGTGGAGTTAATTTGTTCGGTATTTTAGCATAATTGGATGACAGAAAGAGCCTAATGGGTTTAAGCTCTAGAGAACGGTACCGATTAGATAGAAACCGTGGGCATGCTTTGCAATCGACCATTTGGAGTAGAAATTTAATTAAAACAGTGGTTGGGCAATACTAATACTTTTGCCTTAATCTTATGGATGTCTTTTTATTATTATTTAGGCCAGTCAATATCGACATTAACCTCGGAATAAATGGAATACTACCGTTCTTGCGCTTATCTGTTTTAGAGTATTACTGGCTATATAAATCCAGATTTGCAACCCTGGAGACCCTGTGCTAATTTTTTGGCGAGCGAAAAAGAGCCATTTTTTGCTCTTTTTTTTACATTTCCAACAATATTTAAAAAAAAAATTATCTTGGAAAAAACGATGTTTGGCACTTTAAAAGTAGACAAAATCAATCCAATGATATCCTAACCACTTTTGTAGGTCAAATATTGACGGAGATACAGGTTTTTTAAAAATAGGGTATTTTCCACAAAAAAATGCGAATGGTAAGCTTATGTTGTTTGCCGAAACGACATTTACTTGAAATTCTCAATTTTTTGGTAAAAAATACCCTATTTTTAAAAACCTGTAATTCCGTCAATATTTGACCTATAAAATTGGTTAGGATATCATTGAATTGGAAATTCTCTCTACTTTCAAAATGCCAAACACAGTTTTTATCCAAGACAATTCTTTTAAAGAATATTGTTGAAAATGTAAAAAAAAAAAGAGCATGTAGCGCATGTAGTTGTTGTTGTTGTAGCGATTCAAGAGATTTTTTTTCTCTTGAATCGAAGGGGGTCTTGGCAGCTCTTGGCCGTTTTTAGCAACGGGTAGCTCCGGGACGATTTACATCGAAGAACCGGCTGCCGTAGGAGCATTTTATGGACAACACAAACATCCATGGGTCACAGTGGGATTCGAACCCACGCACCGGCAACTCAGAGATAGACATCTCTGCCACTGAGCTACCGAATGCCCCTAGCGCATGTAGTCATGTAGTGTGGTGGAAAAACATTTTTTTTGTTTCTGTCTTTGGGGTGCTGAGTTCGAATCCGGCTCTTCCATACCAAAATTTCGTTGCGGAACAGGTTCAAAACCGCAAAATGCAACTTTTGCGGCCAGAAATGAAAAACCGTTCAATCCCAAAATTTTATTCATAATATGGAACTATGTTAAAAATGGCAATATCAATTGTATTAATACCGCTCAACGGATTTATAATATTAATGTATCGTAAAATATGTTTGATGATAAAATGTCATGCTGAATTATGTGAGAACCGCAGTAAAGTCCTCGCGGTCCACCTAAGGTTGCTCGCGGACCACCGGTTAAGAACATTTGGTGTAGAGCAAATTGTGGTCACGATTTTCGAAATATGTATCAATAAAATCAATAAGCACCTGTGTTGGACATGCGTCCTAATCGGATTATTTAAATATACTTACAGTCGGACCTTGATAATTTGAATCCCTAGGACCCAAAAATTTTTTGGAGTTATCAAAATTCAAAATATCGAGGCTTATAGGGAAAACTTCGACTTATCGCGTTTATTTACGACGTTTCCTGAAATATCAATAAATATATAAATAACTGTCAAGATAAAAGGGAATTCAGAGTATCGACAAAATTTACTAAATCCTAAATTAAGTTAACAGTTGCACCATATTGTGCAACAATTTGAATAATGCAAGTACATTCTACGGTGCATTTTGAATTTAATGACATACCCTTTAATCTAGTAGGTGGGTTTCGACTCGATTAATTTAGTGGTTTTAGTAAATCCTTCAGTAGTGTGAATCCCCTCTTGGACACAAGCATTTCCTTCCGTTAACCGCTTGTATTTTGTTGCGAAATTTTTAACTGTGAATTTCTCTGAGTAGTAGAGACATAAAGGTTTCCTTCATTGTGTTGATCTTTCGTTTGTAATTGTAATATGTAATTGTAATTCATTCTCGAGCTCTAGAGACTTGAATGCATTCAATGTTAAACTGTCAAATGTTTTGAGTAGTAAGGCTCTAAAACAATTTAAAATCGAGATGTAGAGGTTTTCTGTTAGGCACTGTTTCTATGTTAAATTGGCATAGTGCTTCGAGTTATAGAGGCTTCCAAATACTTTATTTCTATTGATTCGCCAGAATTTGTATTCGAGCTATGTATACATTCAATCGACTTATCGAGTTTGGAATGCGGAAATTCACATAGAAAATTCACGGGACCATTGGGGTATTCCGGTTGATGAGTCTCGAGTCTCGACTGTATTTTTTTTACATATACTATGCTGTCCACAATTGGTTGCACTGTAAAAATCAGGGATTCAAGTTGCAATAAATGGAAATATCTTCGTCAGTTTTCAATTCATTGAGAAGTTCACAACAAGTTGACAAAAACATTAAGACATCTATCAAAAACAATAGAAAATGTCCGAAATGGTTTGCACAAATTGATTTCGTCCGCCAAATCTAAAGAGAAGAAGAAAACTCGATATTGATCTGATGGTTCCTTGGAATGACTTTGCAATATTTTGAGACTTTTAACTTTGTCCAAATAACTGTTCTGGGACAAAATGTCTTAGAATCGGAATTGTTTTAATACTCACACTTTTAAGATATTATTCAAATCTTCCCCTGATGTCTTTTCAATCTTATGGATTACAATTGTCACTTTAGTGAGATTAAAATAAAAAATAAATAACAGGCGCGACAATCCAGCATTGGACTAAGGCCACAGGATGTGTTAGTGACATCCTATTTCCAAGATCTTATCTGCTTTTTGTTGAGGTAATGAGATCAGTATCACGCTCAGCAGTGTTATTTATCCCCATAAATGGGTACTCGTTTAACATCTGAGTGAGATCATAGTCCGTCACAAGCTCGTGAGTTCGAAAAACACCATGATCCACGGTGAGATTCGAACTCATGACCCTGTGCACCGAAGGTGCGCGCACTAACCGCTAGACCAGCCAGACTACTAAGTGAGTTTAGTATCTAAAAAACCGATAATTTCGAAAAGATGGGGGGGAGGGCGTGTAATACTTTTAAGGGCAAATTACAAAATATTAAGGCAGTTTGTTCGCAAAAGAGTGGCGGACACTTCGAAAGCATTCCTAAAAGCTAAAAAATATCAATTTTAGAATTAACGAGACTACCAGCTAGAGGAAATTCACCACACACGGTTGCTTTCATAGTACGAGTTTTGTAAATTCCCTGTCATTCTTTTGGTCGGCGAGACTTTAATTGATACCAATAAAAGTTTCTACCGGTGGAGACGAACTTTCATCTGCACACACAGACAGCCTCTACAATTTGATGGACTAATTTCTGCACTCCTGGATGGAATTCGAGCGATCTTTACAATTTTATTAGAGATGTATGGTTTTTAATGAAAAAGTATGATTTTATTCTTGCTCTGGCTGCTTGTGTCTGTTTTCTTGTAATTCTGATTCTCATAACCTTTAACATTATTAGGTGTGTTTTTTGGTTATCCCGTGTAGGTTTGGGTAACGAAACTTCATATAAAAAAAATGCCAGCTGACCCACCTATCATTTTTTATATGAAGTTTCGTTACCCAAACCTACACGGGATAACCAAAAAAAACATACCTAATGTTTCTGAGATGTTCGAAACCGTTTTGTCAGACAAACGGCCATATTTGTGTAATTTCCCCTTAAACGTATTACACGTCTGCCCTCCTTTTCGAAATGAGTGTATCTTTTTACTTAGTCGAAAGTGTATTCGTCAATTTGGCATCAAAATTTCACTCCTTTTTTTAATGTTTTGGTTTAACCGTACATATGTGTACTATACCTATAGTAACATTAGAGAATTTTACAATCCCATACAAAATACCGTCTATGTAATTCAAAATTATAAACGAAAAATTCGTGCGCGTACACGAAATTTTAGTATACTGTTTTGGACATGGTACGCAGGCGATTTTTTTCTCTTAGAATTGCATAGACGACTGACTTATATTTCGGGATAAGTGGACAAAAACAAGTATTAATCATCGAAAATCGCTTTATTGTTTTTCAAAATATTCCCCATGAAGATCTATATACTTTTGCATGCGTTTGAACCAATTGTCGAAGCACTTTTGCCACTCTGATTGAGGTATCTCCAAACCATGCATTCTGAACGCAGCAACCGCTTCTTCAGGGGTTGAAAAACGTTGACCTCTCTGTTTGTTTTTTACGTATGGGAATAAAAAGAACTTTTTCGGTGCCAAGCCAGGACTATACGACGGATGACCCATCAAATCGATATTTTGAGTGCTCAAAAATGCAGTTGTTTTAGCTGATGTGTGAGAGCTCGTATTGTCGTGGTGAAGAGTGATCCGTCTTCGGCGGTTGGTTTTCCTGATTTCTTGGAAGATAACTGGCAAACAAATGGTTGTGTACCACTCAGAATTGACTGTTCTGCGGTACGGTTGCGACATGTCCAGTTTTTCCGAAAAAAACCATTTGCTTGGAAGTGCTTCGTGCGCGAATAACTTTTGTTGTAATTGGCTCATCTTGAAACACCCATACAGTCGACTGCTGTTTACTTTCTGGCTCATACGCGTAAATCCACGATTCATCACCTGTCACGATGTCATAGACGTGTTTCGAAGCACCGCGATCGTATTTTTTGAGCATTTCTTTCGACCAATCGACACGAGCCTTTTTTTGAGCGATTGACAAATTGTGTGGGATCCAACGCGAACAAATTTTTTTGACAGTCAAATGTTCATGCAATATTGAATGTATGCTGGTCCCACTAATGCCTAAGGTTGTCTCAATCTCACGATAGGTCACATGACGATCTTGCAATATCAGTTCGCGCACAGCATCAATGGTTTCTGGAACAACAACTGATTTTGGACGACCTTCACGAAATTCGTCTTGGAGTGAACTACTACCTCGATTGAGTTTACCATACCATCGATAAACACTGGTCCTTGATGGAGCTTCATCGCCAAAAATTGAATTCAGTTCATCCATGCACTGTTGCTGAGTTAGTCCACGTCGAAAGTTGTAAAAAATAATCGCACGAAAATGTTCACGATTTAATTCCATTATTTGGCCGAGATGAATCTTTTAAGTTACTGTAAAAGACACAAATAGCGCTCGTATGTCAAAACGTTCTGAGTACGTATAACCTCAAAAATGTCAAACTTTACGATAAAGCTGTCAGCTGCCAGATTGCAATCCCGAAATATAAAAGGCAACCTCCGTATTGGTTGAATATATTCAGCGACAAAATTTTAGGTAATAGCGTATCATTCTAGATTTCGGAAGCAAAAAATATTAAAATTTATTTTAACACCGCGGCCTAACACCTATCGTCATATCAAACAAAGACCTTAAAGTTACATGTCAACAAATTGTTTTTCACTTGCCTGCACATTTCGTGTCATGGCGAACATGACAACATGATCATAACTTTGATCATTTACTTAAAATACTTTTTTTGTCATGTTTTCATATTTTGGTGACCGAAATCAACCATCATCAACCCCATGGCTCAACGGCTTTCGTGATCATTCACCATGAAATAGGAAAAAATTAACTTTTGTCAACCATTCAGAGTCTGTTCATCAGTAATTATTATTTTATGCACATTTGATATCTGTGTATTTAAAATTATTTGATTGGATAAAAAAAAACACATCACTCAGAAGTCGTTAGAATAAAAGCGACATTGATTTGGTGAAATCTATAACGATTCCATCAAGAGTGCATCAACGAAAGAGATGCTAACTGCGTGAGGTAATTATGACCCACCAATCATAATATGCAATTGCAATATGTTCACTGGAGACCGCATCTCTTTTTAAACAAATATGTGCGGTTTTGTATGCATTTTTCATGATGTGTATGTGCAAATAATGTCAAAAAGACCTTATATTGTACAGTGCGATGAATGGCTTGCATTCGTGTCCTAGTTATTAATATAAAAAAAAAATCATAAAAAATAACAATGCTAGCGATAAAAATTGCTTACATATTGTTGTGAAAGAGAGATCGTCAAGCGTAACGAATACGATCGGTTAATTGATTATTTGACGACGTTTGTGTTATGCAAATAAATCAGACGAAACTGAACTATGTGAGCATACATTAATAAGTTTGCGAGAGTGTTGTAAAGGGTTCTTTAAGTAAAACAATTAAACGTACCCAGAGTCATATAAACGGACTCTGGCTGTTACGCATTTATGCTTGAAAGAATTCGATTTACGATGGCAAAACGCAAAATTAATCATATGTGACAGTAAAGTTTCAGTCCATATTGCATTTCAATCGTTGCAAATGATGGAGCTTACATGAATTTCATGATGTGATGAGCGAAATTACGAAATGTATATAGGTTATATTTAAATTTGGAAGTTTAGTAAGAAAGACTTCTCAAAATTGTTTCAGGATACTCGATTCCCCCTTAGTTTTGTAAACTGACAGGTTAGTTACTAAATTAAAAAATATAAGTTTGTGAGCGCAAAAAAGATAAATTCATTTAGAAGAAATTAAAAAAAGTGACTAATTTTTACTACAGGTAAAAATGTAATCTCGCTTGTCATATACAATCCTCTCCGTTGTTTCCCGGCAAACACTGACATTGTTGTGTTTGCAGCTTTGCACGCCAGCACAACTTGCTCAAAACTTTGAACGGAAACTTCACTACTATCAAAACCATTCAAAATGAAAGAAGATCTTTATTAAATTTACCAGATCGTTTTCACATTTGATGATGTGGTCCGCGATGGTTCAATGAATTAGTTATTTTTGAAATGTTCATGAACTTAAAAAGATGCCGACTGTTGAAAATAACAGAGCGCCCCGACGGATGTCGGGCTTTGGCCGCCTATATGGCGCGTTTCACATTATGCACGGTTTCAACCGAAAAATGTTTTTGCAGTCGACTGAAGAAGGGCATTGAACTTTTAGCATTGCCCGTACACGGATAAATTCTATCCGTATTATAAGTGGTGACCAGACTCCCGAAGACCCAATTCTGTACCCATACTTGCGAAATTTAGTTTTCTGCCAATCCTCAACCATACTAATTTCAAATGCATAATAAATTGTTACAGCCTTGGCTAGAATTTTCACTATTCCTAGCTTGCGTAGGTACTTGAGATTTGCATTTCTTCAGATAGTGCGATAGTTCACAAGAAAAAATCACAGATTTCTTAGAAAATTTTGCATTATAGCGGATATCAGTGTTGTATGGGATATCTAGCGATACAATAGGGTTCTAATTCTAACTGAGCGGCTTTACGACACGTGCTGGACTAAATGGCTTGAACTATATTGCAACATGCTACCCGTTATGCAGTTATGTAAGATTTTTCTCGAATAAAATCAAAAACATCTCGTTCACTCATCCGCCGGATCATCTTTCGGTACTATTTGACAGAGGCGGTCTCACCGTATTGACGACCTTCGTCCTCGCTTCGCTCTCTCCTGTGCGGGAACAATTCTTAACACATTTGCGCTCGATATTGCAGACGAACATTCAATTTTAAATTCACCCCTCAACCTTCCAGGACAGAACTTTCAATGTGCAGTGCGTATTCTGCGGACTTATAATCTTTAGGTGATTCTATAAATTTCTCAATTCTGCCTAATATGCGTTGTCGTCTGACGGGATTAAGCTCCCGCGTATCATTCAGGAGTCTCTATCGCAGTTTCAATCAAGTTGGTATACCAACATTAAGGATTATGAAAAATCTAGATCTGATCTGATCACTATTCCTCAAATTCCTTATTTAGAACCCGCGAGTTTGAAGCATTTCTCCTCTGCTGAAACAAAGTATTTCTGATCACAGATGGACGCGGTGCTCTACAAGTCTACCAAATTCCGCTCAAAAATTTCTAAGTTGTGAATTAGAAAACACAAAAGTGTAAATTAGGCAGCTGTAACTTTCGAACGCATTCTTGGAGGAAATGTACGTTTAACCCTAGTTTACCGCAACGATTTTCTTACTAGTTTCATGTTATGAGGTGCAAATGCACCCCACAGTATGCCCATATTTCTGCATTAACTGACTTCAAAATTTTTTTTAATAATGAAAATGCATACTTTCGTGAAATATATGGCAAATGCTGAGGAATTCCATAAGCTACAATCCAAAAACGGTTCCATAATTTATCTCCGCCATTTTATGTATATTAGTCGTGCTCTGTGGCCGTGATCGTTCGGTCGCCACTCTGTGAAATAGACACTCATAGAGAAACGAGTTTCCAAACTCGGCACGACTCGTCGCAAGTTTATTATTCAGAAGAAGATGATAAGAAATATTCTTATCGTAGAATAATAAACTAACAATGCGACTAGGAAGTGGTATGGCTGACAACCGTATCACACTCCGAATTCAATTGTCTTTGTAACGTTGATGGACTACACACGGTAGTCATCAACGCACCATACTCCACTAGGAGTTACGGTAATCGAGAGAGAGATTTTATGTATTATTTTTCGATTCCTCGGTCATTAGATATTTTCCACGGTGAAATGACGGGGAATCGAAAAATAATACATAAAATGGCCGAGAAAAATATTGGAACTATTTTCGGATTGTAGCTTATGGGATTCCCCATCATTTCCGACAGTAAGCACGCATTTTCATTGAGAAAGTCGCAGAGGACAAAAATTTCATTTTCATTCCGCCCGAGGTCTATCGTGCGCTTTAGAGTTTAATTGAATATTTCGGCGTTAGACTAGAAAAGAAATTAAAATATTTTCATTTTAGACCTTTTTTAAAAGCTCCATAACTTTTGAAAGAATGCTAGTTCAGCCGTAAAATGTTGTATAAGTGTTCACAATAAGTTGAAGATCATTTTAAGGTAAACATTGAGTCGCTCCGGTCAAGGCCCTCCATTACCCCCCCCCCCCCCCCATTTGAATTTGTCAAATCGGCATTTCCATATCTCCCTCAAAATTGGAGCAGAGTGCTAGATTTTGGTTTATTGCGATTGGAGGTCCCAATCGGTTGGGATTTTTCCCATAATCTGGAGATTATCCCCAACCATCATGCAAAAAAAAATCCGATGTAGGATATTTGCGTTCCATGGCCATATTTTGGCTTAATTTTCTCAGACTAACTGAGTTTGGCTGGTCTAGCGGTTAGTGCGCGCACCTTCGGTGCACAGGGTCATGAGTTCGAATCTTGCCGTGGATCATGGTGTTTTTCGAACTCACGAGCTTGTGACGGACTATGATCTCACACAGATGTTAAACGAGTACCCATTTATGGGGATAAGTAACACTGCTGAGCGTGATGCTGATCTCATTGCCTTATCAAAAAAAGCAAATAAAGATCTTGGAAATAGGATGTCAAAAACACATCCTGCGGCCTTTAGTCCAATGCTGGATTGTCGTGCCTGTTATTTTAATAACTGACTAACATATTGCGATTATTTCATACTCCAGTTTGATGTATTCCGCCAAGATACATAACTATAGCAATGCTCCGCATCCCCGAAGAATTGTGAACCACGGACTTAGATAAATAAATGTTAATTATTATCAAACATATCGACTCACCTCACATTCATGCTAACGAATCTTTCAAGGAAAAATGAATTAATTCCTTGCAAAAGATACGTTTTTCCATAATCTGTTACTATGCAATTCATTTGATTTTCATCATTCTATAATTAACAGTAATTATAATCATCATTTAATTTTTCACCATATGTATGTATGTGCATCACATACGTACACAATCGGATTTGGATATACAATATGTGTCTAAATACATAATTATATATTACGCTTCAATGCTAATCAACATATAGTACATTACTAGCATAGCAACTATATATAAGCAACCGTCTAATTATTATCGATGCACATATTCTATGGTGGAATAGAATATGATTGTCGGAGGCTGGACACCACACAGTATGTATCATATCAGTGAGAAATCTAAGAATAATACTTGATTCTAGATACACTCTGAAAAAATTTTATGTAAATTTACCTTATTATAAATGGCACATGAAAACCATCTACATACAGGGTAAAATTACAACGAATTGTATTTCAAAAGTATACATAGCTAATGTTGTAATATACTACTTTTGAATTGTTGTAATTTTGCGTATTTATAGAAGTATTTATCTTTCAAATCTGACTCAGAATCGTGCAACTCTGTGTAATTGTTACAAATAAGAAGTGTGAAATCACACAAAAGGACTAACTCTCGATATTTTTGGGTTAAAAAAAAACATAATTTTCACCTACATATAACTCATAAATGAGTTTTGTATAACTAACGACATTACATTTACCTCTTTACGCTCTAAAATGCATTATAAATTACCTGCCTACAGTGGGATTCGATCCCGCGATTTGAAGACTAACGCCCTACTCACCACACCACACAGACTATACGGGATGACTTTTCTAACTTACACCATCCTGGCACATCGTGCGGAATTAACTTAGGATTTCCAGTGATTTTGGTGTAAAATTCGAAAATCATGATAATCTGTGTCTTTTTCAACAGAATGTTGTGTAAAAATACGATGTTCATATTTACCTTGATATTTACGTAAAATTACATTTGTATATACCAAGTGGTACACAAATTTTAGTGCAGTGGCTGAATGTGAATATTTAGTCGTAAATTTTGCACAGAATCTGATGGAAAAGTATATAATTTTATATAAACACTCATATTTGTGTTATAATACGTTCACAGTGAACGAAATCATGTAATTTTGGGCTATTTTCATGTTTTCGTATGAAAACAGCCCGAAAACATTTCAATTCCCATACAAATTGATGATAAGAGACTGGACGGTCAGTTTGAAGTGACGAAATATGTTGTAAATGACTATCGATGACTGCACCAGCACATTTTTAAACTTAGAACGATTTATAGGCAAAATATTATTGTCGGTTGTCATATGAAATTACAAACAGTGCACTGTGAACACTTTTCGGTGATTTCTGCAAACGTACGGCGAAATCAATCCGTTTTCGTCCACTCTGATTAGAATATAAGTTTACTTTAAAACATTTAATAATGCTCAAAAATATTGCGATACACAAAGAATGTGCACTGTTGTTTAATTTTACAATGCTTTTAACACATTTTACACAGAATCTCCTAGAAATTTACAATCTTTACTTAGAGTGTATGTAGAATTAAACAAGTGATAGATACATTCATAGAATCATACAGGTTTTTTTTTCTAATGTCTACTTCTAATATAACGACTTTTGCTGAGATTATCCATATCTTGTTCTTCTGAATGGATCTTTGGTTGTAAAGCGCAGTATAGACCTCGGGCGGAATGAAAATGAAATTTTTGTCCGCTGCGATTTTTTCAATGAAAATGCAGGCTTACTGTCGTGGAACATGTCGGAAATGATGGGGAATTCCATAAGCTACAATCCGAATATGGTTCCAAAATTTTGCTCGGCCATTTTATGTATTATTTTTCGATTCCCCGGTCATTTCACCGTGGAAAATATCTAATGACGGGGGAATCGAAAAATAATACATAAAATGGCCGAGAAAAATTTTGGAACCATATTCGGATTGTAGCTTATGGAATTCCCCATCATTACCGACATGTTCCACGACAGTAAGCCTGCATTTTCATTGAAAAAATCGCAGCGGACAAAAATTTCATTTTCATTCCGCCCGAGGTCTATTCAGGCCTTAATATGCTGAGTGCTGACTATATCTGCATACATTGCAATATTATCGAGTATCGTCTAACTAACTAAACTCAGAATCTTAAGATTGATTCATGTTTCGTAATCGTTGCGGCATAAATACGCGTGAGTATGGTATGAAAATATGACTAATTGCAGCATAATACCCTTGTCCATTTAATAGTAATAATAATAATTAAGCCGTTTGTGTTGTATTTGCTGTACCTAGGTATATTTCATGCAATTGAAGTGACGATTTTAATGGAGTGTGTAAAACTGAAGCCGTTTGTTTCGATGCATGTGACACGGCGTGCTGGCGAGAAATAAATATTTAACGCACGAAAATTTTGAAATAGAGGAAACTTATTTCCTCTCTTCGCCATAAGGTGTGATAATTTCAATATGGTCTACATCTACATCCATTTCCGCATATGACAAACGTACATAGGTGTAAACATCCAAGACTTCACCAATCCTCCCCTCATATTAGCATTTCTAGCGTGTCGTTACGATACCAGCTTTTTGAACCATACCCTAACCTTACCTACGTAAAGTAGGTACATAATTTTATTGTAAATAAGCGCCTCAGACCCAAGATACCAGCGTTACATTGTTGCATTCTAGGACAATCGTTCTTGTTGAGGCATTTCACGAGACAAAACGCACTTTTTTCATTTTCTCTATTTGACTTTCCGCCTTTCCTGATAAATTGTGCAAACAAAACTTTCAACAAGTCGTCTTCATTCTTATGGATAGGTTGTGTGTTTTCTTGAGTCAATCGCCTCAAGTTTGACATAATACGAGTATACACACAAGTGGACCATGTTCTATTGAATTACTCGGGTTTCCTTTATTAGGTTTCCTCTTCACATGTCAGTGTGAATGGTATAATTTTTTCACCCAAGGTGAAGTGAAAAATTAGATTTACAACAACAGCAAAAACCTATATGGATCCTTCCCTAATATCCGGTAAATATTTGAGTTTGTCTCAGATACTTTCCTTCATCCTGTGCGGTGCAGATTAGCCGATCTGGAAAGACGGTTATGGTGATGTACGCATACCTCACGTTGCATCGGATTTGGTTTGATATCTTTGTAGTACAAAAGATATGAAAATGTTGGTAGGTGTATGAACATACAATCATGGCTAAATGTATATTTTTTGTTTACAATTTGATAAATTGAAAAGAATGTATATTTTTTTATTTATATTTAAATTCAGAGCAGACACTTTTCATTGCATATTTGCTTTTGTTTGTAAGATACTATGGGCTATATTTGTATCTGGCCGTCAAAAGTTTCTCATTTTATTTTTAAAAAATTGATGCAAGGTTAGGACAACATACGGCCGCTGTTTGTAGATTTCCAGTCGACAAAACAAATAAGAGCTGGTCAAAACGATGAAGAGAGCCCTAAACGATATTCATTTTCGGGTCGTTTGTTGTTTGTTTGAGTCGTTATCATATCACAAACAATTTTTTTCATTAAAAAATTGATCAGATTGTAAGAGTCTTGTACATAGATACATACTTATTGTTGTACTTTAGTCCAGTGCTTCCCAAATGATGTCCCGCGAAACACTGGCGTCCCACGAGAGCCTCCAGAGCCGGATTTAACCTGTATGTCGCCCTTGGGCAGTAGGCAAATAGCCGCCCTCTGTCAGCAGTTTAGCTTAGAAGTAGTAGGAGTTGCATACCATAATGGTAACGTTGACACACGTATTTGATAAGAACATTTCTTTTTTACCCATGTTTTTCGTTTGCTTGAAAATATCCTGCTTTCCCATAAGGACATAACTAGACGTCCTTTCAGAAATTATTTAAAAAAGCATTGAATTTCGTATGATTACATGAAAACATTACATTCGTCTTCACATCTTATTCAAATTTCGTCCAGAATGTTTTCAAATTACCTACTCAATTTCAGAAGTTTACTCATTGTCACATCTCGTATAGTATTTTTAAGATGTCCTTTGTCTGATGCAATTAACCTAAGCTCCGATTTCGTGATTTTTTTTTTATTTTTTGGATAAAAACTAAATTTAACAAAAATTTCGAAAATTCAAGCTTGCAATGTTATTCAGCGTTAGGCACCGCTTTTATACGCTTTGCTGATTTTTTGCCATCATAAACGATTTTTTTGCCATTTTTAATTTTTCAACACTAAAAACATGACAATTTAAAATTAAAATTTTTGAACAATTTATTTAAACCGATTCACACGATGGAAACATAAAAATAACAGGCGCGACAATCCAACATTGGACTAAGGCCGCAGGATGTGTTAGTGACATCCTATTTCCAAGATCTTATCTGCTTTTTGTTGAGGTAATGAGATCAGCATCACGCTCAGCAGTGTTATTTATCCCCATAAATGGGTGCTCGTTTAACATCTGAGTGAGATCATAGTCCGCCACAAGCTCGTGAGTTCGAAAAACACCATGGAACACGGTGAGATTTGAACTCCTGACCCTGTGCACCGAAGGTGCGCGCACTAACCGCTCGACCAGCCAGACTACTACTACGATGGAAACATGATACTTAGAAAATATAGGCAATGATAGTCAATGCAGAAAGATCGTGCGCTCGTCACTGTTGCTTCACATCCAATTTAAAGTGGGGAAAAACTGGACGTCTTACTTCTCCAGACAGCAGACGGGCTTAAAAGTGTAAAAAGTGATGCATTTTTTGCCGGATGAGAAATAATACTTTTCCGTATAAACCAAACAAAAAGTCTTTAGGTGCGTCAATGCAGCTAATGACCTACATTGTTTGTTGATTGTGACATAGCGAAGACGGTACGTCTAAAAAAAATAAAAATTACTTAAGCTCTCTATGACTGGATAATATCAAATCAGTGGCGTTACGTACGGTGTTCCATGTGTGCAGTGGAACACGGGCCCCCAAGACAAAGGGGCCCCCAAATCCGAAATCATAACGAAATTTTGTTTTATAGATCCTTGGGTAACTGTTCTTTCAAAAGACATGCATTTTTACTAATATGCCAGAAAAATGTGTAAGTGAGCAATAGAATCTAAGATAGTAGCAGAACATTCAATTTTGGGTATGATCAAGCTTGGATCTCTAAGTATTATACCCTGTTTGCACCGGAGAGGTGCAACTTAACTCAACAATCATAAGAACAATCCATAAATTATAAAGGTTTTTGCTCAGAATAATATTGAAAATTAATAAATGTTCAACTTCAGGCGAATTGCCTCTCTTTGAAGGTTCTTGCGTAAAATTGGGCCAATAATCAGCGCCCGCTCTAGGGAGGGGCGGTATTTTGGGTAGTACTTCATAGACGGAAAACTGCATGAAAACTGAAACTTATTTCCGGTAAAAAAGACTAAAACACTAGTAATTTAATGGTAACTAGCTCGAGGGCGTTACTGACAAAGGACTGCAACTCTATAAATTGCAGGAATAAAGCCGTTACTTAATTTTAGATTTCATTATAATAAAATTGCTCTTTTATCGGTGTTTTTTGCTTTCGCAACATAATTATTAGGGTCACATTTTTCTTAAAGTTGTGTTTTCGCCTTCGAAAAATTTACCAAAATCAAAAAATTAGCACCAAACGTTTTTAGTAAAGCAAACAAAGCACATGAAGGAAGTAACTGTGTTATTGTATCGTTACCTCAGCTAGTCGTAGGAAACAGATAAAATTTCAAGAAGCTAGAGTCTGAAGTGTCCAGGATTTATCAACAAAATTGGTTGACTTAGAGTCTGCTTCTTGACATATCCTGGTTTCTCGTCTCAGTTCATTTCACTCAGTAGTATTCCGTGGGATTACCAATATTGAGACACTATAGCGGGATCAAATTGGCATTGCTGAAACCTTAGGGACGTAAGCTGTCCACAGATTACCTTTTGGATTTGTCAGTAATATAGTGTTTCATCGGCAGAATACTTTTTCACTAACGATTTAGTACCACAACCGTCTGGGTTGTGGAGTCCTATATAATCTAAAATTTAAATAACGTGTTTCGTCTAGTAAAGTAATAACTGACAAAAACGACAGAGCGATATATGCGCATTTTTTTTTTGTTAAATCTTTTTTAGGCGCATTTCTTAACGACTACTACATCACCAATACCTCTTCCTCGGGATATTGCAGTCTAGATTGAGGTTCTAAAGTTCATAATGATAAAAAAGGCTACATTCAGTACTCGATGAGCATAAAGGTTGAGTTGGATAGGAACGACTCTTTTTTTCCGGTTTTTCTTCTGTTTGCGTATGGAATCTTAGGAATGGAAAACTTATTTCTAGGTGCAATTAAAATAACTCTTAATGTGTCAGAAAAGCATCCTTCCTGGGAAAATGAAGTCGACACATCACATGAACATTTTCAAAAAAAAAATCTTAGGTGCGGCAGTTTGTCGTTTTGCCCGAGGCGGCGTAAGTGCTTGAGCGGGCGCTGCCCATAATCCAGTTATTGGAGAGTATTTAAATATCGAATTGATTGCTTAGCTAAGGAAAATATGTTCACAAAGCTGAAAAAAGGATATAGGATGACCTATTGATCGGAATGGCTAACCACAGTTACTAAGAACATTTTAAATGGTTTAGGTGAGAAAACCTTCCCTTTTTTAACCGGTACTCAAGAAATCAAGAAACAGATGTCTGTCGACAAACTAGATACGTAAATTATTTGCCTTTGAAGCATCTGTACCATGAATTTTATTCCAGTCGATTTAGTTTTCCTTGGTTATGGATGTGATCCACAGATCTATAGTAATCAGTTTTAGTCTAGGATCAACGACTCTTACGAAGTAGAAGGGCACTCCTAAAGGTTGTCTTTCGCCGCGACTCTTGGATTTTGGATAAATAGATGATCCTATTTAATTATTATAAATTCAATTTGGTCTCAAAAAATAAAAAAATAAAAATTTTATAAAATGATGTTCGTTGCTTTTGCTTATAATGCTTTAAGTGTGGGTTTTGTTCAATCATTTTTTTTCTGGTGAAAAAAAAATCGAGCGTGAGGGGCCCCCATTTCGATCTCGAACACAAGAACATTGGGAAACGTTACGCCACTGTATCAAATAGTTCAGTCAAAAGGATTTTTTTTCACGGGATCAACAGGAATATAAAAAAGTGTGTTGTTCGGCGAATTGCTTCGTTGCAGCCTATTTACAATCTCCGAAGGGAGTACTTTAGGAGGCTTGTAGTGAAATCAGGAGCTCGCCGCCAATGTAGGTTCAGAAGTTAATTGATTGTTACGCACCCGAAAGCTGCTCTAGGCTTATAATTATAGCCCGGACTCTCGTGCAATTGCACGTTAATGCACGAAATTTTCAGGGTATATTGCACGAAATTGCACGTTTTAGGGTTTTTGAATGTAAACGTCCATTTCAATTTTTTTAGCCTCTTTCATGACATTTTTTCCAGAAATATGGAAATGTGCACAATTTTTCGATAGACAGAGTAGTGAATAAAAGTAACGAGCAAGAAATAATATGTGACAAAAAAATAAAACTAAACAAAATCCATCGGCATATATGGAAATTTCGTCAAACGTCAGTCGATTTCCATAAAATTTTGCAACTGTTTCTTGTGGAGTGCATGTAAATTAACTGGTGGTTAACTAAACTTAAATACAAATAGGCACATCTGCTCATTATAAAACGATTCATTCACGAATTAGATAAAGCCAAAGGCTGTGCAATGGATCCTAAACTAATAAACCTAATTGAAATGAGCTAATATACAGAGCATTTTATGGGGAGAATCTTACGGCAAGTTAAAATATTGGAAGTGTCCAGTATTAAAGTATAAATTATTTAATTCTTTGAGAGCTAGTCCTCTTAAAGTATACTTTTCCTTCGTCGACTACTCCAAAGTCTGAGCTTCTAAAAGCCTGTAAAAAAGATTTTTTTTTAAAATATTACACGCAAAATGCACATTTGGGAACTAATTTTGCACGATTTTGCACGTTTCGGGATTTTTACTCCACATTTTTCAATTTTTTACTGCACGAAAATCCGGGCTCTACTTATAATAAACTTGAACATAGAGAGGTATCTACAGGTCCATACCGCCAGGGTAGTGACTAAGCAATTACGCTCTTACCACCGGGTCCATCGGACTGTTTTGACTTTCGGCTTTATAAAAAGCCGAAAGCTGTCAATAATGACAGGATCCAACTGTCAAATAGAGATTTCTTCATTAGAAAACTCACCGCGGGACAGAACGGAATAACAACTTTCAGCCACCTCGAGTCTATAACCATGATGGTCCCCTCGGCCAACCCCTCGCCGAGGTACACTATTTGCTAACGACTTCCCAATAGCAGGTGTGACCGATCTTCCTTCGGACCGAGTGGTCACCAATCCACAAAATACTATAGGGGCTTCCCTGTACTGTTCGGTTCCGCTGTATCACAACTCACCACAAATCCGCGGCAATGATACACAGATATCCTGTGTCTCATGAACACAGACTCCCTTGACGAATATTAAATTTAAAAGTGACATCTCTGTCCTTGTTCAAGTAAAGCCGCAATGCTATCTAGGTCATTTCTAGTCTAACCAAATTACCCGCCACCAGTACAGGCCTTTCGGAATGAATGCTTCTCCTTCTAGCAGAATTTTGCGCCTATAAAGGCGAAGTATCATAATAACATTTGGCGGTCTGGATTAAGGCGTCACCTGTAACTATAGGTAGAAAAACTTAGAAAGCAATTAAAATGTTTTCCTAATTATGTTAACTGCTCCTTGAGTCAAAGTCCGTGTTTCATAGAATGTAAAACCAATAGAAAGCTTTTAAAATTTGCCGCCCCTCGAGATCTGCCGCCCAGGTTGCCCATATGAGAAATTCGGCCCTGAGGGCCTTAGGGGTTCCTCAAAAATTTCCCAAAATAGGAAATATAAATATGAATTGGGCTGAATAACAATTCTCATCGAAAGTTTGGTGTTTTAAAAACCATTACAAATGAGGAGAAGTGAATGTTTTATTCTAGTGGAACAAATGTCTACTCCGAGAATTTGTCAAAAGCCGAATAGATTCCCCGTTTATGTCAAGTAACCATCGTATCGTATGTTCTTATTTCTAATATTCAAGTCACTTGGAGCTCCCAGCCTGAACCAATTCATTTCGAAGAGCATGGTACCAAATTCCATAGTTAGTCATCATTGATTTATTATCTCTTCCCACTTGCAGAATTGAAAGAAATCAAAGGAATCCTCTGGAGTCGTGTGTCTTGTAACGGCATCCCATTTTCTGAATTTTGATTGCAGAATTATGCTTCTCACCTTGTTTGGATCACTACCCGTTTTGTTCGTTTATCGAACAATGGTGCGTGGTCATCGTTTTAAATCCCACGATAAACAAAATATAAAATACATACAAAAATATCCAAACGCTTCTCTTTTGAGACCACCTCTCTCAATTGCAAATGCAGGCTCCTCCCCGCAGAAAGTCGTAATCCTATACAACTAACTATGTATAATATGAACCACTGTTTTATTATACGGTATCGATATGAGGTATATTTGATTTAGTAACCGTAACTTTAGGTTATTATCATATGGCGATGACAATGTAGATAGCCATATATGTACATAGTTACCAAATTTAATATATTTATTGAGCTGTGAAGGAACACTAGGAACCAGCATGGGCGTAGCCAGGATTTCGATCAGGCGGGGCAAGCCGAAAATTTTTTCAACATCATGATTTTCCTAGGAGTTGAAATTTCCGGTCGCAGAAATATTGCTAGCAAAAGTAGCCTGGCTTGTGGTTGGATTGGTGCACAGGGTCATGGATTCCAGACTCACCGTGAACGAATTCATTTTATGGTGTTTTTCGAACTCACAACCTACGTGACAGACTATGATGTCGCTCAGATTGTAAACAAGTATCCATTTATGGGGATAAATAACATTGCTGGGCGTGCTGTTGATCTCAAAACCTCAACAAAACAGCAGTTTGGATCTTGGAAATTGAATGTCACTCACACATCTGCGGCCCTAGTTTACTGGTGGACTGCCACGCATGTTATTACTTTTTTTTATAACCTTCGCTCATAAAGTGAAAGGGTACCTATATTAACTTTGTCATGAAGTTTGTAACGCATTGAAGGAAGCATCTCCGACCATATGAAAAGTGTACATAATGATCAGCATGTCTTGGGGAGTCGATTGGGCCATGTCAGTCTGTTGCGATGCATTTTACGCGGCTAATTTAAAAGCTGTGAACCTGAAATTTTGCACAAATGTTTCTTTTTGCTGCAGGCAGTTTTTATGTTTGAATCGGAAAAATAGGACAATAGGGTCAGGGGCTGCCATACAAACCTAACCCCCCAAATTAGATTCTTCTAAGAAAAACTTGTTTATTGGTGCACGAATTTCAACCGAATTTCATACAAATGTATTTCTATTGATGACGCAAAACATATGTAAGAATGGGTCAAATCGGACCATGGGGTCATGGGGCTGCCATACAAACCCAACCACCCCCCCATTTTGGGTCTTCTAAGAAACACTTTTTACACCAATTTCACAAAACTTTGAACTAATGTGTCAAAGCGACAAAAAAGGACAAAACAAATGGAATCGTACTCTGAGGCCATGCTCCCGCATCCCCCAATAAAATTGTCTGAGTAAATATTTTTATTTGCCTATACTTATTCCAACCAAACCCCATACAAATATTGTTTTCTCGACGCAACGGAACTTTTGTGAAGACGGAAGGAAAAGAATGGGGGAGGGGGGATTAAATACAAGTCGTAAGTACGCCCGAAAAAACTTTTCGGCCGAGGAGAGCGAAGGGTATCCAAATTTCGGCCGCGCCCGAAATTAGCCTCGGTCTCGTTTTTTTGTTAATTTTCGAGTCAAATTTTAAAAATGGAGATGAATGATTTTCTTCTACATTCTGATTACATTCAACTGGCCTCCAATTTCTGCCTTTTAGAGCGTAGTTTGTCTATTTTCAGTGCAATTTTTGCTATCTCGGACTGCATATTCCACTTGCGAAATCAGTTTGTTTCGTCTGTCACCATCATCTTAGCAAAGTAGCATCGTCAGAATACTTATAAATCCTTTACTGATTGAAATATGGTTAACGGTTTTAATAAGATTTCCTCTAAATTTATCAAAGTATTGACAGTGCCTAAATTTTATTGCTGGAATGATTCAGCTAGAAAATAAATTTTGATTAAATAACTCGAAAGACACTGAAGAAACCCGTTCTTTACAAGGTCCCCTAAAAAAGCAAAGCTGTATACCATTTGTCACCCTTCAGATGAAAATAAGTTGAATTCCACTAACTTAAATTGGGTACTCCAGCTCAGAAGCCATGAAATGAAACAGGAAATATGGGATCCACGCAGCCACACTAGCACACTCACAAGTGAAAGGTGTGTGTTGGTACCCAGCCTCCGTCAGTTACGAGAGGCCACTCGCTGACATCTATTTGTATGCGCCTCCTGACTCATGGCTTTTCCGGCAGCACTTGGAGAGTGGTGAAAAAGGCATCTTTGAAAATGTTGTATAGTGCAGCGATTTTTTTACTACATCGATAAGGATTTTTTTACCATCTTCACCGACCAGGGTGTACCCCCTTTCATTTTACTAACATTTTATGTATATCGGAAATTTCACTAAATTTAATAAAATATTTTTTTTTTTCTTTCTTTTCAGGTAAGTTAACGTTTTGAACTTATTTAATTCTACCACAACTTGATTAGGTAAGCAAAGTACAAAGTAAAAGAGACTTTCGCCTACGCTGATTCTAATTTCAGTTAAATCACACTGAAATTCTTCCCTCAAAAGCCAGAACCATTTATTTTTTAAGTACATTCGTACATCCAGGAGAAGAATGACGCAAGTGCAAATTTCTTGATTTGTCAGAAATCACAATTGAAAATTTCATTCACATGTTGTGCGTATGGGTATCATAATGTTGTCTTTGTATTTTCACTGTTTGAACATGAATTTTAAATCAAAATAATTTTTTATTGAAAATGTAGCCAATTTGAAACCTAGTGGCACAATTAACTCAGAAATGAACCATAAAGCAATGAAATGAAACCCCAAATCTGTAATAAGGAGCTGATTTATGTGAATAAGAACATATGCCTTTAAAATTCCACTGTTCCAATACTTTTTGTTTGTGTGGTAAACGATATATTAAATTTTGTTTGTTTGTTCCGAGATGCGATTTCTTTTACGAGCGTTGTTCGTGGTCACAAACGTTTAACCACAATGGAGAATTGCAACATCTCGATTAAATGCAATGTCGACTGGAACGCATTATGTATATTGAATGATGAAAAAAAACTTATTAGCACTATAATTTATATACATGCTCAGTGGCGTATTTAGAAAATTCTCAAAGGGGGGGGGGCACAGAGTACGGGGCTAATTTGTTACATAATGTTTTGGTGTTGGGATACCCGAGAGCAGCTACATAGGAAAAACATTGATCCTTGATTTAAGGCGAAACTCAAGGAGACAATAAGTTTTCCATAGACTTGAAATATAATATTTCAAGGTAGGTGGTGACTTCAAGTGAGGTTGACTATAGAAAATTTGAAATATTGAACCTCCGGAGAAATTGATATCAATTGAGTAATAATGAGTCGTATAAACACTAAACACATAAAAGCGATTGAAACAAACTCTCCTGTGAGATATTTCATTCCCATGCAGGAGTTTTGAAAACTTCTATAAACCTTTGGCGGCAATTTGACTTCAATCCCGAACCGAATCTACTTGTGGATGCATCGCCTCAGTTGCATTGATTCAACTAGCATTTAAAAGACAAACTTCGAACAAAGTTGTTTGGGTTTCATCAAGATGAGATGAGGGATGGAATCACAGTACACATCACCAGAGCCGCAGTAGCAGTACTTCCTTTTTTTTGGACATGCTAAATCAGGACATGGCTTGATTTCCCCGATTTGGCTAGCTCTGAACTTCTTCTTTATAAAAATTCTCAATATGGGCTAGATTTCCTCAATAAACATTTTGTCAACATCTGTCATTAATTGGCATTTTGCCTTGCCAATGAAGGAAAATATTTTCGCATTTTAGATTCTTTATGCAGCCTGTGACCAATAACCGCATTTTCAACCTAGAACCTAAAAGCGCATATGAGGGTATGTCATTCTCATTAAACATATGACAACAAAAATATTTTTAGAAAACGGGTTAAAAATTTGAGAAAGGTAAATCCAGAGCGATCTTTGTCCTTTTAACGATAAATGGCGTCTACATGAGTATTACTCTTGAATACATCACATGACCTTTGCCACAAAATTTATTCCTTGCAGACGAAATGTTTTTAAATCCATTAACTTCCCAAAGAAAACTTCAAGTGAGGAGTCCTTTATTATAACGGCAAAACATGGCGGATAGCAAAAACTCTATAAAGTAGTGATGAAACACGGACAATATGAGCTTTTTGGTGGCGAAATATTTTCTTGAATTAGGTTGGTTGGGCAACATGATCGGAAACATAGGTGTTTAGGGTCCTCACAAAGAGAACTTAGGATGTCACTTAGGACATAATTTAAGTTTCGAAAGGCTAGGTCACGAAAACGCGGAAAGGAAATGGATATGATGATGTTGATGACACCTACTTGCGGGTGTTCAAGTTTCGGATATCAAATGCCTAAAACTGCAGTCTCAATTGAATATTGCGGATGATATGCTTTTCTAATCCCTGTCCCGGAATAACCGAGACTACCAGACTGAAATCTTTCTTAAAATTGCGATTGAAACCAGGCGCTAACTGAACACCACCAACACACAGATTTGTAGTACTGAAATTTTCATACGTAGAGCATAGATTTTTTATGAGATAGTACAGCAGTAAGAAAAAAATGTATCCTTGATCCACCGCCAGCCAGGGCGAGGGTCAAGCGCCCTGCCCTGCCTCACCAACCTCCTGGGCTACGCCTATGATTCTCAAGATGTCGCATTTATGAAAATAAACCACGCACGTTCCACACTGAAGAAATCCAGCTAATTGGAATTTATCGGCTGCGCAGTCTGCAAGGGAAGGGGTTATGGGAAACTACTCATCTACTTCAACGACGTATACTGTAAATCTGCCTGGTATATCACCTAAGGGGCGGAAATTTGTCCTCTTGCCCGGGGCGTCGTAAGTGCTAGAGCGGGCACTGCATGCATAAAATATTAGTATGAACATTAATGATAAATGTTATAAATAAGTGCGGATTGTGCAGTAGTAGTGTCGGTTCGTGGTTTCGAGTCTCACAGTGAACCAATTCACGTCACACGACCCATGTGACGGACTCTGGTCTCACTCAGATATTAAACAAGTACCCATTTATGGGGATAAATAACTCTGCTGGGCGTGCTGTTAATCTCAACACCTTTACAAAAAAGCGGTTCGATTTGGAAATGGAAGGATTGTCACTAAAACATCTGCTGCCTTAGTCCAATCTAAAATATTAATAAAAAAATTACAGCTTCGGTAGACAACGAGGAATGTTCCACTTCTCCCTAACTCTGTATGTCCGAAAAACTTAAGTTTATTACAAAATACTTAAAAAAATTAATGAAAAAAAACCTTAACTTGTTACAGACAGTTGAAGAATTTGACATAAGCCCTTATCCCCGAAATATGAGAAGAGTCATACTATACGAAAAGAAAAGAAAAATCCATTTAAATCGAAAACTAACCTGACCAGCTCCATAAACCCATGGTTAGTTGAGCGATGATAGCGAATTCGAATATTGTCGCACGAAGAACAATGTCCATCGATGTGCTCATGATTTTGATTTTTAACCATTTTCTTTAGTTTGAACAGTCGTGAGGGGGGGGGGGGGGGTATCTGTTTCTTCCCGTTGCCGGTTGCGTTGTGCCAGTCCCAGCCGGCCGTTATACTCAAACATAACATAATTTTTTTTTAAATTTATCCTTTCTTACCACATAGCCTTTTTTCATGGTATATGAAAAACTACCACGCCCAGAATTCATTTATAATAAGGCCTCCAAATTACTGGATATTGTCGTGGAGCCGTGACCGATCTGGCTAGGTTAATACCTAATAAAAAAAAATACGGAATTGTCCCCAAAGAATTAGACGATATTCCAATTTTAATAATAACAGTTAAATTGAATTTCTAATTCTATAAAGCATGGCATGGTTAGCCTTTTTGTCAATAAAGAGTGATAGACATTTTTCAAAAGTCACCAAAAGAATATGAGTTACATCAGGGGGCCCACTCAAGAAGATGGCGGGAGGGCCCCGAATCAAGTTGTTCCCCCACTGCGTGAAACGTAGACTCTGTTTTACCCAAAGGCAGTGTTAAACATTACAATAGCTTCCCCAGCAGAAAAACCAAATTTGACAGCCATATGCGTTGCTCTCGAAAATCGACCACCACGAAATAAGAAAAGTTGTTTCACTTCAGACATATAGAGATCACTTTTAGAAGCCAAAACAAATGCTTTCTTCATTGGTTCTTGGCGACATTGTGAACTCCTTCTATAATATTATCCTCCACGCCATTGATATCTAATTTTGTGCCTAATGGTTATCACTCAGGATGATATGTATAAATATTTACAGCTATTCAACAGCTAAGCGTTAATATGACTCATCCCTGTTTTGTAACGTGTTGTGGAGACCCACTAATCACTCCTCTACACATGATTTTTAACAAATCGCTTCGTTGTGGTATTTTTCCATCTTCCTGGAAACTTTCCTATCTGAGACCCATCCACAAAAGTGGTGATAAACGATCGTACAGCCCGCTGATCCCTTCTACTAAGATCGGCAAGGACATTATTCCAGATACCACGTACGCACAACACACTCTCAAAGCACACCTACGATAGATCGCATTTAATGGTTTCGCGTTACTGGCAAGCCGCAATGCACTGGCCCAAACTGGCGAGGCATATATGATTATTAATGTTACCACCCTCGACAATAGCAGCCGCACTTGTCCTCGGGCCACCTATGTTTGGCATCATTCTTACTAGAGCCGCCTTATCGCCTACATACTTTAAGTGCTCTCCAAAACTTAGTTTCGAGTCAATCTGAGCCCCAAGTACCTAACGGCACGCTTAGAGATTATGACACACTCTCCGACTCTGATTTTGTGGCAATACTTTTTTCTGCGCTTGCTTAATCCGAAGCGGTCTTGGGTTTCCTAATCAACGAGCTCTAATACAACGGTTTCCAGCCACAGTTTGATAATTGTTATCGCCTCGCTTGTGTATATTTCGACCAACTCCGGGTCCCTTGCGACAGCTATGTCGTCAGCAAAACCTACCACTGTCACTCCTTTCGGCATAGCGTGGCATTGTACATAATATTTGTTGTGAACGGTGGTACAAAGTTTACGTAATAGAAGTCTCACTTTTGCTGCATCGTCGAGATTTTTCGCATTAACCAGGAACAAATCCTCGTATCGTGCATACCATCCCTCAAATGTAAGGTTATGTTCTGGGTCGTGCACAAACTCCGTGATACTCGATGCTAACGTATCCATCGTCTGTTCCGGTTGTTCGACTTTTGGGACGACTCCACTCGTGGTTCTAATGGTCATGAATTCCTTGAAAAGCTGACGCATCGCCGCGTTGTCCTGCTCACGTTGTTGTTGAATGCTTTCAAAAAATGAGCGCACTTCGACTGGATCCATGATTTTCCGATTTATGTCGCGATTAGACCGATAAAAAGAAAAACTTTCACCTCCTCGTCGCCACTATTGTATTTGCCGAGTGAAATAGCTAGATGATGATTTACAGCTTATTTATTCGTCAAAGTGTTCTTAATTAGTACAAGTTGCCTGAAGGGCGAACAGAGCGAGACTGAGCTAAATGACAGATACATAATTGATACAAAAATGGGCAGTGTTGCCAACAATATTCTACAAAAGTGGGCCAAGAACATATCCCTGCGGTACTCCTGCACGTATTCCTTTTGTCACCCACTAGTGTAAGACGCGATATGAGAGGTAGCTCCTAATTTATCGCCGCTAGATAGTTGGGTACGTTCATCTTTAACAGAGCGGTGTGAATACACTTCCATTTCGCAGAATTGAATGCGTTTTTGACGTCTGAAGTCACAACAGCACAACAAATACTTTTACATACTGATTCCGTCGCTATATTAGTTACCGTGGTTATTGTGTCTACCGTAGACCGCGCTCGTCTAAGAGCGTATTGGCGGTCTGATAAACGCCCCTGCTCCTCCACTACTTCTGACAATCGGCTATATAATTATTTCGAATACTTTTCTCGTAGTTTCGAGTAGCGATAAGCGATAAGAGCTAGGCTCACCAGCAGGCTTATTTGGCTTGGAAATAAGCAACAATCTTTGCCTTTTCCATGATTGCGGGAAAGTCCGTTCATCTAAGCAAGTTCGAAAAACGTCAATGAAATTTCCGGGCATCGTCAGAATTGCTGCTTTCAACGCCCTATTAAGGACACCACCAGAGCCTGGTGCTTTACCATCCTCAATTATGGATGCTGCCTTTAGAAGTTCTGACTCTGTAATCGGGATATGATGCCACAATTCGGTGTAAGACATTGTCTCGCAGGTTCCAATGCATGCTGTGGAAACAAAGTGGAGATAATATCTTTGAGCAGTGCCGGACATTTAATTCGGGGAGCTCTATGACTAACTTTCTTCATGACCACCCTATACGCCGTACAGTGGGGCAAAAACCTCAATTACAAACAATTATCAAAACTAGTCAATCTTAATGTATTTTGCCGTCCTAAATCGAATGGAATAGGTTTCACACAGATAGAATCACCTGATCTGAAGTTATTTCGAATTTAAGGAGGAGGGGTCATTTTTCAGCTTTTGGCAATTAACTCAAAAACGATAAAAGATGCAACAAAAGGGTTTGAGCACGAATTAAACTACATTAAAATGCCTTTGCAATGATATGTAACTCAATAAACTTGAAACTTGATAAATTATACCCTAGACCAAAAAAATGGGGTATTTGTATTGTTTGGCTTTTACTTTTTTATTGTATCTCTGAATTGAATGCCACTTGAGTCTGGATATTTTAGAGAAATATTCTTAACAAAATGGAGGTGACGTTTGTTAAACATAAAGTTGCTGCGACTTGGGACATGCCTGATTGCAATAGGCGATATTGGAACTTTTCAAGTCAACACGTCCATAACTTTAAATTTTTGCTGGGCGTCAATTCAGAGTCTCGTTATACTCTCCACTAAAAACTAGTTCAATAGTATTAAAACTAGGGGTACCTCTGATACAAAAGAAAACAGTAAATATTTAATTATCGTGTATAAACCCATCAAAATGACATAACAAAATCGTTTATAAAAGTATCAGGTTGGTCTGTGCGGTAAAAATCTTACATATTAGTAATCTTGAGACTTTCTGGAATAACGTAGTATTAAAAAACACGCTCTGTGGCCCATTTGGTTGAGTCGCACTCTACGATGCTAGTAATCTAGAGGTTCGGAGATCGAATCTCGGCGTGGTCCATGTGCGGATAGGAAATATATAGTGCTTGCAACATTATAACATTATATACACTCCGAAATGATATGCAATGTAACGTTGACTCGAAATTGCCTATAAACGGCTGAGTTAACGCACCATGGCCCCACATGGATACCTTAGGAAGTTGCGGTGAAGTCTGGACTAGAATATTATGCTTAATATGGACTTGTTCGTCTAATAAATGGTTTCATAATAATTATTAAAAGGCCAAAGATATGATTGTTTCCCTTGCCTATTTCCTTTAACCTGATATTTCTGACCGGCAATCGACCATGGCAGTCCTCGTAGTCGTAGTTTTACTAACTCACATGGCCACTTAGATCTCCTCCCAAGAACACTAACTCGGTACCTAATCACTGAAGCAGTCTGCAATCGACTCCCTTCATCATACAGTGATCAATTTATATCAGTATCAATATATGATCGGGGATATTTCCTTCAATGCGTTACAAACTTCATGTCAAAGTTGTAAACTGAAGCAATTGTGGAAAACAGCGTTTTGTACAAAAATTTTGAAGGGATAATACATACAAATTTGTGTGGTTTTAAGGCAGAAAACAAAAAAACAATTTTGTCACCAATTTATAGTGAAGAAGAAACTATTTTTGTTACCTTCATTATACCGACAGTAATGATGCCGGTAGTTCATGTGACATATTTCCCATCACTTAATACATTTCTTGTTGTATTGCCACTTATATTTGTTACCAAATATCAATACAATACCATCCATCGTAGACAACTGAACAAACAAACGTATATAGAAAAAAATACAGCTCAAAACATTTTTCTTAAAAGTAAGCAACATTTGTCTAAATACGTCCAAGCTCAATTATAGGTTTATCTAAACATAGTACATGCAATGTTCACTTACTTTACTCGTATGTATGAGAAGATTATTGTCATGCAAGCACATCACTAAGTGCGCTGAGTCTCCTTGGAATCGGAAAACATGCAAGATTGCATCATTTGTGTGCTGCAGTTAAAAAGTAGTGACCATTTCATTATTGACTACATGTTAATAATTTTATGAAATTGTTTTCAAAAAAAAAAATGTATGCTGCTACTTTTCATATACGAGCACATACTTGTGGTCGGCATCGCTAACATATGACCCTATTTCAATGTATGTGCTTAAATGGTAAACTAGCAATGAATGAGTTGGTTAAATTATGTGGGAGAGATTAATGTAACTTTACAATTTATAGATCGTTGTTCAAATAAATAATAACAGGCGCGACAATCCAATATTGGACTAAGGCCGCAGGATGTGTTAGTGACAAGTCCCTGGAGGATATCACCCTAGGATGATATCCAAGATTTAACGTGCATCACCTGGCGGTACGCCTTTAACACACGGTCTTCTTAAGACACGAATTGTACGATGCGCAATTGACGCCCCCCAATGTGCAAGCACAAAGGGTAACAGTTTTATACCAGTTTGCAGGAACCGGCATTCATACTGTTGGATGCGAGGCACTTTCCAAACCTCTGCCGATCTGGGGTCACGGCTCCCGGTTGAAAACGCAACTCCACGCCGAATGCTCTGATGTTGTTAGAACACTCTTCCCGCGATATGGGCATTAAACCACAACCAGCACGATGCTCCCACAAGGGGGCCTACCTCAACTGTCGGGTGGAGGGTGTGAATTCTCCAGGGCTCCCGACACCCGTGCTACCAAATTTATAATGCTTTGGTCGACATTTCACAGTGCTAGGCACTGCTACAGTAGGATTTACCTGTAATCCAGGACTGCTAGCCTTTAACTGGGTACGCGGGGGCGTCACTCCCCGAAGGTAATCATGTCTGCGAAGAATGCAGAGATTACCCCCCATGCGGACATGTGTTAGTGACATCCTATTTCCAAGATCTTATCTGCTTTTTGTTGAGGTAATGAGACCAGCATCACGCTCATCATCATCAATGTGGCACGATAGTCCGCCGTCGGGCCTTGGCCGCCTGAATCGTTGACCTCAAATTGTCGCGGTTACGTGACCTTGTCCTCCAGTTTCGGAAGCCCAGCAGCTGGTGGGCGTCTTCACCTACGGAGTTCTCCCAGCGAGCTCTCGGTCGTCCACGCAACCTTACTCCGTCAATTCGTTGTGCGTTCATAACTTTCTTTGGCATGCGATTGTCGTCCATCCGTTGTACATGCCCCGCCCATTGCAGACGTTGAAGCTTCACGATTTTCGATACTTCCAGCTCATCGTACAATTGATACAACTCATGGTTGTATCGGATACGTCATTGGTCTCGCTCGCGAACGGCCCCGAAAATTCGCCGAAGGACCTTTCGTTCGAATCGGTCTAGCAAAATTTCGGAGGCTTGGGTAAGGGTCCATGTTTCGCAGCCGTAACATAGCACAGGTCGGATGATCGTTTTGTACACGCTGAGCTTCGTGTTCCTGTGCGCAAGTTTCGAATTAATTATAGGGAGGACCGAGAAATATGTCTTATTGGCTAGTTGTATCCGTCGCTTAATTTCGTCGGTCTCGTTGGCGTCCTTCGATAAGTTACAACCCAGATAGTTGAAGTTGTCTACATACTCGATATTAAGGTCCCCCACTGTGATGCTTGAATTTGCTGGCGTCCTTGTTTTCGATTGCATCATGGCCTTTGTTTTGCTTTCGTTGATATGTAGTCCAACTTCCTTTGCGGCGTTATTGAGGTTATGCAGGAGGCTTTCTGCATCACCCAACCTTCGAGACATGATGTTGATATCGTCGGCGTACGCTACTAATTGAGTCGACTTGATGAGTAGCGTTCCGCTGCTGTCCATATTCATGGCTCGAATTACATACTCCAAAGCCAGGTTGAAGAGCGTCGGCGCCAGCCCGTCGCCCTGCTTGAGTCCAGTACGAGTTTCAAATAGGTCAGTGAGTCGGTTCTGCACTTGGACCTGCGAGACGGTATTAGTCATCGTCATCCTTGTGAGTCGCACTAACTTTGCCGGTATACCAAAATTCAGCATAATGTTGTACAGTACACTTCGATCGATACTGTCGTATGCCTGCTTGAAGTCGACAAAGATTTGGTATACGTCGATGTTATACTCCCAGCACTTTTGGAGTAGTAGCTTCACTGTGAAAAGCTGATCGGTCGTTGAGCGACCAGGTCTGAAGCCGCCTTGATACTCGCCAATGATTCGTTCTGCGTACGGATTAATTCTCTTTTCAAGAATTTTCGATAATATCTTATAGGCCGTACAAACAATGATATGCCCCTGTAATTCTCACACTATTTGTCACCCTTTTTGTGGATTGGGCAGATTATGCTTTTGCGCCCATCTTCGGGGATTACCTCGTCGTTCCATATTTTCAGCAGTAGCACATGTACAGCGTTGGTCAGGCACGTTCCACCATGCTTCAGCAGTTCTGCTGGGATCTCGTCAGCGCCGGGCGCTTTATTATTTTGGAGCCACTGTATGGCAAGACTCACCTCCTCTACTGTTGCGGGTAGAACGGGAGGGCCTGGTTCGGCTAACTGCTCAAGAGCTGACTCCGCGGGGGATGTTCATGATGCATTGAGGAGCTCTTCAAAATGCGAGGCCCATCTTTTGTTGACGCTTTCGATGTCGCTGATGATGTTACCATCCTTGTCCTTACATAGGCTTGTCCTGGGTTGATATCCGTTCTTGATATTATTTATAAGTTTGTACGCCTGTCTAATGTTCTTACTGGCTAATCTTTGGTTTATTTGCTGCAACTGCTCGTCAAAATGTTTGCGTTTCTTACGTCTAATTAACCTATTAGATACTCGCCGAAGTTCGTTGTATCTTCCTTTCTTGGCTCGGGATGCGCGTTGTGTGTATTGGCGATAGGCTTCATTTTTCGCCTCAATCGAGGCCCTGCATTCGTCGTCGAACCAGTCTGCTCGTCTGCGCCGGCCTTTATAGCCCACGACCTCTTCTGCGACCCCCTTGATGCTGTCTTTGAGCTCCTCCTAGAACTCATGGATGCCTAGATTATTGATGTTATCAAGCATGGGCGACAGTTTTTCCTCAAGTGCTGTAGTATACACAGCCGCCGTGGCATCATCAATCAAATTGTCAACCTCGAAGATCTTGGCAGGGTTGATTCTCGTTAGGTGCGTCGAAGAGATTCTGCACCTGTAGGTCGTCTTCACCAAATAGTGATCGGTGTAGCAGTTGGCTCCTCGATAGGATCGAACATCTAGGACATTAGAAGCCCATCTCTTGCTGATCAGTACGTGGTCGATCTGGTTCACGGTGTATTCATCTGGAGACTTCCAGGTCTGCTTATGGATTCGTCGATGAGGGAAGCTATAGAGCTTATGACCAAGTTTCTGCCGCTCGCGAAGTCGATAAGTCGCTGACCGTTGTTGTTGTTTTCGTCGTGGAGGCTATGATCTCCAGTATGCCAGTATGTCGAAGAGTGTTTCTAGGTCGTTGTAGAACTCGTCCTTAATAGCGTCTTCTTTTACTTCTGTAGGGGCATGCGCATTAATGAGCCAGAGATTAGCGAAACGGGTCTTAATGCGGATCGCACATAGCCGCTCGTTGATGGGTTTGAAGCCGATAACGTGGTCCTTGAGCTGCTTTTTCACGATGGAAGCTACTCCAAACTACTTGTTGCCCTCCTTTTTACCACTCGAAGCCGATAACGTGGTCCTTGAGCTGCTTTTTCACGATGGAAGCTACTCCAAACTCCTTGTTGCCCTTCTTTTTACAACTCGTAAAAATAGTGTGCGAATTGAGGTCGTTAATCTCGCTTTTGAGCCATTTAGTTTCCTGGATTGCAACTATGCTCAGCTTGTATTGTTCTACCTGATCCAGGAAGGCCCTTAAGGCCCCCGGTCTATTCAGGGAGCGTACATTCCAGGATCCGAAAGAGTAATCAGTTGTTCGTTTGCGGGGTCGTCGTTGTTTTGTATCCGTCCAATCCGAGGCTTTTGTTTCATGTTTCTTGACTTGAAGTTTTTCTTAGGATGAGTTGTCGGCACATCGCTAAACCATGATAGGGTTTAATCGTTTAGTAAAGGCTATCATGGGCATGCCTCGAAGATGCTGCTTTAGTGGTTGAGTTAGACGTTTTCTGTCACCTATCACGTTAAGTAACTTGAGACGCTGCAGATGTAAATACAGCACTCAGGCGCAGCGGTGCTTCTTCCAAATGTCGCATCAGATGATTTAACTTAGCCGTTAGAGATTTTACCGTTACCATGGAGAAGTCTTTTGCCCAGCATCACGCTCAGCAGTGTTATTTATACCCATAAATGGGTACTCGTTTAACATCGGAGTGAGATCATAGTCCGTCACAAGCTCGTGAGTTCGAAAAACACCATGGAACACGTTTAGATTCGAACTCATGACCCTGTGCACCGAAGGTGCGCGCACTAACCGCTAGACCAGCCAAACTACGTTGTTCAAAGGTTGGAGATAAATCAAGTAGAATCTTCTGAGCATATCCATAAAAATCTGCAGGAAAACTTCAGTCTCCAATTAAACCTGGCGAATTTTGCATCTAAATTTGTGGCTCTATGTTAGTTTTCCAAGCATCATTGATTCCCTCACTTCAAGCCTGGTTCGTGTGGTGTTGTTGGTCCTCTATATCTCAACCAGCCTCACTATAATGTAATAACTATCAGCCCCAGAACTACGTCTTATCCAACACTAAACACGAATCTGTTCTGTTTGAGTTGCGTTTATAAATGCTAAACTAAACTCTTTTTAGAAAGAGCTTTCATTGGATACCTTCCGAGTCCGACTCAGCATAATTTTGTGGTTAAATATTTATCTGACAAAACCATTTGCCGTCTACTTCCTCCCTAAAATGTGTGTCAAGCAAAGTAAATAATGCAAACATTCAGTTCGATACTTATGTATGCTGCGGTTTCATAAAACCTACATAATATGTATATGAAAGCGAAAATATTGTGTTAAAAAATGTTGGAACAACTCACTTTGGAAACAATAAAAAAAAAACATAAAAATTGAAATTAAAGATAAATACTCAATTCAAGTCAACTGTAGCTATAATGTGTAATTGTGCAATTATACATTAATAGTGACTGCATGACAAAACGGTACGGGAAGAACAATAGCTGACGACAATTGCTACGTTTGCATATGTACTTACTTAAATAAAGAAAAACATTACGTTAAACAGGTGCTTTTTTTATCCAACAAATGATACAAACGTCTTTCGACGTGCTTCGGCATAGTCAAATAAGTTATGTACTCTGTGTTGTACTCGTATCTAGCATAGCATGACTAATTTCTCAAACTATGCTAACTTGTCTGATAAGAGAACAGAGTGTTTTCCCCCTTATTCGATAAATATGTTTATTTCTTAGAATTACACACATGCTTTCGTTTGCTATTGAAGGAATATGAAACAACAATGGTGTGAAATTAGTTGATAAGGCTTTAAACTCACCATTATAGTTCCACGATTACGAAATTACAAATGGGCACAGAGGTTGGGTCGTTTAAGTCGTAAATATGATTGGTGTTGCAGCTAATGCCAATAACGTGGAAATGGGAGGATGAATGACCGAATGGATTGCCAAGGTATACGAAACAGATTGGCAAATTATCATAGTACACCTGACAGGACTTTCTACAATAAAATGGACACTAAAGCATAAAGGAATCCCAATCCTAATTAGCGTCAAAACGGGAAAAAGATGGAATCAAATACAAGGCTTATATATATGTGATTTGGCGATTACCCGAAGCAGACCACTACTATTTGGGTCCATTTTCGTCCCTTTACAGTCCTCAGTGATTTCCAGAAGTCGACTGATAATTATCGACTTCTTCCTTCATCACTGAGTCCCGTGTGATGAGTAGCATATCTTTGAAGCTAAGTTGGATTCCACACTTATTGTGGATTTACCTAGTATCCCTAGCCTCCTACTACCTAGTGCTGGACATTCACATACAATGTGTGCTGCCGTCTTAGCCCTTTTCCAGACATAGCCTGCATACATCATCTTCCACGATTTTCATCTTAGATAGATGAGCTTTAAAATTACCATGCCCTGTTACTAAAGCAGTTATCCAACTTAAGCTACTCCGTGTGTAACTGAGTACTTGTTTGGCTTTCCTCCCTAGTGGACTGGTAATTGCGTTACGAGCCTGTCTACAAGTGGATAGGCTTCGCCATCGTTGCCGATGGATGGAATCAATCCAGCCATGTACCCTGGCTTCAATCATGCCAATTTTCCCAAAGCAATTTTGGGTTCCGGTCCTTGAAACTTTTCTGCTGATCCCTCTTTTGCTAAGGTATCGGCAGTTGAATTCCCCAATGTACCTACGTGTCCGTTAACCCACATCAGCGTAACTTCGTTAATTGAAGCACACTCATTGAGCTTCTGGACACACTCCAGTACCAATTTTGAATTGATGTTGGATTGCTGCATGCGCTTGATCACCGATTGGTCGTCGAGTGCTATCAGAATTTTCTTCTCTAGTATCCCGCCTTCCCGAATATGATCCAGCGTGTGCAGGAGTCCAAGCCTCTCCGCCTGATATACCGATACATACTCTCCTAGACGAAGTGAGCATGCAAGGTTTAGCTCCTCGGAGTATATTCCAGCCCCCGCTCTTCCGTCCATAAGAGACCCATCAGTAAAAATAGCAACATCACGTGGATACTCCTCGTGTATCCTACCATCCTCTATGAGAGTGATGTGATGTCTTTCGACTACCCTACATCTTCTCATACCATCCAAAGGCATTTGAGTCTCCCTGACATTATCACGAACAATATCAAGGATCCTCTTATGACCTCCATTGCTACCAAAGTGATGCCAAGTGCCATCTCTTACCATTCTTATTGCTGTGAGCGCCGCACTTTGTTTTATATACAGATCCAGTGGCGGTAATCCCAGTATAACCTCCATAGCATGTGTTGGCGTAGTTCTCATTGCACCACATATGCTTATACATGCTATGCGTTGAATCCCATCCAGCCGTTGCCTAGTAGTTTTCTGGCTACCCTTGGGCCACCAGACCACTGCTGCATAGGATAGAACGGGCCTAACCATCATTGTATAGATCCAATGTGCCGCTTTTGGTGATATATCCCACCTACGTGCACACACTCTCTTGCACTGATGCCAAATCCTCGCTGCTTTTTGTGTCTTTTCGTTAACATGAGAGTTCCAAGTAAGTTTGGGATCTAAGGTTACCCCTAGGTACTTCACCTCCTTGGACTCTTTTATCTCCGAACCAAAAAGCAGCATGGGAGTGGTTTCTACATCTTTCCTTTTTAGTGTAAAGACTATAGTGCTTGACTTGCTTGTGTTTATAGTTAGCTCTTGTTCATTACACCATTCTTCAGGTGCTTTGAGAGCTTGCCTCATGCAACCTTGAATAGTGTCCATGAATTTGCCACTGGCCATAATTGCTAAGTCATCAGCGTATCCTACTGTATGAACGCCCATCGAGTTTAGTTTCCAGAGAAGAGAGTCTACGGTGATGTTCCACAGTAGGGGCGAAAGTACCCCTCCTTGTGGACAGCCCCTGACTACCCTTCCCCTTATTATGGCACATCCATTACTAAGATTTACTGCCGTCCCACTAAGCATCGAATCGATCCATGTTATTATCAGGGGCTGGATCTTTCGCTCAGCTAGGGCATTTCTTAGTTTGCTGTATGAGATATTATCAAAAGCACCCTCTATATCCATAAAGGTTGACATAGCGATACCGCTGTTGTTAATCTCTCTTTCTGCTACCCGCACTACTTCATGCAGAGCGGACTCAGTAGATCTACCTGCTCTGTAAGCATGTTGACATCTACTCAAAGGTCTATACATCAGCGAGGTATTCTCTAGATGATCCACCAATACTCGCTCCATTGTCTTCAATAGAAAAGAGGTTAGGCTAACCGGCCTGAATGACTTCGCTTCTGTATAATCCTTTTTTCCCGGTTTTGGTAGAAAGACAACAACTTTAGTCTCTCTCCAAGACATTGGGATATACCCTGTCGATAAACAGGCAACGAATATGTTCCGGATCTTCTCCAGCAGAGCTGCCATGCCCCATTGTAGCAGTGCTGGAAATATTCCGTCCATTCCAGCCGTCTTATATGGCTCAAAAGAACTGACAGCACTCCTGACACCATTTGAAGTTATTATCCTCTCAGCTTCTTGTCGTCCGGTCGCCCCTACCAATTTACAGGTTTGATTCCACGGATTATTTGACTTGAAGCTTCCTGGAAAATGGACTTCCATAAGCGACTGCAATGTCTCCTCCATTGTTTCCGTCATAGTCCCATCCGCCTTTCGGATTAGTCCCATTTTGGTAACGCTGTCTTTCGAAATCATCTTCTGTAATCTGCACACATCGGGTGTATTCCTCATATTCGAGCAAAATTCCCTCCACGAATTCTTTTTACGTGTACGTAGAGTCTTCTTCAGCTCTCTCTTTTTATCCTTATATAGATCCCAAGAGCGAGGGGTCCTCTCTCTCATGTACCTATTAAACGCTTTCCTTGTCTCTTTCTTCATAGATTCCAATTCAGTGCACCACCAGGTTGTTGGATCCTTTTCATCTATGATTGTAGCGGGACAAGCCAGTTTGAGCTATCGCAGAATTCATTTGTTCCACCGATCGCTCTATCTCAGTCGGGTTATTAGGTATTTCCCCTGAAATTTCCTCGATTTGTTCCAATAAACACATTTCATACTTAGTACGGTCCGTATTCCTTGGCACTCTAATACGTTTGTTTTCGCTACTCGGTTTCGTGCCATACAGAATTCCAAACTGAATAGCCCTGTGATCAGACATGGTTAGTCTGTCCACCACTCTCCAATCCGAATTCTGTGCAGCATATTGACAGAGCTCAGGGTAATGTCTATCACCTCAGCCCTTCGCGCATCAACGAAGGTGGGAGCTACCCCTGTATTAGCTATTAACAAGTTGTATCTTTCAACAAATTCCAGCAGCTGCTGTCCTCTGATGTTGTCATCTGTGCTGCCCCACACAGTATTGTGTGCGTTGGCATCACAGCCTAATATCAGACCTATACCTCTTCCTTTACAGTATTTTACCAGGTTCTCTACTTCCATTGAAGGAGGTGGTTCTGGTGAGTCGTAAGGGAGGTACGCCGACGCGATTATAAATGATCCTGCCCCACTTCCAATCATTACTGCCGTAAGATCGGGCGAGCTTAGATGCGTCATTTGTACCGCATGTACACCATGCCGCACCAGGATACAAGTCCTTACCTTTCCACCTATCTGTACATAGTATAGATTGGCGGACTGTTGCGACAAATCCCTAATTTTGTTTTCCTTGGTAATCCAGGGTTCCTGTATCAATGCAATGTCGAGTTTTTCTTCCTCAAAGCATCTCATCATCATCGCTGATGCTGATATACAGTGATGAATATTCAACTGACACACATTCAGTGTTTGTTTGTGCGGGCCCACCTCCATCCCTGATAGATTCACCCTTACAGGTTCCTCTACCACCACATTTTGAACGATATTGCGCTCACTGTGCATTCCTCTGGAATTTAACGACAGCTTGTTCAAGACCGCAGCTGAGTTTCCCCCTGCTTTCCTGATAGCCTCCGCGTCTAAACAAAGCAACAAAAACATTGTTGTTGGACGGTGGATGTTGTATGCTCAAAAAATGATTTGAGTTATCCTCCTTTGGACACCACACAGTAAGCGTCGTACCGTGCTCTTCCGTAGATCCAAAAGGCTGTGTGTAAGTGACCCTCCATTTGGAAGTGTCTTTTACACAGGCATTCTGTTTCTGCAGCCGCCTGTGAATAACATCCTTGCTCTCGGTACAGCCGTGAGCTAGGATAATCAGTCTCGCCTCATTGCGCATGACTCGCAGACTATCCACACGCAGTCTGGCACCTTTTCATAAGTTGGTCAGGTTTTCCTGCATGCCGATAAGCCAGCTCTTGGTCGATTGATTCCTACACGTCAGTAAAATAAATCCATCAACCAATTGAGTCTTGCCTATGAAACCTATGACTCCGGCATCACACAAAAGAGATTCTTTGAAAGCATTCAGGTGTGTGACATCTAGAGGACCCTCACGAGACGCGTCGGTAACACCCAGGATGAGATCACCTCCGGCAACCGGTGCGAAGGATTTCTTACCCTGGTTAGGCTTTTGTTTCCTGTCTGCCTGGATAACCTCTTTTACAAGAGGTCCTCCCGAGACAACAGGCACCCACATCGAGCTCCCTCCTCCAATGGTTGGACCGGCTCAGATGTTCCTGGATTGACACCCTTAAACCTCTTCACTGGCCTTTCCATTTCCGGAGTTGTCTCCTCATGTGTCGACCCACCAGGTTGATTCGACATCTTCCCGGCGGCCTGCCTTTCCTTCCTCCGCCTCCTCTTCTCGCCTTTCAGCTTGTAGCGTCGACTTAGAGTCAGCGTTCGGACTTTTCTCAGGAGATACTGCTAGAACTAACCTCTCCACACCTCGCGGCGCTTCATTGTCCGTTCGAACAGCGTCATCCTCAACCGAAGTACCTTTAGGAGCTAACCTCTCCACGCCTTTCGGCGCTTCGTTGTCCGTTCCTTCAGCACCTTCGCACACCAAGGCTCTACATTCAGAGATTAACCTCTCCGACCCTTGCGAGTCGTTGATGTCCATCCCCTCCAACATCGCCAAGTCAAATTCTTGAATGTCCTGTAGATTTGCCATTCTTGATATTTTTTTCAAACTTCAGAATTGGGTTTCCTGTTCTCGGACCACAGCCGAGGCAACAGCCAGCGTTACGCCTCCCGCTACTCCCCTCCCCCATAGGAGTGTCGAAAATATCCCCCATGGCTCAGCCTGCGTCCAAAAATCATTCGCAGTTTCCAGCGGTCACCAAGCGTGGAGGTGCCATGTTGACTTGTGAAAGGGTATCATGTAGTCTACTGGTATTTCGTAGACTATATATGATACCCTCACACCACGACCACCAAAAAATACAAGGCTTTCACATTGTAAATAAATTTATAGATCAATTCAGAAAATGAAAGTAATGTAGAACCTTCTGCAAACGGGGTAACAAAATGCTCAAAGCCTGCACCACACGAGAGCTGGGCCTTCAGGTAAAAAGATGCCCATGTATTTTCCTCGCCCACATTATCGGTAATATATGTATGTAATTGCGATAAATTTTAAAACTTAGTCGATCGAAAATGGAAACCGAGAAACTTGAACACTAGGGATATCACAATAGGCTTCTTAAGGGGGCCCTCTGATATAAATCGTAATTTTTTCATTGCGATTTTTGAAAAAGTTCACTCTTTTCTGGCTAAATTGCTAACTATGATATCCTTTTTAGTATCTGAAAATAGTTTTAAAGTAATTTGAGAGAAATTGACATGTTCTTTATTTCATTGGTAAACAGAGTTTCATAAAATTTTTCTATTAACCACTACACCAAGCCCAATGACCCCCTATTCACTTGACGTTGTGAAACGTCTTTTCCAAATATAAGATTCCTCCTCGTTTTGCGTCGTAGATGCGTTCCTAAAAAAGACGACGCAAAGCGAAACAACGCAAATCGAAACAAGAGTATGAAAATTTTGGGGATAGGTTCCCAATGCTAAAAAAAGCTTTTTTCGTAAAAAAAAAATTACAAACAAATCACAAATTAAGTCTTTTTGAAAAATGAATCCAATGTCTTTTGAACTGCGACACCCTTCTTTTTTATGTAGAGATCATTATAAGCTTTAACAGCCTCTTGCAGAGCTTTGGCTACGAATGAACTTCGCTCGGCGTTTTCGTCGTCATTTACGAAAAATGTCAGCTTCCTCAATATGCTTTAGAGCCTACGATATTCGACGTCAGAAGCTCCATCGACGATGTCTAGTCGGTGGGGCTTCTGACGTCTCTTCACATTCGGGATGTGATCCTGAAGCTTCAGATTTCATGAGCAAAAGTTCTTCATTTGTTATTTCTGGATCATGGTCCAGATTTACTAAATTTATCACGTCTTTCTCTTCGATTCTATCCAGATTTATTGTAGAAGCCATGTTCACCATTTCAAGGCTCACAAGCCGTACGTCATTTGTAATCTCCTGACACTTCCGACATTCTGGCCAAACATGATGATGATATCTGAAACTCCGAGGGTGCTAAGAGGTGTTTGCAAAGCATCGCTTCCTGTTCACTGGAAAATTAACCGAAAAACCGGTTGACTGCAGCTATGTTCAGAGAATGATTTGAGAACTATTGCCCCGAGGAGAACATATCATTTAAGGCGCCCATGCATTGGAATTGGATATTTCAGATGTGGCCGGAAGCTGTCTGTCGAAATAAATATTCAACCAGCCAACCTTTTCCAAAACAAACCCGTCTCATCGCCGTTGAATATATTTTTTTTTAATTATAACCACTGGAGTGGAGACTAGACCCTTAAGAGTTTTTTTTTAACTCATCGGCTGCTACTGTGGACCCGCTAATTCTCGCTTTAGTGCAATATAACGCTCGTTGCCTGCTTCAAATGTCTCTACCGCATCCTCTAAGAAACGGGTTCTGTTTTGATGTTTTCGAATAAACTCTTAGCCTTGGAATTAATAAAGTGTTTTGTCTAGTGGCATTTTCCTCCGAGCTCTTGTATCCATAGATTTAAACGGGATTCCATTTTTACCATGATTCGGCTTCTATATTCTTTGTGCTCCAAGCTAGTACATTCCTGGCATTTTCGCGGATTTTTGCGGCATCTCTACTAACAATGGTGCGAATGGTTGAAGGCGGCAGTCCTAATTTTAGTACAAAATACAACAATAAATATTAATTTATTCGTTAGTGCCTAAATTTAAAAGCAACCTAAGACTTTTCCTACTTCGATAGCACCAGAATCGATTCGTCTCAAAAATTCCATTTTTGTATCAATGGAAATTGTTTGCTTAGATCGTTTTACGATTTTTGCACTCATTTCAAAATTTTCATGCTAAAGGTACGTTGTCCTCGACACGACTGCATCGGCTCTAGCGACAGCGACTCGCTCATTTCATATAAAAACTCGTTTTTAGAATGAGAGAAAAATGAGTTTTTATATGAAATGAGCGAGTCGCTGTCGCTAGAGCCGATGCAGTCGTGTCGAGGACAACGTACCTTAAGAATTGACGACGCAATACGGGGTTTTCGCGACGCAATATAAGTTTAAGGTAGGGATCGATGGACGACGCAAAGCGAAAAAAAAAACGCAAAGCGGGACGACGCATAGCGAGGCCGTAGTGTACATATTTCCGGTTTGGATAAAGCTATTCGAATGTAGGAAGGAAGTTGTACACTTTTGTACACTTGTTGCCTTGTTGGGGTCCTCAGCAGCATTTCGATTCAAATTTAGAAATTTTTATTTTGCGGTTCGCTTGAAGTATTCAAGTAGAGTCTGAAGAGCTGAGCTGTGCTGGCATGGGAATAACCCAATCTTTATTTCAAGCTGACCGCAAAATAAAAATTGGGTTATTCCCATGCCAGCACAGCTCAGAATATAACGAATTATCCAAGCATCCGCCGGTTTTGAGTTGTGATTACGGTTAAAATAGCTTCGGCTTGGCTTTCTATATTTACGTTCGATTCTAAACAATGTCTAACGTTGTCGTTGCTTCTGTTGGCCTTGGAAGCAATATTGACTACCAAAACGTTGCCGTGTGACATTGTATTAGTTGCTTCTCTGCCTTAGTGTAATGGCTCCTATATTATCAAATTAATAAAAAAATTAAAATACTCGAAAATTGTATCTTTTTTGTATGGTTCGAAAAATATTTCTTGTGGCTTCTATATCTCGTTGACCACCTCGTGAGTCTCGTACCCGACCTCGGGCAGAGCTCTTTGCATTCAAAGTGTTTCGTACAATACCCGAACAGCTTGTGATCTTCTTGGCCGCACACACATGGAGAATTCGAATCCATTTTTTGGGTATTTCGTCAAAATCCAAGAAAATGTATGTTTTTGACAGAACGAAAAATCCACAAAATGGATTCGGATTCTCCATAGGTGTTTGCGGCCTTTGAGAGAAAAAAATCGTTTTCAAAGGCCTAAAAACTGTTTAAGGTACGGTTGGGTGATATTCATTTCATGCCCACTGTTCGAGCCAATCAACTGAATCATGCACGTCAAAGTTGGTGCTGTGTTGGGGCCACCCCTTTGGTCCATTTTGGAGTCGTAAGTGAGATATTTACGATCTTCAAAGATCTCATCACCACAAACATTTTTTTTTAGTGCTTTCTCTCGAGGCAACTGGTTTAGAATGTTGAATTTTAGGAGACCCATTTTTTCGCTTGGGCAATGTACGAAGCCGTACCCTAATGAATGAATGTCAACGGATCCGAGGGTACGGAGGTCATCAATTATAATATTCTCATAAAAAAACGAATAGTTGAACTCAGAAAAGGGTTTGATTTTGCCTGTTTTCACTGAACGACTGTATCTTCTAAAATCAGATAGCCAATCCTTGAAATATGTCGCTAAGCAAGATACTTATACCTTTTTTCCACTTTTTTAGGCAATCGACAAAAATGCCAGTCTCGAAGACAGCTGGTGCTGGGAACCGGACAACGTTCCATCCGACTCGTCCGGTGGCAAGCGTGACCACGAACGAACCTCCGAATCATCTAGTGGCGGTGGTGAGCTGATAGCGATACCATTGGATAGTCACACGAGCCACGACAACGAAACCATTGAAAAATATCAACGTTTCTTGGACGAAAGAGACGCTCGCCTGAAACAGCTCAGCTCCGAAAATGCCAAGCTTTACGAAAAGATCAGTCGACTCACAGACGAAAAAGTTGAACTTCAATCGAACCTGGAAGAATTGGACAGCCAACATAACGTGGCCATGAAGGAGGTTCTCGATATGAAAAATGATTTGCAAACTAAGTGGAATCAGCTGAACAGTCAGCATAAAGCCGTTCAGCAAGAACATGAATTGAAAATTGGAGCGATACAAAAGGACTATGAAACGTTACAGAAAAAGTTCGAGAGTATTCAAACAGCCTACACACTGTACGTGCAGGAAAATGAAGTGCTCAAGTTGGAATTGGAACAGGCAAAAGGTGATGTTAAGGTTGTGGAAGAGAAGAAGTCGGTTGAGATCCAGCAGCTGGAAGAGACGATTGTACAACTGAAGAATAATGTGACTGAGCTTGAACAACAAAGGGTTGAATCGGAAAGCAAGACCCCATCACCTGATTCAGCTAAGAGAGACGAGGACGGATTTATTGTCCTTCAAAACGAAGATAACTATGAGCAAAAGTTCAACGCTTTGTTATCGGACAAACATAAGCTGGACCAAAAACTTGAATCCATGGCCAAGGAATTGGAAGACCTCAAGGCTGAACGGGATACAATCAAATCAGATATGGAGTCAAAAATCCTTGCCTTAACCAACGAAATGGATGAAATCAAACGCAACAAATCAATGTCCGAAATTGAACTGTACGAAAAACAAATCGCCGATCTTTCCGAAACATTGAAAAAATGTGAATCAGACAACGTGGATTTGGAAACAAAACTAAAAACCGAAAACATTAACCTACAAAAGCAAATAATTGATTTGGAGTCATCCATCAATAAGAGTAATGTGAAAACTAATAACAACGAACCGAGTCATCGTGATAAAACTAACGAGTGCCAACCATTCAGTTGCGACGATTTGAATCAACTATTTGCATCATACGTGAAACTAGAAGTGCCCACGCTCGTTGCCGATAAATCATCTCTGGAGACGGCATTCAAATCGATTGCCGATAAGATATGGAAAGTGGATGTTTTGGAAAAGAACTTGAAAGAAATGTCCGATGACATATTGCGACTGAAGACTGAAAAGGATACAATTGATCATGAAAAGACAACGTTACAGGCCGATATAGAGCATTATGAGGTCGAATGCGGTCAACTGATGAAGAATAATGAGATTTTGTTGAATGAATTGGAGAACTATAAGCGGAATAAGTTGGAAACGATACCGGAGAATAATGAAGAAGGTAAGTGTTATTGCTCTTTATTTTTTCAAAATCTACATCATTGGCATTGTCATGTCAAAAGGTTTTATCAATCCTGTGGAAATTTGTCGAAATGATGTAAAATCAAATCGTTCCCAAGAACCCTAAAAGAAAATTTTTCATTAATCACTAAATGTCCTCACAGGTATCGTGATGATGGAAAAGCAACTTGAGGAATCCAATAGCTATTTGCGCAATCTCGAAGAGCAATATAACGAAACAGTAGAAAAACTGATGCAAGCCGACGAGAAACGCTACGAGCTGGAAGATATGATCGAAGGCTTACAGGAATCCAACGGCAAATTGTCTGCCGAAATCAAAGACCTGAAGAACCAAATCGAAACGCTGGAAAACGAAAAGAGCAACCTTATCTTCGAAATTAACGAGATGGAAACAGACGATAAAAAATCGACCGTCGATATGGTCGAAAATAAATGCAAATTGGAAAAACTCCAGAAAGATTATGACCAAATGCTCAAACTGCATGACGAACTCAAGTCTCAAAACACTGCAACAACCCACCTTCAACATCAAATAGAATCGCTCACTTCCGAAAAAGCCGCCCTCGAAAATGAAGTGCAAGTGCTGCAGTCTCAATTCGAACACTATGAATTAAAATGCACACATCTCAAGGACGACAATGAAATGCTTCGCAATGAATTGAAAGAGATCGAGTGTAAGAAGCCCGTGGAAAATGTAGACGAGCTGAAAAAGCAACTTGTCGAGACACAAAGCACGGCCGCATGTGTCGAGGATAGATTCAATGAAATATCACAACGAGTGGTAGAACTGGAAGTACAAAACAATGAATTGCGTGCCGAGCTGACCGGTCAGCGTGATAACAATACAAATCTTTTGTCCGAACTTGTAGCTCTTAAGACTCAAACTGAGACGCTTGAAAACGAAAAGAATAGGTTAGTGCTAGAAATCAATGAACTTCGAACCGATGATAACAAGTGCGAAACAATGATGAAAACAAAACGGCTGGAGTACGAGACGAATATCGCCAGTTTGGAGGGTCAACTGGCGCAATTGAGTAAGGACCATGCCGACTTAGTGGCCGCCTTGCAAAGTCAGAAATCAAACTTTTCGGAAAACCGCAAGAAGTCTGATGATCAAATCACACTTCTTGAAAAACAGTTGAATGATAGAACCACCGAGGCCTCGAAAAGTCAAGAACTGATCGAAAAATTGGAGTTAAAAATCGATGAATTAGAAGCTATACTCCAGAGTCAACAACATGAACTGACAAATTCTTCCGCCGAACTGGACCAATTCAAACAACAAATCGACTCTTTCGCTCAAGAAAAATCCGATCTTATAACTACAATAACAACAAAAATGGTTGAATTAGAAGCTAAACTCCAGAGTCAACAACATGAACTGACAAATTCCGCCCAGAATTCTTCCGCCGAACTGGACCAACTCAAACAACAAATCGACTCTCTCACTCAAGAAAAATCCGATCTTATAACTACAATAACAACAAAACACAATGAGAACACTCAATATTACATGGAAATTCAACGTCTCGGTCAATTGCTGCAAGCCGAACATGAGAACGCCCAAAAAGCTTCCTCACTACCTTGTCAAAATTGCCAACAACTCCAAATGGCGTACGCGCAATTGGTGGAATTAAATAAAAACGAAAACGAGAAACTTCAAGATCAAATCAACTTTCTGAAGGAGAAATCCGATATCCTAACGACGAATCTAGTCTCGGAGCAGTCAACACAAAAGTTGCTAAATCATGAGAAGATGGAATTGATGGAAAAGAACTCGTTGTTGCAGCGTGATTTGGAAAGATTGCGAGAGCACCTGGTTGAAATGGAAGAAGCTCACACCCAGGAAACGCTGGAGTTGCACAATTCTATGGAAGATACGAAAGCAAAAATGTTAACGTTACAGGCGGAAGTTTCGAATTCGAGTAATGCGTATACATCGGCCAGGTAAGTTGAGTTAGCATAGACTAGATTGATTACGCATAAACAGCGGCCCCAATTAAAAGAGCGATCCAGACTTCCTTGATGGTATCAGTCGTAAGGCCAATTTTTGCCTCTCTGCAATCGTACGTTTGGCCCATTGATCAATTCATATTGTACTTACAGTACAATTCATGAATACGATCCTACCAAAGCGCATGGGTTCATAGTTTACTCGGATATCTCCTGTCTATAAAGCCCTATTTGCGTTTTCTGTTACCACTTTTCTTAGAGATGCTGCTGATGTAGTGTGATATTACCTGTCGGTAGCCCTAAAAATCCAATATAAGTTAAACAGTGTAACGAAAGGACATGGGCCATCCGAAGATGTCCAGGAAACGGAGACAATCCCTTTACAACCGTGCAGGCTCCGCAAGAAGATAGGGCTCCTCAACGAGTGAGCAGCGCATACTGTAGCTCAGTGCGGGAGTGACGGGTTGGGTTTGTCCTACTCGTTGCCCCTGTCCTTTTCCAATTAAGAAAGAATATCACAACACAAAATAAGAGTTACAATTGGGGTAAATATCGCGAACACTGTTGCCATGTTATTTGGGCTCCGGGGACATGTTTGCTATTGGTCCCGGCCAGACTTAACCCACAAATTTCACAAAAAAGCCTTTCTGAAACGCCCGCGGCCGAATTCATATATGTACCGGCGGATCACCTCGTGACCGTTAGGCTTCATTCAAACGACTATCTGTACGACTCGCAAGCTCGAGAAATACAAATGCATTGGCTTATATGGGAAGTTCAAACACGTGCCAGCAGTGCCGACGTGACTCCCAATCGAATTAAAACCTACCTATAGATTGACATGCATTCACTATCCAGTGGTATATAATGGAATTTAAATATTAGTTAATCGTTCCTACGGAATAGGTCTTTGGAAACAGTGTAGTAAGTCGTCGTCGTAATTATACCTTATTCGGTCGCACGTCTCCACTCTGCTCCGCCGGTCTCTGCAGGTTGAGTCCCTATTCTCACCATTGACTGTTGAGTGTCAATTAACAGTTGCCTTATGCTTTTAATATTTCGATTAATAGAGCCACCCGGCTTCTGCAGGGTGTACCCTATTCTGTGTTCACTTGGAGCTGAAGTTCAAGCGAATATGGATGTAATCGGATATAGAAGACTCGCTTGAAACATACTTACGTGTTCCAAAAGGGTGTAGCTGCATAAGGTCAGGTCATGGACTCCTTCTTGCCCTGGTTACTTCTCTACGAGTATTGCAGAATTAACAGTCGAGGGATTTCTGGAACGCTCTAGCCGCTACTGTTTATATATGTGCTTCCCCAGAGGGATGGTGAGTGATGTATCGTAGCCCAGCAGAGGATTGCCCTCACTGGCCTTGCAATGGTCGAATAATCTTTATAAATAGTTTGGAAGGTATCGTCACGTCGCTGGAAATCCACCGTTATTTCTGTAGTAAAGCATACCCAAAGGATGTAATTAAGACATTACATAGCACATAGGTGTCGTTTAGTTTGATCTTTGCCGCATTCTGAATTACGACTTTCGTCGTTACGTACATCTGGAGAAGTTATTATCCATCATTTTGGCTCTGCTACTGGCATCTCGATTGACTTCTAATCCAGTCCGTCACTATTTTAAGGTACATTTTCCTACACGACCGCAGCGGTCCTAGCAACTCCAGCGGCTCTAGCTGTTGACTATCACCTAGTGGTGTTTTCCTCCATGCGGCTACAGTGATCGTGGCTTATGTACACTGCAACTTCCCTACCCCAAGCAGCCGAGTGCACCACGTTCACCACTCATGCGGCCATTATTTACAACAAGAGTCGTGCGACTGCTTTCTATATACAGGCGTATTCGTGTATCGGCCGAATGAGTACGACCATTGTGCGAAGCAATTTCCCTACCCCAAGCAGCCGTCGTCCGAAGCCTACAAACAAGCGAGTGCACCACGTTCACCACTCATGTGGACCTTATTTACATCATGAGTCGCGCGATTGAATCGACGATAATCTTCATTGTTGACCTAACCGATTATCATCTAAAAACGAGTTTATATATGGAATGAGCGAGTCGCTGTCGCTAGAGTCGCTGGGGTCGTGTCGAGGAAAATGAACGTTTAAGGTTTGTTGTTCTCGACACTATCCCAACGTCTCTAGCGACAGTGACTCGCTCATTTCATATAAAAATTCGTTTTAATAATAATGCTAAGCGCTTCTAAAACGTGTTTTTAAATGAAATGAGCGAGGACAACATACCTTTAAACTACTTTTACTGTCCGTATTACCTTTCGCCGAACAATAGACACGGCAGTGCGTGGTCGTGCTCTCACAAATGTCTATTCTCTTTCGCAGAGCTAAGTGGCGGGGAGGGGGCTAGTTGTTCTTGCTAGCTAACCTAAGTCATGCCTAAAACTTCTTCCCAGCCTGTATGTTCTCTCGACATCGGAAAAGATATTCTTAAGGCTTCAAGTAGAGTGTTGACTCCGTCCGATTTCTATACTAAAGCGCAATTCGCTTTTGTATTGTTTCCTCTACGCCTCAACAATAATATAAAAGTTTGTTGTCAGAGGTCTGTCCGCTAATACTACTTTCAGTGGTCTCTCTCTCTATACGTACGTTACACATTGCTCTTGTCTACACGATTCGATTATCTTACAATCAGTGTCATCCAATTACTTGCTGTTGATTCAGAGGTTTTCGCGTCAGCTATAAACCCATATTGTATCAAAGTGGAAAGGCATCTGAGAATTCTGATTGGGCATATTTGAATAAATGCGAATTGACTGCGACGCCTATAGCGGTTTACCATCTTACATTCGGGTTCCTAAACCTCTGTGGATCGCAGAATCTTCGACACTCACTGCTTACCAGTTTTATTTTGATTGCAGCAGAAAGCCTAAACATTCTATAACCCAGGGCCGCATCCAGTTGATTTCGAGTCGCTGTAAATATGGGGCAGTCGAAAGTAACTTGCTTCGTCTCCCTAGAATATTATTTGAAATAAGTTAAGACGATGCAAAAAATGCTAGTATCGTCCGTGGTTGTGCCCTGTGGCACGGGTTAAGAATAGTGCTTCCGTCTTTCCCGACGTGTCGAAAGAGGCGACTAAAGGGACAGGAGAGAATAAAACTCTCCTGAGTTTCGAACATATCTCTACAATTGTGCGCGCAGCAACTCTGTTTTGCGCTCAAGCGTTTAGATATGTACGAAACTTAACAAAAAATTGACCCCTGTGGAATTATACCACAGCGATCCCGGCTTGTCGTAAAAGGCGACTTGAGGGATAGGGTATGTAGGCTTGTATCCTGCGTACCTGAAATTTACTTTACACTCGAAACATTAAACGAGCCTCGGATACCTCGGACTGATTCAACGGCAACGACTTTTGGCTGTAAACAACGGACTACGATCGGTTTTTGGAACGTTCGGACGATGTGGGGTGAGTGTAATAACACAGGCTCACAGAAGTCGAACAGGAAATGACCGCACACAACATCGCTATACTAGGACTGAGCGAAAGAAGATGTCTCGGATCGGGGGCGACTTTATCACCAAGCTCTCGCACTGTATTGCTCTACTCTGGAAGTGAAGACGATAATTCACCTCGGCAAGCGGGCGTCGGAATCCTGTTGACTAGGAATGCACGCCGATCCCTTATCGACTGGAAACCTATCTCCGACCGTATCATCACAGCCAGATTCAAATCCAGAGTACGAAACATCACAATTATTCAGTGCTACGCACCAACTGAACCTGCAGACCAATCCGCAAAGGACGTTTTTCATCAGCGACTAGGCGACACCTTTGATAGGGCTCCCAGGGGTGACATCAAAATTATAATGAGGGATCTCAACGCCAAAGTCGGTACTGATAATTTAGGCTTGGAATATCTTATGGGCAATCACGGGCTTGGCGACAGGAACAACAATGGCGAAATGTTCGTGGAGTTCTGTAACTCTCGGCAACTAGTCATTGGCGGAACGTTGTTCAAGCATAAACCCTGCCAACTTGGATTTCTCCCGATGGCAGAGCAGAGAACCAAATTGACCATATTGCTGTTTCTAAGACATGGAGAAACTGCCTCTTAGACGTCAGGTCGAAGCGTGGGGCTGATGTTGGCAGCGACCACCATCTTGTTATCGCGAAATTTCGCTTACGAACGGCAGCGATTCAACGATCTCACAACACGCGAATCTTGCCACGATTTAACGTGCAAAAGCTAAAAAATTCCTCAACTAGACGTGCATATTCGACCGCCTTGCACGAAAAAGCTTGTGCAGCAACATCTCTTCAGAATCCTACAATTGAAGATAGATGGAATTTTGCAAAGGATTCTTTTATTTCATGTGGCGAAGCGACTGGGGGAAGATTGGATCGAGGTAGGAGACCATTTATCAGTGATGCTACTTGGTCTCTTATCTCAGCACGCAAAAAAGTTAAGGAACAGATTAACTCTGCTGCTGATGATTCAGCTAAAAATGAACTTCGTGCTGAATACCGTTCACTACAAAAAGGCGTGGAGAGAAGTGTGAGGCGTGATAAGCGTACTTACATCAACGCTTTAGCGAAGGAGGCAAATGATGCGGCTTACCGTGGTGAAAGCGGTACCCTATTTAAGCTAATTAAACCACTAATTGGCAAGTCGTTCACAACGGACCATCCTGTGAAAGATAAAGAAGGGTTACTGCTTGTTACTGAAGAACAGCAGCTTCAGAGATGGAAAGAGCATTTTTTTGAGGTCCTCAACAACCGTTTTGGGCCTGCAAGTGCATCTTCATCGGCAGAAGAAGACGTCCCTCCAGTAGCCAGTATTAATTCCAGACCACCATCTAAGACGGAATTAAAGTGGGTTATCGAATCTATGGACGCCGGTAAGGCCCCGGGGATAGATGGAATTCCGGTCGAACTATTTAAAGCGGATTCGAATGCTACAGCGGATATTCTGCTTCCCCTCATCAGAGAGTGTTGGGAAACCGAAACTCTTCCAGTAGAATGGAAAAAGGGCGTAATTATTAAAATTCCCAAGAAGGGTAACCTTAAGGATTGTAATAATTGGTGCGGTATTTGCCTACTTCCAGCTGTATCTAAGCTGATGGCTAAAATTATTTTGAACCGGATCAAGGATGAAGTTGATCGCACTTTAAGCAATGAACAGGCTGGTTTTCGTGAGAGTTTTTCATGTAGCGACCATATAAACACCCTCCGAATTATTATTGAGCAATCCGCCGAATGGAGATCCCCATTACACCTCATGTTCATTGATTTCGAGAAGGCGTTCGATAGTGTTGATCGGGAGTATATTTGGAGAGCTCTTCGTAGGAGGGGCATACCAGATAAAATAATTTCCATCATCAAGGAATCTTATCAGGGAGCCCAATGTCACGTTTTGCACAAGGGTAAGCTTTCAGATCCTTTTGAGGTGCACAGTGGAGTGAGACAAGGTTGCATTTTATCCCCTATTCTTTTCCTCATAGCCATCAACGATGTACTAGTGAGCGCGCTTCAAAACCAGAGGAAAGGTATCAGATGGAAAATGTTTGATTACCTGCAACACCTGGACTATGCTGACGATATTTGTCTGCTTTCATAAATAAATAAATAAATAGGAGGATGTAGCTCAAATGGCCTATGCTCTGCATTGCGAAAGTCGTAATGCCGGGCTCAAGATAAACGCTGCCAAGACCAAGTACTTGAGCTCCCATCCTGGGGGACAAAGCGGAATTCGTGTTTCGGGCCAGGCAGTCGAAAAAGTTGACGAATTCTGCTACCTCGGAAGCATAGTCACAGCAGATGGCGGCGCGGACGCTGATGTACAATCGCGTATCAATAAGGCTAGGGCAGCCTTCTTCACTTTGACTCCTTTCTGGCAAAATAACAACATTTCCAGGCGCACCAAAATCCGAATCTTCAATTCTATTGTAATATCTGTGCTTCTTTATGGCTGTTCAACTTGGAAGGTGACCAACGAGATAACAACTAAGCTGCAAACTTTCGTAAACCAGTGCCTACGGCGCATCCTACAAATCCGATGGCCGGAGATTATTTCCAATGATGATCTCCTGAGTATCACAGGCCTGGATAGGATAGGCACTTCTGTCAAAAGGCGAAAGTGGCAATGGATAGGTCATACTCTCCGAAGAGGGCCAACAAATATTGGAAAGCAGGCCCTAGATTGGAACCCTCAGGGAGCCAATGCTAGACGCCGTGTTGGACGACCAAGAAACACGTGGAGAAGATCGGTTAATAGCGAGGCTGCTTCATTAAACAAACAGTGGTCAGACCTAAAGACGATGGCACAGAACAGAACGAGGTGGAAAGTAGGCGTAGTTGATGCCCTATGCCCCACAAGGGGTTAACAGGAACCAGAGAGATCGTCCGTGGTTCGTATGAACGACCATGTCGTGTTTTTGTTTTCCCCAGGTCACAATGACAGAGCTGAGAGTGTGCCCATCACAACCCAACCTCTCGATACTTTTCCAATCTACAGCTATGTAGACACTGCACACTAATATAGTATAGCATCAAATTTTACCGTTTTTAAACATATTTTGATGTTAATACCTTTTTTTTTGTATATGTAGCATTCGAGCATCACAACACGCCGAAACAATACAAGCTCAATATCTACTCGTATGCCAGCAACGTGACGAATATGTGGCGAAGTTAAGTGCCGCCGAGGACAAAGAATCGAAAAATCAAGCTGCTCTCGTGAATTTACAATGTGCCTTGGAACAGTTCCAAAAAGGTATGCACCGCAGCACCTCCGTTTTTCGTTCTGTAATAAATATGTACACGGAATGTAATTTATTTATCGATTTTATTCCATATTTATAGAAAAAGAGGCTGACATACATTCAGCCACGCTGAGACTGCAAAAAGAACTTCAAAACGAACGTGACAAACAAAACGAACTACAAGCCGAAATCAAATCCTTCCAAACAAAATTGGCCGAAGCAAATCAAGGACTGCTGGCAGCCGCTCGCCTATCGGATCAATTAGAGATCAGTCAGGTGACGATAGCTTCGCTGAAAGAAGAAAGTAAGTATCAAAAGTATCTACTTGTTAATGTCTTGACTTTTATGGAGTTTTCCATTGTATGGTTACTGAATAACTAAAAAGTGTGTCAGCATTAGAATGTACAATAATATTGCACATTTATCGGTTCCCATATTCATTTTGCGAGTACGTACGTTTTTCGTTGGAGAATGGATATACCCCCGGGTATACAGTAATCATGATAACCACCCCACACATTTTCACAACGACCGTCACTAACTTCATTCACCATATCTAGTTCTGAAAAGTAAATATCAGCTGGTAATTCTGGGCTTTTATTGTAATGATTCCCGGAATTTCAACTGGTATGCATTTTTTAGATTCTATTTTTATACAAAATTTACTTTTAAATGGATTCCAAATTTGAGAAAATATTGTTGGTTTGGTCTGAATATATTAGTGTAAAAAAAAACTAACTACAATTATGAATTAATAATAAAAACAAAAGGAGAAATCAATTGGAACTTTGGAACACCTTCCTAATAACATCTAACAAAATCAATCATTACAAATGTACGTCATTTGTATGTGCATCTTTCACTAACTTTTCAACGTTTATTGGATCGAAATCACATGAATTACTTAAGGTGAGAGATTTGAGATTATTGTTGCTGTTGTGTGTGATTTGTTTGTTTGTTCTTATATTTCTATGTTTGCACTTAGTTTATTGACAGTTTGCCAAATAGCACCGAATCGATTGTATTCTATGTATTTATTTCATCATTCTCGCCGGTCGATGTGTTCAAACAAAACAAAGGGTTAACTAAAAGATTTCTACACACAATTTGAACCTCTTGGATAGTATTTCGAAATGAATACAAACTAGAAAATAGTCTAGTGAGTCTAGCCATATCATGGCATTGAATTATCATTAATATATACGAGAAAGAGAAATGGAAAGGGGGCATGAATACTAACTCAACCTAAGCCAGTATGGCGTCGCTCTAGTAGCTCTGGAAAGCCTAGCCACGTTCCAGTAGCTCTCGAGAGCCTAGCCACGAGCCCCGATGATACATGTATCACCTTTGTGAAGTGATCAGTTTTGATATAGCGTCCCATAGACTTTTTCAAATTGATGTATGTACTACCTTTTACTCTGAAAATCATTATTGAAAAATGCGTCTACAATGTATTAGGATACGGTAATAAAAACGAGGCCAAGTCTAATGTCTGGCGCGGATACCCTTCACTCTCCTGGGGCTAATAGTTTTTCGGCGTACCTATGACTTGTGTTATTCCCTCTCCTCCTTCTATTCCTTCCGTTTTCACATAAGTTTCGTTACATCGATAAAAAATATTTGTGCGAGGCTTGCTTGTAATAACTGTACAAACAAACAAAAAATCCTGGGAGGAGCGGGAGTCATGGCCCCATAGTAGGAATATACATATTGGGTTTTACATATTTTTTGCAGTTTCGATATAGACACAGTGATATAAGTTTTGGTTGGAATTTTTGCGAAAAAAAATCTTCGAAGAACCTAATTTGGGGGGTTGGGTGGTGGTGGCACCATGACCCCATGGTCCGATTCCATTCATTTTTACACAAATGTTTGGTATCATCAATAGAAAGACATTTATATGAAATCTGGTTGGAATTGGTGCACAAATAAGAAACTTTTTCGTATAAGAACTTAATTTGGGGGTTGGGTTTGTATGTCAGTCCCATAACCCCATGGTCCGATTCGATCGATTTTTACATAATGTTTTGTAGAATCAATTGAAATACATTTGTATGAGGCGTGTTTGGAATTGGTGCACAAATAAAAAAGTTTTTCTAGGAAGAACCAAATTGTGGGGTTGGGTTTGTATGGCAACCCCATGAAACCAACGGCCGATCTGGTTCATTTTTATATACATTTTCGGGGTTAAGCGAAAATACCATAAATACAAAAAAAATCTTAGTAGAATCACTTTTTTTCCACGCTCTGTGGCTCACTTGGTTTAGTCGCACTCTACGTTCTACGATCCTAGTAATCTAGAGGTCCGGAGATCGAATCTTGGCGTGGTCCAGAAATTTCCGTACATGTGCGGATAGGAAATATATGCAACATTATATGCACTCCGAAATTATGTACAATGAAACGTTGACTCGAAATAGCCTATAAACGGCTGAGTGAACGCACCCATGTCCCACAAGGGGTTACGTGGTACAGAGAAGAAGAAGAATCACTTTTTTAGTTGGGATTTGTATAAAAGCCGCATGTCCCCATAGTCCGATTTTAGCGATTCAAACATACAGACAGCCTTCAACAGAAATAAGCATATGTGCAAAATTTCAGCTCGATAGCATCACGCATCCATGCGTTTTTCTTATTGCGGATTATCTTTCTAAACAAAATTCAACAGTTACTACTGTACTTGGGTAATAAGCATCAAATCTACCGCACAAAGTGCTGTGATCCTTTGCAGCACTATGTGGGGCAGATGCTTATTTTCAAGTGTAGGAGTAAGTGTTAGAATTTGTTTAGAGACACAATTCGCTAGTAACAAACCGGATGTATGCGTGAATACCAGACTCCGAGACTACTTTTGCTAGAACAATGCTACATGATGTAAAATAATAATTGCGGGTTAAATTCTCAACAGGGCAACAATTTACAACCTCCAAAAGTAAATTCTTCCAAAAACAACTTTTTTAATTACGGACCAATTTTGACCAAACAGATAAATGTGTCTCAATTGACAACTGATGAAGAAACTACCCAAGTCTGACTGCCATAGAAACCCCACTTCCAGGGTAGGTTCTTCTATAAGAAACACTTTTTCTTTTATAAAGTAGCCAAATGCCACATGAATATGAACCTATCGACATTTGTCGAATATTAACTTGTTGGATGGAATTGAGAAAATGATGTAGTTGCCTAGAACCCCATCTCTATTTTCGCGCCGCTAGATTTTAAGGACTTAAGATTTCAAGTTCTGGTAAGAACGGACATTTGCAAAGAAAATTAGTTTAAATTTCTGTCAACATGGGTTATAAGGTTATACCGTTTTCTCACATCGCTTGGAAGATGGGTTAACGCTGTGAAATAAGCCTGATAGGAGCGCTGAGAGGATTCTATTTGTAATTAAACTCGTGTTTAACCGACTCACTTCTACAATACGAATCACTTAAAGGGCAGCTCGGCCTGATACATCATCAAAGAAACTGCGTTGTACCTACGAACCTCTCGTTCAAGATTTCGAAGACGATCCCTGATATGTCGTGTCGAAGGAATCCGATCCATTACATTATAGGGTGATCGGATGATCCCCGCCATAGTATTCAACCCTGGTTTGATAGTACATAATCGATAGCCATTGTCATCAAGAGACAGGGTCAGGGTCCGACTCTGCGTTACGTAGGGCGGCATGCTGACATAACTTAATTTCTTTATCTCAAGTCAAGGTCTTGATAATCTTTTGAAGGTTGTCATCAGGTCTTGTGATGGGCATGTAGCTCTTACTGACAGCTTTCACCTGCTCCGCTCTTAATGACTCAAGATAGGGCTGTAACTAGTGTAGTTTATTGAGCAATTAATTGTCCATACTAGATGAAATCATTTTGCGGTCACTCCGATTTTCTCTGAGCTAAGGTCACTGATTCAGATGAACCAGCTGAAGCTCCCGGTTATATCATGTTTCCGCTAAGGTTGGTTCGGTATCGGAATTTGGGCTGCCATCCTGGGCTTATTAGTGGAGGCTGCTTTGTTTCGGGGATTTGGAGCACCATGTGGTCACCCGAACGTTATGTTTTGGGATTGTTTGCATTCTGATTAGGAGTAATTGCAAGTGATCTTTCCTTTTTGGGAGGTTGCAATTAGGGTGGCCAGATGCCCCGTATTTTATGGGTTACCCCGTTTTTCGGGCACCGAAAGTCCAAGAACCCGTAATCCAAAAAATAAAAAACGGGGCAAATATTGGATAGTTTAAGAAAAAACTCCCCCAAAGGGTTAGAGACAATTTTTTATTGTATTAAAGTCAACGAAATACTTCGAAATTTTCCGGGACGTGAAGTGACGTAATCAAGCTAACACTGTTAACTTGGTACATGAATGCGTTGCAGTATTTGAAATCAGGATTTTATTTGGCCGAACACACTTACCTGTACTATCTGCAACCCTTAAATTTGCAGTACGAACGGAAATTTGAGCAACTGGAGAGAATAGTCGGATGCCTAAACATAACTACAGTGGGCTGGGATGAACTTTATGAGGAATTTTGTGTAACTTCGCCCCTAATTAATCAATACGTTCAGGAGATGAAGAGATGCCGATGAAGTGATAAGCCCTGACACACGGACAAAATTATTTAAAGCGGTCAATAATATCAACAAAATACGATTCGATCTTTTAAACTGGTCTTTTCTATCCCTTGCTCAGTTTGTCCCCACGCAGGTGACCAAATCGATCAACTTTTCTAGTTGCTCAGTACCAAAAAACGCTTATGATTTCGTCCCCTGAAAGTGGACGTCAAAAAATGCGCAAAACCCCTTTGTTGAGCTCAAACCAAGCAGGTGATGAACTGAACAGGGTTTCCTAAATACTCGTCACCGGCAGAGAGAATATTCTCGCTTTGCAGTAACGCATAGGCAGATAGCCGGAACCTACTAAATTCACACTGCTGCGCCTCAAATAAAATACACTTTATATTGCAAAATGAAGAGTTATTGGACTGCACCTTCAAATAGGAAATATTACTAAAAATAAATGTATATATCGGCATTAAAATATATTTTTTTTAATTTTTGCCCCGTAAAATAATCGAAAACCCCTATTTTATATATATTTTGGGGAAAGTTTTGCGGTACGGTTGCAAGGGCCCGCGTCTGCTTCCGTGCAGCAAATTCTGCGTTCCGTCCGGTGCGGTTCATCCACAACAGATACGGAACAAAATTTGAAATTGACTCTTGATCTGAGTCTGAGACTGACGGTTGGGTTTTTGATTGTTCTTGATCAATAGCTTCCCTCGAGTAGCTATGGAAATAAGGGTTCCTCTTCACAGCAGAGCGACACATAATGCAGCCAGCCTAGAAAGTAACGCAGGGCGCCAGTAATCCGGCAGCTCCGTTAGTGATGTATATTTGGGAACGGGTCGCATGACATACGGGGATTTAGGATATATATAACAGATTTTAATTCAGCACAATTTGCCCACCTAATGTATAGGATGCACCGTAGACTCTGAGTCACACTAGTTTGCAACTTAAATATTCAGATTGAATAGCCAACAGATTTTACAATTGCATTCATGATTTGGAGTTTGATTTGCCTGGGAACGTAAAGAAAGTCCTAAAACCTAAACAGATTGAATAGGCGAATCACCCCCCAAAGTTTTAGGCTCGTCAATTTAAAAAAATGATCGGTATCGTTGCTTGTAAAGACTGTTGTTCTTGCATGTTTGAGATTTAACCCTAGATTTGGACATTTGAACTGCTGTCTTGTGACTACTTAACTACGTATAGTTTATCTTACAAAGAAAAATTAGGGCCGAAGTTTTGCAATTTAAGCCGGATCTGCTATTCAATAGTTCATTGAATCAAAGGAATCGTTAGTTAACGTTTGAATTCTTAATATTTTTTTTAATTTGATGAGCACAAAACTTCTAAGTGCGGTACATAAGTAGCACATAATAAGCACTTAACGGTGTAATGATTGTTTTAGTTTAGTAATTTGCGTTAGGGTGGGCTGCAGCGGAAAGCACCTAATACGAATCTCTCATCGATTGATAGTGTGTCACCATCCAGGGCCGGCCTTAGCACTCTGGTGGCCCTGGGCCAAATGGATGATGGTGGCCCCCTACCCCTAATACGCAAACAAAACGCTTCTGATCTTGATTGGCTGAATGTTTTCCCCTTACGTTAGATCAGTGGTTTCTGCGACTGACGAATGCTTAATAAAAATTCTTTAGCGTTTTACGCATATATTGGGAGCTGCTGTCACTGACAGTTAGCTGTTTTGTAATCACCTCAGAAAATGTTTCCAAACATTTCTTCCAAAACCGACATTTTGCAGATATTTGTCAGCTGTTTAACGGCTTTTCATTTGCTAGATATTCAAAATATCATCCTTCTGACGGTTTTTATGAGTTTCATAACTTTGCGTAAGTTATGTTAATTATTGGCATTCACCGGAGTGCTTAGTTGGCAGTCTAAACTTTAATACTACAACATTTTGTGGAATTTTTCTATTCATTCCTTGAATTGTTCAATCAAAAGTAATTTCTACATTACTCATTTCCAATATTTGAAAAGTTGTAGTAGAACCCTAGTGTTCTACGAAACCTTGTTTGGGAAGCACTGCGTTAGACGATAATTTTGTACACGCAGTGCATCGTGTTTCTATAAATAATCCTTCCGCCGGTTTTCTATGCAGAAAACTCCAAACCTCATTTATGGGTATGGCGTCGATAACGTACGTGCGGTTAAGTTATTCATGATAAACACCAATTCAAGCTTCTTGTAACCTAAAGGTGTCACGTTTTGTAAAGAAAAAGTATGAGATTTCCAGTCACTAATCTCGATTTTAAGATTTTTGTATGGCAGCAATGCTCAGCTTTCGATGTGGTCTGCTAAGAGAGCAAAAATTCAATGATCCGAATACCGTAATTCGAAAAATTTTGATCTAAGTTTATTTTCCTCTTCCTTCCCTTATTACACCAATCCGTGAAGTGGTGGCCTCTTGTGTCATCACTACTGTCTTTTCATGGTATAATCTCAGGCTTATCCTGTACCTTATCGAGCTTGTATATTGGTAAATTTGTTCAATAAGTTCTAAAAATCAAACTTCTTTTAAACCATGCTAGGTATTTTTATTAAACATCAAGGACATCAATGGTGACGTTGCAGAGCAGATATTGCAATTTGTTTCAAAAAGAGAGAGAGAGGGATGGATGTCCTATCCCTATGCATGTTCTAACAGATTTTTTATCAGTAAAATTACATCATCGTTATTTCACTTTATATAAACTTTAGAACTAATTTAGTTTTAGTACATATTTCTCGCGTGGACGCCCCTTTTGAGTGATCCCCTTTCCGAGTGGTGGCCCCTTGAAAGTAAAGGTTCCTTGAGAGTAGTGGCCCTGGGCGACCGCCCAGTTCGCCCACCCCTAGGGTCGGCGCTGTCACCATCCAATCTAGATGTCCACTCCGCAGATTATTCAATAATAATTCGAAAATTTCCAAAATGGTCGCTACTTGAAAAAACGAAAGCCGGTTTGTTAGGTCGTCGCTTAAGGGGTAGAGGAGAGTCGGACGGTTGCCCAAGCCCCACGGCAAGGGTAAAAATCTAGGGAACATGATTCAACTTTTTTCTTATGGCAACCAGACATTTCGTGGTGAAATACAAATTAAAAAATTGGTCAACAAAAATCGCGCAGTTTTGAAATTTCATTATTATTTATTCGTTGTATAGCAAAAAAAATGTCGTTATAAAGCCGGCCCCACACCGACCGGAGTGTGGCAAACTCCGCACAAAAGATAGATACGAAAAATCGTGCAGCAGCAGTTCAGCAGTGTGGTTGGGCGACTCCAAGGAATCATTCTTGGAACCGGTCTTTTGTGCGGTGTATGCCACACTCCGGTCGGTGTGGGGCCGGCTTGAGAGAGTCCTGCTAGAAATTTCCCAAAAAAGACCTCAATGACATGATATCAGAGAGAATTCGAGTTGCCAATCACACAATTTTTGCCGATGTGCAGTAGTATGATTATTTCATCAACATACTCGTTAGTACTCATTCTCACAAAAAAAAATCTTTAAGAACGAATTAATGTTAAGGATAACAAAACAAACAAAATGTTAGCAATTTTCGATCAAAACAGCACTCTAATGCAGCTGCTTTCAAGTCAAACCGAAAGTACATTGTCACTTTCAGTGTCATCAATCTTTTGTTCCGAGGAGAGGAGTTATTTGTCTGATGAATAAATGTTGACACTGACACAGCGTTATACCCAGTACCCAGGGCTTCGTCTGGGGGTCGATACCCACAGTTAGCCTTATTCAGTTAATGATGGTTCTCGAATTCGGTATATACATATGTGACGGGCTATGATATCATTCAGATATTAAATTACACATTTATGGGCTTAAAAAATTCGGGAGAGCGTGCTCTTGATCTCAAAACCTCTACAAAAAGTGCCAAGATCATGTGATGGGACGTCGCTAATGCCTTTCTTTGTCGTTACTTACAAAAACAACACATAATAAGCACTTAACGGTGTAATGATTGTTTTAGTTTAGTAATTTGCGTTAGGGTGGGCTGCAGCGGAAAGCACCTAATACGAATCTCTCATCGATTGATAGTGTGTCACCATCCAGGGCCGGCCTTAGCACTCTGGTGGCCCTGGGCCAAATGGATGATGGTGGCCCCCTACCCCTAATACGCAAACAAAACGCTTCTGATCTTGATTGGCTGAATGTTTTCCCCTTACGTTAGATCAGTGGTTTCTGCGACTGACGAATGCTTAATAAAAATTCTTTAGCGTTTTACGCATATATTGGGAGCTGCTGTCACTGACAGTTAGCTATTTTGTAATCACCTCAGAAAATGTTTCCAAACATTTCTTCCAAAACCGACATTTTGCAGATATTTGTCAGCTGTTTAACGGCTTTTCATTTGCTAGATATTCAAAATATCATCCTTCTGACGGTTTTTATGAGTTTCATAACTTTGCGTAAGTTATGTTAATTATTGGCATTCACCGGAGTGCTTAGTTGGCAGTCTAAACTTTAATACTACAACATTTTGTGGAATTTTTCTATTCATTCCTTGAATTGTTCAATCAAAAGTAATTTCTACATTACTCATTTCCAATATTTGAAAAGTTGTAGTAGAACCCTAGTGTTCTACGAAACCTTGTTTGGGAAGCACTGCGTTAGACGATAATTTTGTACACGCAGTGCATCGTGTTTCTATAAATAATCCTTCCGCCGGTTTTCTATGCAGAAAACTCCAATCCTCATTTATGGGTATGGCGTCGATAACGTACGTGCGGTTAAGTTATTCATGATAAACACCAATTCAAACTGCTTGTAACCTAAAGGTGTCACGTCTTGTAAAGAAAACGTATGAGATTTCCCGTCACTAATCTCGATTTTAAGATTTTTGTATGGCAGCCATGCTCAGCTTTCGATGTGGTCTGCTAAGAGAGCAAAAATTCAATGATCCGAATACCGTAATTCGAAAATTTTGATCTAAGTTTATTTTCCTCTTCCTTCCCTTATTATACCAATCCTCTTGTGTCATCACTACTGGCTTTTCATGGCTTATCCTGTACCTTATCGAGCTTGGATATTGGTAAATTTTTTCAGTAAGTTCTAAAAATCAAACTTCTTTCAAACCATGCTAACGTCACAGGTATTTTTAACAAACATCAAGGACATCAATGGTGACGTTGCAGAGCAGATATTGCAATTTGTTTCAAAAAGAGAGAGAGAGAGGGATGGATGTCCTATCCCTATGTATGTTATAACAGATTTTTTATCAGTAAAATTACATCATCGTTATTTCACTTTATATTAACTTTAGAACTAATTTAGTTTTAGTACATATTTCTCGCGTGGACGCCCCTTTTGAGTGATCCCCTTTCCGAGTGGTGGCCCCTTGAAAGTAAAGGTTTCTTGAGAGTGGTGGCCCCTTAAATGTGGTGGCCCTGGGCGACCGCCCAGTTCGCCCACCCCTAGGGTCGGCGCTGTCACCATCCAATCTAGATATCGACGGTTGCCCAAGCCCCACGACAAGGGTAAAAATCTAGGGAACATGATTCAACTTTTTTCTTATGGCATCCAGACATTTCGTGGTGAAATACAAATAAGAAAAATTGGTCAACAAAAATCGCGCAGTTTTGAAATTTCATTATTATTTATTCGTTGTATAGCAAAAAAAAAATGTCGTTATAAGAGAGTCCTGCCAGAAATTTCCCAAAAAAGACCTCAATGACATGATATCAGAGAGAATTCGAGTTGCCAATCACACAATTTTTGCCGATGTGCCGGAGTATGATTATTTCATCAACATACTCCTTAGTACTCATTCTCACAAAAAAATACCGGCGTACAGAGGGCTGCGCCCGCAATACGAGGGTTTTTTAGATTTTGGATACACACATAGTGAATCATTTTGCACATATACTTTATAGGTAATAAATAAGAATTATGCACAATATTAATGAATTGCTTTTTTGATTTACTATGTATCGTGGTTACATATATTAACTGCAGTTATTAGCTGTAACTCCGTTACCATTACTCCAAACTGTAAAAAAGCGACTGATAAGAAATGTACCCATCGAGTTCTTTGATTTGAGTACCCATACGTCGTTGTCCGATAAAAACTAAAAAATCTCCGGGACACCCTGTTAGCTTTGTCCTACCAACGTCTAAGTATTTCATGCTAAAGACTCTTACGATTCTACACATTCCTACCAAATTTCATAACGATCAGTTAGTGAACAAATTTTTAAATCTCCGTGACACCCTGTTATCTTTGCCCTACTAACTTCTAAGTATTTCGTGCCAAAGACTGTTACTATTCTACACATTCCTACTAAAATACATGACGATTGGTTAAGCCGTTCGCGAGGTATTTAGTGAACAAATTTGTAAATGTCCGGGACACCCTGTTTTATTTGCCATACCAATTTTTAAGTATTTCATGCCAAAGACTGTTACCATTCTACACATTCCTACCAAATTTCATCACGATCTGTGAAGCCGTTCGCGAGTTATTTAGTGAACAAATTTTCAAATGTCTGGGCACCCCGTTATTTTTGTCCTACCAACTTTTAAGTATTTCGTGCCAAAGACTGTTACCATTCTACACATTCCTACCAAATTTCATGACGATCGGTTAAGCCGTTCGCGAGTTATTTAGTGAACAGACGGACGGACAGACGGACAGACGGACGGACAAAATCGATTTCATAAGGGTTTTTTGAAAAATCTAAAAAACCCTAAAAAAATCTTTAAGAACGAATTAATGCTAAGGATAACAAAACAAACAAAATGTAAGCAATTTTCGATCAAAACGCTGCTTTCAAGTCAAACCGAAAGTACATTGTCACTTTCAGTGTCATCAATCTTTTGTTCCGAGGAGAGGAGGAGATCTCTCCTGTTACTTATCTGATGAATAAATGTTGACACTGACGCAGCATTATACCCAGGGCTTCGTCTGGGGGTCGATACCCACAGTTAGCGTATTCAGTTAATGATGGTTCTCGAATTCGGTATATACATGCACTTGCCAGAAAAAGTCTCCGTACACAATTTAAGGAAAAATGTATATTAAGGAACCACTGGGAAATGGAAACCTTAGATTGAAATTTGTTATCTAAAATGTTTATTTAGTTTGTTAACTAATATTTCTACTCATTATTTTCCTAAAACTCGGTTGTAGACAAAATTTTCTAGAACAAAAACTAAAAAACTTCACAAAAACCAATTATTCAGTTTTTTTTCACAGAATTTCGAAGAATTCACTAGCTTGAGGGGAAACATTTTCGGAGGAGGTCCTCCATGCTTCGATTTAACATGGACTAGATTAATTTGGCCGAGCCCTGGCCTGTTATTTTCCCCCTTTGTTCGAGAATGGCGCTTTGAAGTATTCCCTTGTAAGTTATGATGTGCTGACGGTACCTGGGCACCTTCAATTTCTGAAAATGCTCGGTACGATTAAGCTCTCGGAATTGGGATAGCAACTTAACTTTTATTTTAGAGAGCGATAGAAGTGTCACAATTAAAGGCAAGTGCAACTGATAACTATTTTGTGTGAACCAAGAAGCCTTGCAAAGCCCCTTTTGTGAAACGCCATGTCTCGTTTTGGTTTCCAGAATGCTTAAAGAGACGTATTGATCCATTGTTGACTCTGTAAAAATGAGTACACATACTCTCTCCGCCAACATACACCCCGTAGTCATCATTACCACCTTTGCTATCTTAGGAGTTAATGCCTGATTTTTCATAGGATGGCATAGAGCCGATTTTCCGCTAATTTAAATTTTCTTACCTTATTGTAAAAATATACAAAACCCACTCTTTGCCGCGTTTAACAGAGGGTGGTTTGCGAGGCTACTTGGTTCACACAAAATAATGATAATTGTGACGCTTCTATCGCTCTCTAAAATAAAACGTAATTTGCATACGCTATCCCAATTTCGAGAGCTTAATCGTACCGAGCATTTGCAGAAATCGAAGGTGCCCAGGTACCGTCAGCACATCATAACTAACAAGGGAATGCTTCAAAGCGCCATTCTCCAACAAAGGGGGAAAGTAACAGGCCAGGGCTCGGCCAAATTGATCCAGTCCATGTTACATCGAAGCATGAAGGACCTCCTCCGAAAATGTTACCCCCTCGAAATTCTGTGAAAAAAACTGAATAATTGTAAAAAATATGGTCGTGTACGGAGACTTTTTCTAATTCGTTTTTGTGAAGTTTTTTAATTTTTGTTGTTGAAAATTTTGTTTACAACCGAGTTTTAGTAAAATAATGAGTAGAAATATTAGTTAACAAACTAAATAAACATTTTAAATAACAAATTTCAATCTAAGGTTTTCATTTTCCAGTGGTTCCGTAATATACAGTTTTCCTTACATTGTGTACGGAGACTTTTTCTGGCAAGTGTATGTGACGGGCCATGATATCATTCAGATATTAAATTACACATTTATGGGCTTAAAAAATTCGGGAGAGCGTGCTCTTGATCTCAAAACCTCTACAAAAAGTGCCAAGATCATGTAATGGGACAAAAACAACAAAAAGAACAAGTGGTTCCCTATAAGCCCAGTTTTCTAGGTGAAATGTATTGAGGAGCATTTTCCACTTAAACACAGATTTTTTTAACTACGTTAAGTGTTTGTATACTGGAATATTATGTCGTGGCTGCAAAGCTGATGATACATGTGCTGGACGCAAAGCTATCTAAAATCCAAGATCTTGTGTAAGCCTTTGTGTAAATGTTACTATTTTCGCTACTTTTCATGGAGAAATCTAGAGGCGGCTTAGAAAGGAGAAAGTGCCTTCGCCCCAGGTCCCGCGAAACCTAGCGCCGGCCCTGGCTATGGCTATACCAGCATTCTCGTTCTTGTATATGAATAGACATTTTGATTACATAACATCCTTACAGGGCGTGACTTCTTTTGTTGATTTGATTGTACAAGTATAAGTAATCTCGATTAAACCTATGAGCATGTGTGTTTTATGAATGTGTTGTTTGCCTGTGGATTTTGTGTGTGTGTGTAAAATATACATTCTGGCACTGTATATGTCGCAATAATTTTCTATTTCACTTTATTCTTTCTAATCATTCATCTGTAAGAACCGCCATACACTATGCGATCCATCGCGAGATAAACGGTTATTACTATAATATATATAATGCAATACAAGATAATGACCGTTTATCTGACGATGGTGGTTCTAAATTATTTTAACATTTTAATTTAGTTTTAGTTCTACAACGTTTTTTCTCGTTTCAAATAATTTATCTGTTGATTTTTAGATTATATTTTCATATAAGTTATGCTGACTAGTGTGTTCCTTAATTTTAAATGTAGCATTGCCAAAAGTAACGATCCATAGGGCAATCTCAAATTGTTATTGTGGTCATGTTTTGAATACAGCCCACAGTACATATTGAGACTACCTTATATTCGTTGCGATCTTCAAATATTGTTTCTTTATATTCTCAGTTTTTCCTTTTTTTTATCGCATAATATAAATATTATCATTTAATTTCTACATTCGAGTTTTTAAGTGCGTTTCGTTTGACAATAATGTATTGCATTTTATCATTTGAAAAAAAAAAATGTTTAAATTAAACTTTTAGCTTTATTGTTATAAAATTTTTGATGTACCTACCTATGTTCGCAATATTAGTTGCTTTCAATTTCAATTCATTTGGATCTTTGCACAAAACCGTTTTACAAATAGGTGCAGGGTGCCACACGGTAACCTGACGATTTTTAAAACGTCGTAAAAAAACGAAAATGTATGCTACAACATGCAACCAGTTAGCCCATTTGAGGAGTTTGGATGACACACCTGTAAAAAAATGCACGCCAAGTATGGTGCCCGTTTTTATCGCTAAACTTTTGGACTTATTTACGGCTCCCACTCTTTCCAGCAGATGATTTCAAAAACCCCAAGGGAATAAACTGTTTAAAACTGGCACGTCGCCGAAATTCGATATGACCCTGTCGGGAAGCAATTTGAGGAAAAATTAAATTCATAGGCGGCATTCTCTAAGGCAATAGGCGACAGTCACTTTCATTTTTGGGGTATCGTCTTTATCTAAGACTAAATGTGGCAAGACAAAAAGGCTGGAATGGTTGTGTATCATCAAAAGTAGTTGATCCTAGGTAATTGGTAGCAATTTCACGTTCATTATATTGCCAGCATTATGAATAAAAGCCATTGTCGCATATCGCCTATCACCTTTCAGCATGCCACCTCAGAATCTCGCAGTATGTAACGGGTGGGCCAATTACAAGTTCGTTTTTAAATCATAGGTAAGTTTGACACTGACAGCTGTTTTTCGCTCGATCTGGATAGAAAGTCAGTATCATACCTCCGCGGAACGAAATGAGTCGCTTTATGCTTGAACAACGTTGGGAAATCTCTCTCTAGTTCCTGTCAACCCCTTGTGGGGCATAGGGCATTAACTACGCCTACTCTCCACCTCGTTCTGTTTTGCGCCAACGGCGCTAGCTGCGACCATGTAAGATTTAGCGTTTTCGCCTCGCTTGTTACCGATCTTCTCCATGTGTTCCTTGGCCGTCCAACACGGCGTCTTGCTCCGGAATCCTGTGGATTCCAGTTCAGGGCCTTTTTTGCGATGTTATTGGGCCCTCTTCGGAAGGTGTGACCTATCCATTGCCACTTAAGTCTTTTGATCGAAGTGCCTATCCTTTCTTGGCCAGTTATAGTGAGGAGATCCTCGTTCGAAATGATCTCCGGCCAACGAATATGTAGGATGCGCCGTAGGCACTGATTTACAAAAGTTTGCAACTTCTCAGTAATCTCTTTAGTCACCTTCCAGGTTGAACAGCCATATAGCAGCACGGATTTCACATTGGAATTGAAGACTCGAAGTTTGGTGCGTCTGGAAATATTGTTGTTTAGCCAGAAAGGAGTCAAATTGAAGAAAGCCGCCCTAGCCTTGTTTATCCGTGATTTTACATCAGCATCCGCTCCACCATCTGCTGTAACTACGCTACCGAGATAGCAAAATTCATCAACTTTTTCGACTGCCTGTCTCGAAATACAAATTCCGCTTTGCCCCCCCTGGATGTGTGCTCAAGAACTTAGTCTTGGCAGCATTGATTTTCAGCCCCGCATTACGACTTGCGCAATTTAGAGCTTCTGTCATTTTAGCGACATCATCCGTATTAGTTGATAGAAGACAAATGTCGTCAGCGTAGTCAAGATGTTGAAGGTGATCAAACAATTTCCATCTGATACCTTTGTTACGATGTAATTGAAGTGCGGAGCCGAGTACATCACTAATGACAATAAGGAAGAGAATAGGTGACAAAATGCAACCTTGTCTCACTCCACTGTGCACCTCAAAAGGATCTGAAAGCTTGCCCTTATGCAAGACGTGACATTGAGCTCCATTGTAGGATTCCTTAATGATGGAGATTATCTTATCTGGAATATTTCGTCTTCGTAAGGCATCCCAGATGTACTGACGATCAACACTATCGAAGGCTTTTTCAAAGTCGATGAACATGAGATGTAATGGGGATCTCCACTCCGCGGGAAATATTGAAAACTTATTTTCAAAGTGAGTGCTGTCTAGCCCAAACAGTGCGTTTATTGAAAAGAAATTTTGGCCGAAATGAAGCACCCACCGAGCGTCACGTACGCAAGTTTGGGCAAAAAGTTCGTGAGACTGGCATGCTAGTGGACAACACTCACGGTCCCCGTCGTCGTACGGTGCGCACATATGAAAATGTGGCTGCTGTAGCCCAGATTGTGAGACTCTATCCACGAACATCAACATGCCATCAACAGTTGAACTTTTCACGCACTAGCCTGAGAATTCTGAATTCTGCACAAAGATCTCGGATTATTCCCTTACAAGGTCCAATTGACTCAGCAATTAAATTCGCACGACCATCCACTTCGTTATCGCTTCGCAGTTTGGGCCTTAGACCAGCTTGAATTGGACAACGATTTTGGGGGAAAAATTATCTTTTCTGCTGAGGCGCATTTTCATCTCGGCGGCTACGTTAATAAACAAAATTGACGCATCTGGGTCTCGGAAAACCCGCACGTTGTTGTCGAGAAGCCAATGCATCGACAGAGAGTGACAGTTTGGTGCGGATTGTGGAGTGGTGGCATCATTTGATCATTTTTTTTCCAAAATGAGGCTGGTAATAAAGTTTCGGTCAACGGTGCGCCCGAGCCACGTTTTTCTTCTTCCTTGCCTCGTTCTTTATACCGCTCCATGGTTTCGCGTTGCTCGACCTGCAGTGTAGGCACATCGCCCGTTTTGGCGATAATATCTCAGCATATTTCTACAGGCAGCTCTATCTTGGATCGTGTCATCGCCGAGACCAATGCGTTGTTGTTGCTTTTTCATTTGACACATCCAGGTGTTCTTCGGTCTGCCTCTGGCCTTGGGTCCATCAAGTGGAACTTCCATTGATATCGCTTTCTTTGCTGGGTTCTCAGGCGGACGCCGTTGAACATGGCAATACCAATCCATTTGTCGGTCTTCGAGCTTTTCGGTGATTCGCCCGAGCCATGTTATCCGACTTTTTTTTACTGAAATTGAAGACATGGATTTGGACGACCTCTGGTTCATGCAGGATGGCGCGCCATGCCACACAGCCCATGCCACAATCGATCTTTTACGCACCAAATTCCCAAATCGATTTATCAGACATCTTGGCGATGTCAATTGGCCGCCTCGGAACTGCGATTTGACCCCTTTGGATTTCTTTTTGTGGGGAACCGTGAAGGACCGATGTTATGCCAACAATCCAGAAACGATTCAAGCACTTAAGGTAAGCTGACCATACGTATAGCATTTCGCTGTACAGTACAGCATTTAGACCTATCGTACAGCATTGTTAAGCGTACAGCAAAATGTACAGCATTTTTGACAACCCAACCTCTGACAAGCATTATGGACACGTACTTGAATTAATTTTGGATCGCAAATTATGATAAGCCTGACATCTTTCTTATTAGATACTGTGAAACCTCCAACCTGGTGACATAAGGACAGCCTTTTCAGGAGGAGACAGCACCTCCTGCAATTTACCTATCAATGTTAAGAACCCTTAGGTGCAACCCATGCTTAGTATTGCCCGTATTAAAACGGTATTTAAATTTATTTTAATAGTATACCAAAAGAGATTCAAGTTTTCTCTGCTTCGATTCAGATATATTTATTATCAACATTTGTTTCCCAACCGCGGGCTCATATGTGAGGTCTGGTCACTACTCACAGAAAAATAATAACTCTCCACGAGAAATCCAAAATCGTGGGAAAATATGATTTCCTGAATTTCAGAAAAAATCAATCCCAAACTGCAGACCAAATTGAGAGTAAACAAATCAAATCCTTAAAAGTAAATGTTGTCTTTATTGACCAGAGTCTGGAGGCAGCGAGACACAAAATCTAAAAATCCGACTGACTACAGTATACGATTCTGGCGCAAAACTTGAAGAGTAATATTGTAAGGAATGGGCACTCCTCTGTCGGGTGCACCATCAATCAAAACAAGGCGCACCCGGCCTGAGAGGCCACGCATCTATTTTGGTCCTTTTTCCTAACATGTTGCTATAAATTTCAAATAGTTTTCGGAAATTTATTTATTAGTATCTAAGGAAAATAGCCTTGCGTAGGAGAGGCACACCAGAGAAACTTATTTTCATCATAAAGGAGTCCTATAATGGAGCCCAATGTCATGTCTTGCACAAGGGTGAATTGTCCAGTCCTTTTGAGGTGAATAATGGAGTCAGACAAGGCTGTATTTTATCACCAATGCTGTTCCTTATTACCATCAACGACGTAATCTGCGATTCTCTACGCGACCATAAAAGTAAGGGTATCAGGTGGAATTATTCGATTACCTTCAGCACCTGGACTACGCGGACGACATTTGCCTTCTCTCAAACACACCAAATAATCTGTTTAATAATTCATTTATTTAAATCATCAAGTAATAATTATAATACATATACAATATATTATAAAAAATTAACATCGAAACTAAATAAACAAATTTAATTCTCTCTGTGATCTTTGAGCAGAGGTACTCATAAAAAGTGTAAAGTAACAAAGTTAATGTAAAAAAAGTGAAATATTAAAAAATTATGGCGCTTAAGGCGCCCATACAACTTTCATAAAGTACTGATGAGTGTAGATGCCTCCCAAAAGTGTGGTTAGTATTATTTTGCTGATGGTAGTAGCTGACAATTTCAAACGTTTGATTAAATTATCATTGGCTGGACACCATGTTCCTCTGGCGCCAACTATTAGCGGCAAAACGTATATATTTTTACCAGGGTGTTGTCTTCGAATTACCTCGATAATGGCGGGTGCCGAATACTTTGCTGCTTTTGCTCGATAGCTGTCGATTAGTGGAGATGGTCCTTCCCAGTGGATCCCTACGTCCGTTACTATTACCTCGCGATGATTCGAAAAGATAATGTCCGGTTTGAAGAGCTCCCCAGATGATGTTCTTATATGCGGTTCTTCGGCAACTTGCCAATCGTATCTTCTCGAAATGGTGGCAATATGTTTTGCAACAGCATTGTGACGGTGGATACGCTGCCAATGAGTCATCGGGCAGCTTTGCAAAATGTGTGAAATTGATTCTGCCCTGAAACAACCAGCTCGACATCTCCTCAAATTGGCAGGCGTTGAAGGCATAGACCGGCAAGGCAACATATTTAGTCTCAAATGTATCGCTTTGATGAATTCCCATGCTTTCAAGTATTTGGGCGGATAGCATATCCAGGCACTACATTGGTTATTGTAAGATGAGTGGTACAGTCCACCACCCGAAAAAGAATACTCAAGCGACGCTGCTAGTTGCCGCCTTGCTTCCAGAGTTGTATTGAATGGTGTCATTGCTCGTACACGAAGTTTCCACTCTGACTCGCTGTTCGCTAGATCTTTTAAAGGTGAACTTGTATTGTCAAGAAACTCGATTTTTTTAAGTAGAATTAAGGGAATTCGACGGGAAAATTCAAAGATCCCCAAGCCTCCATCTTTCTTCGCTGCATGTATTCCCGCATTGTTGCATGTTGCTGGTAAATGCAGAGTTTTTCGAACAGCTCTCCTTACGAGTAAGTCCGCTTTCCGCAAAATCTTCTTCGTCATATTAATTGCAACAAATTTTGTGATGAATGATGGTATAAGTCGCTTTTCAATTGCATGCAGTCGTTGAGCAGGTGTTAAAGCTGATTTCATTACTCTGGTAATCGTTTGATCCAAATCGTGTATTTGATTGCGTAAAAGACCACTGTGCTGATAGTTAATTCCAAGATATTTAAATCCTTCGCCTACTTGTATTTGCTTGATCGATGTATTGCAAATATTAAACGTTGGTGTGGTTATATAGTAGACTTTCTGTTTGCATGGTATAGTGGCTGCTGCGATTGCAAAGCATTTGTCAACATTGATGTTTAAACCGCGTTCTTCCATGAAAGTTTCAGTTGTTCTGACTAATAGCTTGCCTTCTGTTACACTATCAGCTAATAATATTATATCATCAGCATATAGCATTACGGGTACTTTATGTGGAGAAATACCTTTGATATGTTTGATGTATTCATCCATTACTATATTAAAGATGACTGGGGAGAGAGGGTCACCCTGCTTCAATCCTTTCTTTATGCTGATCTCGGCTACAGTTTTACCTTTGAGCTGAATTTTGGTGGTAGCTGTTTCCATATTCGATTTCAGTAAACGCATTGTAGATTCATCTACACCCGCTCGAGTCAAAGCTCTCATAATGATGCTATGGGGCACGCTATCGAATGCTCTTTGCAGGTCAATCGAAATAACTGCGAATGGTTTACCTTTACGGTCTCTTTGTCGAATGTAATTTCTCAAAGCCATTGTGTTAAGGAAACAAGCATCTCTCTCGCGAAAGCCGGATTGCAGAGCATCGATGTCAATCTTCATTAGTCTTTTGGCTAAAATTTTATTGAAACATCTCAATAGAATGGATGACATAGTTAAAGGCCTTCAGTTGCTTACACTAGCTAAATTATTCATATTTTTCGGGATAAGCACAGTTTTATTGATATTCAAAACAGGTGGCACGAATGATAATGCTAGCATTCCATTGAAAATGATTTCCAAAGTTTTTAGCGGAATACTCTTTAAACGTTTCATGTTTATCCCATCTACTCCTGGAGATGTGCTAGATTTAGTTCCTTCAATTGCCCATTTAATATCCTGGTCGCTAATAGGCTCGTACAGATTAATAATTTCTCTACTTCGATACGATTGAGATATATTCAAATTGATGTTATTCGCTTCTCCCATTAGCTTTTGATATGTATTTCTTACATCTTCCTCACTTGGATTTTCATATGATCCATTGATCGGAAGACCGTTTAAGATATTTCGATAAGCAACATCCGGACGTTTTTTAATCATTTGCTGAGTAAGCCGATATGTCATTGCTCTATTCCGCCTTCTATTCAGAGGTCTGCCTTCAAGCATTCCTCTGTTACTAGAGTTATCTATACGGTCGAAATTATTATCATTTGGTGTTACATTCGCAATGTTGTTCGTATTCATATCGTTATATACCTGACTCTCTTGCTCCACAAATGATGTGCTATCAATACTAAAATTTGGATTTACACTGACGATTATGCTCACAATCCAATCTTCAAATCCCGTATAGTCTTTTTGTAGCACAGCATCGCGTCCCGCTATCTGCACTGCAGTCAAGTCGGTGATCGCCTCGATATGAGCAATAACTGGGTCTGTGTTGTTAATCATATCATTTGAAACAGTGCCTAGAACTCGTCCAGATAAACGTCGAAGCCGTGTTATCCATGTGTTATTATGACTGACACTGTTCTGAGCCGTTGTTGCAATTGGCGATCTTTCGATTTGAGCATTTATTGAACTAGATCTTCTTCTCTGGGCACGAATGTTTGCTAGCAGATTTTGATACACCTGTTGTGTTCGTTTTTTACCGATAGCTCCAATTGTTCGGTTTTCAATAACTGTTGATAAATACGCATTGATATTCGTACCTCTGTAATTTGCTTCCATTTGCGCCATATGAAACATTTCGGCTTCTGACCATAAGTAACGCACTGAACCCAAATTATGAACTGCTTCTTGACATGATTGGTTGTATTCGACTGGATGCTTCACCTTCATATGACGCCGCATACCCGCAAAGGAGGCATACGTCTGTTCGCATACTGGACACTTACGATCACTCTCCGTCCTAGGATTTTCGAATCTGCAATATAGTCGTTTATGCTGATTTAAACCCCTTTGTGAGGTGTAGTTTTTTCCGCACTGGCACGTGAAAGTTGATGCGTCCATTGTTGTTATTTGGATTTAATTTTTCGAATGCACATTCACTTTAAATACGTCTTTACTTGCCGCCACGACAAATGGTTCTTTAAATCACAAATGTCGATATTATCAAAAATGTTTAAATAAAAGCAGCATGTGTCGTAAAAAAAAAACAATTTTTTTCACTGCTCTAGTCACTCTCGTTACGCGTTCCGGGTGTTAAAATGCTCGCGAGACGTTTATAAAAACACGTCCGACTCGCTCGACGGTCGGAGAATGACGGATGCTTTGCATCGTGAAAGTCGAAGCGCTGCCTTAAAAATTAATGCCGCTAAGACTAAATACATGAGCTTGTCATCAGGAGGGCAAAACACCATTTCTATCTCCGGACAACCGATAGAAAAAGTCGAGGACTTTACTTACCTTGGAAGCGTAGTGACCGCGGATGGTGGGGCTGATGCCGATGTAGAGTCGCGTATAAATAAAGCCCGAGCAGTATTTTTCAGCCTGACTCCTCTCTGGCAAAACCACAACATCTCCAGAAATACCAAACTCCGGATCTTCGAAAGCAATGTAAAATCTGTGCTTTTATATGGGTGTTCCACGTGGAAGGTGACCAGTAACATTACCACCAAACTGCAAACTTTCGTGAATCAGTGCCTACGACGCATCCTACAAATTCGCTGGCCTAAGGTTATATCTAACGACGACCTCCTCAAAATTACTCGCCAAATTGGATAGGCATCGACATCAAAAGGTGAAAGTGGCATTGGATAGGTCATACACTTCGAAAAGAGCCAAAAAACATTGCTAAACAGGCTCTAGATTGGAATCCTCAGGGAACCAATGCTAGCCGTCGTGTGGGACGACCCAAAAATACATGGAGAAGATCTGTTGAGGCAGAAGGAAAATCTATAGGCAAATCGTGGGACCAGCTAAAGGCGATGGCTGTTAATAGGCAGAGGTGGAAAAGAGGCGTAGTCAATGCCCTATGCCCCACTAGGGGTTAAAAGGAACCAGAGAGAGAGAGAGAGAAGGAAAATAATTAATCTAAATGGAGTACTAAGAAACGCATTAAACGTAATACTACCCAATCAAAATTGTAGACTTTTTAGAAAAAGCGAAAAAAATATTATTTAAAAAAATAATACATCCAAGATTTATAAGAAAAATTGAAACGAATGAAAGGCAGGCAGTCGTTATTAGGAATGTACCTTGTGGCTCTAAAATTAAATATTGAAGAATTTACCACGCAACTGTCTAAATGTCCATGGAAGACTGGAGGTAGGCATCGTATGAGATTCTCAAAGTTAGACGAGTAAACGGATTGTAAAGTTTTGGAGAGAGGTCCAAAACTTTACAAGCGTGGAGCAGACGAAAAAGTATTTTATCGGCCTGTCAGGCCGGGTGCGCCTGACGTAGGGTTAAGTTCCACAAATAGTCATAGTCATAGTCAGTACATACTTAAATAAAAAAAAAGTCGACACAGTACAAGTGGCGGTTAAAACTCACATTTTTGTGCAACTATTTAAGTGAACCACCATTGAATTTGGTTGTGGCCAGTATAGTTACATATTAAATTTCAGACTGGTCCGCAGACAAATTTGGTTTCCGAATTGGTCGGGGTACAGAAGATGCAATCAGCAGGGTCAAAGACACAATTGAGCGTAGTAACTCAAAATACATATTGGGAATATCATTTGACATCTCCGGGGCATTCGACAACTTGTGGTGGCCTGCAATATTCAGGGAGCTTCAGGTCAGAGAGTGTCCACGGCATATATATAAACTGCTCCACAATTATTTTGAAGAAAGGATAGTATCAATAGTTTCTAAGCATGTGATAATAGATAAGGTTGTCACGAAAGGATGTCCGCAGGGATCTGTGTTAGGCCCCAGCATGTGGAACTTAGTGTTTGACGAAATCATAAGAATATTGGAAGATGTTTATGACAAAATAACACCTTTGGCTTATGCAGATGACATTCTTGTACTCGTCGAGGGGGAAACAATAGCGGAACTTGAGTATAGGGGTACAGAAATAGCTGGGGTTATTAAAGATTGGTGTAGTGACATCAAATTAAATCTTTCACCAAATAAGACGAAAATGTTGTTGCTCAAAGGAGGATTAAAAAGATCGCCACTGGTAAAGCTCGGTGGAGCATCCATACGACTTTCCAAGTCCGTAAAATATCTAGGAATATGGATTAAGAACGAATTGAACCCAGATGAACATCTGAAACAAATTTCGGCAAAAGTCAGGAAGACATATAGTGCACTAGCTACTCTAGCTAGACACAAACATGGACTGCAATATAGCGTTAGGACGCTCCTATACAAGGGACTTTTTATACCCATGATAACATATGGAGCAATTGGATGGACTGGTAGACTTAATAAAATTAAAAAAAGGCCATTAGTAACTGCACAAAGAAATGCGTTGTTAGCAATAACAAGAGCGTATCGGACTGTATCGAATGATGCCCTCTGTGTTGTGGCTGGGGAACTGCCAATACATCTTGTGGCAATAGAAAGATTTTTTAGCTATAAAATCCGAAAAAGAGAGAGCTTTATGCTGAATGGGCATTTCTTCTCAATGGACAATACAGTCAGCATCAAAGATGCCAAAATGCAACTAAAACAATTATTAGAGTGCAGATGGCAAAGAGAGTGGGAACTATCAGAAAAAGGAAGAGCCACAATTGAATTCTTCCCAACGATTAGCTTTAGGAAGGACTGCAAATGGCTAGAAATTGATCACTACGTGGTACAATTTCTCACAGGACACGGAGATTTTAAGCACAAGTTACATAGCATGAAACTGGCCTCAGAGGAAACTTGCCAATGTGGTGCCGTCGAAACGTCGACGCACGTACTTTTTGACTGTACGCGATATAATGGGGACAGACAGTCCCTCATAAGAACATGTGTCCGTATGGGGGAGGGATGGCCAGCCAGTCCATCTGTACTGGTCACAGAAAAAATATTCCCGGTTTTTAAAGAATATGCCAACAGAGTGTTAAAAAAGAAGAAACGTGAGGAGTTTCTATCGCAAGCACACAGAGGTAGAGTGAGAGTCAGAGGTGACCACTCATCACCGACATCCTCTGGGTGATGACAAAATAGTATAGGCATAAAATTAGGAATATTCATTTGATAGGATAAGAGAAATAGGCTAGGTAGCATAAGATAGGGTATAGGAAATAGGTTAGGACAAGCTCAAAGTATAGTGGGCAATACAGGAATAGGTAAAAATTATGGATTAAAATTTAGGATGTAAGTATAGGATTAGTAAAAGACTTGTTACCACAATAGGCCCGGGCTTAATTGTGGGAAGCAAGCACTGGCGAAGGGTATAGTTATCCATAGATAACTAAACTGGAGCCAGTGAGCACACCAGAGCTCGGGAATGCGATCCCTTAATCTGGAAGATAAGCCGAAAGGCTGGTCGAACGGAAGATCGCTCCGGTCGTAAGACAAATGCGAACCTCGGGGTTGAGCTTTTTGCCCACCGCAACAATTTGCGGAGCTCAACAACGGCGTAGGACTCGAGGTGGCTGTGGTGTTAGTTAAGTCGACATGCTAGAGTCGCAGCCTCAGGAGTAGGTTCTCAAAGGGTCGCATCCCTGGATGAAAAACTCCAGCTAACAAAATGTTAGTAAATATGGCTCGCATACTTCCAAAGGCAAATGTAGTAGAACACATATCAGTGGTCCGCAGACAGCTGCGGTTTGGAAAACTCAACTATAAAGATAATATGAAATTTATAAAAAAGTCGATAGATTATTCTGTGTTCTTTTTTGGACATCATTTATTTTGGAATACTGGACGATAGTAATTTTCCACAAAGAGGTACAAGGAACTCGAGATTGCATTGCTCCAACACCATGAGGAGCGAAAACCCAGCGACGATTCTCTGGAGAACTCAGATCTATTTTCGTCATTATACGAAGGGGGGGTGTGCTATTTTGCTGTTATGGTCAACACTGTGTACAGCATGTGTCCCTCCAGGATCTGGTCACCTTAACTTAAGGCCAATATCATCCAAGCAATCCGTGAGCTACAGCCTGACACCATCAACAGGGTCTTGGAAAATTGGTGTGACAGAATGCGCTACTGCGACGCCAGCCGGGGCAGCCACTTGAATGAAGTTGTGTTCCATCATTAATGGGAGCTTACTTACTTTCTAATAAAGCCATAAGACATGTAAAAAATTAATTTTGTTCATTTTATTGCATTTTTAAAAACGAACTTGTAATTGGCCCACCCTGTACTGTAGTCCAATTTTACTGAAACCACCTTTTTATTTTACTCAATGCAATTCTAGGCATAGGAACACTGTGTCACTATCTACCTTGACGACCGTCCGTATCAAATTTAAGTGATATGTTGCAAAGAATTCAGGGCTCATTTCCAAAACGATCCCCAAAATTGAATGATGAAAATCCACCCAATTTTTTGGATTGAAATTTTTCACAGAGGTGTCATCTAAATTTCTCAATTATGCTAATAAATAGCATGAATTTTCGATATTTTATAACGTTTGAAAAATCATCAAGCTCCCAAGTGCAACGCTTTATAAGCCCTACGCTGAAGGTAAATTCATTGAACGTCAAGGAGAAGTTTTTGTATATATATATGCTGAGAGTACATTTTGTAGTTATAGCATTCTACTTGTAGTTATACATTCACAAATCGGTTTCGTGCAGCTTAAACTTAAAGCTTCGGTAAAAGATAGCGACTGCATTCACTTATTATTCTAAATCTTAACATCTGGCGGTTGCGATATTTTTCAAGTTATTTTTCAGCCTCTACTGACAACGGATGCAATGGACACAAGCGTATCAGGATTCTACCTATATAAAAAAATATAATAAAATTCGAAATAATCCCAAAATGCATGGCCACGCCCATTGAAGCATGACTCTCTCTACTAAACGCATTTGATTCATTTCTTTGGATTGAGTATTATATTAGGTACTGGATTTGTTATTTGAAAAATCCAGTGCTTTTGTAATGCTCTTTCTGCGGAAGTGAAATGCTGCATGTGCAATTAATAAGCTAAAATGATAGGTTTGAAAATAAATCCATAATCTGGAATTTACTAATCGCAATTTTATTTCAGCATTGATTTAAGGAGCATATTGATGTAGAGTTGAATATGGTGCTTTTCTAGCCTCAATGAATCAACAAAAAAAAATGTTTTAAATAAAATCCAAATATGTATTTATCGCAATTTATGAGCAATAGATAGTTACTGCGTTGCCGGTGATCCGTTCGTTCATCAATATGCTTCTTTCATTTTAACTATTTATACAAAAAAAATTGTTTCTCAAACTATTATTATGTTGACTTTTACAATGAATAAAATGTGTTTTTCACTCCACTCTTCTAGTTTCCAAACATCAAGAAAAAATCACATCGCTCGAAGACAAACTGAAGAGCACGCAAGAAAGTCAAGCCGACAAGGTGGAAAAGAATCTAGTCAAGAGTCTACTAATCGGCTATATTGTCAGTGCGAATCAAAACGATAAGAATCAAATTCTGCGTTTAATTACAACCGTTCTGGACTTTAGTGACGTTGAATCGGATCGCGTAGGTTTGAACAAGAATCAAGGCAGTTGGTTAACTGGTCTTCTGCAAGGTGGTCAAACAGGAGGTAAAATAAATTAAATATGCTCTCTATTGTTTTATTTATTTATTTATGGTTTATTCCCGGTCCACACAGGTGATCACAGCAAAGACAGTTTAACACAAGCCTTTGTCAATTTCCTGGAGAAAGAGTCTCAGCCGCGACCGTCAGCCGCCAATATGCCTAATCTATTACAAATTACCAGCCACGATAGTAAATACTCAGCAACATCGTCAGGAACGTCCGGTGTAATGCAGCAACAACAGTCGGCACGCAAACTGTCGCAACAGAGTAACAGTTCGACATCGGGCAGCGGCGGCGGTGTTCAACCAATCCTACTGAACGAGAGTGTTCTGGAGCAATTTGCCCCAACACGAAATTCCAGTTCAATATTGAAAGACATCCTTAGCGACTCTTGACTCTAATTTAGAAATATTACGGAGAGCACCGACTTTTTATGTATAACATATTTAGATAATACTACGCGAGAAAAATTGTAAATTATTATTTTTATATTGAAAGAAATAATTGGGTGAAAAAGCACAGGTGGAAACGAAAAACGAGTGATAAAGTAACGATATCAATTTGGTGATTTTTTTTTGTATTTGTGTAAAGATTTGTTCTGTTTTTGCGTTCTTCCTGCGTTTATGATGCAGTTCTATAAATTAATAAACTACTTGTTAGTATAAAGTATTTTGTTTTATTTAGTAAAAAGCAAGACGGTGTCGAATGAATTCAACAATTCACTACTACTACTATAACAACAACCAGGGCCGACTCTACTATATGTGCAGATTGTGCATTTGAACAGGGCACCAATCAAAAGGGGCGCTCAACTTATAAGATCAATACAAACAAACAATTTTAATTTCCAATTAATATTTCTTCAAAAAACCTTTTTACACAAAATATGAATGTAATATGGCTCCTACTTTATTCGTAACCTAAGGACTAAAATAAGAGCACTGAAGCCGTGCGAAGGAATCGTGGCGCCCGGGGCAAAAGCTCGAGGAGCCCCCTCCCCTCAAAATCTCTCATACGTGTTATGGTAAATGAAACTTTAGTTTAGGTATATTTTCCTATGAGTTAAGTAAACTATTTTTGTTAAATGTATATGTTAATTCTGAAATTAAAATGTACTGGACCGTAATTATATCCGGCGAAATATGAATTTGAGTAGACTCCTTGTTTCAATTCAGGTGGTGTCACAGCGGGCGAAGTTGTTAGTTGTTTGTAATCGTAGATCCCGATATATTCTTTAGGGCCAGATCCTCCTCTGCAAGCAATTAAAAGCACACCCACCCATCCGCTATCTATACCATTGATGTGGGGATTGGATTTTATCGTCGAACTCCTCGCCAGTCAGGGTCTGTCACCCTATATCATCTTGTTTGCTTAACTGCAACAGACACGTTGGCCCTAAAACAGTATAGTACAAGGCAAGGAAATCCCAAACTTCGTCATTAACAACGTCGCAAAATCAAAAATTTCCATCGTAGGGAGAAGTTCGCGCCTCATTATAGTCAGCCTGTCCCGGCTGTGATTATGGGTTTGTGTCGCTAAACGGAGTGGACCACTTTTTCTCGATAAACCCTATGGTCGATATTCAAAAGGCTAGTAGATAACGAGAAACATTCCTTCAAGAGCACACGCTTTATCTTCTAATGGTGTACCGTAAGATCAGAGACTCTTCAGACACTGAGTCGGTCGAAAGAAACTTATCCACTACCACACACTCGTACACGTTAAAAATACCGGCGTACAGAGGGCTGCGCCCGCAATACGAGGGTTTATTAGAATTTTAATGCATAGTGAATATTTTCTGTACATATATTTTATAAGCAATAAATAAGAATTGTGCATAACATTAACCCTTAATTGGGCGCATAGAGAAAGTCACGTAAGTGGTCGCACGGAGTCTCTGGAGACCCCAACAAAATTTAGATTTCTTAGGGATTTTTTTTTTGTATGTCTAGACAAAAAATATCTACCTGACGAAGGCTGAATATCTTCCTCTTCATCTTGTGATGTTTCATATCCTATTTCGCTTTCTCACTACGAACTATACTCAATTTCCAAAAATATGTCATCGGTCATCTGATTCCAAACCACCAATATCTTCCTCACTATCAGTAGCTTCTTCCACCCATTGTAGTATTTTCCCTTCCATTCTTATAAACTGAAAGCGGAATGAAATGATGGAATATAAACCCAACTGTTGCAAATTCCAATTCCAGGTAAAAAACGATATACATTGTTTTACTAATTAAAAAAAAAAAACAAAAACTTGCCTTCTCCAAAAAAGTCACGTAAGTGGTCACATGGGGTCTAACCACTAAAGAAAGTAATACAGCGTTACGCCTGCACTGATGAAAAATGTGGCGGGGACTGATTTATAATACGCTTAGATATGTTGGAAAGCTAGCAGAGGTGCGGTCACGTTTTGATCAGTTTAAGCCCACAAATTTTAGCTTTAAAGTAGAGCTGACCCCATGCGACCAATTAAGGGTTAATGAAATGCTTTCTGTAAATCTATTTTTGGACTGGTCTAATTAAATGTGGAACAGAATGGAAGGCGCTAGCATTTCATTCTACTGCTGTAAATCTACTGTTACTGTTTTTTTTAATCAAGGAAAAGCAACTTATATGGAATGATTCCTTTGTGTCCCCTGACATAAGAGCCCACGCAAGCTTTCATATGAGTATTGAACAAGTATACTTTTGCAGCTATTCAGGGACACCCTGTTAACTTGGTCCTACAAACTTCAAAAATATTTGTGGCAAACACTATTACCATTCTATGCATTTCCACCAAATTTCAGCTTCATTGTTCCATCAAGTTAAAAGATATGCATTGAAGAAATGCTTAAGAGGCTCCCCTTGCATTTTGAAAGGTCCTTACTAAATATATACTTGGCTATATTTCCGGTTTGGATACAGTTATTCGAATGAAAATTCGTAGACATATTCCCTATGTTATTTTATGAAAACCCTTAGTAGAATTTTCATATTTGGAAACCTAACAGGGGCTTCACACGAACAAATTGAAATTTAACAAATTTACTGTTATTTACTTTTCCTTAGCAAAAGTCACTCTGTCAGACTTAAGCGAGTAACCCAATTTCAGACTGGAGTCTACAGTTGCAGAAATACTTGTTTCTACTGTCTCTCTCCGCGATGGGATTTTTATGAAATTTGGAATGAATGATCCTCTGGTGGTCTTTCTAAAGAAGCAATGTCTTCCATTTAGATAGATGGAATAACGGTAAATTAATAGGTAAAGTTAACAAAAAATTTCCAACAATTGCGTCTTTCTTCTCATCGCATTGACAATTTTTTAAAACACACTGCGACATTGGGACATTTGGATATTGGGACACTGGGACCTGGGAGACTAGGATCTTGGCGCAGTGGGATATTAGGAAATTGGGACATTAGGGTCTTGGGACATTAAGACATTGGGGCATTAGGCACAATGAGTAAACTGGGACGTGGGGATATTGGGGCATTGGGACATCGGGATATTGGGACAATGGGACATTGGGATATTGGGCCATTGGGATATTGGGACATTAGGACACTGGGAGATTGGGGCATGGGGGCACTGGGATATTAGGACATTATGATGTGGGGACATCGGGATATTGGGGCATTAGGGCATTGAGACATCGGGATATTGGGGCATTAGGGCATTGGGACATCGGGATATTGGGACAATGGGACATTGGGATATTGGGACATTGGGACATTAGGACACTGGGAGACTGGGCCATGGGGGCACTGGGATATTAGGACATTATGACTTTGGGACAATAGGACAATCGGACATTGGGACACTGAGACATCGGGATATTGTGACATTGGGACATCATGATATTGGGACATTGGGCACTGGGATATTAGGACATTAGGGTCATGAGTTATTAGGACATTAGGACATTAGGGTCATGGGACATTAGGACGTTGGGACATTAGGACATTAGGACTTTCGGATATTGGGACATTAGGCACACTGGGGAAACTGCGACGTGGGGACATTGGGGCACTGGAACATCGGGATATTGGGACATTGGAGCATCGGGATATTAGGGCATTAGGACATTGGAACATTGGGATATTAGAACATTGTGACATTGAAACATTGGGATATTGGCACATTAGAACCCTGGGATACTGGGACATGAGGGCACTGGGATATTAGGACATTGGGACATTATGACTTTGGAACAATAGGACAATCGGACATTGGGATATTGGGACACTGGTACAGAGGGGCATTCGGCCATTGGGGCATTGGGGCACTAGGATATAAGGACATGTGGACATTAGGGCCTTGGGTCATTAGGACATTTGGATATTAAGACATTAACACATTAGGACATTAGGCACACTGGGGAAACTGGGACGTGGGAACATCGGGCCACTGGGAATATTGTGACATCGGGATATTAGAACACTGGGATATTAGGACATTGGGACATTATGACTTTGGAACAATAGGACAATCGGACATTGGGATATTGGGACACTGGTACAGAGGGGCATTCGGCCATTGGGGCATTGGGGCACTAGGATATAAGGACATGTGGACATTAGGGCCTTGGGTCATTAGGACATTTGGATATTAAGACATTAACACATTAGGACATTAGGCACACTGGGGAAACTGGGACGTGGGAACATTGGGCCACTGGGAATATTGTGACATCGGGATATTAGAACACTGGGATATTGGAACATTGGGATACTAGGACATTAGGTGCGATATTGGGACATTGGGACACTGGGATATTGAAACATTGGGGCAGTGCGATATTACGACATTGGGACATTGGAACATTAGGATATTGGGACATGGGAACATTGGATATTGGGACATTAGGACACTGGGATACTGGGACGTTGGGGCATTGGGATACTAGGACATTATGAACTTGGTACAATAGGACAATCGGACATTGGGACACTGGTACATAGGCACATTGGGCCACTGAGACATCGGGATATTTGGACATTGGGACACCGGGATATTGAAACATTGGGGCACTGAGATATTAGGACATTGGAACATTGGGATATTATCACGTTAGGATACTGGGACATTGGGAAACTGATATATTAGGAAATTGGGACATTGGGACCTTGGGACAGTAGGATAATTGGAAATTGGGATATTAGGACATTAGGTGCGAAACTGGGACACTGGGACACAGGGAGACTGGGACATTGAGATATTGCGATACTGGGACATTGGGACACTAGGGTAGTGGGACATTCGGACATTAGGCCATTGGGACACTGATATTTGCACATTGGGACATAAGAACATTAGGAAATTAGGACACTGAGACATCAGGATCCCAAAACAAAAATATTAGTTGGCTATTTAAGTATGCAAAAATATATGATATCTGACCAAAAACAACAAAGTTGTAAAAGTTACCCCGCCAAAGAAAAATTCATCTGCCGCAAAAAGAATACATATCACTCCAATCCGCCGTTCATATGTAATTTTGTTTTAGGTGTAAATGCTGGAGAAGGTTAAATGGACTAGGACTAAAATAATTTGGTGGGAGCCGTCAAAGTGGCACTGATTAAAATGTTAAAGCTCCTACCAAATTACTGCAAGAAGTAGAACTGTACATTTAACCTTCTCCAGCATTTACACCTAAAACAAAATTACATATGAACGGCGGATTGGAGTGATATGTATTTTTCTGCGGCAGATGAATTTTTCTTTTACAACTTTGTTGTTTTTGGTCAGATATTTAAATACGTACATGCTTAACACAGAAAATTGCAAGATACCCCCCCTATATATAAAAAAGAGCAATTATTCTTTGATAGTATGGGGACCATATTTTTGAACGTTGGGAATTTTGGAAAAAATAATAATAATGATTAAAAATTAGTTATGTAAATTTCACGACGTCCGCAACAAGAATTTCGTGGAAAGTTCGTTGAAGGGCATAAGTTTTAGTGGGTGCGGGCCGCATAAATAAAATTAAAAATAAATAACTGAAATCGATTATTTACACGTTAATCCAGTCAAAATTATCCCAATTCAGGCCTCCAAATAGAAAAAAATAGAGTAAGGATAATTTTGGTTGTTTTCGATTCAGTAGGGTGCCAGGAGTCTAAAACTCATTACGATAAGATTTTTTTTTATTGGAAAGGTCCTAAAATGGACAAAAAAGGACATTAATTAATCCTTTATCAGAGGTGGGCATGCGGGGACGCCGAGTACATTACATATCCGGTGTTTGTTTCCTGTTTCAAGGACCCTCATCGGACTAAATCGCGTTTGAATGAAAAATTTTCATGTTTCCCGTAACTTATCATCCGTATCTTTCCAAAGCCGTATTTACGCGAATTATTCAAGTTGTTACTACCTTTTTCATTTTTTAGAATCTATATTAGCTGAAGATACTACCGTTAAATTTGCTAAGAAAAAATGTTTGGAAAGCTTTGAAAAAGGACATAAAAGGACACTAATTAATCCTTGATCGAACGTGGGCATGCGGAGTATCATTCTGCATCCTGACCGGCGCTGACAACAACAAATGCATCGCATACGAACGGATTTACAGGGCACTCTGTATATTCCTGAAAATATCTATAACATTAGACCAATACCCATAAATGGGTACTCGTTTAACATCTGAGTGAGATCATAGTCCGTGACATGGGTCGAGGGTTCGAAAAGCAGCCTATGTAGATACTGATTGTCATCAGATTAGCACACTCCTTCGCATGAATAATTTCGGCGGATCCCCAATCAAACTAAAAGAGCTAAAATTTTGAAATTATAACTGTTAATAGTCTATTTAATTCTGAGTTAATTAAAATCAAAAATCGTGTGTTTACATTTTTTAATATTGTTTTATCATTGTTATTCATAAAAGAACACACAAAATAGCCATTTAAAATTTGTCATCAGGATAGCACATGCAATTTCTCTTTTGTCGATCTTCCACAATTGAAGACGTAGGACCCCCAATTTTTTGTTGTTGTTTGAGTAACTTATTAACTTTGATATGGATAAGGGAAAATCATCTGAGGAATACGGATCAAAGTTTAAGACTTGCAAGGAGGCAAGGCGGTCAAAAAGTGAAATTTCGAGAAAAAAATAATAGAATTCGATAAGTGTAATTCAAATTCGTGTGTAATAAGTAGCGTCAAGATAAAAACTATAGAGGCGATTAAAATTGAGTACATTTCAATCCTTATGAGAGGGTAATTTTGAGAGAAGCATGCGACCGAGTCGTGAGGGCCTCATGGAGAAGCTCGAGATCACCGCGGTGCTTAGTAGATGTCATCTTCCTGAAGGCAACACACAGTCTTTCTTGATAATGCAATCCTATGAAAATCAAATAAATAACAGGCGCGACAATCCAGCATTGGACTAAGGCCGCAGGATGTGTTAGTGACATCCTATTTCCAAGAGCTTATCTGCTTTTTGTTGAAGGTAATGAGATCAGCATCACGCTCAGAAGTGTTATTTATCCCCATAAATGGGTACTCGTTTAACATCTGAGTGAGATCATAGTCCGTCACAAGCTCGTGAGTTCGAAAAACACCATAATCCACGGTGAGATTCGACCAACCAGACTACTATGAAAATAGCGAAAGTAAAATGACCCGTAAGGAAGCCAGCAAGTGGTCTTAATTCTGGAAGAACTAAAGGGGCTGACCAGTTCCATCGGGAGTCGAAGACCAGGGGTGTATCCTGGTGCACCCATTTGCAACCGAACTACCTACACTGTGGGCTGTCCTAGAGCTATCCGACCACATTATGATTCTAGGATCAGTGTCATTCCAACCGATCTGCTATGTAATTGGCGAATTTTCTGTCGAAGTGTAATTCCTTGGTCCAGGAATCTTCTGCAGGATGCATTGATAAGAGAATCATACGTTAGACGAATTTTCTTCTTCTTCCTTGCCTTCTTCTTCTTTTAGCGGTGCAGAGACCGTTGTGCATCTACGGGGATTCGAGTTATGGTTCGTCGATGTTTTCGTCCGTGATGTCAAGGGACAAAAACATAGCTGCTGCGATAGGGTTTTCCCACAGTGAGATAGGAGTTAGCTCAGTGGGCGCAGCATTGAAACAAGTGACCCACATCGTGTGGAGCGCCAGCGCAGTTTGGACAGATGTTTTGAATGTCCGGGTTTATGCGACAAAGGTACTAATTGCCTCGTTCTTTCTACCGTTCCATGGTCTCGCATTGCTCGACCTGCGGTTTAGGTACATTGCCCGTTTAGGCGGTAATATCTCAGCGGTAATGTCCGATATCACGCTCTGTGGCTCACTTGGTTGAGTCGCACTTTACGATGCTAGTAATCTAGAGGTCCGGAGATAGAATCTCGGCGTGGACCAGGAAATATATAGTGCTTGCAACGATGTGGGGAAATCTTTGGAACATACTGCTGGTGCAATTATGCCGGATTTCTACTGGCTAAGACCAGGCCACCTCTCGGTATTACTTCGCAGGGCGGATTCCGCTAATTATCCATCATGCAGTGGTGCTGATTTCCACCTAGCTTCTTCTTTTCGAAGTTCCTTGAAAATACTGCACACAAATTCACTCCCAATTCTGTTGGCACTCCAGCATACGGTTCACCAGATTATTTGGGCTTAACGTTTCCCCAAATTCCACATTCAGTTCCGCGCGTCGCACGCTAAATCTCGGGGCATTCACAAAATATATGCCATGTGTCTTCTTCAACTCCCTTGTAGCTAGGACACTCTGGCGAGTCATCCAGCTTAAATCACTTCAATTATTGTCGATATGCACGTAAGGAATTGAGTTAAATAGTAAATTTTGAAATATCAGGGATGAGAGAGTGAGTCAATCTGTCTCATGCTTTCCAGTCTTTCCGACCTTTTTCGCCTTTCCAAGTCCGTTGGCGTGTTATTACGTCGACTGCCATACAATCTGCTTGTCTCCTCAACCAGAATTCCTATTGGGTTCATTCCAGCAACAACGTAAGCAGCTTCGTGCAAAGTTGAACTGACCCTTGTTGAGCTAAAGCTGTAAGCCTATACTCCGTAGGTCCATCGCTGGTATCGTATTGTAGGACCCAATTTGAGAGGTAGCTCCTGATTATAGCTGCAACGTAGTCTAGAACATCCATTCTATTTAAAGCGGCATGAATGGAGGACCAGTTTGCAAAATGAAAAACATTTTTGACATCGAGCGTTACCACAGAACAGCATGTGCCTTTTTGAAGTGATTCCCTTTCCAAATTGGTGAACAATTTAATTGCCTCCACAGGAGACCTCTCCCGTCTAAGGCCGCGTTGTATTGGGCGACAGGTTTTACGCTACGCTCCAATACGCCTTTAGTCTGCGCGCGGCCTAAAACCGTACTGTTGATCTCACAGGCAGCATTTTAATTCCACCATCGATAACAGTATGTTAAAGAAAATTTTGTTTGGGAATAAGCACCAACTTTTGCCGCTTCCATGATATTGGAAAGGTGCCTTCTGCCAAGCAAGCTTCGAAGACTTCCACGAGCTTTTGGGGGCAGCACGGATTGCAGCCTTCAACGCTTTATTAGGGATTCAATCTGATCCTGCTGCTTTACCTTCCTTCAATCTTGAAGCAGCTTGGCCATGTTCCTCATCTGTTATAGCAGGAGTGTGGACCGTCTGCTCTGACGAACCTTACCCCACGGGCATCCGCTCATGTTGAGGAACAGGACCGAGACAATACTTTGAAGAAGCGTTGGGCAATTTATTGTGGCGCTTTTCGCCCATCTTCTTCATCACCACCTTGGACGCCATCCCCCACGGGTTCATGTCTTCGTCATCGCAGTATTTAAAACAATTTTGTTTGCTTTTTTTAATGGCGAGCTTCAGTAATCGTCGAGCGTTTTTATACGACTCTCATAGGACATCATGGGCGCTTCTTTGAGTTACAAGTTGGCACAGACGACTATGGTCGGTGCTTGGATCTTTGTCCGATATACTCTGTTCGTTACCGTGTACAAAATTGCGTGGTGATCGCTGTGAGTATAGAGCTCACTGACGTGCCAATCCGTAAACGGGGCCAACGAACTGCTAACAAATGAGAGATTAATAATGGATCCCACATTTCCCCTCCTAAAGGTATTACTACCCCCTGTGCTCATTAGAACAACATCCTGTTGTGAAAACGCGTCAAGAAGTAATCTCCCTCGCATATTTGTCTCCCCACCCCATTCTGTGGCCCATGCGATGAAGTCCCCCCCCCCCAAATCCCACTGGACATTTAAAACACATTCTCGGCCGATCATGCTTGCTGCTGCGGCCTTTCGCAAAGTGTCCAAATGCGAAGCAGGGATTAATAATGGTCTTAAGCGACAGTTTGCCCAACCGACCTTCAGTTTGCCCCCTTCTAGGATTTTGTTGGCATCATCCATGAAATGTTGATGACTGCGATCTGCGTGCTATCAACAACAATTTGGTTGCAACACGATTCGCAAATTCACGGCTCGGAAGCCGTGCTTTGGCAACATCATGGCTCTCGCTTATCGTGTGCTTCCCATATAAACCAATGCATTTGTATGTCTCGAACTTGCGAGCTGTTTTCGCGTCGTTTGAATGAAACCTACGAGTGGGGTAATATTCTCGGTTCAGTTTTTCATTAAGAAGTTTGTAACATACAAGTTATGGAAGGGAATGTGCTGGGAGCATTATATAAAAGTTTGGTTTTGTTTTTAACTGATTCCCAATTAATCTCACGAATGTCTAGGAAAAATGGTCACAGACGACTTCGGAACAGCCGCGATCTAATCGCTATCCTACACAATATGTCCCATCTTCCTTTTCATATGAGGGACAAGTAAAAACAGAAAAGAAAACATGTTGTGCAATATGACGGCCAAATCACAACTGTTCTGCTTTATAACAATTGCACAAAAGCCTGACTCCGCTCATTAACATGTAAAGGTCGCACTGCCATGGGGTGTCAATTACGGACAGAATAACCACGTGTTCAAATGTTGATCTCCCTTTCACACCTCTCAGCCGACTAGCCGAATGTGCATCTTAATAATGATGCACATTCTTCATCTACAGATCTGTGCAACGTGATCTTAGGGCGACGCCTTTATTGATGGGGTTCGCATAGCATCCATTCAATCGAATCCGACGCCCCTTTTGCCTGCGAATTAATTCATCAATATGCATTTGATCTGTGCGCCGAAGAAAATCTTTATTAGAAATTCTTCCGGGTAAAAAAAATGCTTAAGATTCGACGAATACTCACGATGTCCTGCTCTTTACAGCAACAATGTTAGCTACGACGTACCTGCTCTATAGGTACATTGGTGGTACGCGGTTTCTAGTCAGGCTAAGGATTTTCGTCTTCTATCTTCTTCATGGCACGGTAGCCCGACATCGGTCTTTGTCCGCCTCCAATTGTTGCGGTCACGCGACCTTGTCTTTCAACTCCGGCAGCGCAGCATCTTCGCTTGAATGTGTCCAACAGATCTTCAGAGTTTTGGGTTAGGGTCCAAGCTTCGCAGCATAGCACAGTTCGGATTTTTACTGATGCCTCAGTAAATTTCCTCAAGTTATCATATAACAATCGCTGTCAATCGCGAAAATTTGAACAAGCCCCAATGGTAAGCGGTGATGGGATAAATTCAGTCAAAACGTGACCTGATGCTTTTCGCTGAAAGTCACACGGAAAGACTGAAATGAATAAATGAAAAACGAATTGTTAATATGCTTATTTGTAATGTTTTATTTCCATTTGAAATAACGAATACCCTAAAATACAACTGTTAATATTGATAAAACTATCAGCTCTCTGCTCAACCATCAATAGAAAAACAAAGAATCTGAAGGCTCATTTGCGCTTTAAGCCGCTTTAGTGTTTCTTCAATTTTCGCATTGTCTTCTTTAGAAACGGGTCCCATCACTTCCAATGCTTCAGCAAAATAAGACCTGCAATTAAAATTAACCATATTTTAAACTAATTGAACAATTTCCAATGTTTGAAAACTCACGTTGCTGTCTCATTACTGAAAGACTTTAAAGCATCCCGCAATAATCGAATATCAACATTCGCCTGAATGACGCCCTCGTTATTAAAATCCTGTGCACAGCTCATCAGTCGCGCCAATTCTTCGGCAACCGTTTGTACAATCGGTTCAAGAATAGGATAAAGCAGTAGCGGTGATATAGTAAAGATTTCCGAATAGACACCTACTAAATTATCACAACATTCTTGCGCATAAGGTCGCAATTTTCCCGAAAACTCAACAGCATTCCATTGAAAGTGTCCAATATACATGGATGGTTCAATCGTACCAACAACCGGATCGCCTTTATGTTCAACATAAGCTTCCAATAGATTGGAAAAAAGCTGATTAGCATGCGATCGTCCGGCATCAACAGCAGATTTTGGGGTTGGGTAGCCAAATCTGAAAACAACAATTTTCCGATAACGTCATCATGACTTGAAAAGAAAGAAAGTGCACAAACTTGACAAAAACTTGTCCAATATCAACGAAAAATGTTTTATCGCTGTACAAGCAATTGGCGAGACAACACAACATCCGCTGCTCCCATGACATAACTGAATAGCGGCACGACGAGAAGCCAGTCGAACTGGTGTTGGGAAATCCAATAAGTTGCGAAACGATCGGCGTGTGTGCATCCTCTTCGTGGATTTCATACGCCAATTTTTCTATAACGTCACAGAAGGCAATTAACATGTCTTGCAGGCGTTGTGAAACTTCTCGCTGAGCGTCCGGATGACCGTCCATTAAATTATTTTCTCTGCAATCAACGTACATTAGTAAAGAACGATCAGTGAATCTGCAAATGACTTCTCACCTGATTTCAGCATTCATACAAATATTTTGTCCCTGCTCCAATGTTTCGACAATAATCTTTTCCAGCAAAGACGGAAGCACTGTGACGCCCGGGAATTCTTCAACGGAGAATTGCCATGTTTCACAGTCGGCCAATTTTTTGATCTTGTCTATTGCACGTTTGAAAAATGATGACAAACAAAATATGCGAACTTCGTCTATTAATTTTTGAATAATGTCGAGCGCTTCACCGGGCAAGTCCAGTTGAATGAGACTCGCATATGCGATACGAATGAAACGTAAGCATTGCGGCAAGTGTTGCACGAATTGGGCTAGAGCCTGAGTTGATCCACTGGTGGGCCACGTTATGGGGAACATTTGGCGCGCCGAGCGTAAGTCGAAAGCATAAAAGATTGCACTTCGCAGGTAGTTGCACATTTTCTCAATGCCGGTAAGAATGATTTTCTGTGAATGAAATAGACATCTATTACTGAATTTGGCTTTCTAAAATATTCTCCTTTGAATGCCTCTGATAGCAATCTATTTATAATCTAAAGATATATAAAGTTTAAGCCTCTTCAGACGCCGACGTCATCATGTCACGTATCTGGCTGGTGGGAGTCGGATTATGGCGATATACATATAACTAGCTAGGAATCGACAATTTGGTCTTTCAGTATAACTACCCCCATAGAGGCACGAGTATAGAGAACCACTACATCCAAAACTTGACACGCTCGATTACAGCGGCTCCTCAGACCACTGTGAAGCGTTAGACTTGGTAACAGCTGACATTCGGAGGGGAAATTAGTGATGTCGTAGCCACCCTGCATGACTGTGATGAAACATTGGAGATCTGCTATCGATCTAGATATAGCTAGATTGGGAAGCAGGAAAGTACCAGGATTGGGTGCAATGACTGAAGCTGAGTGAATCTTTCTGAGTAGGAGTGCTTCCCAAGTGTTGGAAAACGGTTAGGAAACGTCATACAGCTGAAAGACTCTTGACAAGATTTGGATGGACCCTCACTCCTACCGTGGCATCAGTTTTCTCTCTGAATTTGGAAGAGGACCGAAGAGGAATCATCACCTGGATCAAACGTCCGCCAGGCAGTATGCATTTTGAGCTGGAATTCGAAATCTACAGAGAATACGTAGTTTTTTTTTGTAAATATAGGTCGAACATAGCCAAGTTAGATTTCAAGGGAACATTTTTCGTCGTAGATTGAGACAAATGTGCAAAAAGGGCGAAGTCAGCTTCAAATGTCAGAAAGAGGTCAGATAATTGGGAACAACAGTCAACGAACGACAAAAAACAACAAAAACAAATTGTTGTTGGAATGTGGATGTGACATGCTCAAAAAATGATTTGAGATATCCACCGTCCAGTTTGTTGATAGTGGAACATCACGTGTGTATACTCCGCCAGAGATGCGACACACAAAATGCATTTATCCACTATACAGCTGGTGCATAGTGGGATATCACTTGTGTGTGCAAACTCCAGCATAAATGCGGCACACAAAGTGTATCTCAAATCATTTTTTGAGCATGTCACATCCACCGTCCAACAACAATTTGTTTTTGTTGTTTTTTGTTGATCCTGTTCTCTGACACATAGTTAGAAACAGTGGCCGTGTCGAATCGGTGGCTAGCCATTGCCTAGCCCCACTCAAAACGATTAGAGACCAGGGTGTATTTCGAGTCCTATATAAGAGGATCGAACACCTTTGCCTGGTTGAGTCCGGTAATGCTTCGCATGGTATTACATGGCGCGCTGCATATACGTAGAGGCATCTGACGAGAATTGTAGCGCGCCATGTAATATCATTTCGAAACCCGACTCGAGGTACACTCTGTGTGCCGCATTTATGCTGGAGTTCGCACACACAAGTGATATCCCACTATGCACCAGCTGTATAGTGGATGAATGCATTTTGTGTGTCGCATCTCTGGCGGAGTATAGTCAACGAACGGTTTAATTTTTGCTGCTCTTTGTAAATGTGTATGCATAAGGAAATCGGTTGCGTCATTATATCGTTTTCTTCATGTGAAATACGGGCTCCTTTGTGCAACTTCCGGATCCGTAGTTTAGTTATAAATAGCGTGTTAATTGGGCCTGATGTTCGTCTGATGTATGCATGCACAGAGTACAGTCTCGACTGACCTCTATCAGGTATTGCTTCTCTTCATTTGCAAGTGTTGCGTCGCGTCACTGCATTTCAAATCAGAAGGGGTATATTCTGTCAGAAAGTTCAATGTTAAGTAGTGGGAGCGTGGTAGGAAAATCCAAAACGGCAAAATCTTGCAAAACTGTGACCTATCTAGATCGAGAGAAAACCTAAACTTATACTTGACTAGCCTAGGCTTTCTCATCACAGGATAATGGGCAATAAATTGCAGTCTTCACCGTTTCAATCTCTCTGATAGGTTTGTATGCGATGGAAGTGTTGATGTGCCTTTGTCCGACATAATCGTAAGTCATGTATCTGGACGCATGGACGCGAGCTTAGGTGGGGGAAATCTTTATCGACTGGGGTCAGGGTCTTGAATGCTTACTCTAGGGAAGAGTTGAAAAGACGTGAACACATATTGGAGTTAGGCAATATCCAGCATATGACTTTTGGGTAGTAACCAAACCTCTATTTTCTATTAAATCAGTATGGTATGCTACCTCTATACTTCCCATAGAGAGGCGTTGATTGTCTTGGGACAAGCAATCCACTGTCTTTTTAAGGACCGTTAAAAGCCACTGTGGAAGCGTTGTAAAAGCCTGGGGCTGAAATCCCCAATCCAATGACAATGATACAACGGAAACATAATCGCCCAATGCCATGGCGTATCGAGATAGACCATGGACGCCTTTGTAGCTCTAGTTAGTTGAGTCGATACCAACCAAAAGTCTGAGGCATGATTTTAGCCGACTATGACTGTCAAAAACCCGACCTAAGATGGGCTAGTGTCGCTCTTGTGGCTCTCGGGAGCCTAGTCTCATCAGGTGATATACACATATGGCCAAAGAAATAAGTACACCCATACAAATTTACACCCTGTAGCCAAGTAGTTATTTTAGGAAATAAACTCATATGGAAAGATTTAAATACTTAATTGGTGAGGAATGAAATAATATGTAAATTAGCATATTATAATAAATAACAGCTTTCATTTACCTTGAAAAAGTACGAACTGACTAAAATAGGCTGGACAAAATAATAAGTACATGTCAGTTAATTTGATTAAAACTTGTTTTAATTAAAATATTAAGCTCTGATTCGACAAGAATTTAATTTATTTTACTATTTAAAAGTAAATGGTCCATTATTTTGAAAGAAAAAAAGGTTTTTGTTGGCCTTTTGGAGATAATTCTTCCCATACATCCATATATCCAGTTACTTCCAGGAAATTCCGTAATTGGTCCGTTTTGTGAAAACGGTGTTTCTGTTTAATTGATTCAACTCCCCCTAAACATTCCAGATTCAATTTAACTCTAGTAACAACGTGAAAAGCCACCCGACTTGGTTGAAGCGGATCCTTGACCAGTTTATGAGGTACGGTTAGGGTTATTATCCTGCTGAAATCCCCATTTAAAGTGTGTGTTCATCATTGAAATATTCTAGGACTCTAAAATAACATTTCTTATATGGAAATTGTCTCATTGTAACGGTTATTAGGTATATTTGAACGAAACCAAACTATGAAAATTAAACCATAGACCACGTTTTTTCGACTCCATGGGAAATAGTCAGTAGATGTAGCATATATTATATTATTTTTTTTCCTGAATGAAGAATATTACGATAAGGGTAGTTTCCAATCCAATTTATTACGATCTCATAAATAAAACAGAATATTCTGTGAGTTTTCATTGTTCGGTCTGGAACAAGAAAAACTATCCCTCCCAAATTTTCTTGAACCGTCAACACTTTTTGACGTCGCCATGGGAACTTCCAAACTTTTTGTCAAAACTGCTTTACTTCTAGTATTCTTCGATTAACTTTTCAAAGGGATTCTATATTTTAAATGTTTGCCGCGAAAATCACCAAGAGAACTTTTCTCGCCATAGTGATAATGAGACCGACAGTTGTCCTTAAGGTAAGGTGACCAGACTCCCGAGGGCCCAATGCTGTACACGTTGCGCAATTTGGTTTTCAGACAAACTCTCAATCATACTACAATAGATATCGTTTATAACGACATTGGCTATAACGACGCATCGGCTATAACGACGGAAATTCCAGGTCCCGAGATCTAAGAGGCTCGTTCGGTACAATTTTGGATGGATATAGCGATCACCGCTATAACGACTGATCGGTTATAACGACTGAATTTTCCGACTCGAGAGGCAAAATGATCGGATATAACAACGAACGCTCGTCAAATGTCATTTTTTTATGCGAAATGATTGCTTTTTCGGCATGCAAAGATCAAGTTTGAGTTGAAAATAAAATTCAGTTTGAAAATTAACTCATCCGTATGTAAGGAAAAGTTCCAAAATTTTTGTTTTTGGAAGGCCGGCATGATACGACATCGCATCGCAAACACTACTGAAGGTTGTTAAAACGTCGTAAGAAATCGAAAATTCATGTTACGAAATGTCATTTGCAATAAAACAATCAACACAGTAGAGGATTTGAGACAAATTCCCTCGCGAAAAACAGCACGCCAAAAAATTGTGCCCGTATTCATTACATCGTTTTCGGAATCTGCCCTAAAACTTTATTTAGCGGATGCACATCAATTCGCTTCCAACGATCGTTCAAGATAGGAGAGCAGTTATTATTCTACACAATAAGCGCCTCGAAATTAGTTTTCTGCGAATTGCTTTGCAACAGGGACATATCGAGATACAAGATTCGATGACGTCCCAGTCGGCTTCCTGATTTACTAGCTCTGGCTTTATTCTTATAAGCCCTTGAAATCAAGAATTTATTAAAAGAAACTATTTTGGAAAAATAAAGGAGTCAACCGAAGAAATTAAGTTTATCTGCTGTGAAAAGTAGAGTGAAGTTGCCGTAAATTACACCAAAAGTTTAATGATGAAAAAGTGCTAAATTCTTTGGCATTCTTAAAAAAAAAGGTTCTGAAACTTGAATTTCTTTAATTTTTACAACATTTTAAGAACCGTCTGGTTCCCGTGTGCAACCCTGTAGAGACTACAACAAATACAGGTCCTGCTTCAGGTTTTATTGACGAAAAAATCAAATTCTAATTGAGAGTTTGTTGATTTGTTTAAAAGATTAACGATGATGTAAGGAAAGGACATTGCCAAGATGCCCATGGGGCGGAGCCAATACTTCTATAACCGGGCAGGTTAGGCAAAGACGGTAGGGCTCCTCAACGAGCGAGCAGCGGCATGCGCTTGCTGTAGATCAGTAGCGGGAGAATCGGCCGGGGTCTTTGTCGCTCGTTGCGCCTGTCCTTTTACAAAAAAGGGATATCGCATGCCTGAAATAGACGATACATACAAGGGAGTTAAAATGGGGAAAACTAACGCGAATTGTAGCCAGCACTGGTGCCATCTTTTGGATGCTCTGTAGACCAGGATGGCGTCGGATCTCGCCCGTACTAAACCCACACAATTGCAAAAGTAAACCCGTCCTGAGACGCCCGGGGCGAATCAAAGAAATGTAGTGCGCCTCCCTTTTCGATCAAAATTCTCCCCTGGAATGAAAGGGGTGTAGTTTATGTCGGGGGACTATTCATTTAAGGCCATATTTTTTACACTCAATTGTAGGGCACAAATTGTAGACGGACAAATATCACGAAATATGAACATGCATATGCCAGACAAAACTTATCACAAAAAACTTAGCTGTCCGTCCTTGCTGCCGACTCAGGGAGTGTTTTTTCTCCCTTCAGGGCTCAAATATAATTTTTTTTCGTCCGCCAACAGCCAAAATCCCGCGTTTCACCGTCGTGACATCTCGCACCCAACTCACCGAAGTTGGTGGCTTGATCAGTCGGCCCAGCTGTTCCGAGCGATTCCGACACATAGATATCTGCTTTTGAATTTGGCGGGATTTTTACAAATATCAATCATTTGAAATAATTCAAATTATTAATATTTTCATTCATTTCATTTCATTTTGCTGTAATTCCTTCATTTTCCTGTATTTCTTATTTCCGAGAAATAATTTAAACAAAATTCAGAAGCAATTCCATTCATTTTTGTGTCACACAAGGACGTATACCCTTGTCGTATACCACCGTAAGTTCATGGTCTAAAACGGGTTTTGACTTTACATTGCAATGACCGCTTATTACGACGACAGGACTCTATAAAAAATATGATCGTATATAACGACAGTGGTCGATATAAACGATATGTTTTAGCAAGTCTGGATATTATTCCTGTTTGTGATACTAACGGTTTGTGACCAAACCGGTGCTGAGTAGCTGGGAATTGCTCTACCTATCGCTTTGTAGGTGACCAACATAGTTTCTTTATCCTTGCTCCAGGAACTCCCGGCCACTGCTTTTAGGACGTTGTTTCTACTGTGCATTTTGTCGACGACGTCTTTGACGTTATTTTTCGACTTCATCTGTGTCTAGATAGACACCATGGGTCTTAGGTATTGGAAAATTGCATATCTTCGTGTTAAAGAGAAAAAAACGTGGTTCCAAGAGAATACCAAAGTAAACGTTTCCACAATTTTCATACGAGTTTTATTTAGTAAATAAGATTTTTTTTTAATAAAAAACGAAAAAGAAACACAAGGCCGAGGTTAATTTCATTTGCACACCCTTCACTCTCTCGGGCAAATATTTTTTTCCGGCGTCCTATGATATGTTTTTAATCCCCCCATTCGTTCACATCCGTTTTCACATAAGTTTCGTTATGGATGTGATGGGTGATCAGATCCAAAGCTTTTGTAGTACTATGCATCTTCCTGAAGCCATGCTGGTGAGAAGCTAGCTCAGCATGTGATACAAGAGTGGGGTGGATGAGTGCTTCGATCGTCTTTACAACGAGTGATAAGATTGTGATTGGACGGTAGGATTCAGCGAGTTTTGCGCTTTTACCGGGTTTTAGAAGGGGGTGATTCGACCAGTTTTCCAAAATTCAGGGATGATAAGTTGAAAGCCATCGTGAAGTATTCGATGGCTGGAAGATCTAGATGTTTCAGCATGGCCATTGAAATGCCATCTGGTCCAATGGCCTTAGAGTTTTTAGCGTTCTTGATCGCTGCTGAAACTTGGTCCGCTGTATAGGTGGGGATGATGTCAACCGTTCGGTTGCGTATCCTTCTTTTTATTTTGCAATTGGGCGACTTGGTCTTGGGGTGTTCACAAAATTGTTTATTGAACAAGCTCGCACAAAATTTAGGATGTGTGGTGGTTTTCTTGCCGAATCTGATGGCTACACTACCCTTGTCTTTGGTTGGATGTTACAGGGCGCAGACTGTAGCCCAAAGTTTGCTGACACCTTTCGAGAGGTCGCAGCTTTCAAGATGCTCGTTCCATTTTTCTTTCTTGTAGGTGTTGACATGTCGATTTATTTCGGAGTTTAGCTCCTGAATTCTGGGGTCTGCCGGATTTGCGCGTCTTAAGTTGTCCCGTTCGTCGGCTAACCTTGCGGCAGTAGTTGGGAAATATGGCCGAACTTTGGGGATACGTCCTGCCGAAATGAAGCGAGCTGCCGCTTTGACAATGACGTTCCGTATATTCTTTTCGGCTTCCCGGGTGTTTGTTGGAGTAGGTAGCGCGGCGAACTTCGTCGTAGTGAACGTAGTGAAACCCTCCCAATTTGCCATTTTGTGATTGATAAACGTACGCTGTTCTGATTTGGTCAGTTCAGCTGGTTTATCAATATTAATGAGTATGGGGAGGTGATCGGATTGGAGGGAGATAGTTGTCTCCCAGCGGGTTTCACTGATCAAACTGGCGCTTACAATAGTTATGCCAGGAAAACTATGGCAGGCGCCAGCGACGCGTGTAGACGAAATCCATTGATGGATTTAAGGGCAATAGCTTGCATTTCCGCCGTGTCGTTATTAAAATGAAGATCTAATACACTGTATTGTAAGGTTCTGTGTATTAGGAATGCGGGGTTTGAAGGTTGGATTCTTCGTGTACTCATGAAACGGACGATCTTGCTGATCTTCTGACAGATGCCATTGCAGTTAAACTGCAATATGGTGAGTGGGGTGTACACTGCTGCGAAGGGTGCAGGTGTTGCGATTATGCCTTGTTGTATTGTTGACTACGGGTTGCGGTGGCGGAGCATTGGCTCGAGAGCTGGGACCAGGAATAGCCGGAGATGGTGGTAAACCATTAGCTTGTGAGCTTGGGCCTGGGTTGGCTGGGGGCCGACCCGCATTCAGACACCCTGGAGCAACAAAAGACAACTTGTCATACTGTCGCATTTTTCTTAAGCCTGAGCTATGAAAATGACACTATTCTCTGCAGCAGGTACACCTCAAAGAACTAGCCTTCCCGAAAATGCGTCGGTTGCATACACAGTCTGTTTCTAGGCACCTCTTTATTCCTAAATTCTTTATCATCATACACATAAGTTGACATTCGCAGTTTTTGGTTTCAAAACTGCGCTAATGAGCTAATTGGGCTTTTGACACGTTCTGCTTAAACCACTACTTTTACCAAACAACTGCCAACGGCCGTCAGCATTTTATTACTCCGCGGCATGCTGTCTAATATCCTGCCTAAATACCATCACCAAAAAATTTGTTTCAAAAATGGGCCGATATAAAAAAAATAATTACTGGTATACATACTACATGACAAATGGTACCAACTAGTATTACCGAATTTAAAGGATGTGACCCTTCCAGATAAAAGGATAAAAAAGTACATACATGTAAGGAATAAAAAAGGGTTAGAGTACGTGTATTCGTCCAGTTTTTATTTTGTTTCATTAAATATTTTGTAATAATAATAGATATACATACAGATATAATAGGCCAGTCAAAATCGACATTAACCTCGGAATAAATGGAATACTACCGTTCTTTCGCTTATCTGTTTTAGAGTATTACTAATCCAGATTTGCAACCCTGGGGACCCTGTGTTAATTTTTTGGCGAGCGAAAAAGAGAGATTTTTGTGCTCTTTTTTTACATTTCCAACAATATTTAAAAAAAATTATTTTAGAAAAAAAAACGATGATCTGCATTTTGAAATTAGACAAAATTCCCAATCCTTGATAGATTTTTATATTTCTGGGAGTACCAATTCAGCTATAAACACCTTGCCGTCAAATTGACGGCTGTGACCCTATTAGGTATACAAAATTCCTGACCCTTCTAGTGTTAAAATAGCAACGAGTAGCTTAAAATAGCAAAGAGTAGCATAAAATAGCAATGAATAGCTTAAAATAGTTATAAATAGCTATGAATAGCTTGAAATAGCAATGAGTAGCTTAAAATAGTTATAAATAGCTATGAATAGTTTGAAATAGCAATGAGTAGCTTAAAATAGTTATAAATAGCTATGAATAGCTTGAAATAGCAATGAATAGTTTGAAATAGCAATGAGTAGCTTAAAATAGTTTTAAATAGCTATGAATAGCTTGAAATAGCAATGAATAGCCTTATAGTCTTTAATTAACATCACCTAAAATAGCAATGAGTAGCTTAAAATAGTTATAAATAGCTATGAATAGCTTGAAATAGCAATGAGTAGCTTTAAATAGTTATAAATAGCTATGAATAGTTTGAAATAGCAATGAGTAGCTTAAAATAGTTATAAATAGCTATGAATAGCTTGAAATATCAATGAATAGCCTTATAGTCTTAAATAGCAATGAATAGCCAGAAATAGCAACGAATAGCTTAAGATGAATTTCGTGAAAGTCGTCCAAAATCAGTTGTTGTTCCGGAAACCACTGATGCTGTGCGCGAACTGTCAAAATCGACATTAACCTCGGAATAAATGGAATACTACCGTTCTTTCGCTTAACTGTTTTAGAGTACAGTGAAAGCTCCGTTCGCGGACAGCTCCCGTAAGCGGACACCTCCCGTAGCCGGACAAATTTCTCGGTCCCAAGCTTTTCAATACAATTTTCGAACAAAATACGTTCCTGTAGCCGGACGCTCCCCTGGCCGGACGCGGGCACTAATATCTAGTACATTTTTTAGGTCGACTCTCCCGTAAACGACAAAAAGTAAATTCTAGGACTACTCATCAACGACATTTTGAGAGATTTAATGGTAGAAATGACTACAAAACAACTTGCTGAAGAACTTTTCTGATTTTTGTAGACAAACAAAGGGTTTTAAGTTTGAAGTTTTAGTCTCTCCTGATGTCCGTCCGCTTGTGCAGAGGAAATTTTGAGAATAATTGTAGAAAATCTTGAAAAATATCAATAATTTCCGATACCGATATTCAATTTTTAATTATGTTGAATTTAAAGGGGTCTGAAAGGTAAATAAATTTAAATAATTTTGGTGTTCGCTATACTCAGCCTCTCCCGCAAGCGGACATCTCCCGTAGCCGGACAAAATTAATGGAACCGTCAGTGTCCGCCTACGGGAGCTTTCACTGTATTACTGGCTATATAAATCCAGATTTGTAACCCTGGTGACCCTGTGCTACTTTTTTGGCGAGCGAAAAAGAGCGATTTTTGTGCTCTTTTTTTACATTTCCAACAATATTTAAAAAAAAATTTTCTTAGAAAAAAACGATGATCTGCATTTTGAAATTAGACAAAATTCCCAATCCTTGATTGATTTTTATATTTCTGGGAGTACCAATTCAGCTATAAACACCTTGCCGTCAAATTGACGGCTGTGACCCTATTAGGTATACAAAATTCCTGACCCTTCTATGTAGTGTTAAAATAGCAACGAGTAGCTTAAAATAGCAAAGAGTAGCATAAAATTGCAATGAATAGCTTAAAATAGCAATAAATAGTCCAAAATAGCAATGAATATTAAATAAATAAATTAAAATATCAGCGGTCAAATATGAATAGCTTAAAATAGCAAGGAATAGCTTAAAATAGCAATGAATAGCTTAAAATAGCAATGAATAGCTTAAAATCGCAATGATTAATTATTAATATTAAATAAATAAAATATCAGCGAACAGATTTAAATAGCTTTATAGCAATGAGAATAGCTTAAAATAGCTATGGATAGTATTAAATAGCAATGAGTAGCTTAAAATAGCAATGAAATTAAATAAATAAATTGACATCACCTAAAATAGCAATGAGTAGCTTAAAATAGTTATAAACAGCTATGAATAGCTTGAAATAGCAATGAGTAGCTTAAAATAATTATAAATAGCTATGAATAGCTTGAAATAGTAATGAGTAGCTTAAAATAGTTATAAATAGCTATGAATAGCTTGAAATAGCAATGAATAGCCTTATAGTCTTAAATAGCAATGAATAGCCAGAAATAGCAACGAATAGCTTAAGATGAATTTCGTGAAAGTCGTCCAAAATCAGTTGTTGTTCCGGAAACCACTGATGCTGTGCGCGAACTGTCAAAATCGACAATAACCCCGGAATAAATGGAATACTACCGTTCTTTCGCTTATCTGTTTCAGAGTATTACTGGCTATATAAATCCAGATTTGCAACCTTGGGGACCCTGTGCTAATTTTTTGGCGAGCGAAAAAGAGCGATTTTTGTGCTCTTCTTTTACATTTCGAACAATTTAAAAAAAAAAATTATCTTAGAAAAAAACGATGATCTGCATTTTGAAATTAGACAAAATTCCCAATCCTTGATTGATTTTTATATTTCTGGGAGTACCAATTCAGCTATAAACACCTTGCCGTCAAATTGACGGCTGTGACCCTATTAGGTATACAAAATTCCTGACCCGTCTATGTAGTGTTAAAATAGCAACGAATACCTTAAAATAGCAAAGAGTAGCATAAAATAGCAATGAATAGCTTAAAATAGCAATAAATAGTCCAAAATAGCAATGAATATTAAATAAATAAATTAAAATATCAGCGGTCAAATATGAATAGCTTAAAATAGCAAGGAATAGCTTAAAATAGCAATGAATAGCTTAAAATCGCAATGAATTATTATTATATTATTATATATTATTATATTATTATTAAATAGCAATGAGTAGCTTAAAATAGCAATGAAAATTAAATAAATAAATTAACATCACCTAAAATAGCAATGAGTAGCTTAAAATAGTTATAAACAGCTATGAATAGCTTGAAATAGCAATGAGTAGCTTAAAATAGTTATAAATAGCTATGAATAGCTTGAAATAGCAATGAGTAGCTCAAAATAGTTATAAATAGCTTGAAATATGTAGCTATGAATAGCTTGAAATAGCAATGAGTAGCTTTAAATAGTTATAAATACCTATGAATAGTCTGAAATAGCAATGAGTAGCTTAAAATAGCTATGAATAGCTTGAAATAGCAATGAATAGCCTTATAGTCTTAAATAGCAATGAATAGCCAGAAATAGCAACGAATAGCTTAAGATGAATTTCGTGAAAATCGTCCAAAATCAGTTGTTGTTCCGGAAACCACTGATGCTGTGCGCGAACTGTCAAAATCGACATTAACCTCGGAATAAATGGAATACTACCGTTCTTTCGCTTAACTGTTTTAGAGTATTACTGGCTATATAAATTCAGATTTGTAACCCTGGTGACCCTGTGCTAATTTTTTGACGAGCGAAAAAGAGCGATTTTTGTGCTCTTTTTTTACATTTCCAACAATATTTTAAAAAAAATTATCTTAGAAAAAAACGATGATCTGCATTTTGAAATTAGACAAAATTCCCAATCCTTGATTGATTTTTATATTTCTGGGAGTACCAATTCAGCTATAAACACCTTGCCGTCAAATTGATGGCTGTGACCCTATTAGGTATACAAAATTCCTGACCCTTCTATGTAGTGTTAAAATAGCAACGAATACCTTAAAATAGCAAAGAGTAGCATAAAATAGCAATGAATAGCTTAAAATAGCAATAAATAGTCCAAAATAGCAATAAATAGTCCAAAATAGCAATGAATATTAAATAAATAAATTAAAATATCAGCGGTCAAATATGAATAGCTTAAAATAGCAAGGAATAGCTTAAAATCGCAATGAATAATTTTAAATAGCAATGAATATTAAATAAGTAAAATAAAATATCAGCGAACAGATTTAAATAGCTTAATAGCAATGAGAATAGCTTAAAATAGCTATGGATAGCTTAAAATAGCTATGAATAGTATTAAATAGCAATGAGTAGCTTAAAATAGCAATGAGTAGCTTAAAATAGCAATGAAAATTAAATAAATAAATTAACATCACCTAAAATAGCAATGAGTAGCTTAAAATAGTTACATATCGATACCTTAGAGCACAATAGTGCTAAGTCCGTTTTTCAACATTTGGAGAAAAAGCGAAAATAAAGTTTCAAACCTTGTTCCCATTTTATATAACTTAATTTTTGCAAATATTTTTAGCTTTTTAAGCAGGTTACACTGTCAAAAAGATAATTATATTAAAACCTGGCAATCAATCGTTATAATTTCGAAGGAAAAAAAGAGAAAAGTACGGACTTAGCACTATTGAGCACTTCATTTTACACCAACCATGGACTTGACGGACGAATGTTCGTATTGTCGTTACAATATTGTAAAATGTGGATGAAGTGAGAATATTTTTAATAACGTACATACCATGAGACGCAAGCAATTTATTGTATTTCCACCAGTTCGTATCCATGAAGCAAATGTGTCTCATCAGTTTATGCTTTCCGAAAGTGTTAATGATCACGTTATGGCCAAAGGATGATCTGGTCAAGATTAGACGTTGTCCTTTCTATCTTACTACTGTCATTTAACAGGAAACTAATTGGGGGTCATAACAGGACATGGACCTATTATGAAGCTCGCCAGGAGACTTAGACTTAACTTCATCACAATTACTAATACAGAAGTTGTGAGGTTAAAGAGAGGGGAGGGTGATGTAACTGTTCTGTCATTGCTCGGCACTAGGCACACTTTTATGACACGGATCATGTTAAGTCGTCATTCAATTGGGTGAAGCCAATGCCACAAGAAACGTTGCTTCTTTTTCAACGGCGACAAAATTTGATTTTATTCTTCCATATAAGGTATCATTTTTTTTTAGTTAAACGCACGTGTCTTGCCCAGAACCATTGCCCGTTGGACAAGTGCAGGATGTTTAGGTGTTGCCCAAAAGTTCCTGCAGTGGAATTGCGACTAGAGATGTGAATTCAATAAGATTGCCAAAATCAGATCGTTTCAAACAACTGATTATTAAATGTTCACTCGGACCTATTTCTATTTGGGCTGGGAGTAGCCTCGGCGGACTTTAAGCTTCTCTGGCAATCGTATGATATGTGATATGAAAACTAGAAGAAAGATTTAAATTCTTTAATTTCACCAGGTGGTAATGATAATAATAGGTATATAAACTAGAAATGCATATACATATATCCCATAAATCAGTCCCAAACGACATCCCCTTTCTTTTGAATGCAGTTTAGCTAAGACTCGAATATTATCAACTCTCTGCATGCATAAGCTGGTGAAATGTAAACGCAAGACACTCATTAGGATTAAGCACGTATATCAATAGGTATACATTTACTTTTTTAATTTGGCAGATATTTTTCAAATTAGACCTTTTTTCCTGGATCGCGATTTTGATTTAAGTCAGCTTCAATTTAATCTCGAGATATGTCGATTCCGTCAAATCGTAAATAAATAAATAGCTACCATTCGCATCTAATCCCTAAGATTTAAACTGCTTAGATCAACAGCTCGATCTGCAGAGGATTTTATCCCCATAATTGGGCACTTGTTTAACATCTAAATGAGACCATATCCCGCCAATTGGATCGTGAATTAGAAAACTACCATAAACTACAACCTTGTGCTTCGAAGGCGAGCACACTATTTACTGTATCAACCACTGTTTAACTCTGTTAAAATCCAATTTGATATGTAGTACAATCGTACCTTTTCGGTTGTTATAAATGCAAGTTTATTTTTTGGTTTTGTTAATACCAGAAGGACCTTTGTTTCAGCCTGCATGGTAATGAGCTTCTAACATTTTTTTGTGGACATAGTAAGCAATTCTTGGGTATAAAACATTTTTTAATTTTCTGGAGTATGGTTTTATTTAAACTGTTTTCAACAGCTCTTTTGAAAAGTATATCTTTTGGAGCACAGTGGTTGAGTATAGTTGATCAAAATAAGTCGTTGTACAACGTGTTGAACATGCGAATGCCAGATTTCACGCTGAACTGTAGATTTTAGAGAGGGATGGCCTTACACTAAATTCAATGTAAACTGACATTTAACAGAAACCCCAATGTATGTTATGGCGGTTTCCTTTTGTGGAGAAAATAGAGAATCCAAAATAAAACATTTGATGTAAGGGCTTACATTGACCACCAGTGATCATTTGAACCTTTGTATTGGAGGTAGATCCTTTAGATCCTTTAGTCAGTTTTTACCCATTTCAACACCATTCAAAGAAAGAATATGCCAATACAAACACTTTTCAAACAATTCATCCCAATATCCTGTGATCCAGTAGCCAAACCCGGCTTATTCGAATCAGGAAGCAACCCTGGCTAATCCTTTTTATGTTTCATAATGGTAAACATTCGTTTTATGGAAGTTACTACCACCAATTTAGCTTTCTAATTGCTCCAAGTATGGACTTAGCACAAAATAGCGGTATAACTGGACTTAGCACTTTTGTCCAAAATTTTTTTCGATCAACCTAGGACATAGCGTTTCTTGTAAATGTTAATTTCCTTGGATTTAGCGGGGTAACTACTCGATGGAGAACTTGACAAGGAATAATACGATGCAAAAATCTCCAAATCGAAAAAAATGGACTTAGAACTATTGTGCTTTAAGGTATCGATATATAAACAGCTATGAATAGCTTGAAATAGCAATGAGTAGCTTAAAATAGTTATAAATAGCTATGAATAGCTTGAAATAGCAATGAGTAGCTTTAAATAGTTATAAATAGCTATGAATAGTTTGAAATAGCAATGAATAGCTTAAAATAGTTATAAATAGCTATGAATAGCTTGAAATAGCAATGAATAGCCTTATAGTCTTAAATAGCAATGAATAGCCAGAAATAGCAACGAATAGCTTAAGATGAATTTCGTGAAAGTCGTCCAAAATCAGTTGTTGTTCCGGAAACCACTGATGCTGTGCGCGAACTGTCAAAATCGACATTAACCTCGGAATAAATGGAATACTACCGCTCTTTCGCTTATCTGTTTCAGAGTATTACTGGCTATATAAATCCAGATTTGCAACCTTGGGGACCCTGTGCTAATTTTTTGGAGAGCGAAAAAGAGCGATTTTTGTGCTCCTTTTTTACATTTCCAACAATATTTAAAAAAAAATATCTTAGAAAAAAACGATGATCTGCATTTTGAAAGTAGACAATTCCCAATCCAATGATATCCTAACTACTTTTATAAGTCAAATATTGACGTAGATACAGGTTTTCAAAAATAGGGTATTTTCCACAAAAAAAGGCGAATTCTAAGCTTATGTTGTTTGCCGAAACGACATTTACTTGAAATTCGCAATTTTTTGGTAAAAAATACCCTATTCTTAAAAACCTGTAATTTCGTCAATATTTGACCTAGAAAATTGGTTATGATATCATTCGATTGGAAATTCTGTCTACTTTCAAAATGCCAAACACAGTTTTTATCCAACACAATTATTTAAAAAAAATATTGTCGAAAATGTAAAAAAAGAGCTCGCCAAAAAATTAGCACATGGTCTCAGGGTTGCAAATTTGGGTTTGTATAGTTAATGTTATGTACTCTGAAACCCGAGGTTAGGCCTTTTTTTTGTAAAGTTTTACTGGCGTATAATATAATACGATTAATGTAAAAATCAAATCGAAATAAATGAAAATAAGGAAATTTTGTTGAGGTACGTCTCCAATGAACGATAAGGTGGACAATATTGGAAGTCAACTTTTGCAAACACGTAACAATTTTACAAGTTGGCTAACTTAGCTAAATCGGGCCCGTAGCGATGACTTGGACAACATGTGAAATTTGTATCGTTTGTAAAAGTTTCACGACTATGTTCGTCCAACTTATCGTTACCTTAGACGCGCCTTAGTCAGCCTCGTCGTTAGAGAACATATCAATTGACATTGCAACCGGACTCGATTCTGGGTGCTTGAAATCGTGTTCGCCTGACCGGAAATTTTTCGCAATAGTTCTGGCTGTGTTTTAATGAAGTTATAGAAGTCAACACACGAAACGAGTATTGATCTTGACTGCCGGCATGGATTTAAGTGTCTTTCACGAAAAGCAGCCAAAGTTTAGAAAAGGGCGAATGAAAAAAGTCCTCGATTATTTTTGGACACATCTTGAGATCCAAAAAATATGCCTTTACTAGTTCGAAGATTTTTAAAATCGAGGCTATGGCAGGTCCCAAAGTCAAAAAACGCGTCTTGGCATAACCCAGCAGTTTGAAATATTCTGCATTTTCAGAATCGCAGATTTAATTGATTTCAACCTTTCAACACGAACTGTGTTTATGTAAAAATGCGAGTAAATTTTCACGACCACGCATTTCAAGTCCATTGGCAGTCGGTCACAGGCCGACTTCAGTGCGTAAAACTATGTGTGCAGCAACAATTTGTGGTTTCCATGGTTTCAAAATATTAAAAACATTGTTGCTTCCACCACGGTCACGTGAGCCGAAAATAATCGGACAGCATGCCGCTACAGAATCCAACAACTTTTTCGGCGATTCCGTTTTACTCGGCAGTACGTTTTATCAATTCGGAAATGATCTGTACTATCTCACCTTTTCATGAACAAAGCTCCAACATCTTCACACGTACTCCAATTGTGGGAATAAAATATCGGACTTAATATTTCCGTGATTGGATGCATCCGTTGTAATGCAAAGAAAATTCCTTTCCGACAATTCGTTTTTTAGAACAGTCATTGCATAAGTAGTTAGAACATTCGCGACAATTGCTAGAGTGCGTTTGATGCAGGTCGGTGTTTCGATTCTTTGTAAAAAAAGGTCGGATAAAGTATCAAAAAAAGGACAGAATTCTGAAAGGATCAGAATAGGAAAAAAGGAGTCTCCTTTTAAAAACAGTATAGTTGGTAGCATTATACATGACAATCGCAATATTGATCCTATGTATTCTCATTTAACTGAAGTGTTGATCTCTGCCGAGTTTTGATCACCATAAGACAAATCACAGTAAATTCGAAACCCATTATACCCTGTTCCATCTGTAGTGAGTTTCGATTCAATGACCCTGTGCTTCGAAGGCACAATAATAACTAACCAGACCTTTAGGCCATCAAATTGACGTTTTAATTTTAATCAGTCCCAGTAGAATAGTAAGTTTTACTAATTTGACAAAGATGTTAATAATATGAAAAGTCGAAATATAATTGCGAGCAAGAATTTTACAATTTAATAGACAGGGGGGAGGGGGGGACGCAAATTAAATTTAAAATGTTATTTTTGGAGCAATGCTATTGATCCACATCAATATACAGGGTGTCCCGCAACTGGTTAGCCATAGACCAATGGTATACTCTACAGCAGACGTGTCAAACTCGCGGCCCGCGGGCCACATGCGGCTTGCCTCGCAGTTCTGTGCGGCCCGCGGCTATGTCGAAGCAGCACAATGTGGATCAATACAAAAATGGTGAAATTGGTAATGTAATGCCGTTGAACTCAAGTCTACAAAAATTACTGAAACTTGTCAGTGGCTTATGCAAGATTATTTTAGGATTTTTTCTCCAAATACTACCATTAATTTGAGGTCGTTTATTTGATTTTATAAGACAGCTCATCTTTTTCGTACAGCACAATACTAAGTCTCTTCATGAAACTGTTCTGTCCCGAAATGCACTTAATAAAAAATTGGTTGGCTTTACCGAACATGAATTGAGATTTATTTGGAAAAATGGCAAATCTTTAAAAACTACAGAAATCTTGGAATTGTTAAGTAAATCACCTGAATGTGAAATTACTACATAATTATCACAGCCCAAGTGCCTGATTTTTAGACCTATACTTATCAAGATGTATTGGTGCATGAGTTTGTACCATATCACAAACAAATTGTTGTCTGGTTGTCTCTTTTCGCTACTATTCTGCTTAAATTAATTTAATTTGACAATTTTGTTATTTTGGGTGACCTGGATAACTGGTGCTAAATTTTGTTTATCATCTGTCCCAAATTTGACGCAAATCATATTATACATATTCACAAAAAGTGGTTACTTGAAGCTCAATCATATTTTCACGTTTTCGCTTCTTGTCTTAATTGTTTAATGTTCTTGAAGTACATTTTCGAAAGGAGGAAGTTAAAGGTTTGTGTTCGTAGAGACGACTCATGGGATGATCGCTCAGCGATCGCACTTAAACTATCGGTTCTTAGCATTTTATGCGTATATTTTCTATACCGATATGTAGTTGATACAAGGAATGTCGCCACATTAAAAAAAATATGTAAATATGGCTCGGAATTGGATGTTAAACTACGATCGCTGAGCGATCATCCCATGAGTCGTCTCTACGAACACAAACCTTAACACGGATAATCACGAAGCCGCTTACAGTGATTCTCAAACGGGGGCGCGCACCCCTAGAGACGCGTGACGGCTAGGGAAGGGGGCGCGGGCACAACTCTAATATTGCTACCATTAATAAATTAGGGCTTGCTTAATTATTGTTTTCTTGCGAACTTCTTTCGAAATATGTACACCAGGAGGTAATCGGTTGTTGCAAAGCTTTGTAAAATGGCAAAAATTGTATTTTCGTCGATTAATTCGCTGCTACTAAATCCATTTGATGAACACCGCTGAGAATATTTTAGGTCGCGAAAAAAATAAAAAATCTCTTGATACGGCTGATATAGTCTTTAAATGTTTTTTTTTTTTCATAAAATTTACGGATTTTGGTCGCTCCAGTAATATCAATATCAATTTTGCTCATGACGAAATTCAGGATGCGGAAATCATGAAATTTAAATAATACTTCCTAAAATTCAGTAGTTCCAAAATATGGATCTATCAGCAGATCTCGCAAGGGGTCACGAACTGGATCACCACTGCGCTAAAATGATCCAGACTTTCTGTCATATTTTAAAAGTAATATTCTGTAATCAACTGTCGTAATACGATTATATAAAAGTTTTTGAAATTTTCATCCTGCGGCCCACCTAAACCTGAGGAGAGGCTTATTTGGCCCGGGCCAGGTTTTGAGTTTGACACCCCTGCTCTACAGGATGTTTTAGGAAAAATGTCGCCAAAATTATTTCTCTAGCTTTTACCGTTAAGGAGTAATTGCCTTTTGTGTGATTATTCTAAAAAAAACACGACTTTTTTCGAAAAACTCCTATTTTCTAGCTTCCACTTTAGCCAAATCATCGTTTTTAATATTCTTCTGAAAGTACACAAAATTTCCAATAAAAGGACATATCGAACGTTTCGAACGGTTTCGTATCTTCCGAGATACGACGTTTTGGATTTTGCAGAAATGTCAATTTCAATTTTTAATGTCTGTAGTAGTCTGGCTGGTCTAGCGGTTAGTGCGCGCACCTTCGGTGCACAGGGTCATGAGTTCGAATCTCAACGTGTTCCATGGTGTTTTTCGAACTCACATGCTTGTGACGGACTATGATCTCACTCAGATGTTAAACGAGTACCCATTTATGGGGATAAATAACACTGCTGAGCGTGATGCTGATCTCATTACCTCAACACAAAGCAGATAAGATCCTGGAAATAGGATGTCACTAAAACATCCTGCAGCCTTAGTCCAATGTTGGATTGTCGCGCCTGATATTTTATTTTAATGTCAAAATTAAACCTGAATTTCGTAACGGTACATTGTAGTGGCAAATCTGCAAAGTTGACAAAAGTTGGCGTAGTATCTGAGCTTTCGAACGGCATATAAGAATAAAGCACAGAGTCATCCAGTTTCTGAATAATACGTATAAATGAATAAAAACCATAGTCTGCAAATGTACCAAACCGACTTCAACCTTGTAAAGGAAGTAAAATTTTTACATCAAGCAAAGACTTGGTTGTTATGCATTATGGAAAAATACTTTTCGCTACTGTTGTAGATGCTACTTAACTAATTATAACGGTAAGTACAAACAAATTTGTTTTATGTGTTATTATTTGTACGAAGGTTCGCTGTGTACACATTAATATTGTGAGAGTATTTTTCATTTTCATCGTCTACTAAAGGATAAACATTTTAATTTGCAGGTATTAATTAGTGTCCTTTTATGTCCTGTTTCAGAGTTTTCCGATCCAATTTTTCCTTAGCAAATTTAATGATAGAATCTTAGATTCTAAAAAATGAAAAAGGAAGTGGCTACTTGAATTATTCGCGTAGTTATGGCTTTGGAAAGATACAGATGATAAGTTACGGGAAACGCGAAAATTTTTCATTGAAACGCGATTTATTCCGTTGAGGGTCCTTGAAATAGGAATCAAACACCGGATTTGTAATGTACATACTCGGCGTCCCCTTTGATATGATACCCCGCATGCCGACCTCCAGTCAAGGATTAAATAGTGTCCTTTTTTGGGACCTTTCCGATCAAATTTATTTTAGCAAAATGAGTCTTAGACTCCTGGGACCCCACTGAATCAAGAAAAATAAAAAAATAGCCTTACTGAATTTTTTTCTATTGGAAATGCTTATATGACTGAACTATTTCCACGTAAAAGCAAGATTTCTTCCACTTACGGACTACGTTTTTTCCCTTTTTCACATATTAGTCATAAACTGGATGATTCTGTGCTTTATTCTTATATGCCGTTCGAAAGCTTAAGAATTGAGCCAACTTTTGTGAACTTTGCAGATTTGCCACTTCAATGTATCGTTACGAAATTTTGGGTTTAATTTTGACATTAAAAGTTGTAATCGACATTTCTGCAAAATTCAAAACGTCGTATCTCGGAAGATACGAAACCGTTCGAAACGTTCGATATGTCCTTTTATTGGAAATTTTGTGTACTTTCAGAAGAATATGAAAAACATTGATTTGGCTAAAGTGGAAGCTAGAAAATATGAGTTTTTCGAAAGAAGTCGGGTTTTTTGACAAGAATCACAAAAAAGGCAATTACTCCTTAACGGTAAAAGCTAGAGAAATAATTTTGGCGACATTTTTCCTAAAACATTCTGTAGAGTCTCCCAGTTGCGGGACACCCTGTATAGTAAAAATACCTCCAAATTCCCATTAAAAACTGAACTACCCCATATAAATGTCAAGCTTTGACATTGAATATCTAGACAACCGTTACGATTTCGCGAAAATGGATTGCAGATTCGGTCGTTTCAGGCCAATATTAATGAAATGGCATCATCAAAATATGGTGCAACAGATATTGAAATCGTGCCTGAACAATCATAGCTCATTTTGGTGGAGAAAGCTCATTTTTTAGGTTCCACTTCCGAAAATGTGCAGAAATGAGTTTTGATTGTTCAATTAATCGCACTGTCTATGACGAGTGCTATACAGTATTAAAAACTCGTCACGCCATTCTATTGTCAAAGGAGTCCTCATATTTACCAACACCGAAACTTCAAGGCTGGATTTTTGAGTTTGAGTCACCGAGTATACCGCCCCGATGAGACCTTAACCGTGAATACACGTCCACTTACCTTGAAGTCCCCTGGTTTGGGATCATTGGCTCCTCGTAGTTCGCCCGCAAAATATGCTTGGCCCAAGCGCCAAATATCTGGCAGTTGACTCGCTGCAATCTCACAAATTTCCTCACAAAATATCACACGATTTGGCAATTGGTCAGTGTCCCCTCCATATTTAGACTCTGTAATCATTCGAACAAAAACAAAGTTTATCAACTGTAAAAAACAGCAACAGTGCCTAATTTGTTCATACTTTCTGCATTAGCATCTTTGAGACTATACTGGCTGCATGCCTTCTTGAAAGTCGCCTCTAAATATTTCGCTCGTGCCTCGATTGCATCCCAAGCAGGATCGACAGCCTCGAACTCCTTACCAGCTTTTGTGTCGGCCTGTTGAATCTAAAGATACGCAATAAAGAATTTAAAACTGAATTTCATCAACAGTGAGTCTTCCAAACTTGCCTCCAAGTTGATCAAAGTTTTAATAATTTTCTTTTGTTGCTCTACACTCTGCGGCAGTTGCACTAACTGCTGATGGAGCTTTCTACGGATGTTTAAGATTCGAATGTCCACTTCTTCAAGAACTTTACAGAAAATCTAAGAAAAATCCAATTTTTATGACCTGTCTCAGAAAATTCAAACGAGATTGTAACTATACCGGGATATCAACATTGCCAAAAAGATTTCTGGCTCTTGAATAGTCATTTACAATAATGTCATATTCTCCGGAGTCGACGCATCGATCGACGGAATTAGGAAGACAGAACAGGAACCTGATAAAATAAATGTGGACATTTGATATAGTAAGGTTCAAAACAATTTTTTTTCTCTTTACTTGTGTCTATTGAGTGTCGTCAGTGCAGCCCGTGTAGAATCTGCCTTTTCTCTACGTACCAAGACATCTTGAAAGATTTCAGAAGAACTTGTAATAGAATCTGTAAAAAAAAAATTCAAATGCAAAATCGTTACTAAACGAAAAAAATCAAATCTACTCACACTGAATAGTATCCTCCAGTTTCTTCAACGTGTCAGTGCCAAAATGTTTATTGTCATCCTTCAGCTTGCTACGAATCGTCATCAACGTATCGAGTTGATCCAAAACCGATCCAGCGTTCGATTTCAAAAACGACAATTGACCCTCTTTTTGACTCTCCACTTTACGCTTAATATACGCCAGGCCCGCCTTCAAATCTTCAAACGAGGTGGCATGATGATTTTCAAGCAGAAACCATCCCGGCGAGAAATTCTCTTGTGACAAATCGCCGTTTCCGTCTGGAAACAGGTCACGAATATCCTCAGGGAATTTCTTATCATTTCCCTCAATCGATAGACCCAAAGGATCTTCCTGTGTATACCCGACGGGTGCCATATTGCGGCGACCCCATGCCAATGATTGTACCGAAGATTCTTCCACCCATACGGCTGATTCTTTCATCGGACCAATGGTTTCATGATACGCCCGAAATTGGACGGTGGATGTGCCAACACCGCCACTTACTGTAGTCACTATGATGTCACCCTTACCTTTGGCCGGGCCGGTATGGGCGATTATCTTGTTCGAGGACTTCCATTCGGCGGATAGTAAGCAATCGCAACCACAAATCGTTAAGCCTGGGACATGAAATTAAATTTAGTTTTTGTAAACAATATTACTAAAAAACAATAATTTTGACCTTACGTACCCACAAGATCGGAGGGACGAGTGCCCAAAAATTCGCCTCTGATTGTGACTCGCGTACCGGGTGGACCCTCTTTTGGTGATAGACCCGTGACAACAGGTTGTGGTGCCATCGTAAAAGATTATTCTTCTCGATTGAAGGCAACTTTCTTTTAGTTCACGCCCAAAACAAATAAAGCAGCAGAGAAAACATCAACAATTTTTACAATGTCAAGAGTTTGACATATATCAGCTGTAGGGTGACATCTTCATCAGCTAATTTATAATTATGCGTCAGCACTGCCAACATGAACTTATCCGTTAAGGGGGTGTGTAAAAACAAAATACGAATTTTATGGAAGTTTTCAGCCGTATGAGAAACACACGAGCACGTATTTAGAACACGAAATTCTAAGGTTCCGTTGATGCTATTTCCGTAAAACCGTTATCAAAAAGGTGGTGACAGTATCTGAACTCACGAGCTTGTGACGGACTATGATCTCACTCAGATGTTAAACGAGTACCCATTTATGGGAATAAATAACACTAGGTGTGTTTTTTTGGTTATCCCGTGCAGGTTTGGGTAACGAAACTCCATATAAAAAAAATGACAGCTGACGCACCTGTCATTTTTTTTATATGAAGTTTCGTTACCCAAACCTGCACGGGATAGCCAAAAAACACACCTACTGCTGAGCGTGATGCTGATCTCATTACCTCAACAAAAAAAAAAGATCAGATCTTGGAAATAGGATGTCACTAGCACATCCTGCGGCCTTAGTGCAATGTTGGATTGTCGCGCCTGTTATTTATTTATTTTATGAAATACATTGAGCCGATTTATTTAAAAGTGATACAAGTCCATTTTTGACGAAAATGAGTTAATGCCATTTTTAAATATATCTTAATATGCACTAACTATAACTAAAATATCATACCAATCTATATGGAATAACGCGCCGAAATAATGAGTGCAAGTTTTCTGAAAAATCTAATTGCTCATATGTTTTATGTATTTGGAAATGGTACAAGTCCACTTTCGGTAAAAACACTAGAAAACGGTCGCTATTTGTTTTTTTTTTACGATTTGAACTTTAATTTACCATTGTATTGTATTGTCATTTTTTAAGGAATATTTTTAAGTTTAGCTAACATTTGATATTAATTAATTTTTGGTGAACGCTCCCTAATTTAGGGTTCAAATTTTATTTATGGGGTTCTTTTATTTGTCCGGTACATCTCCTGGATAGGAAAAAATATTTTTTATATTTTATTTGCCAAGAATGTCGTAGCGCTTTTCCCTTTGCAGCAACAGCATAAATTATACCGAGAAATGAGGGATATACCACGAAATTAGAAATTGTCTGTGTCCCTAGCAAACCAGATTATGATAAAATAAAAATCCTCTGAATTCGGAGATATGTTATGCAATATGAAATTGCTTCCCGCCTGCTGTGATTCGGCGAAAAGTTACAGGCATGTTTTTTTTTAAATGTTAATAGGGAGTATAGGGGAATGCTTTGTCGTGGCAGCCTGAGTCTCCGTGTGGGACAGCTATATATTGTTAGGAATAGTTATCCCAATTACCATGGCTCCAATTAAATTACTTCAGGAGGCAGAGCGCCAAAAGTAACTATCAGAAAATCTAAATTACACCAAATGTTTTAAGGTCTAGTATATAATCTACCAAGAGAAGGTATATGATATAATATATCATTAGAAAGATAATTTTGTGTAGTTTAAATCGTCCTCAGAACATTTTGCTGTAAATATTACAGTTAACAAGATATTGGCGAAAAATCATAATTTCCCCCCTTTGCCACCCCCTCCCCCCAAATGTGACGCGCAAAAAAGTCTAACTTTTTACTGCGTAATGCGGTCAGGCCATAGAACAATTTGGCATCAAAAGTCAGCTCTTTTTTTGGATGTTTGGGTCTAGAGCTAAAGTCACTATACTAATAGATACATTTCCACATACCCAATTATCCGACACTTTAGGATAAAATATAGGTAATAGGTTTGTTTTTTTGGTTATCCCGTGCAGGTTTGGGTAACGAAACTCCATATAAAAAAAATGACAGATGACGCACCTGTCATTTTTTTTATATGAAGTTTCGTTACCCAAACCTGCACGGGATAACCAAAAAAACACACCTATTGTGTAATTTCAGAATAGGTGTGTTTTTTTGGTTATCCCGTGCAGGTTTGGGTAACGAAACTTCATATAAAAAAATGACAGGTGCGTCAGCTGTCATTTTTTTTATATGGAGTTTCGTTACCCAAACCTGCACGGGATAACCAAAAAAAACACACCTAATACTTCACTTTTGAGTTTTCATTCCTTTTTTTGTAAAAAAAAAACAAACGAATGAAAGGAATTTTCTCGGGAAGAATATATTTCTCAATACCGAAAATTACTTTCATTCTTTTATTATTTACAGAAAAAGAAAGAAATGGTAATATCGATTCAAAAGTGTAGTTTTCTGAAATCACCTAAAGTTTTATCCAAATATGTTGGGAAATTGTAAGAAAAGTATATTTATTCACCAAGAATATTATTTATTATTATTTTAATTTCACTTCTTCTTCAATTTGTATTCTTCCGGTCAATCTGAAAAATAATAGAAAACAACACCTGAGCAATGATATAAACAAATATAATATTTAAAATATATTCATCAAATGATTTTTTTAAATCTCAAAAGCCAGTTTTCCTACCCGGAAAACTGTCGAACAATGGTCTGGATTGAGATGATAACCTCCTCTCAACCACTATGAGGATAACCTCCTCACGACCCAGAAATGGCCAGGGAGTGCACGTCCCTACGAGGATGTAACCCAACCTCGGACCTCACCCAAGGATAACCTCCTTGGGGATCAGCCATCGCTTCTGAACTTTCAATGATAACCTCCTTGAAGTTCAGTATTTACTATAACAATATCATTTGATAGAATATAATACAAATAGAAATATATATATATCTCAATATGTGCGCATATATAATAAATATATAAAGAAATATTAAATTAATCCTGAAACAAAAAGATTGCTCGTAAGATATACTTACATTATACGTTTTTCCTCCTTGAAGTTTTCCGACTATATAAAAATATTAATTTATATTTTTATATGTCAATCCCATATCAGCCTTCTATACATACATATATAGAAAGCTGTACAAGTGGAAAAACGTATATGCAAGTGCATGTAAATTGTTAATATAAAGGTAAATTATTTGTATTTCTTATAAAATGAGGAATGAATTTTTGAAGTTAACTTATTCCTTCTTTACATTAAGAGATAAATGTTGCTTTAACGTTAACTGACAGCCACATAACACTCGATAATATAAATTATTTCAATCGGATATAAATAAATATATAATGGGTTCCAAAAACCTTGAATTAAATATCAACGCAGAGTATAGTGCCACTAAACCTACTGTAAAGTGGGATCGAGCTTAGGCATGATATTTTTCTGAATAGTAGTAGGGAAACGTTATTATTCTTGGTCGCAGCAATCCCTTTTCGGAAGAACTTACATCTTAATTAGTACAGAGTTTTAGCAAGCCATACAAGCGCTAAATGCAAATCGAAATACGTAATTGTTTGGCGGCGTATCCAACGAACATTTAAGGCAAAAAAGTCTATCTAATAATAAATCATAACGTAAGGTACGGGCATTTCGCAGATAAAAAATTAAAAATTCGCATAAACTAATTTTAAACATTAAAAATTTCGCTAAAATTCGCACATAAACGTATTTTTTTTACTTTCTTTTACTAAAAAATCTGCTTATTCGCAGTGGAACGAGTGTTCAAAACTACAAAAAAAAAATACGATTATAATAAGCATAGAATCAACTAGGGAGTAGTACGAGTGACAACACAACAACACTTCTCAAGGATTTGCAATAAAAAGAGAAACGCAATTAGCGTTTTTTTTTCGTTTTTTTTTACGTATTTTTCATTTAAACTTCGGGGCTCACCAAACAACGATAAAATCTTTTGCTACAAAAATCGTAATGCAGAAAAAAAAAGTTATTTCATCAAACCTCCGACTAAACACCATGCTCGACGTTTGTTAAGAAATCGTGCTCGTTGTTCTGCGTAGGCCTGTTCGGTACCGAGATTTCAGTACCGGGTTTCGTTCTTTTTTCAATACCCGGTACCACAAGCGGTTTCCCTGACTCAGGTTTTTTTTTCAGTACCGACGGTTTTTTTTAACCATAAGCCGGTTTTTTTGAGTACCGGGTTAAAAACCGACTCAGGTTTTTTCAGTACCGACGGTTTTTTTTAACCATAAGCCGGTTTTTTTAATTACCGGTTTAAAAACCGGTACCAAAAAACCTGAAAAAACCGGCTCATGGTTGAAATGAATCGTTCTTTTGAACTCGGTACCAAAAAACCGACTCGTCGATGGGTCGCAGTGGTACCAAAAAAACGGGATATCGGTACTTTAGAATATCGGGTCCGGTACCAAGTGAACACCGGTTTTTGGAACAGGCCTAGTTCTGCGAACTCTCTGCATTTAGGAATATCTCTATTCTCAAAAATCTCAGATGGCAAATATCTTCCAGAATTGAATTATTTTGGAGAAAAATTAACTTTTCGCGAAAAAGGACATAACATTTTGCTCTATTCTCAAAAATTATCATTTTTTGCCGAAATTCGCATCTATTTCTAAATCGAAATTTCCGTACCTCTAATCATAACCTTATCACTACCTATTCCGAGACGTACAAGGTCAATTCCTACACCACAACTGCTTGCTAAAACTGTCTAAATATTGCCATTTTTGCAGCCAAAAAGATGAAAATTGAAAACTTCCTAAAAATGTTTTTTTCTCGGTCTAGGGTATAATTTTGCATGGGTGTTATACACCATTATAAAGGAAATTATCTGTGCTTTAATTCACCCTTACATGATTTTGCTGTAGCTTTTATCGTTTGCAATATAATTCAAGAAATGCAAAATAGGCCGGTTTCCCCTTCTCCCCTATACTCCCTGGCAAACTATTATCACAAACAAATTTATATAGACAAAGTTCAAAGTGTCTTCTCATGTTTGAAACACAATTTCATTAATAAATTTCTACTATGACTTTATATTTGATCAAAACGCAAACCCTTCAATATCTCAAAACATTACTAAATGGACTTGTACCACTTTCAAATAGAACGGCTCATATATTGAAATATATTAATCCGTGGATTCGAATCCATTGAATTTCGTTGCCAAAGGAACCCATCCATCCACAAGTTTATCATCTACGAGGTTTACCGTCAGGGAGCACCTAGCCTTTCGGCCTTTATCTCCCGGTCCCTCGAACTGTTTGGACCCTCGGCGTTTTACTGGCAAGGTCTTATTGCCAGAAGGGGATTTCTCCATCCGGCGAATGCACTCACCTTCAGGAACCCAACCCCGGGGATGCATCACTAGCTGGATGAATTGGGTAACAACCTCCAGCCACTACGAGTCCAACACCTTGATGGGCTTAGCCCCGGATAGAGATAGAGTGTGAAATGCACGTACAACATTTTGGAAACGATAAATTTGTAAATCATCCCAAAAACCTCACGCGTAATTAGATACTCACTTTTAAGAAAGTGTTACAATTCGGGATTCCCACTGAGAACACACACGAGCTATAACGTCGTATGTATCTTGCGTGATGTCCTTTGGAGTGCGTATAGGAAAAGATTTATGTTTTGTTTTCAAGTGCATTTTTTTTAAATGCATGTGAAAGTAAAACTCAATTCTTATTGGATGCAGACACACATATCCTAGAAAGAATATATGTATCGTACATTTAAGAAGGTGAAATGTATTATGTACTCCTTCACTAGTTCAGTTATTAGTATATAATTATTGTAGTACTAGATGTAAGGAAACTAGTATAAAAGAATGTTGTAAGAATAATAAAATCAGATTCTCAAAGATAAATTCACGAGTTGTTTTGTCTTTGTTTCTGGCAGCACCAACTGCCTGGTAGCTACACCTAAAAAATGGTAATTATATCCGCATTTCTATGAGTAAATAATCCGGCGTTAATCGCCTAAACCAAAAGCAGTGGCCAGCTGCTAATAAACATAACTGGTTGAATTATCCTTTAACCCTTTCCTTGCTTCTCTCGCGACAACGCGCTCACATCCTTTACACGGTCAATAGAGAGATTAGGTATGAATAGAGTCCTCTCAGCGCTCCCACCACCTATATCGCCTGAGAAGACATCCAGAACATTTGTTGGATATGCGGTGGTGCGCCTCACGATGTGGACCATCTGTTCCGATGCCCCGCTACACCCACTAGCCTCACTCCGAGGGCGTTATGGGACAACCATATTGCAGCTGCTACGTTCTTGTCTCTTGAGACAATAGTCTACGAACAACGACGAAACTTACAGTACACAGATATGCACAGCGGTTCACGCCCTTCTGCACCGCTACAACAGCAACAACATAGCTAAAAATGCCCTGAATTGGAATCCACAACGAGCCTCTACGGGGCGGACCACACCCGTTTTGCATTGCAAAACGGCCAAAAGCTGCCAATATGCCTTCCTGGCAAGAGCCCCGGCAGGAGCCCTGAAGGTTCGATGCAGGAAGGTTGTGTTTGTCTGTGTATATGTGTGGGTACGATATATGTGTTTTTTCGTCATATTGGGAGCATTACATCTCGGCGCGGCTGCTCTCAATTTTACTAATTCGCGCCGGTGTTGAAACAAATCCAGGCCCAGAGGTATGGATTTGTAGTGTCTGCAACCAACGTATCGGTTCGAATGCCAGATCAGTGCAGTGTAATTGCTGCAGGGAATGGGTTCACTTTAGGTGTTCAGGGTTACGAAGACAAGGTCAACACTCCTTAGCATATGTTGCGCCAGGTTGTATGAATTCCGGGCAACCCAGGGCTGCTCCCAGCCCACCTTCTCCACCACTGTCCCCTACACCGCCAAACAATATGATAAGGAATGCCAGACCCAGTCTTACGCCTGGCCCTCCTCCTCCAGCAGTTTTCACTGCACTATCTATATTACGGTTTAACTGTAATGGCATTCACCGAAAAATCGCTGAGATCACACACTTCTTGAGTTCCAAAAGAATTCTCATCGCCGCCATCCAAGAGACGTTGCTTCACGCAAACTCGTCTCTAAGCGTCCATAGCGAATATGTTATACTGCGGAAAGATCGACCGGCCGCCACGGATGATTCTCACCCTGGAGGTGGACTTGCCTTCCTAATACACAAGTCCGTACATTACTGTGTATTAGATGTAGTTGCTGACGGTACGGCGGAAATTCAAGCCATCTCAGTTCCATCAGGGAGTACTAATATCGAAATTTTTAATATATATGTACCACCTCATTCTAGTTGCCCTTCTGGCTATCGTTTCGATATTGGTCCTCTCCTTTCCGGAGAGCACAGGGTCATCCTTGGCGACTTTAATGCGCACCATGAGCTCTGGCATTCGGACCTCAACAACAATGCCAGGGGTATAGCTATCGCCGAATCACTTGACGCCTCAGAATTCTGTTCACTTAATGAAGACTCGCCGACTAGAGTCGTGGGCACTTGCAGTAGTTCTCCTGACATAACTATTGTCAGTGCCAGCCTAATTGCTGCTTCCCGATGGGAAGTACGTACCACCCTTAAATCAGATCACCTCCCAATCATTATAAAGATTGACAAACCAGCGAACATGACTAAGTCTGAGAAGCGAACGTTTGTCAATCACAAGAAAGCCGATTGGGATGGTTTCAAAGCTTACTCGTCGGCGAAGTTCATCGAGCTAACATCACCTATCACCATTCATGAGGCCGAGAAAAATATTAGGAACGTCATTACCACAGCCGCGGCACGTTTTATTCCGGCAGGACGTATCCCGAAAGTTCGGCCTAACTTCCCCACTAGTGCCGCCAGATTAGCCGATGAACGTGATCAGATCAGAAGCGCTCACCCTGATGATCCCAGAATTCAGGAGCTTAACTCCGAAATTGACCGACAAGTTAAAGACTATAGAAGGGCGAAATGGAATCAGCACCTCGATGAATGTAACCTCAATGAAGGTGTCAGCAAATTATGGTCTACCGTCCGCGCCCTTTCCAATCCTCGGAAAGAAAAGGGCAACAACGCCATTGAATTTGGCAACACTAAAACCTGCGATCCTCTTCAGTGTGCTAACCTGTTCAATAAACAATTTATTGAACATCCCAAGTCTGACGGCCTCAAGCGCAAAATTAGAAGACGGATTCGCAGCCGGATTGTTGACACCATACCATCTTTTACAGCGGACCAGGTTAAAAAAGTCATCGAGAATGCTAAAAACTCCAAGGCCCTCGGACCAGATGGCATTTCGATGACCATGTTGAAACATCTCGACCTTCCAGCCATTGAGTATCTCACGGCCGCCTTTAACTTGTCGATGTCCACGCTTGCCATCCCTGAAATCTGGAAAACAGGTCGAATTGTTCCCTGTCTCAAGCCAGGGAAGAGCGCAAATCTCGGGGAATCCTACCGCCCCATTACGATACTTTCTCCTGTCGCAAAGACGCTGGAGGCCCTTATTCACCCCACTCTTGTTGCACATGCGAAGCTAGAACCTCACCAGCATGGCTTCAGGAAGATGCATAGTACCACCACTGCCCTCGATGCGATCACTACACGCATTCGTGATGGGCTAAATCAACGCAGTCGTTGTCACAGAACTATTCTGGTGGCAATAGACCTATCAAGTGCATTCGATAAGGTCAATCATTCAATGCTCCTAGCAAACCTGTTGAATATGCATCTTCCTGCACAAGAGATCCGTTGGATTGCCAATTATCTAGCTGGTCAGCACTCCTTCACCGAGTTTCGAGGCAAACGTTCTAAGCTTAGGAAAATCAAATTAGGTGTTCCACAGGGAGGGGTACTCTCCCCCACTCTGTTCAACATCTACATGTCCGGCCTTCCCACACCACCTGAAGGAATCGAGGTGATTTCCTATGCTGACGATTGCACCGTACTCGCCACAGGGAATGATAAGGATGAAATGCGCCTCCGAATTAATCGCTATCTAGGACGATTACAGGCATTTTTCCAAAGCCGAAACCTCACCATCTCTGCGTCCAAATCTTCGGCGACTTATCTAACCACTTGGTGGGAGGACATCAGATGGGAAATGGATATACGTATTGGCAACAATTCTGTTCCTACTGTTAAAAACCCCAAAATTCTCGGGCTTCACCTAGAGAACATGATGACGTCTGCGAATCATGCAGCTTCAGTATGTGAAAAAATGCGCAGTAGGAACAACATCCTAAAAGCTCTAGCTGGTAGCACCTGGGGCAAAGATAAAGAAACCATGCTAGCTACTTATAAAGCGGTGGGTCGAGCGGCCGCTGATTATGCAGCCCCAGTTTGGACACATAGTCTATGTGACACAAACTGGTCCAAAGTTCAGGTCTGCCAAAATGCCGCTCTACGCATCGCGACAGGTTGCCTTCTGATGTCTGCCCAGGATCACTTACATCAGGAGACAAAATTGATGCCAATACGTGATCACAATCTCCTACTCTCTAAACAGTATCTTGTTGGTTGCTACCGTGAGGATCATCCCAATAATCATCTCATGGACCGAATTCCTCCACCACGACATGTCAGGCGTGGTTTACGAGACCTTGAGAGAGAGGTTCAGGGATACAAACGGGACCCTTACGATTAAGTTACATACCGAGCCGCCATTGCAGCGATCCACACTGAAGAAGTGAATCGGTCTATCGCGAGTTTAGGTGCGAACAGAGTCCTCTCAGAGCGCCCACCACCAATTTCGCCTGAGGAGATTAGGCTCCCGAGAGCCACCAGAGTAACACTAGCTCAACTTCGGTCGGGCTTTTGTTCACGCGTTAATTCGTACCTTTCTCGCATAAACCCGGACATCCAAAACATCTGTCCAAACTGCAATGGTACTCCTCATGATGTGGGCCATTTGTTTCAATGCCCCGCTGCGCCCACTGATCTTACCCCTATATCACTGTGGGAAAACCCTATCGCAGCAGCTATGTTTTTGTCCTTAGACCTCACGGACACAAACATTGACGAACCATAAATCGTGCCCACATAGATGCACAGAGGTTACACACCTTTCTGCACCGCTACAAGAAGAAGAAGAAGCTAATGCAAGTAATAAAGTGTCGGAAGGCTAAGAAACACGTGTAGAAAATCGGTTGATAGCGAAGCTGCAGCATTAAGCCAAACATGGTAGAAGTTGAAAAATTAAGCATAACATCTGCGTTGGTGCTGAACAGGACGAGGTGGAAAGTAGGCGTAGTTGATGTCTTATGATTAACAGATAACATACACTGCTCGTCATCAGATTAGCACACCCCTTCGCATGAATAGCTTCGGCTGATTTCCAACCAAACTAAAAGAGCTAAAATTTCATAATTATAACTGTTAATAGTCTATTCAATTCTAAATTAATTAAAACAAAAAGTATTGTGTTTCCATTTTTTACTTATGTTTTATAATTGTTTTTCGAAAAAGTACACACAAAATAGCAATTTAAAATTTGTCATCAGGATAGCACATGTAATTTCTTTTTTGTCGATCTTCCTCAATTGAGGACGTAGAGCCCCCAATTTTTTGTTGTTGTTTAAGTTATATTTTAGCTTTAATATGGATAAGAGAAAATCATTATCTACGGAAGAGGGATCAAAAATTAAGCCTTGCAAGGAGTCAAGGCGGTCAAAAAGTGAAATTTCGAGAAAAAATTAATAAAAGTCGATAAGTTGATTCCGAGTTCGTGTGTAATAAGTACCGTTAAGGTAAAAATAATAGAAGCGAAAAAAATTGAGCACTTGTCAATCCTTATGAGAGAGTAATTTTGAGAGAAGCATCGAGCCCTCATGACTCGGTCTCAAGGATTAGGGTAAATTTTCACATTAAGGCGAGCCTACATTGTTCAAACAGTGATAAGAAATGCTCCACATCTAAAGAAAGTAAAGCTACAAGAAAATGCGCTAAAATTAAGCGCGAGAACAATTGACATGGAACAAAGAATGACGCTATGTTGTCTTTTCGAACAAAAAGAAGAGTCATCTTGCAGTACCAGTTGGCCCTCGAGACCATTACACCATCTATTCCAAAGTGGAGGCGATCCTAATGGTGTCCTTCCTAGCAAAGATCCTGGAAGTAGACATTATAACTGTGTTAGTCTTCTAAAGTGAACTTTTTCTCATTCGAAAAGATAACATAGCGCCATTCTTGGTTCCATGTCAAGTGGACTCATGCTTATTAATAAACGTATTTTCCTTCGGGCAAAGTTAAGTTGGGGTCTGTTCTTCAGTTTTAGTTTCTTTAAATGTGGAGCATTTCTTATCACTGTTTGAACAATGTAGGCTCGCCTTGATGTGAAAATTTACCCTAATCCTTGCGACCGAGTCATGAGGGCTCGATGCTTCTCTCAAAATTACTCTCTCATAAGGATTGACAAGTGCTCAATTTTTATCGCTTCTATTATTTTTACCTTAACGGTACTTATTACACACGAACTCGGAATCAACTTATCGACTTTTATTAATTTTTTCTCGAAATTTCACTTTTTGACCGCCTTGACTCCTTGCAAGGCTTAATTTTTGATCCCTCTTCCGTAGATAATGATTTTCTCTTATCCATATTAAAGCTAAAATATAACTTAAACAACAACAAAAAATTGGGGGCTCTACGTCCTCAATTGAGGAAGATCGACAAAAAAGAAATTACATGTGCTATCCTGATGACAAATTTTAAATTGCTATTTTGTGTGTACTTTTTCGAAAAACAATTATAAAACATAAGTAAAAAATGGAAACACAATACTTTTTGTTTTAATTAATTTAGAATTGAATAGACTATTAACAGTTATAATTATGAAATTTTAGCTCTTTTAGTTTGGTTGGAAATCAGCCGAAGCTATTCATGCGAAGGGGTGTGCTAATCTGATGACGAGCAGTGTACATGTCGGCATCTACTGTTTTTCAGGTTTTATTCGGTCCAATCTGTATACCTTTCGTGAGGTTGATAGGCTCATGGCATATCAAGGCATTGTGCTATGCGTTATACCACGAGTAGACGATTCTACGCCACTGTCAACGTTTTACAGCATTTTACTATGTCTGACCAGGGGCCAATTGATCATCTCCTGACTGCACTTTTTGTGCAGATTTCTAGTGTTTTTCATTAATTCCTGTAATGGCGGTCGAACTGAAAGACACACATAGTCAATACTGATTATGAAAAATCGTTTTATTCGGTTGGTTTATAACAATTAACATTAGTTCAATAGAATACATTATAAACGAACACAATATTGTTTGTAATAACATTTCATTGATATTTCTCACAACGTAAGCAGATACAGTAGAAAGCAGCTTTCGTATGTTAAATAATATCAGCTTATGACTGGGTCTACTTTGCATAGTTTGTCTATGCCTTCACATTATATACATGATTAAATTGTCTGAGTGTGAAGATAACTTATTTAAAAAGAAATATTGAAATAAAAATATAAAACTGGGCTTCCTTTTCACCATAGGACATTTAAATATGATCTAATCTACACTCGGCTTCAATGAAACCGGGCCACACGGTAAGCGCGAACTCTAATCAAAACAGGTTTGTTGCGTGAGTTAGCGGTACTTCAGATAAAAATCATAGTCATTTGAATTGCCATTAAATGCACTTTCTGTAGATATAACTTTCATAGTTGTAAGTTTCATACTATTTGAGAAAATTGAATTTGAGTTCGAAAGTGGCGAGTGGCCCGATTTTTGTAAAGCCGAGTGTATATTAAGATCAGTCACTATATAATATTTGGATATTTTTACACTTTATTACTTAGGATGACTGTTGTTGCTTGCGTTTAGCTCGATCTGCTTTTTTGTCTTCGTATTGTTGTTTCTTATCTTCGTACATTTGCATGAGCTGCGTTTTTGTTGGCATTGGTTTGATGTAACCGTATTGTTCGAGATATTTTATAGAGATGGTTGTGCCGCCTGAAAGAAAAGAGTAATTAAAAAGGGAAATTAATAAGAAAAATCGGAAGAATCGAGAGGCGAGGTATTCGATTCGGCTCTACTTTAGATGAGGTTGGGATTGTGTTGGTTTTATCCGCTGTTGTGCTGCTTTCATTGTATTTTAAGCATCACAGACTGAGATCCACATCCACACCACCCGGACCGGCGACCGGAAAATCTTCTTGAAGAAATGTAGTGTGCCCATTAGCTGAGATAAGGGGTCACAGTATTATATTTTCTTCCCTTTTTTTGTGACGCGACTCCCTGAGTATTAAAAAATCAATAAACGTATAGCTCCATCGGCTTTTTTTGTCTTGGTCTCATCTCCTACATTCTAGGAGACTTTGATTTTGCTTCGCCAAGCACTAGCACATCACAGATTTCGTTGAAAGCAGTTTTGGATTAACGAGCTTTTAAAATCACTTAAAAGGGGAAGCTGTTTTTATTTGTAAGGACAGAACAATTCTGGCCGGCAGACAAGCATTGTGCATTTCGCATTGTGAGTAAAACAATCGTACGTACGATTATCCATGTTGTTTGTTGTTGTAAAGGTTGCTCGTACGGTCGTTTTCTTATAGTCTGGAATGGTCCTATGGCGACTCTTACGTATATATATAGAACCGTGTACAGAGCGGAATGTTGGGTAGACGGTCTTCTTCTTCTTTTAGCAGTACAGGAAGGTGTGAAACGCTGTGTATCTATATGGATTCGATTTATAGTTCGTCGTCGTTTTCGTCCGAGATCTCCAGCGACAAAAACGTAGTAGCTGTAATGGGGTTTTCCCACAGTGACAGGGGGTGAGATCAGCGGGTGCAGCTGGGCATTGAAACAAATGGCTCACGTCGTGAGGCGTACCAGCGCAATTTGGGCATATATTTTGAGATATATACGAATTGAGGCGTGAGCAAAAACCTGACCAAAGTTGGGCTAAAGTCACTCTGGTGGCTCTCGGGAGCCTAATCTCCTCAGGCGAAATAGGTGGTGGAAGTGCTGAGAGGACTCTGTACGTACCTAAACTCTCAATAGACCGACTCACTTCATCAGTGTGAATCATTGCAATGGCGGCCCGGTATGATTCTTCGTCGAAAGGATCTCGTTTTCAACCCTGGACCTTTCTCTCAAGGTCTCGAAGGCCACGTTTGATGTGGAGGGGGAACTCGTTCCATAAGGTCACGATTGGGATGATCCTCTCGATAACAACCTACAAGATATTGTTTTGCAAGTAGTCGATCGTGGTCACGTATTGGCATCAAATGTGCCTCCTGATGTAGGTGATCCTGGGCAGACATCAGAAGGCACGCTGTGGCTGTGCGTAGACCAGCATTTTGGTAGACTTGGATTTTATTCAAGTTTGTCTTGCAAAGACTTTGTGACCAAACTGGCGCCGCAAAATCACCCGCTGCTCGACCCACCGCTTTGTTAGTGGCTAGCATAGTTTCTTTATCTTTGCCCCAAGTGCTACCAGCCAGTGCTTTAAGAATTTTGTTCCTACTGCGCATCTTTTCACATACCGCTTCCGCGTGATGAGCTGAAGTCATCATTTTCTCAAGGTGAAGCCCGATAATTTTGGGATTTGCTATAGTAGGAACTGGTTTGTTGCCAATATGTACCTCAACCGGCCACCGACAATCACCTGACCAGGTGGTAAGGAAGGTCGCAAATGATTTGGACGCTGAGATGGTTAAGTTTCTGCTAAGAAAAAAAGCTACTAGTCGCGCTAAATATTGATTGATAAGGAGACGCATGTCATCCCTATCCGCTCCCGTAGCGAGTACAGTGCAATCATCGGCATAGGAGATCACTTAAATGCCTTTTGGTGGTGTTGGAAGACCTGCCATGTAGATGTTCAACAGGGTTGGAGAAAGAAGCCCACCATGTGGAACACGTAATTTGATCTTTCTAAGCTTGGAACGACTGCCCCGAAACTCAGTGAAGGATTGCCTACCAGCTAGATAGTTGGCAATCCATGGAATCTCTTCTGTAGGAATGCGCATGTTAAGGAGATTTTCCAGAAGCATGGAGTGGTTGACCTTATCAAATGCGTTTGATAGGTCACTCGCCACCAAAATTTTTCTATGACACGGGGTACGCCATCTCTTACACGTGTAGTGATCGCGTCAAGAGCAGTGGTCGTGCTATGTATACGTCTAAATCCATGCTGATGGGGTTCTAGCATGGGAAACAAGAGTGGGATGGATAAGAGCCCCCAGCGTCTTTGCGACAGGTGATAGTATTGTTGTCGGTATGTATGAAGTTCCTAGTTTGGCGCTTTTCCCTGGTTTAAGACACGGGACTATGCGTCCAATTTTCCAGATATCGGGGATGGGAAGCGTGGACATTGACAAGTTAAAGACCGCCGTGAGATACTCAATAGCTGGAAGGTCAAGATGTTTAAGCATGGCCATCGAAATGCCATCAGGTCCGAGGGCATTGGAGTTGTTTGCATTCTCAATGACTTTCTTAACCTGGTCTGCGATGTATATTGGTACGGAGTCAACAATTCGACTGCGAATCCGTCTTCTAATTTTGCGCTTGAGGCCATCGGACTAAATTGCTTATTGAACTGGCTCGCACAGTGAAGAGGATTGCTCGTTTCTTGTTTGCCGAAGGTTATGGCTATATTGCCCTTATCTTTTTTGGGGTTCGAAAGGGCACGGACAGTAGACAATAACTTACTAGCACCTTCATTAAGGTTACAGTCATTAGGGTGCTAATTCCATTTTGCCTTCCTGTGGTCTTTAACTTGTTGTCGTATTTCGATGTTGAACTCACGAATTCTGGGGTCACCAGGGTTGGCGCGTCTAGTGTTGTCACGTTCATTGGCTAAACTTGCAGAACTTGTTGGGGAATTTGGTCGAACATTTGGAATGCGCCCTGCAGGAATGAAATGTGCCGCAGCTTTTGTAATGACTCTCCTAATGTTCCGTTCGGCCTTATGTATATTCGCGATAAACTTGGTCGAAGTAAATGTTTTGAAATCTTCCCAATCGGCTTTTTTGTGATTAACAAACGTACGCTTCTCTGACTTGGTCAGGTCAGCTAGTTTGTCAATTCTGACTATGGTTGGACCAATACCTGTTTCCAATACGTGTTTCCCACGATGTCTCACTAATTAGGCAGCCGCTGATATTTGTTATATCAGGGGAGCTAATACAATTGTTTGCATCACGAGTTTTGGCGAGTTCGAGTTCAGATGCTGTTTAAATATTTTCTTGGGATTTGATCTGGCCGAACCATATATGCATCCTCCATATTGATCAAAGCTTTAGGCTTTAGGATTAATCGCATCTACTTACTTAAGATGCTCCAACCATTTCATACAATTGTGTTAGCTGTTTCACTTGAAAAATCTTCATCCAAATGACTTTGGGTTTCAGACATCGGGAAGATTTCAGTATCTGTAGCGCCAAGTTATGATGGAACGAATCTGCAATCCGTTTTCGCGAAAATGTAACGGTTCTACAGATATTCAATGTCAAAGTTTGTCATTTCCAGAGACCAACAATAATGAAATGCCATCATCAAAATTTGACGCCACAGATATTGAAATCTCCCCCAAACATCAGTCTATTATGCTAATTTTCGGTAGTCACTAGAGTTCTTAATGTAGGCTGCATAAGTTTCAGATTTTTAAAGCTTTATTGAAAATATTTTTTCGTATGTCTGCAAAGGTATTCCTCTAGGTACGGAAAGTTCCCGAATGACGTGTACATTAGGATGCATGGAAGCGGACCAAGAAATGTGCAACTCCCGCTGTAGACCCATCGCTGGTATCGTATTGGAGGACCCGATTTGAGAGGTAGCTCTTGATTATAGCTGCCTGCAAGGTAGTCTGCAACATCCATTCTTTGCAACGCGAATGAATGAATGGAGACCCAGTTTTGCGACAAGCGTACCTGACATAAAGCGTCACCACAGAGCAGCATGTGCCGTTACAAAATGATTTCCTTTCCAAATTGGTAACCAACCAAGTTGCAATCGAATGTACCGTAAACCAGGCCCATCTAAGACCATACTGTCAGTCCCTTTTCTTCCACTAACGATAGAAGTCTATTCAGAATGATTTGCTCAAACAGATTTCCCAAGGCAGGCAGATTTGCCGATAAGAGTTAGGTTGTCTAGCTGGTTTATTTGGTTAGAAAAGGAGTACCAAATTTTACCTTTGACATAAGTTGTTATTGGAAAGGTGCCGTCGGCGGAGCGGAGAAAATTCTGAGAAATAGTACGGATCGCAGCCGTCAACACCTTAATAGGGATACCATTTGGTTCTGTAGCTTTGCCCTCCTGTAATCTTGAAACAGCTTTCTAAAGATGATCATCGGTTATAGGAGGAATGCGTAATATCTGCTGACGAGCCTTGTTCTACGGACTTCAGCTTATGTTAAGGGAACATGACCGATACAATGTTTTGAAGCAGCGTCGGGCTAAAGTAGTTGTGGTGCTTTTTGCCCTATTTTCTTCATCACCACCCTTACGCCAGGATTTATATCCACGTCGAATCATTTTTTTAACAATAATGCTTCCTTTTTCTAATAGCGAGCTTCAGTGATATTTAAGCGATTATAAAGGACTGTAGTAGGACCTCATGAGCGCTTCTTTCGGTCGCCAAATGACACAGGCTTTCACACATTATTGCTATAACTTGCTGACTTCTTCCAAGGCATAGTTGCATCATCAACTGCGATACTACGATATATGCTGACATCTGTTCCGCGCAACCTTCAATTGGACAACTTTGAAGCAGAACTTGTTTGAAAGGTACCTCGTCAATAGTATATGTTGGCTTGTAGCTTGCATGTCGGATACCACGCACTGATTTAACAGCGACCGGCGTTAAGGTATGTACTGAGTTCACCTAGCGAAAAACTTGCATATATGTCTCCCGTGAAAACGGTGCCGTGGAGACTTGCTTTTAATTCACTCAATTTAAGATAAATGTTCACTCGCGTTCTGATTGATTATCGATGACATCTTTTCACTGTGAAATAAAGTGCAACTGCATTATTTTCGCTGTCGAAATGTCAAAAACCGGTGTGGAGACTTCCAAGTGAACTGAGTACCACTGAGCGAATTCGATTTCACGATCATCAAAATATTGACAGTATTTGAATGGATGTTAGTACCTACTTTTAGAGTAGGTACTAACTACTCTAAAAGTAGGTACTAACATCGTCAGTTCACGTGAAATCCATGCAAATACTGTCAAAATTTTGATGATCGTGAAATCGAATTCGCTTGGTGGTACTCACTTAACAGGAAGTCTCCACACCGGTTTTTGACATTTCGCCAGGGAAAATAATGCAGTTGCACTTTATTTCACAGTGAAAAGATGTCATCGACAAACAACCAGAACGTGAGTGAGCATTTACCTTAAATTGAGTGAATAAAAACCAAGTCTACACGGCACTGTTTTCACGGGAGACATATATGCAAAGTTTTTCGCTCGGTGAACTCGGTACATACCTTAACTGACGATGTTAGTACCTACTTTTACAAACAACGGACTACGATTGGTTTTTGGAACGTTCGAACGATATGGGGCAATTGCAAGCGACTCACGAAAGTCTCTCTTCTTAGGTCAAGACCTAAGAAGATCGCAACTTCGATGGGGTTCTCCCATAATGCGATAGGTGTTAGATGCGTAGGCGCGGCAGTGCAGTCAAATATATGATCCACTTTGTGTGAGCTGGCTCCACATGCTGGACAAATATTTCCAATGGTGTTGTCAATGCGCGACCAAAACGAATTTAGTCTGGAGCACCATCCAGAACGAAGCTGAGCCAAGGTGGTACGTGTGGCTCTAGGTAGTTGTTGTTCGTTGGCTGAGATGTCGGGTGGTCGAGCGCGAAGGACGCGGTTTACGGATAGCCTGTTTGTGGCTTTGGTTACCTCGCTGGTGTGCAGTTGATTAAGGGCCGCCTTGTAAGTGCTGGAGTTATCGAGAGGAACTCGTTTAAACCTTTGGACTTCCCTTTCCATATCCCTTAACGAACGTCTTACATGACGTGGTGGTGGGGTTTTGTCCATGAGGTCATGATTTGGGTGTTCGATAACAACCAACAAGATATTGCTTAGGCAGGAGATCGTTGTGTGCGTTGAGGTCTAGCAGCTTAGTTTCTTGGTGCAGGTGGTCGTGAGATGACATGCGTACGCATCCAGTAATAGTACGCATGGCTGCATTTTGGCATGTTTTAATCAGTTTCCAATTTGTTTTGCATAGGTTATTTGTCCATATTGGTGCTGCGTAATTTACCACAGAACGACTGACGGCTTTGTAGGTGGTGAGTAAAGTCTCCTTATCTGTGCCCCATTTGCTGCCAGCAAGGGACTTCAGGATCTTGTTTCTGCCATAAATCGCGGTGGGCGTTGAAATCACCAAGTAGGAGGCGATATTGTCCGTTTAATAGGGGGCTGATATTGACTTTGTAACCGGTGGGACAGCTGGAGACAGGTGGAATATATATGTTGTAGATTTCAAAGTCAATATTTCCTGATTTAACGATTATCGCTTGCAGCTCCATGGTATTATCGGCGGAAGTGATATCAACGACGCTGTATGGCAAATTATTGTGGATGAGGAAAGCCAAACCTCCTCCTGCGTTCCTTTCACGGTCTTGTCTGATGACGTTGTAGTTCCCATATGACCTGAGTGAGTGACTAGAGTTGAGTTTGGTTTCCTGTACTGACGCAATTTGGATGTGATGTCTGTCCATGAGTGCTGTTTGTTCAGCGATGCTGGAGTCCATTACAGTATAGTTGGACTATCTTCGTGCTGGTGTAATTTGCATCGACGATACGTGGAGCTGGGGTCAAATTGGGTGGAGCGGGCCTCACAGCATTTGCCGGGGTGGAAGGTGAAATTTGTGGGGAACCTTGGTTGGGCAGCTGTTGACTGGATGAGCTTTGCCCTCCGTTTCTACACCGGATCGCTCTGTATGATAGTGACCATTTGATTGGTATTGGTGAGTCCCGAGCAGTTCTTGAGGTGGACCCATTGTCCGCAGCATGCGCACTCAACTGACGATTGGACATTGGACCAAATTCTATTGGTGCAAACCGAGCACATCCATGGACCTGGATTCGTCTCGATGCCAGCACGTATTAGAAGTATGAGGAGCAGCTGGGCCGGCCAGAACTGCTCCCCAAACGAAAAAACGGTGAATGAATGATGGTACAAAGTATCCGACCCCTTCTTGCGTCGAAGGGGGTCTTTGCTACTCTTGGCGATGCCTGGGGCATGGGTCGTTCCGGGACGTAGACCCGGTCGCAGTAGGAACGTGACGAGTCATGCCGAGTTGTGAAACTCGTTTCTCTATGAATCTCTATATCACAGAGTGGCGACCGAGCAATCACGGCCACAAAGCATGAAAGTCTAACGGGAAATAACCGCATATAGAATTTCAATATTAGGACTGAGCGAAACAAGATGGAACGTTTCGGGAACGACCTTATCACCCAGTTCCCAAACTGTGCTGCCTTACTCTGGTATTGAACTTGAAGCCTCACCGAGAATGGCTGGAGTCAGTATACTTTTGAACAAAGATGATCGTCAATCTCTTAATTGAGTGGAAGCCTATTTTCAACCGAATAATAACTGCCGGATTCAAGTGCATAGTAAGAAATATCACTATAATTCCGTACTACGCCACCACTGATTCAGTCGATCGAGTTGCCTTTTACCACTTGCCTGGCGACACCTTTGATAAGGCTCCCAGAGGTAATGTCCTATACCCCACTTAAAAGGAACCAGAGAGATGTGAATTTTGACACATTAGGGTAAATTTAAACTAAAGTATTCCTATTTTATAACATACACTTACCTAAGGTAACCATATACCGGGCAGGTGTTGCAATCTTATAACATAAATATGCAATTGCCAAATGGCCCATTGTTGAATCTTTTAACTTGTCGATAATCGTCTCGCTGACGTGCAATGTCTGTAAAAGCGCCGGAATATCGACCCCACTGAAACGACCCAATAATGTTGACAAACATACATATTTCCAATACCCAACTCTTCATACCTTTGTGACAAATAGTAGAATCCACCAAACCAACCGATGGACGTAATCACATGCACGGGTAGCAGCACGTACCAGTACTGCTTGTACATGAGCTTGAAACGAGCAAACAGTCCCAACTTCTTAGCTTCCTCCAGGGATGGCGTCTGACTATCATTTGCCTCCTTATTTTCACTAATATCCTTCTTCGGAGCAGATGTTATTCCTCTGTCGATTCCCCGGAGTGCTAGGGATTCGCCTGTGGGAAGCAACAGCTGGTTGGACCATCCATGTGGTAGGTTCTTCCATTTTGCGTTGTCACTTTGCACAGACAGAAAATCATTTCGCCTATTCAACGTGTAGTTTCTGCCACTTCCGCAAGTTAAGTAACGACACGTAAAATTTATTGAGGCTCGTCCGCTCTTCGCATTTTGAAAAAAGGCTGATGTTGATGCTGTCGTCGCCGCCAGACGAATTGGCAACTTTGTTGTCGCTAGAATTGTCGTACACATTCCGCAAGATGTAAATGCATTCGTCGTACTTTTTGTTCGTCTAGTCGCTCTGGATGGAAGGAGGACGTCGTCGTTTTTCCTATTTGGCTATAATTACACACCAGCGAAAGCGAAATAGAACCAAAACAACAAAATATTTTTATTCCCAGCAAGTCGCAAATATATTTTAGGACTAGTTCCGAAACAGATTGTGACAGCAAACCGGCCGGTCTGTTCCGTTTCGCTGGTTTCAAAGTTCAGCCGTTCCGGTTAACCTTTGAGGTCCGGGTGGAAACGTTTCTCTGTCATTTCATTCACGCTCCCAGTGGCATTCACAACGTGAGTTTCGGTTTTTCTTAATTTTGTCGCAAAATATTCAGCCTATTGCAGCAATTACTTGACAAATTTGTTCTTTATTGCACTCTGCTGCTTTTAAGAATTGAATACAGTAGTTTTTTCTGAGAAATTTGCGTATAATTTTGAATAATGGTTGAGCCACGTGTTCGTCGTGCTTCCTTCATAGTGCCGCCATTTACTAAGTACAAAAATTTGTTCGTGTGTTTTTTAGGTACACGTTACTCCTTGAAAAAACGTTACAATGTCGGGAGGACTTGATATTCTCACCTTGAAAGATGACGACGTCACTAAAATGTTGGTCGCCACCACCCACTTGGGCTCGGAAAATGTAAATTTCCAAATGGAACAATACATCTACAAGCGCCGCGCAGATGGTATCAACATCATCAACGTTAATCGCACCTGGGAAAAGCTCCTTTTGGCCGCCCGTGCCATCGCTGCCATTGAGCACCCACAAGAGGTATGTACAAATTTCCCTACTATCACCACACCTTATGAGCGTAGTGTGATGAAATTTTTTTTACATCTTTCGGGTCTGAAATTCAATGATGGACAAACTTAATCTGAAAACAACTAAATATTGTAAAACAGTTTGAAATGTTCTTATATTGTGAGCTAATCGGACGACTTTCTCCTCTACAGGTTTACGTAATCTCTTCCCGCCCGATCGGTCAACGTGCTGTCCTTAAGTTCGCCAAGTACACCGAAGCCACCCCAATCGCTGGTCGTTTCACTCCTGGTGCGTTCACCAATCAAATCCAACAGGCTTTCCGTGAACCACGTCTGTTGGTCGTCACTGACCCACACACTGATCATCAACCCATCATTGAAGCCTCGTACGTCAACATTCCGGTCATTGCTTTCTGCAACACGGACAGCCCACTCCGGTACATTGACATTGCCATTCCATGCAACAACAAGGCACCCCATTCCATCGGTTTGATGTGGTGGTTGTTGGCTCGCGAAGTCTTGCGTCTTCGTGGCACCATCAACCGCACCGTTGATTGGGGAGTCGTTGTCGACTTGTTCTTCTACCGCGATCCTGAGGAAACCGAGAAGGAGGAAGCTGCCGCCAAGGAATTGTTGCCAGCTCCTAAGATGGAAGAGCCTGCCGACCCAATCAGCGATGAACCCACCACCTGGGCCGAAGACGTTCCACAAACCTTGGCCCCTGCCGCCCCCACTGCTACTGTTGCTGCTGCTGTGGACGAATGGACCGAAGAGGATCCAGTCAAGGCCAGCTGGAGCGCTGCAGACAGTGGTTTCTAAGGAAATCCAAAGCGCTTATTGTATTGGAGAAATACAGAAGTGACGAATAAAAGGGATTTTATGAGAAAACAAAGTCTTATTATTATGTGCATACAGTGTTGACTCGGTAATCCGGATATCACGCTAATCCGGACCACTAAATGTTTCCACTATGTATTCTATAGTCCGGATTTCGGCAGCAATTTTGAGTCTATAATCCGGATATTTGAGATTTTCAGGGTGAAATGGTAGATTTGGTTTCGTTTTTTTTAGGGACGGTTTGGCAAATGACGATGCTGGTTCCTATCGCGGCTATGTCCCGGAACCACCCATGCAATTATGCATGGCCAAGAGCCGCAAACCCCCCTCGACACATTCGGGGAAACAAGAAAGTTGCACACAACATCTTTTTAGGGTTTTTTAGAATTTTTTCAAAAAACCCTTATAAAATCGATTTTGTCCGTCCGTCCGTCCGTCCGTCTGTTCACTAAATAACTCGCGAACGGCTCAACCGATTGTCATGAAATTCGGTATGAATGTGTAGAATGGTTACAGTCTTTGGCACAAATACATTAGAAGTGGGTAGGAAGAAGATAACAGGGTGTCCCGAACGTTTGAAAAAAGTCGACTTTTTTAGTTTTTATCGGAGATTAACGTATGGGTATTTAAATCAAAGATCTAGACGAGTACATTTCATATCAGTTACAATTTTCCAGTTTCAAGTAACGGTAAAAAAGTTATTGGCGTTTAAAGTTAAACTTCCTTTTCGAGCTCCGTTTTTCTAAACCGTTATAGGGATCGATATGAAACTTTGCACAAAGATTGGTCAGTATGGCCTTATATACGTTAAATATTAAGACTGTTGACTTTTGCTAAGGAAAAGTAAATAACAGTAAATTTGTAAAATTCAAATTTGTTCGTGTGTAGCCCCTCTTAGGTTTCCAAATATGAAAATTCTGCTAAGGGTTTTTAGAAAATTACACAGGAAATATGTCTACGAATTTTCATTCGAATAACTGTATCCAAACCGAAAATATAGCCAAGTAAGTATTTAGTAAGGGCCTTTTACAATACAAGGGAAGCCTCTTAAGCATTTCTTCAATATATATCTTTTAACTTGATGAAACAATGTACATGAAATTTGGTGGAAATGCATAGAACGGTAATAGTGTTTGCCACAAATATTTTTGAAGTTAGTAGGACCAAGTTAACAGGGTGTCCCGGAAAAGCTGCAAAAGTATACTTGTTCAATACTCATAGGAAAGCTTGCGTGGGCTCTAATGTCAGGGGACACAATGGAATCATTTCATATAAGTTGTTTTTTCTTGATTTAAAAAACAGTAACAGTAGATTTACAGCTAATAATTCAGTTCATATATAATGCCAAGCCTTCCTTACGTTTGCCCGAGTTTGTTTTTGCTCAAAGGCCATCAGAAATCTGAAATCGAAAAAATCCTGTAGATTTGCCTTGGAGTACTTTTATACAGACTGGGTAAATAGTAAATCTATTTTTGGATTGGTCTAATTAAAGGTGGAACAGAATGAAAGGCGGTTCTGGAACGCGTTTATTTAGACCAATCCAAAAATAGATTTACAGGAAGCATTTCATTAATGTTGTGCACAATTCTTATCTATTGCTCATAAAATATATGTACAAAAAATATTCACTATGCATCAAAATTCTAAAAAACCCTCGTATTGCGGGCGCAGCCCTCTGTACGCCGGTATTTTTTATACTAATGGAGCAACCCGAGCCGGCCCAGTTGCTCCAAATTCTACTACTACGTGCCGGCATCGAAATTAATCCTGGTCCTTGGACATGCTGCGTATGTGGTAAGAGGATCTACTCCAACCTCAGTGCGTTGCTCGTGCTGCAGAGAATGGTGCCACTTTAAGAATTGTTCTGGGCTAAACAATTCAGACCTACGTTCAACAACCACAATTAACACCTTTCTAGCACCAAACTGCAGAATCTGTGGACAGCAGTCATCATCGACTTCCCAACATCACAATAACCAGGGCCAACAACCATCACCAGTCCCCCCACAGTTTCTACCCAACACAATGCACCACGACATACCCTAACACCAGCACCACCACAGCCAGTTGTGAACTACTCTACCACCAAGATTGTCCAAATAAACTGCAATGGTCTTCAACACAAAGTCATCGAGCTCACTGACTTCATGGACAGACATCACATCAAAGTCGCTGCGGTTCAGGAAACTAAGCTAAAAGCTGACTCAACGCTTAACTCATACGGAGGCTTCAACATCATCCGAAAAGATCGACCCACCGGCGCAGGTGGAGGCTTAGCTTTCCTGATCCATAACACGTTGCCTTACTCAGAAATTGACATCACCGCCGCCGATAACACCACCGAACTCCAAGCGATTTCCATCAAAGCGGGAAATGTTGATATAGATATTCTAAATATCTATATACCACCAGCCTCAAGTTGTCCCACTGGTTTTCAGGCCAACATTTCTCCACTACTCACTGGACAATACCGCTTAATACTTGGTGATTTCAATGCACATCACGATCTATGGCATTCGAATCTTGACAACGACACCAGAGGCAACCTCATCGCTAGCCAAATAGATGACTCCGATTTCTGTCCCATGAACGATGACTCACCAACGCGCGTTACAGGATCATGCAGGAGCTCCCCTGATATATCTATTGCCAGTCCCGGGCTCATCAACAACACCACATGGGAGCCTTTCATCACCTTCTCGTCAGACCACCTGCCAATAGTCCTCACGATCGACAAACCGTCCCAATTCGCGTACACTGAGAAGAAAACGTACACAAATTTCAGCAAAGCAGACTGGATCGGCTTTCAAGCCTATACCAACGAAATGTTTTCTGCCTTACAAATTCCCACCGACGTACGTACCGCTGAAAAAAATCTGAGACGGATTATCGTAGATGCTGCTAATAGACACATTCCTTCCGGCCGCATACCAATCTTGAGACCACATTTTCCATCAAGTGCCGTAGAATTGGCAAAAATGAGGGATGAATTCAGAGCAATAGACCCCAGTGATCCTCGTATCAGCGACCTAAATAATGTGATAACCCAGCAAGTAAATGACCACAGAAGACAACAATGGAACAAGCATTTAAAATCCTGCCACATAAAATCCGGTGTAAGCAACCTTTGGAAAACGGTACGTGCGTTATCTAACCCCACAAAACCCAAAGGTAAGGTAGCCATTAAGTTCGGTGATAAGTCCTATAATAACGACGACAAATGCGCACACAAATTTAATCAGCAATTCGTCGAACATCCTGATAAAGATAGGCTCAAGCGCACCATCACAAGAGCTATCCGCAATAGTACCACCGATCAACACCTTCAAGTTACCTCAAACCAAGTAAGACTTGCAATCAAAAATGCCAACAATTCCAAAGCGTTCGGCCCTGACGGCATTGCTATGATCATGCTGAAACATCTAGATTCACCGGCCATTGATTATATCACTGCCACGATGAATCTATCGTTAAAATCATTCATCATTCCTGAGTTATGGAAGAAAGGCCGCATAAACCCAATACCCAAACCAGGTAAAGACCACACTCTAGCTGAATCATACCGTCCGATAACGCTCCTGTCTCCTGTGGCCAAAATACTGGAAGCACTTGTATTGCCGAAACTTTTAGAGCACATACAGCTTGCAAATCATCAACATGGTTTTCGTAAAATGCATAGCACCACCACCGCTCTCGATACGATTACGTCCAACATATTTAATGGACTCAACCAACCGAAACCATGCAAGCGTACCGTCCTGGTTGCACTCGATCTGTCAAAAGCATTTGACACTGTCACACACTCTATTGCTAACAGATCTCCGCAATACAACACCACCGTACATCCATAAATGGATCGCTAACTACCTTGCCGGTCGTCAATCCTGCACAGAGTTTAGAAACGGGAAGTCTAAACTCAGGAAAATCAAGCAAGGCGTTCCCCAGGGTGGAGTCTTATCCCCCACTCTTTTCAACCTCTACATGGCAGGATTACCTACACCACCAACCGAATTACAAATCATCTCATACGCAGACGACTGCACCATCATGGCAACTGGTAACGACATTCCCGAAATGTGCGATCTAATCAACGAATACCTGCAGGTTCTCAACGCTTTCTTCGCCAGTAAAAATCTGAAGCTATCTGCGCCCAAGTCCTCCGCCACTCACAAGCTTCAACCAAGAATACAACACACAACTGCCCATCTACGTTGACACCCACATCATCCCAACAACCAGGACTCCCAAAATCCTTGGTGTCACGCTTGACAACTCCGGCAAATTCAACACCCACGCTGAAAATATATGTTCCAAACTCAGGAGCAGGAAGAAAATATTAAAAGCACTTGCCTGAAGTACATGGGGCACAGACAAAGAAACCCTCTTGGCTACGTATAAAGCGATTGGTCGCCCCCTGGTCAATTACGCAGCACCAACGTGGACAAATGGTCTCTGCAACACAAACTGGAGCCACATTCAAACCTGCCAAAACACAGCACTACGCACCATCACCGGCTGTGTTAAGATGTCTTCACAAGATCATCTACACCAGGAGATAAAATTAATGACTTTAAGGAGCCATAATGAACTTCTCACTAAGCAATATTTAGTCGGATGTTATCGAACAAACCACCCGAATAACCCACTCATGGACAAAACACCACCGCCACGTCGTATCAGACGTTCAATCAGGGACAAAGAGCGTGAAGTCCAGCGATACATAAAGTTCCTTTCGATGACTCCGACTACAAGGCGGCCATTGCAGACTTACACACATCTGAAGTTCATAAAGCTACTCAAAGTCTCACGAACAACCGTGTACTTGGCATCAAACCTCCTGCCATATCTCCAGACGAAGAATCACTACCAAGAGCAACTCGTATCACCCTAGCTCAACTTCGATCCGGCTGGTGCCCGCGACTAAACTCCTATTTGTCACGAATAAACAATGAAGTCGCCAACACCTGCCCAGCCTGCGGAACCAGTCCACATGACGTGGACCATATTTTCGATTGTTCAGCTGCTCCCGCGCACCTCACACCACTTGCGTTATGGACACAACCCATCGAAGCAGCTTTTTTCCTAAATCTTGACCTCGAGGATGGAATGCCCACCATCTTCGAATGATAAATGTGCAACTTTTCCCCATTTGTGCCGCTACTACAACAACAACAACGATGCTGACTAATTTCAAAGAAATAATACAGTTATCGGCTTTTGTTCCTCTTTTTTATTTATTTGGACTGTTTTTCCTGAAATAAAAGTGATTTCGCTAATCCGGATGTTCCGATGGTCCGGATCACCCTTTGCAATAATTGATCCGGATTATCGAGTCAAGACTGTATTTTAATTTGAACGTGTAAATCGTTGTTGGCATGCTTTGTACAAAAACAATTTACACGGTGGAGAATGAAGACAGCGAAGAAGAATCACTTCCGTTGATCATCTTAATAAATCTCGTTTCGCAGTCGGCGTAGCAATCTTGTATGCTGAATATATTATGTACTTTGGTCGGTCATCAGTTTTTCGCTGATTCTTCTTGGTTCAATCCTACTTCGCTATCTTCTTAATCCAGGAGTAAAACCCTTCTACCTATGGTACATAAAATTGAGTATCGTTCAGAATAGGCAAAAACAACGACGACCCAGAAAATGAACTTTCATTCTTTCCGAGTCCCTGAAAAGGTCAGGGTCTCTAAGGGTACCAGACACCCAACAGGAAGGCAATAGATTAGCAGCCTGGATTGGATGGGACGACAGGCGGGATGTATAAGCACATCAGGTATGCCGTCCCGGAATACCAGAAGTGTCTTCACGAATTCCTTTTTTCTGGCGAGTTGAAAATCTGCTCGCATGGTCGTACTGCTGAAGAAACCTCACAAGATTTAATTTATTTTTTTATTCGCAAAAATCTAAGTTTCCAAGAAATTTTTCGAAAACCATCAGGTCCACAGGACGATTTATTGCCTAAAGACAAAATTAATTGACTGAGCGAATTAGATGTAATTATAGGCAGCAAAGGAAGTGCTACAAATTGGTTTACAGGATTGGAAAAGTTCGTGAATGTACTAGAAGATTGTCGAAAAGTACTAGCAAAGTACGGTGAAAACAGTTCCCAAATCTCCTCGGTAGAGCTGGCAGACAGATTTATCTAAAGATATCATCAATGTGGCACGATAGCCCGACGTCGGGCCTTGGCCGCCTGAATCGTTGACTTCCAATTGTCGCGGTTACGTGACCTTGTCCTCTAGTTTCGGAAGCCCAGCAGCTGGTGGGCGTCTTCACCTATGGAGTTCTCCCAGCGAGCTCTCGATCGTCCACGCATCCTCGCTCCGTCAATTCGTTGTGCGTTCATCACTTTCTTTGGCATGCGATTATCGTCCATCCGTTGTACATGCCCCGCCCATTGCAAACGTTGAAGCTTCACGATTTTCGATACTTCCAGCTCATCGTACAATTGATACAACTCATGGTTGTATCGGATACGTTATTCATCTCGCTCGCGAACGGCCCCGAAAATTCGCCAAAGGACCTTTCGTTCGAATCGGTCTAGCAAAATTTAGGAGGCTTGGGTGAGGGTCCATGTTTCGCAGCCATAACATAACACGGGCCGGATGATCGTTTTGTACATGCGGAGCTTCGTGTTCCTGTGCGCAAGCTTCGAAATGATTATAGGGAGGACCGAGAAATATGTCTTATTGGCTAGTTGTATCCGTCGCTTAATTTCGTCGGTTTCGTTAGCGTCCTTTGATAAGTTACAACCCAGATAGTTGAAGTTGTCTACATACTCGATATTAGGGTCCTCCACAGTGATGCTTGAATTTGCTGGCGTCCTTGTTTTCGATTGCATCATGGCTTTTGTTTTGCTTTGATTATGTAGTCCAACTTCCTTTGCGACGTTATTAAGGTTATGCAGAAGGCTTTCTGCATCACCCAATCTTCGAGACATGATGTTGATGTCGTCGGCGTACGCTACTAATTGAGTCGACTTGATGAGTAGCGTTCCGCTGCTGTCCATATTCATTGCTCGAATTACATACTCCAAAGCAAGGTTAAAGAGTGTCGGCGCCAGCCCGTCGCCCTGCTTGAGTCCAGTACGAGTTTCAAATAGGTCAGTGAGTCAAATAGGTCAGGTTCTGCACTTTGACCTGCGAGACGGTATTAGTCATCGTCATCCTTGTGAGTCGCACTAACTTTGCCGGTATACCAAAATTCAGCATAATGTTCTACAGTACACTTCGATCGATACTGTCGTATGTCTGCTTGAAGTCGACAAAGATTTGGTATACCCAGCACTTTTGCAGTAGTAGCTTCACTGTAAAAAGCTGATCGATCGTTGAGCGACCAGTTCTGAAGCCGCCTTGATCCTCGCCAATGATTCGTTTTGCGTACGGATTAATTCTCTTTTCAAGAATTTTCGATAAAATCTTATAGGCCGTACAAACTAATGATATGCCCCTGTAATTTTCACACTTCAGCTTGTCACCCTTTTTGTCAATTGGGCAGATTATGCTTTTGCGCCAATCTCCGGGGATTACAGCGTTGGTGAGGCACGTTCCACCATGCTTCAGCAGTTCTGCTGGGATCTCGTCAGCGCCGGGCGCTTTGTTATTTTGAAGCGACTGTATGGCGAGACTCACCTCCTCTACTGTTGGGGGTAGAACGGGAGGGCCAAGCAGAAGACGATACTGGCCGTTTAGTAGAGGGTTAATATTGGCTTTGTAATTTGCGGGACAGCTGGAGACGGGTGGAATGTAAATGTTGAAGATTTCAAAGTCAATATTGCCCGATTTGTCGTGCTCTGTGGCCGTGATCGTTCGGTCGCCACTCTGTGAAATATACACTCATAGAGAAACGAGTTTCCAAACTCGGCACGACTCGTCGCAAGTTCATTATTCAGAAGAAGATGATAAGAAAAATTCTTATCGTAGAATAATAAACTAACAATGCGACTAGGAAGTGGTATGGCTGACAACCGTATCACACTCCGAATTCAGTTGTCTTTGTAACGTTGATGACTACACACGGTAGTCATCAACGCACCATGCTCCACAAGGAGTTACGGTAATGAAGAGAGAGAGAGAGAGAGAGATTGCCCGATTTGACGGTTATCGCTTGTTGTTCCATTGTGTTGTCGGCGGAAGTGATGTCAACGATGCTGTACGGTAGATTGTTGTGAATGAGGAAAGCCAAACCTCCTCCAGCATTGCTTTCTCGGTCGTGTCTGATGACATTATAGTTCCCGTAAGAGCTGAGCGAATGGTTGGAGTTTAGTTTGGTTTCTTGTACCGCTGCAATCTGTATATGGTGTCTGTCCATGAAATCAGTAAGTTCGACGATTTTATGTTGGAGTCCATTACAGTTTAGTTGGACGATTTTAGTGTTGGTGTAGTTAACATCGTTGGTACGTGGAGCTGGGGTCAAATTAGGCGTATGTTGAACTGTGCGTACAGGGTTTGCCGGGGTGGAAGGTGTTGATAGTTGGGATCCTTGGTAGGGCGGCTGCTGGTTGGATGAAGAGCATCGCCCACGATTTCTGCATCGACTCGCTGTGTAGGTTGGACCTCGTTGATTGTAATGGGTAAGTCCTGAGCAGTTCTTTAGGTGAACCCATTCTCCACAGCATGTACATTCGACCGACGTTTGAACATTGGTCCAAATCCTGTTACCGCACACAGAGCACATCCATGGACCTGGATTTTATTCAATGCCGGCACGTATTAGTAGTGTTCGGAGCAGCTGGGCCGGCCAGGACTACTCCCCAAGGGAAAAAATGGTGTTGAATGAATGACACGAAGTTTCCATCCCCTTCTTGCGTCGAAGGGGGTCGTTTCGACTCTTGGCCATGCTGAAGCATGGGTCGTTCCGGTTCGTAGACCCGGTCGCAGTAGGAACGGTTAAATATTGAAACGATAAATATATGTATAGGGTGGCACACGGGAGGGAGCTTAGCGATTTCAAAAACGTGATAAAAAATCGAATGGCAGAAAAAAATTGTGTAGCGTGGGCTCCCGTGTGCCATCCTGTATGACGGTGTTAGGTATTACATTCATACCATCAAAAGGACCTACAGCAGGCACCGGATATTAAAATCACATCGGTTCTTCGTATGGTAATTTGTTATCAACAATTTTGTTGCACTTGTATTTGTTTTTAATGTTATTTTTCATTGCTTGAATTACGTACTCCAAACCTAGCTTTAGAGTGCTAAGAAGCATTGGTACCAGTCCATCGCCCTGATTCATTTCAGAGTGAGTTTCAGTTCAGCAAGTCTATTTTTTACTCTGACCTGAAAGACGGAATTAGTCATCGTCATTTTTGTCAGTCGCACTGGTCTATGTCGGGATCCGTTACTCGGCAAGGATTTAGCATGCATCCATTTTGTATTCCCAGCACTTTCATCGTAAACAGCTGATCTGTTGTTAAGCAACCAAATCTAAACCTGCCTTGATATTCGCCAATGATTTGTTCCGCGTAATTATGTTTTCCAGAATTTACGAGAAAAAATATAAAATCTCACATTTCAGCTTGATATCCATTGCCATTTGTATACTTGAAGCAAAATGTAAATGCATGAAATGTATCGCAAAATAGAATGTAATTGTTGCTCCTACATTTAACTGCCTTTTAAGGGAAATCAATGCATGATATCCTACATGGGATGTACCTAAAGTGAAAATAATGATTCTCTGTCCTTCTATATATTCGAAAAAAGTTCATATAAGGCTGTTACCAGGATGGAATCATTCATAAATTATGAAGATTTTGATAGTATGTAGTAGTTATCACGTTCACGTACATTGAACATTTACGATTTTTAAATCGATACTAATTGCCGGTACTTTCGCCCACAGCCCGTCGTACATTCAACTTCAAAATGATATGTAGCTCAACAGCGTAAAAGGTAATCTTTATTTAATAATTCCGAAAATGAAAAATCTTGACCTTACAGATAGCCCAAAATACGGTTAGAATAAATAATATGATGAATGTATACTGGAGCATATATGTTCGACACTGTACAATGAATGTTTGACCCGTCGCTAAGGTAACTCACACTCTGTTTATGAAACCAAGTGTTTGTTTGACGCTTCAGCAATTTGTTACAAGAGTCTTCTGAAGTTGCGTCCTAACAATTTTTATCTTTATGAATGAAAATAATAAATAAAAATCAGAAACGATGAATTCCCACAACTGTGAAGACGAATCGCCTATGCTTTTAGAATATAAACCGTGTACTGACTTCTTTGATGAAGTGATTGGTCACATTGAGGATATTGTGGTAGAGAAGGAGTTTCAGGTAAAGTGTTTATATATCCACTAAGTGCCAGTGCAATACTGATTCATCCGATTTCAGACACTACAAAGGAACTTCTTGGACGACTATTACGATGTTTTCGAGGATTCGGATGAGAATAAGTTAATCTACATGGATATCTTTCAAAAGTACGCCGATATTATTGAGAGCTATATTGAAAAAAGATTGAGCGAGCGAATGGTTAATTTTGATATGGAACATTTTGCAAAGGATCTAAGGTAAGTGCCATGCCATGTACGTGCAATGTGAAACGCACTGAAGGAAACGTCTTCGACTATTGCAGGACGAGGTGAGTCCATTTCCATTAGTCTGTCTTTTGCGACGCGATTTACTCGGCCAGTTTTAAATCTATGAAACTGAAATTTTTGCATATGTGCTTATTTCTGCTGCATGTTTAAATCACTGAAATCCGATAGGGTCATACTGGGGTTCGATGCTCCAGACTAAGGGTCTCTCACGACTCAGCAAATTGTACGTATAAATCAAATTGGAACACAGGATCAGCGTTGTGAATCGGTCAATAGGGAGATTAGGTAGGAATAGAGCCGTCTCAGAGCTCCCACCACCCATATTGCCTTCTTCTTCTTGTAGCGGTGCAGAAAGGTGTGTAACCTCTGTGCATCTATGTGGGTACGATTTATGGTTCGTCAATGTTTATGTCCGTGAGGTCTAAGGACAAAAACATAGCTGCTGCGATAGGGTTATCCCACAGTGATATAGGGGTAAGATCAGTGGGCGCAGCGGGGCATTAAAACAAATGGCCCACATCATGAGGAGTACCATTGCAGTTTGGACAGATGTTTTGGATGTCCGGGTTTATGCGAGAAAGGTACGAATTAAGGCGTGAACAAAAGCCCGACCGAAGTTGAGCTAGTGTTACTCTGGTGGCTCTCGGGAGCCTAATCTCCTCAGGCGAAATTGGTGGTGGGCACTCTGAGAGGACTCTATTCGCACCTAAACTCGCGATAGACCGATTCACTTCTTCAGTGTGGATCGCTGCAATGGCGGCTCGGTATGTAACTTCATCGTAAGGGTCCCGTTTGTATCCCTGAACCTCTCTCTCAAGGTCTCGTAAACCACGCCTGACATGTCGTGGTGGAGGAATTCGGTCCATTAGATGATTATTGGGATGATCCTCACGGTAGCAACCAACAAGATACTGTTTAGAGAGTAGGAGATTGTGATCACGTATTGGCATCAATTTTGTCTCCTGATGTAAGTGATCCTGGGCAGACATCAGAAGGCAACCTGTCGCGATGCGTAGAGCAGCATTTTGGCAGACCTGAACTTTGGACCAGTTTGCGTCACATAGACTATGTGTCCAAACTGGGGCTGCATAATCAGCGGCCGCTCGACCCACCGCTTTATAAGTAGCTAGCATGGTTTCTTTATCTTTGCCCCAGGTGCTACCAGCTAGAGCTTTTAGGATGTTGTTCCTACTGCGCATTTTTTCACATACAGAAGCTGCATGATTCGCAGACGTCATCATGTTCTCTAGGTGAAGCCCGAGAATTTTGGGGTTTTTAACAGTAGGAACAGAATTGTTGCCAATACGTATATCCATCTCCCATCTGATGTCCTCCCACCAAGTGGTTAGAAAAGTCGCAGAGGATTTGGACGCAGAGATGGTGAGGTTTCGGCTTTGGAAAAATGCCTGTAATCGTCCTAGATAGCGATTAATTCGGAGGCGCATTTCATCCTTATCATTCCCTGTGGCGAGTACGGTGCAATCGCCAGCATAGGAAATCACCTCGATTCCTTCAGGTGGTGTGAGAAGGCCGGACATGTAGATGTTGAACAGAGTGGGGGAGAGTACCCCTCCCTGTGGAACACCTAATTTGATTTTCCTAAGCTTAGAACGTTTGCCTCGAAACTCGGTGAAGGAGTGCCGACCAGCTAGATAATTGGCAATCCAACGGATCTCTTGTGCAGGAAGATGCATATTCAACAGGTTTGCTAGGAGCATTGAATGATTGACCTTATCGAATGCACTTGATAGGTCTATTGCCACCAGAATAGTTCTGTGACAACGACTGCGTTGATTTAGCCCATCACGAATGCGTGTAGTGATCGCATCGAGGGCAGTGGTGGTACTATACATCTTCCTGAAGCCATGCTGGTGAGGTTCTAGCTTCGCATGTGCAACAAGAGTGGGGTGAATAAGGGCCTCCAGCGTCTTTGCGACAGGAGAAAGTATCGTAATGGGGCGGTAGGATTCCCCGAGATTTGCGCTCTTCCCTGGCTTGAGACAGGGAACAATTCGACCTGTTTTCCAGATTTCAGGGATGGCAAGCGTGGACATCGACAAGTTAAAGGCGGCCGTGAGATACTCAATGGCTGGAAGGTCGAGATGTTTCAACATGGTCATCGAAATGCCATCTGGTCTGAGGGCCTTGGAGTTTTTAGCATTCTCGATGACTTTTTTAACCTGGTCCGCTGTAAAAGATGGTATGGTGTCAACATTCCGGCTGCGAATCCGTCTTCTAATTTTGCGCTTGAGGCCGTCAGACTTGGGATGTTCAATAAATTGTTTATTGAACAGGCTAGCACACTGAAGAGGATCGCAGGTTTTAGTGTTGCCAAATTCAATGGCGTTGTTGCCCTTTTCTTTCCGAGGATTGGAAAGGGCGCGGACGGTAGACCATAATTTGCTGACACCTTCATTGAGGTTACATTCATCGAGGTGCTGATTCCATTTCGCCCTCCTATAGTCTTTAACTTGTCGTTCAATTTCGGAGTTAAGCTCCTGAATTCTGGGATGTTGTTGTTGTATTAGCGGCACAGACAGGAAACGTTTAATTTGTTGCATCATATTTATTCGAAGATGGTGGGCATTCCATCCTCGAGGTCGAGGTTTAGAAAAAAAGCTGCTTCGATTGGTTGTAACCATAACGCAAGTGGTGTAAGTTGCGTGGGAGCAGCTGGACAATCGAAAATGTGGTCTACATCGTGTGGACTGGTTCCGCAGGCTGGGCAGGTGTTAGCAATTTCATTATTTATACGCGATAAATAAGAATTTAGTCGCGGGCACCAACCGGATCGGAGCTGAGCTAAGGTGGTACGGGTAGCTCTCGGTAATTGTTCTTCGTCAGGAGATATGGCTGGAGGTTTGGTGCCAAGTACACGATTATTTGTGAGGCTTTGAGTAGCTTTACGAACGTCTTGTGTATGTATGTCTGCAATCGCCGCCTTGTAGTCGGAGTTATCGAAGGGAACCTTTTTGTATCGCTGGACTTCGCGCTCCTTGTCCCTGATAGAGCGTCTTATTCGTCGTGGCGGTGGTGTTTTGTCCATGAGTTCATTGTTCGGGTGATTTGTACGATAGCATCCGACTAGATACTGTTTGGTAAGAAGTTCGTTGTGGTTTCTCAAAGTCATCATCTTAGTCTCCTGGTGCAGATGATCCACTGAGGACATCTTAACACAGCCGGTGATGGTGCGAAGTGCCGTGTTCTGGCAGATTTGTATGTGGCCCCAATTTGTGTTGCAGAGACCATTTGACCACGTCGGTGCTGCATAATTGACTAGGGGGCGACCGATGGCTTTATAGGTAGTCAGAAGTGTTTCTTTATCGGTGCCCCAAGTACTACCGGCAAGAGCTTTAAGAATTTTGTTTCTGCTCCTGAGTTTAGAGCAGATGTTATCAGCGTGTGTGTTAAGTTTGCCGGAGTTGTCTATCGTGACACCTAGGATCTTGGGAGTCCGAATAGTAGGGATGACGTTTGTGTCGATAGATATCGGGAGTTGCATATTGTACTCCTGGTTGAAACTGGTGAATAAGGTGGCGGAGGACTTTGGTGCTGAGAGCTTCAAGCCTTTACTCACAAAGAAGTCGTTGAGTGTCAGCAGGTATTCATTGATGTGGTCGCACATTTCGGGAATGTCGTTGCCAGTCGCCATGATGGTACAGTCGTCAGCATAAGAGATGATTTCGAGTCCCGTGGGTGGTGTGGGCAGTCCTGACATGTAAAGGTTGAAGAGGGTGGGAGATAAGACTCCGCCCTGAGGAACGCCTTGTTTAATTTTCCTGAGTTTGGACTTCCCATTCCTAAACTCGGTGCAGGATTGACGACCGGCAAGATAATTCGCGATCCATTTGTGGATATACGGAGGAGTAGTGTTGCGTAGGTCTGTCAAAAGTACTGTGCGGTTAACAGTGTCAAATGCTTTTGACAAATCGAGAGCTACGAGGATAGTGCGCTTGCAGGGTTTCGGCTGATTGAGTCCATTGAAAATGTTGGAGGTGATCCTGTCTATAGCGGTTGTAGTGCTATGCATTTTCCGGAACCGTGTTGGTGTTTGGCAAGCTGGACGTGCTCCAGGAGTTTAGGCAACACTAGTGCCTCAAGTATTTTGGCCACGGGGGACAGTAGCGTTATTGGACGGTATGATTCTGCTAGAGTATGATCTTTGCCTGGCTTCGGTATGGGGGTGATACGGCCTTTTTTCCATAGCTCGGGTATGATGAAGGTTTTCAGCGACAGGTTAATCGTAGCAGTGATATACTCAATGGCCGGAGAGTCGATGTGTTTGAGCATAGTCATGGCAATACCGTCTAGTCCGTACGCTTTAGAGTTTTTCGCATTTTTGATTGCAAGCTTGACTTCGTTTGAGGTAACCTGGAGGTGTTGGTCAGTGGTGCTGTTTCGGATAGCTCTGGTAATTTTGCGCTTGAGCTTATCTTTTTCGGGATGTTCGACGAATTGTTGGTTAAATTTGTGAGCGCATTTGTCGTCGTTGTTGTATGTGTTATCACCGAATTTTATAGCTACCTTACCTTTGGGTTTTGTGGGGTTTGATAGTGCACGTACCGTTCTCCAAAGGTTGCTTACGCCGGATTTTACGTGGCATGTTTTTAAATGCGAATTCCATAACTGTTTCCTGTGGTCGTTGACTTGCTGGGTTATAATGTTGTTGAGATCGCCGATGCGAGGATCATTTGGGTCTGCTGTTCGGAGTTCATCTCTCGTTTTTGCCAGTTCTGCAGCAGATGATGGGAAATGCGGTCTCATGATTGGGATGCGGCCCGCTGGAATATATTTTTTGGCTGCATTCTGGATAATCCGTCTCAGGTTTTTTTCAGCAGTACGTACATCAGTAGGGGTTGGAAGGGCAGAAAACGCTTCATTTGTGTAGGTTTGGAAGCCAATCCAGTCGGCTTTGCTGAAAATCGAGTATGTCTTCTTCTCAGTGTACGTAAACTGAGACGGTTTATCAATCGTGAGGACGATAGGCAAATGGTCTGACGAGAAAGTTATGAACGGTTCCCATGTAATGCTGTTTATGAGCCCAGGGCTGGCGATGGATATGTCAGGCGAGCTTCTACATGATCCTGCAATGCGGGTTGGTGAGTCGTCATTCAATGGACAGAAATCGGAATCATCTAGTTGGTTTGCGATGTGGTTGCCTCTGGTGTCGTTGTTGAGGTTTGAGTGCCATAAATCATGGTGAGCATTGAAATCGCCCAGTAATAGGCGATATCGCCCGGTGAGAAGGGGGGAAATGTTGGCCTGGAAACCAGTGGGACAACTTGATGCTGGTGGTATATAGATATTGAGAATATCTATATCAACATTTCCCGACCTGATTGATATCGCTTGTAATTCTGTTGTGGTATCGGCGGCAGCGATATCGATTAATGAATATGGCAGTGAGTTATGTATCAGGAAAGCCAAACCTCCTCCTGAGCCAGTGGGTCGATCGCGTCGGATGATGTTGAAGCCTCCGTAAGAATTTAGCGATGAATCGGCATTTAGTTTGGTTTCCTGGATTGCAGCAACTAGTATGTGATGTCTGTCCATAAAGTCAGTGATCTCAACAATTTTATGTTGTAGACCATTACAATTTAGTTGAACTATCTTTGTGGTGGAGTAGTTTGCAACTTGCAGTGGTGGTGCTGGTGTAAGAGTGTGTCGTGGTGCTGTGTGGTGTGCAGAGACTGTGGGGGTGACAGGTGATGATTGTTGGCCCTGATTAGTGGGTGGTTGTGAGGTCGATGAAGACTGTTGGCCACAGATTTTGCAATTTGGTGCTATGAAGGTGCTGATCGTTGTCGTTGATCGTAAATCCGTCTTGTTGAGCCCAGAACAATTTTTGAAATGGCACCATTCCATACAGCATGAGCACTGCACTGAGGATTGTATGTTAGAATAAATCCTCTTACCACAGACGCAGCACATCCATGGACCAGGATTTATTTCGATGCCGGAGCGTATAAGTAGAATTTGGAGCAACTGGGCCGGCATGGGTTGCTCCGATAGTGTAAAAAAGATGTTGATGATGTGATGCAACTTTTGTTTCCTGTATGTGTCGAAGGGGGTGTGCGGCTCTTGGCCATGCATAAAATGCATGGGTGGTTCCGGGGCGAAGACCCGGCCGCGATAGGAATTCTGGGATCATCAGGGTGAGCGCTTCTGATCTGATCACGTTCATCGGCTAATCTGGCGGCACTAGTGGGAAAGTTAGGCCGAACTTTCGGGATACGTCCTGCCGGAATAAAACGTGCCGCGGCTGTGGTAATGACGTTCCTAATATTTTTCTCGGCCTCATGAATGGTGATAGGTGATGTTAGCTCGATGAACTTCGCCGACGAGTAAGCTTTGAAACCATCCCAATCGGCTTTCTTGTGATTGACAAACGTTCGCTTCTCTGACTTAGTCATGTTCGCTGGTTTGTCAATCTTTATAATGATTGGGAGGTGATCTGATCTAAGGGTGGTACGTACTTCCCAACGGGAAGCAGCAATTAGGCTGGCACTGACAATAGTTATGTCAGGAGAACTACTGCAAGTGCCCACGACTCTAGTCGGCGAGTCTTCATTAAGTGAACAGAGTTCTGAGGCGTCAAGTGATTCGGCGATAGTTATACCCCCGGCATTGTTGTTGAGGTCCGAATGCCAGAGCTCATGGTGCGCATTAAAGTCGCCAAGGATGACCCTGTGCTCTCCGGAAAGGAGAGGACCAATATCGAAACGATAGCCAGAAGGGCAACTAGAATGAGGTGGTACATATATATTAAAAATTTCGATATGAGTACTCCCTGATGAAACTGAGATGGCTTGAATTTCCGCCGTACCGTCAGCAACTACATCTAATACACAGTAATGTACGGACTTGTGTATTAGGAAGGCAAGTCCACCTCCAGGGTGAGAATCATCCGTGGCGGCCGGTCGATCTTTCCGCAGTATAACATATTCGCTATGGACGCTTAGAGACGAGTTTGCGTGAAGCAACGTCTCTTGGATGGCGGCGATGAGAATTCTGTTGGAACTCAAGAAGTGTGTGATCTCAGCGATTTTTCGGTGAATGCCATTACAGTTAAACTGTAATATAGATAGTGCAGTGAAAACCGCTGGAGGAGGAGGGCCAGGCGTAAGACTGGGTCTGGCATTCCTTATCATATTGTTTGGCGGTGTAGGGGGCAGTGGTGGAGAAGGTGGGCTGGGAGCAGCCCTGGGTTGCCCGGAATTTATACAACCTGGCGCAACATATGCTAAGGAGTGTTGACCTTGTCTTCGTAACCCTGAACACCTAAAGTGAACCCATTCCCTGCAGCAATTACACTGCACTGATCTGGCATTGGAACCGATACGTTGGTTGCAGACACTACAAATCCATACCTCTGGGCCTGGATTTGTTTCAACACCGGCGCGAATTAGTAAAATTGAGAGCAGCCGCGCCGAGATGTAATGCTCCCAATATGACGAAAAAACACATATATCGTACCCACACATATACACAGACAAACACAACCTTCCTGCATCGAACCTTCAGGGCTCCTGCCGGGGCTCTTGCCAGGAAGGCATATTGGCAGCTTTTGGCCGTTTTGCAATACAAAACGGGTGTGGTCCGCCTCGTAGAGGCAGTTGCCGTAAGACCACCATATTGCCTGAGGAGACTAGGCTCCCGAGAGCCACAGGCTGGTGGTGTTCACGCCCCAATTTCTACCTATCTAGAGTAAATCCGGGCATCCAGAACATTTCCGCCTGCATACGTAATCGTCAAGACTTTAGTCCTTTGGTATCGTTTTCCATACGATTTATATGTGCAAGTCGTCTAGTCGCCTAGTCGCGTGATTTTTGGGTCGCGGAGACCAAAGTATCCCTGTGGGCGGAGACCCTAACTCCAAAAAGAGATTCTTATACAAACCCTTGGTTATGAATGGACCAATTTGAACAATTTTACAAATTTGAAAGATCACACAATAAGTGCATGTGTCCCTCTGTGCGGCCTGTGTTGTGTGCTTCCAATTGATTTTATTAGGAAGGAGGTCTTTAAATATTTGCTATTAGACGATATCGTATGTAGGCGAACGAAGCTCAATTTGCCGTACACAGGGCACTCAAAATTACTCAAAATTGTCTAAGAAAATTGGGCCAAAATATGGCCATCGAACGGCAAAAATCCTATATCGGAATTTTTTTTTTTCATGATGGTTGAGGATGGTCCCAGATGATGGCATAAAAAGTCCCACCCGATTGGGGGTCCGCAACCTTAAAAAAAGGGGGAAAGGGAGGCATTTTTTCTGTTTTTTGCGATTATTTCAAAAACGGTGAAAAATGGTCTGAGGACGAAAAAAACTACATAAAACTATCTTTGCAATGATATATAACACATTAGAGTTTAATTGAATATCTCGGCGTTAGACTAGAAAATAAATTATAATATTTTTATTTTAGAACTTTTTTAAAAGCTCTATAACTTTTGAAAGAATGCAAGTTCAGCCGTAAAATTGTGTATAAGTATTCACAATAAGTTCAAGATCATTTTAAAGTTAACATTGAGTCGCTCCGATCAAGGACCCCCATTATCCCCCCATTTGAATTTGTCAAAACGGCATGTCCATAACTCCCCCTAAAATTAGAGCACAGTGTTAAATTCTGATGTGCGAGAAAGTGTAACTTTCTACTGCTAATGCGGTAAGGCCATAGAACTTTTTGGCACCAAAAGTAAGCTCTTTTTTTGATGTTTGGGTTTCATCATTTTTTCAACTAAAATCACTATACCCCAGGAAAATTGGCATTTCACTTCTGAAAAATTAAGGGAAAGCTGGATTTTTGCATGAGCCTTCCTTTCGAGGTCCTAAACAAGACCCTAAAAGTCCCCGTCTCTACGAGTGCCGCTAGCGGTGCTACAGAGGGTCAAAAACCCTCGAAAACAGGTTTTTCTGAATAACTCGATAACGGTAGCATATACAGAAAAGTCGTGTATGGCAAAATTGAAGCTCTTGTGCTTTTTCAATAAACAATGGAAATAAAGAATACGTTCGGGTACTCCTAACGGTGCCAGGAGGTCTAACGGTATTTTTTAACAATGTTTCACAAAAATATCTATAACGGTAACACGTACTAAAAGCTTTTGTAAGGAAAATTTGTAGTCTATGTAGTTTTGAATAAAGCGGTCAAATTTCATATCAATGCGTGCAGCCTTAAGGGCGCTATGGGGGTTCAAACCTTAAAAAATGTGTTTTTTGGGGTTTTTCGTGAATGGCGCTAAGACGGGGGAGTGTCCTCTATGGTCTTCTCGGAGAAATTTGTAACTTCTCTGGCTGTTAGTAAGACGCCAAAAGTCCCCAAAGATGGGAGCCCCCCTAACGAAGTTATGAGGGTCCAAAGATTCAATTAAACTGTTTTTGGGGAATATCTCTATAACGGTAACGTGTACCGAAAACTGTTATATGGCAAATTTGTAGCTTATACAACGCTCAACTAAATATCCGAATTTCAGATCGATGCGTGCAATGCTAAGGGCGCTCTGATGGTCAGAACCGTACAATAACGGTACTTCTCGGTTTTTCGTGAATTTCTTCAAAACGGGAACGCATTCGGGAAGGAGGCCTATAACAATTTATTGCTTCTGTAACCTCAACTTAAAATGCCAAAACAACTCATCTATGCGGGCACCCCCAACGAAGCTATGAGGGGTCAAAGAGGTAACAAAAAACCGCTTCTCGGAAATTTTTTAATAACGGTAACCTCTTGAGAGAACCAATCTGAAATAAATTTGTAGCTCATGTGGCTGTTAGTAACGGGCCAAAAGTCCCCAACGATGGAAGCCCCCCTAGAGAAGTTATGAGGGTCCAAACATCCAAAAATGCAAAAATGTTATATGGCGAGTTTGTAGCTTATACAACGCTTATTTAAATATCCGAATTTCAGATTGATGCGCGTAATACTAAGGGCGCTATGAGGGTCCGAAACGCACAATAACGGTATTTTTCGTTATTTTCGTGAATTGCTTTATAACGGGAACACATTCGGGATGGAAGCCTGTAATAATTTGTTGCTTCTGTAACTTCAAATTAATATGCCAAAACAACTCATTTACCCGTAAACCACCAAGGAAGTTATGAGGGGTCAAAGTTAAACAAAAAGCCGCTTCTCGGAAAATGTTTAATAACGGTAACCTCTAGAGGGAAACCGTCTGAGGCAAATTTGTAGCTCGTGTGGCTGTTAGTATGACGTCAAAAGTGTCCAACGATGGGAGCCCCCTAGCAAAGTTATGAGGGGCTAAACATCCAAATAAGCAGTTTTTTGGAAATATATCTATAACGGTAATGTGCATCGAAAACTGTTATATGGCGAATTAGAAGTTTTTAAAACTCTTAAGTAAATGCTCAAATTTCAGATCAATACGTGCAGTACTAAGGGCGCTATGAGGCTCCAAACCTTACAATTTCGGTATTTTTGGTTATTTTCGTGAAAATCTCCTTAACGGTTACGTATACCGGAGGCAGTCTGTAAAAATTTGTTGTTTGTATGGTTCCAAATAAAATACTCTAGGGATATGAATGCACCTGAGGCAACCATACGTGCACACATACAATACATACTACATACTACATACTACACATACCTTCCTCAAAAATTAGTTAGTTTAAACGTTGTAATGCACGTATGGTTGCCTCAGGCGCATTCAAATCGATGGAGCATTTTATTTGGAACCATACAGACAACAAATTTTCACAGACTTCGTCTGTTATACGTTACCGTTACAGAGAATTTCAGGAAAATAACCAAAAATACCGAAATTGTATTGTTCGGACCCTCATAGCGCCCTTAGCATTACGCGCATCAATCTGAAATTCGAATATTTAATTATGCGTTGTATAAGCTACAAATTCGCCATACAACAGTTTTCGGTGCACATTACCGTTATAGAAATATTCCCAAAAAACTGCATTTTTTAATGTTTGGACCCTCATAACTTCCCTACGGGGGTTTCCATCGTTGAGGACTTTTGGCCCCTTACTAACAGCCAATGAGCTACAAATTTATCTAAGATTGGTTCTCTCGGTTCTCTCAAGATGTTACCGTTATTAAAAAAAATTCCGAGAAGCGGTTTTTTGTTTAACTTTGACCCCTCATAGCTTCGTTGGGGTGCTCGCATAGATGAGTTGTTTTGGCATTTTAATGTAGTGTATATGTACACACATTTCCATTCATACTACCTATCTACATATTTTCACTCCTACTATACTACCTATCTACATATTTTCACTCCTACTCATCTATTTTCATACACAATCTATCTGTCCACACTTTTCATATGTAAACATAATTGTATCTTATTTCACACACATCATATTACACAACATTACATGTCAGCACACAGTTCTTTCACCCTTTTATTCGTCATTATGCATTATGCACTTTACCCTCATTATTTTATTCAATAAAGCTTAGATTAGCAATTTAGTCATAAGAAATTTTGTATATATTAAGCTAGGAAATCAATAAACGGAGGAGTCGATATTATTAACTAAACCAGTACCATTATATCATAAAAAACGTGCCTGGATTAGTGGCACCTGGGAGCAACCATAGCAGTGCCTATAATAGCGGCACTCTACACTTGGCCAGCGGCATTTTTATGCCGGCCTCTAAAAATCCTCCAAATATCTAGAATGTGCCTATTTAGCGGCACTCTAGATTGGTCAGCGGCATCTTAATGCCGACCAACTCTCTCAATTACGTTTATACCATCTCTACAGGACAAACTTTATTACATGGCGATCCTGCCCAACTCAACAGAATTACAACAGACGATTAAACACATACAGGACAAGGAAAGCGTTAAAAAACCGAGAAGGAAGATCAAATTTATTAGCCAATTATTCGAAGACACTTCCATTAGCAGCAAATGCCCCGAAAAAGTAGGACCGACGGATCAAGAGTATCAGCCCGCACCGGTCAACAATAGATTTTCACCACCCCCATACATTCCAACAGCTATTGCGAAGGCCACAGACCACATAGGACCCAAGCGACTCACCTTAGGGGACTATAGGAAACGGCAAATACGACGCGAAGAAATCAAATCCACGACTATACCTACGGTACCGAGGCCAAAAAAAAGAAGAGGCGGTTTTCAAGTAAAAAATAGGAGGAAGATCGCAGCCCTTAGGCGGACTCTGACCGAAAGAACCATACTAGATTGGAAACAGGAGCAAGATATTCTCGACCGTATATCTCAACTTCAAACAGAAACGTACAAAAGGAAACGAGATGGGTAACCAATGTACAACACTCACCCAGGAAACCTTCGTGGAGAAATACGCCCAAACATTATCAACGTCGGCCATATTTATCATCATCCTAACCGTCGCCTATTTTTGGCAAAAAACCAACCAAAAGTATGTTAGGAAGCATGTGAATAGGACAATCAATGTATAAAATATAAATCTCACTGTAAAATCCAAATCTTTTTCTTATGGACAAGTTAAATACAATAATTTTAGAACTTCAAAACACTTTATCAAATTTGAAAAAGAAAGGTAGTTCGATATATACAGTAGAAACTATCAATTCAAAACTCAAACGCTTAGAAGATTTATTATCTGAAGCTAAGGCTTCATTCAGCACTTTAAAAGACGAGGATACTTTAGAGGAGAAAATTGAAATAACAAACCTTGCCAAGGAAATCCAAAACCTGCTCGATAATCAATTAAAAATTGCGACAGCGCAGAAATTTCATAATAGCCAACCAAAAATTGAGCCAGAAAGTAAAATGGCAAGTTTTGATATTTCAATTGCTGCCAAGACCATTCCAGTTTTTAATGGAAACTACAAGGACCTAAATGCTTTTTGTAAAACAGTAGAAATCATATACAACTCTTTAGATGAAACCGGGAAAATAGCCCTAGTTGATTTTGTTTATCATGTAAAATTATCAAGTCATGTGCAAACAGTGATTGAAAGTTCAGGAATACCTAATAACTACAAAGATTTAGTAGATAATCTAAAACAACACTATAAGACAACCAACACAGTATCAGGGTTGCATACAAACCTAAGTAGTATATCGCAGAAAAATTCGAATATAAGTTCATATAGAGACAAGATTCTAAATCTAATTACTGAATTGAACCAACTTCAAATTTCTGAGTTAGGTACCACACCAACTAATGAGCAAAAGAAAGTTGTTGTCCAACTTAATGACACATACGCGTTAACAGTATTCAAAAATGGTCTGAACGATCAATTTAAAAACACAATTTTTGCTGCTAGACCTAATACCTTATCTGATGCAATTAGCTTGGCTCTAGAACTAGAAAAGAGTAATAATGTCCAGTCCAACAATGTATTCCATTATAATAAAAGTAATAATTCCAATTTTCATAACCACCTCAGAAATAATAATCATAACAGAAACACCAATAATAACCTTCGATATAATAATAATCGAAACAATAACCGAAACAGAAATAATAATTATCAAAATAACTATCATCAAAACAGGAATATAAATTACCAAAACAACAATAACTACAGTAGAAATAATCATAATTATCGTGGTAACAATAACCATGCTGCACGCAGCAACGGAAACAGACAGAATTACAATAACCAAAATACATATCAACAAAATAATGACAGAAGTAATAGAAACAATAATAACGGTAATAGAAGAATAAATATCGTACAGGAACAGGGAAACGTAGAAAGTTCCAGAACGGAATAATTCAACCGTCTGGACCTAAAATTTATAAAATCTCGGATAACTTTGTGAATTATATTGAATTATTTTGTATAAACGCTAACGAAAAACTAAAATTTTTAATTGACACGGGAGCAGACATTTCCGTATCAAAAAAAGGTAAAATTAAAAATATAGAACAACTACTTGACAATGACAAATGCAAATTAACAGGTATCACAAACGAAACCATAACTTCACTTGGTTCTATTGATTTTCAATTAAAAATATCTACAGACGATTGTATAAGTCACAAATTCTATATTGTAGAAGATGAATTTCCAATAGATACGGATGGTATTATTGGAAGGGATATTTTAGAAAAATATTTTTGTAAAATTGACTATGAAACCTACACGGTAACTTTTTCGACAAAACAAAATGAAATTATTATTCCAATGAAATACAAAGTCCCTGAAATAAAACAAATTAAATTACCACCAAGATCTGAGATAATAGTACCAATCAATATAAATATTGACCAGGATAAAGTAGTTTTGAGCAAAGAAATTAAAAAAGGAATTTTCGTGGGAAATGGAATCATTCCATCGAAAGGTACACGTCACATCAAAGTCCTAAACACTAGAGATACTGAAGTAGTCATTAGCGATATAGAGAAGTATATTGAAACACATCCTTTACATAAATATAAAATAATTTCTTTTAAACAAACCTCAATTAATAAGAACAAAACAAGATTAGATAAATTACTACAAAATATTGATATAGATTCGTTAGACCCCACAGCCAAAAACACAATTTTAGATATCATAAAGGAATTCCAAGACATTTTTTATTTGAAAGACGAAAAATTAAGCGTGAACAATTTTTATAAACAAAGGATAGAGGTTACAGATAATATTCCAGTATACACAAAAAACTATAGACTACCACATGCTCAAACTGAAGAAATTAAGGAACAAGTAAAAAAATTGATTGACGATAAAATCATAGAGACATCCACAAGTCCATATAACTCTCCTCTACTGATTGTTCCGAAGAAAAGTAATGATAACACAAAGAAATGGCGATTAGTAGTTGACTTTAGGAGATTAAATAATAAGGTCGTAAATGACAAATTCCCTTTAAGTAGGCTTGAAGATGTCCTAGATAGAATAGGCAGAGCCAAATACTTTTCGGTATTCGACATGACGAATTCATTCCATCAAATCGAATTGGATAAACCGTCCCGTCCATTGACTGCATTTTCAGATGCTCAAGGTCACTATCAATTCACTAGACTTCCCTTTGGATTGAAAATATCTTCAAACAGTTTTCAACGAATGTTGACTCTTGCTCTCTGCGGCCTTGACTCTGAAGCCTTTCTGTACGTCGACGACATCATTGTTTTTGGATGTACAGTCAAACTTCTCTATAACGAACTTCCGTATAACGAATTTCTCTACATAACGAATTTACTTTGTAAACACTGCATGTTCTCAAAATTTCCCGAAGAATTTAATCTCCATATAGCGAATTTCTTTATAACGAACTTTTCACTATAACGAATGTTTTCCCAATTCCAACTTGCTATTTTCAGGAATTTTCAACTTCTATATAACGATTTTTTTTCTAATTAAATCCCCCGATGATTTTGTAACTAAGGGGATTACCCCAGTAATACAGGCATCGAACAGCGTGGAATGAAAGTAAAGACACTTTAGGGATTCCCCGACTATGCATTTCAATTGTCCGACAATTTTCCGTTGTAGCAACGCAATTTTGAATGGGAATGGACGGTATTTGATTAATTCTGAACATTACAGGCCTCCTGAGGCCATTTGATATTTTCAGTGTTGCAATGTTTGGGTGAAAAATGACATGGTTTCAGGTCTTTGAAAAAATATTCTAACTCCAATCAGGAATAATGAAGCAAACGTCACACCAATATCTATGTAAACTAGAGGCTATGCGCCAACTTTTAAAATTACCGCTGCAATTTTTTTACAGTACAGTTATTTGAACTTAGACCAAACGATGAATTTGATCTCTCGGTTCTCGGAGTCACAGTTCAAAACAATGCATTCATTTTTTGGGGTTGGGGTGTAGGTAATAGAGCATTTTGTTGCTGTTGTAGTGTCAAAAGAAAATTTGAAAATAAAGTTTTTCTCTATAACGAATTTTCTCTATAACGAAGAAATTGATCGGTCCCTTGCTGATTCGTTATAGAGAAGTTTGACTGTAGTATTAAACACCACAACGAAAACATGAGAAAAGTATTTGAACGTTTAAGACAATATAATTTAAAATTGAACCCCAGCAAATGCCAATTTCTTAAAACTGAAGTCACTTATTTAGGACATTTAATTACTAAAGATGGTATCAAAACCGATCCATCAAAGTTCAAAGTCATCGAACAGTATCCAATACCAAAAAATGCTGATGAAGTCCGTCGTTTTATTGCATTTTGCAACTATTACAGACGCTTCATACCTAATTTTGCGGATATAGCTAAAAACTTGAATGCATTACTTAAAAAGAATGCACCATTTCTATGGGACACATTATGCCAAGAAGCATTTGATACTTTAAAATCGAAACTAATAAACCCACCCATTCTACAGTATCCAAATTTTGATGAACGTTTTATTTTAACTACAGATGCATCCAGTTATGCACTAGGAGCAGTATAAATGAATACCAACGCGGACGCCCTATCCCGCATCGAATTAAACTCCGACATTCTAAAAAATATGATACCGACCGACAGAGACGAGACTGTTAAGAAAACGTTAGCAATTACACGAAGTATGCATAAAAACCTAACAAATGATAATAACCACACAAATAATATACAACAAGATTGCAATGAACCAAAGAAGCCTGATCAACTTCACATTTGGGATTGTACATCTATATCTGACATCAGAAAAATAACCAAATTAACATTTAACTTACCGCGGAATATTAAAAATGAACTCATGAGTAAATATAATAAAAGAAATCTATATATTAAAGTTATTCAAACATTCAATGAAGTAACTGTATACTGTAATAGCGAAAAATTCTTCAGTGAATCCGTTCCTGATAAGAAGAAGCTATCAGTATTTGAATATACAAGTCACAGCGATAATTCCAATGCAAAACTCGATTTCATTGTGAAGAAGCTACTTGATACGATGCATCGGTTGAACATTCATAAACTTGCTTTGGCAAATGATGATGATTTATTTAAGTGTATACACAAAGAAGATTTCAAACAAATTTTTAACAAGTTGCAACAAACTAGTAAGACACGTGCAAATCTAAAAATATTAATATACAACCCACCAAAAAGAATTCATGACAAAATAATACAAAACAAACTTATAACCGAATATCATTGTTCACCACACGGAGGACATTTAGGAGTTAGGAAAACAATTCTAAAACTAAAGCAAAGATATTGCTGGAAAGGTATGAGTTCTATGGTAAAGAAATACATCAACAACTGTGAAGATTGTGCTAAAAACAAACAAACCAAGCATACTAAAGAAAAATTAGTCAATACAAATACTCCATCCACAACTTTTGAAGTAATTCAAATCGATACAGTAGGTCCACTCAGGATATCAAACCACTATCGTTATATCCTAACAATGCAATGCGAATTGTCAAAGTTCGTTATAGCTGCACCTATTGAATCAAAAGATGCTAAAACTGTAGCATCGACTTTAGTTAGAGAATTTATACTGAGATATGGAATTTTTAAAATCTTAAAATCTGATAGAGGTACTGAGTTCACGAATGAACTCATGAAAGAAATTTGTAAGTTATTAAAAATAGAACGAATATTTTCAACCCCATATCACCATGAAACACTCGGTATTGTCGAAAGAAATCATAGAGTACTGAATGAATTCATGTTATCTTTCGCGGATGACTACGAATGGGACATTTGGTTACCCTACTATACTTTTGCTTACAACACTTCACCACACGTAACCACAGGATATACTCCTTATGAACTTGTATTCGGAAAATTACCTTATTTACCTAACGATGAAATTTTAAACACTACTAAAGTATATGACTATGAAAATTTTGCTAACGAGTTAAAGGCTCGAATGAAAACTACAATCTCGAAAGCCAGAGAAATTATTGAAAATGTCAAAAGAAATAGATTAAGCAAACCAGAAATAATTAACCCTTTAAATTTAAACATAGGAGATAAAGTATTACTAAAAGTTAATAATAGAAAGAAAAACCAACAACCATATCAAGGTCCATATACAATTATAAGCCAAAATAATGTTAATTCTACAATAGATATCAACGGGAATTTAAAAGAAGTACATAACAATCAGTTAAAACCATGGAAATGTAAACAATAAATCAATAATGTAATGTTTCAACTTCATGATAGAAGTTTCAACACAAAAACCCTGAGGGTGTAGTGTATATGTACACACATTTCCATTCATACTACCTATCTACATATTTTCACTCCTACTATACTACCTATCTACATATTTTCACTCCTACTCATCTATTTTCATACACAATCTATCTGTCCACACTTTTCATATGTAAACATAATTGTATCTTATTTCACACACATCATATTACACAACATTACATGTCAGCACACAGTTCTTTCACCCTTTTATTCGTCATTATGCATTATGCACTTTACCCTCATTATTTTATTCAATAAAGCTTAGATTAGCAATTTAGTCATAAGAAATTTTGTATATATTAAGCTAGGAAATCAATAAACGGAGGAGTCGATATTATTAACTAAACCAGTACCATTATATCATAAAAGACGTGCCTGGATTAGTGGCACCTGGGAACAACCATAGCAGTGCCTATAATAGCGGCACTCTACACTTGGCCAGCGGCATTTTTATGCCGGCCTCTAAAAATCCTCCAAATATCTAGAATGTGCCTATTTAGCGGCACTCTAGATTGGTCAGCGGCATCTTAATGCCGACCAACTCTCTCAATTACGTTTATACCATCTCTACAGGACAAACTTTATTACATTAAGTTGAAATTACAGAAGCAACAAATTGTTATAGGCCTCCTTCCCGAATGCGTTCCCGTTTTGAAGAAATTCACGAAAAACCGAAAAATACCGTTATTGTACGGTTCAGACCCCTATAGCGCCCTTAGCATTGCACGCATCGATCTGAAATTCGGATATTTAGTTGAGCGTTGTATAAGCTACAAATTTGCCATATAACAGTTTTCCGTGGACGTTACCGTTATAGAGATATTCCCCAAAAAGTGCTTAATTGAATCTTTGGACCCTCATAACATCGTTAGGTGGCCCATCTTTGGGGACTTTTGGCGTCTTACTAACAGCCACATATACTACAAACTTCTCCCAGAAGACCAGAGAGCACACTCCCCCGTCTTAGCGCCATTCACTAAAAACCCCAAAAAACACATTTTTTTAAGGTTTGAACCCCCATAGCGCCCTTAAGGCTGCACGTATTGATATGAAACTTAACCGCTTTCTTCAAAACTCTATAGGCTACAAATTTTCCACACAAAAGCTTTTAGTACGAGTTACCGTTATAGAGATTTTCTTGAAAAATTGTTAAAAATACCGTTAGACCTCCTGGCATCGTTAGGAGTACCCGAACGTATTCGGTATTTCCATCGTTTATTGAAAAAGCACAAGAGATTCAATTTTGCCATACACGACTTTTCTGTATATGCTACCGTTATCGAGTTATTCAGAAAAACCTGTTTTCGAGGGTCTTTGACCCTCTGTAGCACCGCTAGCGGCACTCGTAGAGACGGGGACTTTTAGGGTCTTGTTTAGGACCTCGAAAGGAAAGGCTCATGCAAAAATCCAGCTTTCCCTTAATTTTTCCGAAGTTTGGCCAAATTTTTGTTCAAATTTCCTGGCGTACTATACTATCTCACAAAAACAACTCTGTTGTAAAAAGTTTCCGCCAAAGAAAAAGTTGTCAGCCGCAAAAAGGATTGATATTAATACAATCCCGCCAAAATGCTCGCAAAATATGCATTCAAAAGTGATTGAATTATTTAATAGTTTCCACCAAAACAGCGTGGTGCGGTATGCGTCAGAATTTGTGAAATAATTTCCGCCGCGATAGACCACGCTGAATTTGCCAATTCGTGTGGAGTCTGTGTTGTGTGTACCGCGTAAAGCACCCGCGCTGGTTTGGTGGAAGCTAATTTTTTTCAACGCTTATTGGCGGGGAGCTGACGAGGGTGCTATTTGCTGCTATGCTCTTTTCTTGATCAGATTTAATCTCGAATCTTCCAGCCTTGTAAATAAAATGTGTTTTACAAACTTTTTTTGCTTTCCTTCGTATAGACGACTTTTCCCTTTTTTATACAATAAAGTTCTTTCGTAATTTTTATAAGATTGGTTTTATCCTGCAATTACCCCTATGAAAGCTCCCCGCCAAACAGCATTGCAAGAAATTAGCTTCCACCAAACAAGCGCGGGTGCGTTACGCGGTACACACAACACAGACTCCACACGAATTGGCAAATTCAGCGTGGTCTATCGCGGCGGAAATTATTTCACAAATTCTGACGCATACCGCACCACGCTGTTTTGGTGGAAACTATTAAATAATTCAATCACTTTTGAATGCATTTTTTGCGAGCATTTTGGCGGGATTGTATTAATATCAATCCTTTTTGCGGCTGACAACTTTTTCTTTGGCGGAAACTTTTTACAACAGAGTTGTTTTTGAGAGATATCATATTTTTTTGCAGTTTTCAATTGACAAAATCAACATAACATAACAATAAATGAATGCGTTTATTTTCTTGAAATGAAGACGATATTCACTGCCCTTTTATCACGACCATGTTTGAGAACATAATAACAATGATAACCCTCTTGGTAACCTTTGTGCTCTTTGATAACCTTAGCGTCCTTCGTAACCTGAGGTGTGTGTGTGTGTGTTTTGCGAACCTCTACCGTTTGCTGGAAGCTTTAGGATCATCGGGATGTTATTTGTTCATCCAATATTATAGTAATATGTACGTAATCGTATAAGAGACGAACCAAATCTGGAACTTTGAGCCCTTGCCGCCGCTCTTGCAGACGCTTTACAACTGAAAACTTTAGAGAACATTTACAAGGGATTGTTCGAAACAGTCCTGCCAAATCACAAAACTATACGATTCTTTTCTAGGCATTTTTCGGGCCTATCCCCGACTTTTGCAAAATGCTTACTTTAAAACATTATTTTTTCACATTTTCCGCTGTATCTTTTTTTCTACTCCACGGATCGGATCAAACGATAGCCTATGCACACCTTCACGACAGACTCTATCAATGGGAAAAGAGACCAAATCCCGAGATGCCCTCTGCAAGGCTGTAGCCCTGTCAATGAACGACATGAACAACGAGAACAAGATTTTCGAAAAATGCGATTTTCAAACTCTTATATCTCCAGTGTTTTTCATCGTATCTTCTTGAAATATTCTACACTTCGTAAGACGGCGCGAACGACAACCTTTACATAATTTGAACACTCAGGACCAAACAGGGTCCGAGCTACAGAGGTCCGAAAACCCGTACGTGTTCAGTCGTGTAAACATAGTCTTAGTCGCTTCTCACTTTTGATTTGTTCAAATTTCTTCGTTTATCTTTGGCGTGCGGGACGCTCCCGCGTCCCTAGATACGTGGATTCGAGTTATGTTTCGTCGTTGTTTCCGTCCGAGATGTCAAGGGACAAAAACATAGCTGCTGCAATAGGGTTTTCCCACAGTGAAATAGGGGTAAAATCCGTGGACGTACCTGGGCATTGAAACAAATGGCCTACATCATGAGTCGCGCCAGCACTGTGCTACACAATTGTTAGATGGTTTCGTCCACTGGTATGACGACTCATCAGGGGCTACCTTGTGCATACCAGTGAGTAGCTCGACCATTTTTTGCAATGTGTGCTGCACTCAGACTAGTGTCAGAATCCAAAAGTTATTAGTTTTTCAATAGGTAATACGTATACTTTTTGTCCACCCTGTATTATCTTGTTAGTATGTGACTGACTTCAATGGTCGGAAAATTGTCTTCGGAGGTCTGAGACAGTAGACTTGTGAGCTCCGCCGTCACCATTTCATTACACCAGACTTATTTTATTATTATATTTAATCAACCGGACAACCAAAGACAAGACACAAATGTTGGTTGGTGGTTTGGTTTTTAAATTTTCACGCCTCCCACGGGGGGCGTGCTCCACAGTTTGGGAATTACTGACCTATATAACGGTATAATTTCTGATATTGATTTTTAACGCTCCACATTCGACGCATTCGCACTCACCAGCAATTTGTTTTTCTCTCACTTTCAGGCTCAAACGTCCCTATTTAGATGGAGAAATTTTCGACTTACTATTATCCCTCTTCGATTTTCTTGTCTTCAAAGAAATGGTTTTGGACTATAAGGCGGAAAAAGAGGGCAAATTTAATGATGTTCAGCTCGGAATTATTGTGACAAAACTCACGCAGTTCGATGAAAGTTTTAGAAATTAAATTCTACTTCTAGTAGATGTGAATGTTCTTTCTCCCTTCGTGATATGACGTGACAATTGATGTAATTTTAATAATTCTAACTACTTTATCTTTCATTAAACAAAAAAACCAGTAAATAAATTTTCGATCGCACTTTCTGTACAATCAATTTCTTTCTTTTCTTTATTAAAAAAAAAATGTTTCGAATATAACAAGAATATGAGACTTTAATACTTGCATACACATGTCCAATCAATTCATAAGAATTTCCATTTGAACGAGTCGACTGTTCGTATCGCCTGGCATACGATATGGAACTGCTGCTGCCATATTGGTCAATGCTTTTGCCTTTTCACGTAAGTATTTCAGTTGCTGTGAATTTTAATTTGATTATGAAACAAATTAGATAGAAAATATTGACTCAAGCCAGGACTTACAGCTTCTTTGCCTTCGTCTGTGAATGTAATTCCATCTTTGCCCTTTATGCTCTTGTACTGATTGAATAGAATGTCCATTGTGGCAAGCAGAACGTCAGGATATACTTTGCAAATTTCACCACCCAGTCTGCGTAAAAAGGGAAGCAAATTTACGAAAAGTTTCTATGTGGTAAAAGAAGAATATTTTACCTTTTGAAGTTGTTGATACATGTCTCCAGATCGTACATATTCAATGGCACCAGCTTCGTCTTGTCCAAACTTTCCAACGCCAACTGATATTTCTTGTCGTGACAATAATCGAAAAACTCAAGTAACGTTCGTAGCAAAATGAATGTGGAATATATTTGTGTATCACAATTTAGTTCTTCGCCTGAGATTTGAAAAGAGACAGCGTTAAATTCAAATATTATTTGATTTAACTAATCGAGTGGAGCAACAACAACGGATCTCGTCCGGGGTTATACGCACCTCTATTTCGTTCCATAAATTCGCTTGACATAATTTGAAGCCGTTCGCGCAAAGAACCCTTCTTTGATGGCTGATGAACAACTTGTGCCAAAAGTATTGACATATATCGTAGCGCTTGACCATGATCCTAAAATTGTCAATCAAAGGTAAAAATCAAATTTATGCTTTGGCGAACACGTTTTTATTGCTTACCTCTGCTAAATTGAATAATGTAATGGCATCTTCGAATACCCCACGTTTCACTTGCTCATTGGCCACCATTGTTGCGGCTGTTCTTGTGTCAATATCGACACCCTCGAATTGATCGAAAAGACCTCTGCAATATTTTCATGATTAGCTCGATTATAAGAAAACAAGAGCGTACTTACCGAGATCGGATACCATTTGGTTGCAGTTTGCCAAAGAGCAAATCATACTCCCGACACTCGATAGCCAAGTCAGTAACGCATACTAGGAACAAGTTGCGCCCTTCCGGATCGCGCAAATTCCTACGCAACATATTTTGACAATTGAAAAAAATTAACACACAATGAGAGACAAAAATATTACCTTAAGAAATAGAAATATTGAAGAGCTTCAGCCGGATCAGTGATTTCAAATTTCTTCACATAGAGCATAACCAAACGCGCAATATTTAATCGTCGCATTGGAATTGGATCTTCTATATCGAAAGACACTGGAACAAAAACAAAAATCAACACACTTCCCTCTGAACCAATTACTCGTATAACCTTAAGAACTTACATAACGCCTCCTGAACGTTTCGTGGCCCGCCAATCAAAAACATCTCATTCAGAGCCAATGCAATATGCACGGCATGTGTCCGGTAGCGTTCGAACCGCGACAAAAATTCAATAGCCGCCTCAAATTGACCGGTCAAAATCAACACTTGGAAATACAAGTGTGGCTGCTCGGAAGCATTAAAATGCTTTTCGCCGTACTGCTCCAATATCATCGTCTGCAAATCCGAATACGTTAAAATTTCCGAACCATCTGTCCGATCCGTACGAATCATGGACAATTGAATCCACAGAAAATCATCGGAAGTTTTCGCCACCTCCGGGTGTTGTTCGTTGATATCACAACACGCCATGATACAGTAGACGGCTTTCTTATACGGATCTGTGGCATTTTTAATTTGTCGTTTGTACTGCATCTTGAGTTGTACCTCCAATTTCGAGTTCATCTTTTGTGCGGGCTTCTTCAACTTATCCTGCAGAACTTGAGCGAAATCTTCATGACCCGGTCCGGCCATTTCAACACAACGCAAAGCCGACTGAATGTCGCCACAACGAAGACAATAGTAAACCATGGGCCATAGTGGCTTACCCTCAATGTTACCGTCCTGCAGCCCAATGAATCCGTTCTGACTGAATTTCAGGCCAACGAACGAGGAGACCAGATTGAAAGTACTCGGCACTCCGCCGCGTTGAGCTTCACGCAAATGTTCCGAGATTACCGTTGACATGTAAAGTTTGTATCGATTCTCCAAATATTTCTTGGCTTGATCAATGAATTCGGTCATCTGACAGCGCGATTGGATCGGATCACGATTTTTCGACATGGGCGGAATATTGACCATGTACTTCATCATTTCCCAAATTTCAGAGACTTTCTGCATATTCAAAAGGGAAGTTTAGAAATTACCAAGATCTGACGAGTATATCGTTTTACTTACCGGATCGTTGAAAGTCTCGGCCACTTTGGCAAAGCGTTGGACAAGACTTGGCCGTAGAGCACCTTCAATAACGAGCTTGTTATACGAGTAGACTTCGGTGGCATAAGCCATTTCCTGATGAAATGCGAAAATCATAAAACCGCGCGAAAAAGTTTAGATATAGAGAATTTACCATTCGGTTCAGACAAGATTTCCCTCCCAATGTTGTTTCATTCAAAATGGTTTGCTCAGGTATTTTGCGGATATCGATCCAGTTCTGAGATGGTCCAACCAAGGCGTTTAGCAGTTTTATTTTTTCGTGTCTCCAATCTGAGAAAATATGTTCCCATTTTTGCTTTTGTGCCGACTCGTATGACTGAAATGAAAGAAATAAATTCAATATATAAATAAGTCTATGGCTGATACAATTTCACTGATCTAGTGGATCATTTATATTCTAGGGGAGAGGGCCGAGGATGTCGCAGATAATATTCAAGAAATATTGACAGTGTAACCTCAAGGTGCCGGTTACAAACGAATCGCCACTTCTCGTCAGGGCCAACAGTTTCTTGGTATACTTCACAGATGCGGCGTCTGCGCAATATAAATATTGCAAATGTGTACCCCAAGCGTCCACAAATCTCCCTGTGTTCAGGTGGTTTATAAGTGCTCAAAAAAATAAATAAGTATGACAGACAACCGCGTCAAACTAGTCTGAATGCCAGCTTATATCCCGAATTCCACTAGGATGCGCATTAGTCAATAAGCGTACAATTATTCTATTAAATCGGTTCCCAAGTCGTGGGTGCGAATTTTAACTAATTGTGGAAATCTTGAATTATCGTTCCATTCTATACATCAGCTACGGTGCATGGCAACTTAACACCTTTAATGGAACTACGCGGAACTTTATAGGCCAATTTCTCGTACCTCTTATCTAGTGGTTAGTCTTATCATATAGACAACCCAGCGAACATTCTGAATTCATACTGAAATCAAAGTGAATTCATTTCCTGAAAGTGAATTCACTTGAGCTTCATTTAGGCTTCAGTTTGATATCACATCGGATTCACCTACGTATGAAAATACTTACGCCGAAATGAAATCATTTGGTGGATTCAGAATGAATTCAGTAGATGAATCCTAACTGAAACCATAGGGTGGTTTCAAAACGAATTCTGAATATAAGTCCTAAATAAAATCATTAGGTGGCTTCAGAGTGAGTTCAGTAGATGAAAGACAAGTGAAATCATTAGGTGGTTTCAGTAAGAATTCAGTACATGAGTTTAAAGTGAAATCACTGGGTGTTTTCAGAACGGAAAAAAGCGTTAAGAGCTGTATTATTAATTCCATATTCACTCTATACGACAAGTTACTAGAAATTTCAACTTCTGTTCTGTTCTGGTTATTGTGTTCATCTTCATTAGTTTCGAAGGCAGGTACGTCTTATATTTCGCTGCATTGCATTTCTGCTTCATCAGAGTCCCTTTCAAATATACTGTTTACTATACCCATAGCGTTGGTCTTAGCATGGTGATGCAATATTTTCCTCGACATGTTTTCAAATTTATGTATTTCTAAACAAAGAATTTGTTATAAACTTAGTTTTTCTTTGGCCCAGAACAGAATATTATAGACTTATTAATTAGGCCTCGAAATTTAACAGCGAAAGCTTATGTCATGCTAAAGGTTTTCGTATTTTTTTGTATTTACCAGACCTAATTTTTCCATTCATAGACATTTTTAAAATTATACGTTCATGTATACCTTTTTCGTTTAAGTTCATTGCTTTAAAACATCAAGATTTTAGTAATTATATAACTTGAAATTCTTTACTATGGTCAACCATAGTTATATCTTACCATTAATGTCGATCCACACTTTGCAGTTAACAGTCGCATTCGTGTTCCATACAAGTTGAAAGATTAACAGGTTATTAATTGACTAATAATCTGTCATCTCTATGAAAATGTAATGATGTAATGACAACTACCAGTTGGTAGCACGTGCCTCCATTTGGCAGTCGGTCTGGATGGACCTTAAGATCTTTTTAGAACACACCGATTCACTACGTTGTGGCAAAAACCTAGATTTACGCCAAAAAAAGGCCTTACCTCGGAATAAATGGAATATTACCGTTCTTTCACTTATGTGTTTTAGAGTAATACTGGCTATAGTAATCCAGATTTGCAACCTTGAGGACCCTGTACCAACTTTTGCGAAAGCGAAAAAAGGCCATCTTTTTGCTCTTTTTTTACATTTCCGATATTTACATCGAAGTTCTGTAAAAACCAAACCTCTTATCTTATTTTATTGCCTTTGGTTTTATTTTTATACCCTATACCCATAAGATGGTATAGGGTATATTGTTTTTGTTACGCCGATATTATGTAACACCTCAAAGGAGCCACCGGAGGTATGGCAAAGTATATATGTATATAAATGATCAGGGTCGGTCCCTGAATCGAATAAGCCATGTCTGTCTGTCTGTCTGTCCGTGTGTCTGTCTGTTAGCACGATAGCTCCCGAAATAATGAAGCTAGCGGTTTGAAATTTTTGTCAAATGTTTGTTTTGCTAAAATCTTGGACGGTATTGAAAATGGGCCAAATCGGACCACGGGTTCCCCTACCTCCCATACAAACTACCCCTCCTTGATATTTTAATTCGGCCATAACTTTCGGTAGAATATCGCTATCGACTTGAAATTTTGATCAATGTCGCATTCTGACATATACTTTGAGTTGATGGAAAGTGGAGTAAGTCCAACTACCCCTACCCCTACTTCCCCTACAAAGTTATATTCAGCCATATCTTTTAATAGAATGTCACGAAAAACTTCAAATTAGTATCAAATGGTAGCCGTTGGTTGCCTTGACAAAGTAATAAAGATGTGTCAGGTCCGACCCATCTACCCCTCCCTCCTCCACATAAAATATGAAATTGAATATTTTGGGTTTTGCGTGCCTTCTAGGTCTGTACTAGGGATGAGCATCGAACATCGATGTTTCGAAAACATCGATGTTTTTGGTCCGATGGTCGATGTTTTTACCATCGATGGTTTTGTGTCGATGTTTTTCACCATCGATGGTTTGCGTTTCGATGGTCGATGGTTTTCAACCATCGATGTTTTTTACCTCAACATAATTTTTTTCTACAACTAAACTTTGTGTTTATAAGTGAATGCGAATACCGTAAACAGCCCAATCGACCGACGGCCGAAGTATGTTCAATTATTGTTTAAGAAGAATACGATATTCGGTCGGCAAAATTCAAACATCTTTGGATTTTTGCAAGATGGTTGGGGATGGCTCTTGAGTATGGGGAAAAAAGTCCTTCCGGATTAGAGGTACGCAACCTTGAAAAAAAAGGGGTAAGAGAGGCATTTTTGAGTTTTTAGCGATTATTTTAATTACGGCAAAAGATACAGACAAATGGTTTAAGAACGAAAAATGCAACATAATATTTGGAGCAGACATAGTCTAGCGCCGAATTTTACAATAAATATCGAATGTATTATATATGGTTGCAAAAGAAGTTTTATGTAGTTATTTTTGTTCTGAACCATTTGTCTGTATCTTTTTCCCGCAGGGGGGTCTGGGTCCCTCTGACACAGCGCGGCTGTGTAGTGGGACACAGGTCTTTGGTGAGTTGGGTCACCACGTACCTGAGCAGGCAGTGCTACGAGTCTGCTTTAAGCAGACGAGTAGTCACAACAGGTTCAACGAGCCTGGGTCATGCACGTCTGAGTGTTTATGTGAGGCCGAAGGAGGATCACACCTGCTATAGAGAAGTCTTCAGCGAATAGTGTACCTCGGGGATGGGTGTGCCCAGGGGACCATGGTCCTTATCCATCAAGGTGGCTGTAGGTTGTTACCCGATTAACCAGCTAGTGTTTCAACCCCGGGGTTTGGTTTTCTGAAGGTAAGTGCATTCGCTGGATGAAGAAATCTCCATTTGACAATAAGAAGACAATAAAATGCCGAAGATCCAAAACTCTCGAGGCACCGGGAGATAAGGGCGAAAAGCCTAGGTACTCCCCTGACGGTATACCTGTCTGTTTTTTTTTTGCCGTTTTTTGAAATAATCGCTAAAAACACTAAACAACTTTTTCAAGGTTGCGAACCTCCAATCAGTGAGGAGTTTTTTCCCATAATCAGAGGGCCATCCCCAACTATCCTATGCAAAATCCAAAGATGTTTGCTATTATCGTTCTTTCTCCCTCAGTGATCAGAGACTATGGAGAAAGAGAACAGCGCCCCACTGCCATCCCGTCGCGTACTTTTCCAAGTCGTCGTCACACGGATTCACAGATTCCGCGCGGTACCACTGGTTGCTCTATGCGGTGGGCTGTGGGTCCGATAACAATGCATATTATGAAAAAAAACGCTTACATTCTGGTATGTGGAGGAGGCAATGAAGGAAAACCATAAAATAAACCATATTTCTATTCAACCAGGTTAATTTTTGCTATTAAAGTGACTATTTTTTATGAGTACTCAAAAAACCCAAAACATCGATGTTTTTGGTTCGATGTTTTCTCATCATCGATGGTTTCGTCTCGATGTTTTTTCGATGGTAACCATCGATGTTTTTCTTCCGATGCTCATCTCTAGTCTGTACATGGGTATAGGGTATACACTCATCGTGCTATTCGCACGATTAGAACTCGGTCTCGTTTTTAGTTAAATTTGTTGGCTGTAATAATCATCTTATTTTGCTATTCAGCTAGGCTAGCTTTTGAGATATTGAAGTTTTAGTCGGTCAAGAAAATGATTTTTTCAAAAATCTTCAAATGCCTGTGGCAGCTAAAGGGTTAAGCTAAGGCAATTTGTTCCATACAACTTTTTTTTGCTGGAAATCACATGAGGAATCACAATCCGGTGCGTTTATGCGGCAGTTTCCGGACACCCTGTATACACCCAATGGCAGCTAAGTGTCCATGTTCTGTGCGTGATGTTTTTGGTGTATTTATGGGGTTGTGATGTGAGACTCATAATGGGCGATCAACCGCGTGGCTGTGAAATTGGTACATAAAAAAGCACCCCCCCCCCTCATGATTCATTCCGTGTGTTAATTGAGGATTATGATTATTTATCTCACACTTAATAACCATGTCTGCTGTTAATTGATTTCAGTTTGGTGCGTTAAATCCCTTTAAATCAAAAAACATTCCAGGTGTATTTAACGGGATGATGTAACGCGGATCGTCCCGATATTGTTCGAAAAGGGGGGCGCCCTATATTTCTTTATTCGGCCACGGGCGCCTCATGACGGGTAAAATTTATAAATTATAGTGGGTATAGTTTTGGCCGGAACCCGTCGCCATCCGGGTCCACGGAGCGCATTGCTAAGACTTTAAACCAACATTGGACTGAAGAAACATTCCAAAATCGATGGAGACTTGCTGAATGGCTCAGACACAGCAAGCGTATGCTGGGAGCCAACTGGCAAACCAGCAGTGCCGAAGTCCTAAGCTTCAGCCAAAAGAACCTCAGGGCAGTTACAGGCCTCATAACCAGTCATTGCACCCTGCGAAAACACCTGTATACAATCGGGATCTACACACAAGACCCACTATACCGCCTCTGTAACGAAGACGAGGAATCAGCCTCGCACGTTGTTTTCGAGTGCCCTGCTCTCCCTCCCTCAAGCCTTCGTTTAGGCTCAGATCATTGGAATGGGCGTACTCAAAGCAAACCTGGTTAACTTTCTTCTAAGCCTTTTACGAAGGACAGAGCTAATGGGGAATACAATAAGCCAACAGGCTGCAGTATGGGTTGTAACCAGCCCAACCCATTATAGTGCCTAATCTTTGCTTTGCTTTGTCACAGACAACTTTCTCGAAGTCCTGCAACGGTGCCCTAACGTTATAGAGTTATGGAGGATATAAATTTGTTAAAACCTATTTTGGAAAGCGTGTATGCAAATATTCACGAAGATTGTACAAAATAAAATGTACTATAAATTCTCGTAAATCTCTGATGGGTGGACGGATCCTTATGGAATTTGGACATTTTGTTAAGAGCTGCGAGTTACATATTACTTTTTACTGATCGTTATCGTTATATTATATAGAAGTACACTAGAAACTCGATAGCTCCGAGTTGAGGGGGAGGGGGATTTTACCTCGACTTATACATATTTAAAGGTATCGGATTTTCGAGTTATATAGTTTCTATAAAACAAATTTCGAGTTATTAGGTGCACTCTTTTCACATTTTCTAAGCACTCTATTTGTGAAATAGTTTTCGCAACAAAAAAATCAATGGAAGGCTTATCTATGAATCATCATTCAATTTCTTCCTCTTCCTTGCCTCCTTCTTTATAGCGCTTCATGGCGACGCGTCGCTTGGCCTGCGGTGTTGCCACTTCGCCCATTCTGGCAGTAATGTCTCAGCGTATTTCTAGAGGTAGCTCTATCTGGGAACGTGTTATCGCCGAGACTATTGCGTTGTTGTTACTTTTTTATTTGACACATCCAGGTGTTCTTCTGGTCTGCCTCTGGCCTTGGGTCCTTTCGGGATTGTCAGGCGGACACCTTTGAACATGGCAATACTAATCCATTTGTCGGTCTTCGCGCTTTTCGGTGATTGGTTGGTCTATGGACAACCTGCCTCGAATGTAGCTACCCTTTTGGTCACAGCCACTGACATGCGTAACATTTTTATTTCGGCCGCACGCCGTCATTTCTTTCGCGTAAGCTTCATACTTGGTCCAGATTCATACATGAGTTCCCGACGTACAACTGTTTTGTACAACTTACCCTTTAGCTTCAGTGGCATTTTCTTATCGCATAACACTCATGAGTTTTTTTTTGCCACTTCAACCACCCAACCTATGTGCGAAGTTTGTTATTTATCATTATTGCATGTATCAGTATCTGCGGCGCCAAATTTTGATGATGCCATTTCAATAATATTGGCCAGAAATGACCGAATCTGCAACCCTTTTTCACGAAATCGTAACGGTTCTCCAGAAATTCAATGTGAAAGTTTGACATTTATATGGGGTAGTTCAGTTTTTAATGGGAAATCGGGGGTATTTTTACTACATATCGATGTTAATCAATAGCATTGCACCGAAAATAACATTTTAAATTTCATTTGACTCCTTGTCTAGCAAATTTTACAATTCTTGCTCGCAAATAAAACATCAATTGATGGCATCGATCACTTTCCCCAATGTGTAACGCGGAAATATCCCCCGTTTCTTATCAAATTACTTAACTGGCTTCATAGAAAAGTCAAACTTTGACATTGAATATCTGGAGAACCGTTACGATTTCGCGAAAAAGGATTGCAGATTCGGTCGTTTCAGGCCAATATTAATGAAATGGCATCAAAATTTGGTGCCGCAAATACTGAAACCTACCCCCGACATTCACCGGCAATTCTTCAGATTTATCGGCTGTGCATCTAACCTTAGTTGTAGCTCCATCATTCATGTCTCGTATCATCCTGACGTATGCCTCAGGGACATTAAGTGCTCTCAGGGCCAACCAACGGGATACTCTATCAAATGCCTTTTCCAAATCCATGATTACAAAGTGCAAGTCCTTTCATGCTGCTCTATATTTTTTCATGGCAATACGTATGCACTGAATCTCATCGACTGTAGATCGACCTTGGACATTGCCGCATTGATTGTCATTCAACCGTACAATCTTTCGGAATTGGTTGCACACAACTCGCTCGTAGATCTTCAGTGTATGAAATGTTACTTTGTAGCCCTATAGTTGTTGAGTTTGTTTTCATAGAAAGGAAGAAGAAAACTTTCCCTGAAAGCGTCAGGCATTGGTTGCCCACCTTTGATTTTGCTGAAGAGAACTGTGAGCCAACTAAGTCCGACATTTTCCACTTTCAACCAAAATTCCGCGAGTATTTTGTCCAATCCGACTGCCTTTCTGCGTTTCATATGATACATTGCCTCCATCATCTGTTCCTCTGAGAAATCTTCGATATCTGTAGTATTCGGCTCAGCATCTTGAAAATCTGCTCGAGGAAATTCTTCATTTAGAATTTCGTCAAAGTACTCTCGCATCCTGCTACATATTGCCGGATCGTCAACCAGCGAGTCCTCCGCGTACTTTGGCGCCTGTATTTCTCGAGCGTTCGGTATCTGGAATATGTTGAACCAGGTGTCAGGTCCCACTTGGGGAGCGTAGGTACTCATTACGTTCCACACCTTTCTGCAGATAACCAATTTGATGCTGATCAAGCGCACTTCTCTTCGCGACAACTATTATGCTGCCAAGTAAAGACGATGCCAGAATAATACCAACTCTCGTTTCTTTGATTTGTGATTCCATAGTAGTACAATTTGTACTTCTTAGAATTCGTAAGAAACGGCGCTCTGTCGATACGGGTATTTCTCACTTTATCTGTTACACGCACATTATGACTATTCCTCTCAGCTTCATGATATCCTCAAGCTCCTCGCTGTTTGACGTCATGGAATCGACATTCCAGCTTGTATCCCACAGCTTTTTCACAATGTAGTTGGACTGTCTTATATTGCACGCCCGGAAATCGTCCAGCTCTGGCGTGGGGTGCCTGAGCTGCATAGTAGAAGTAGTGTCCAGCGGGGTAGTGCTTATATCTGCGTGAATTTCCATAAGGCCTCCCATTCTTTTACACCTTTTGGAGGAAGGTTGCGAATTTTCACACTAGCGTGTGCAAAAAGTAAATTTATGGAATTTCCTTTTTCATCCGTCCGCAGTCTCCAGACCCGGCAGCACATACACACACACTATCTTGTGGGAGGTCTTGTCGATGTTGAAATGAGCTATGCATTCCGCGGCGCATGCATGATCCACCTTGGATTAGGGATTTTTTCGCTGTAAAAGTTTTCATATCTCCTGTCCTTTTTAATCGCCTTCTACGACACATCAGGAAAAACGGTGGCATTATTCATGACCCATGCCACAGGGCGCCTCAACATAATCCATCAACAAAAACTAAATTTGAACACATTTCCAAATATTTAAATTATTCATATAAAACTGAAATGTACGGCATTTCGAACTAAAACAGGGGCATTTTCGATAAAATGGAGCATTGGAAGACACAGCGAAAAAGCAGGACGTCCGGTCTTCCTCAAAAGAAAACTGATTTTCTCTATTATCGACATGAAACACGCACCCAATAATGTCCCTATTCAACTGATACTTACATTCTTATGAACCTCTTCAATAACCGACAGAATAGCATTCTCCTTCTCGTTCTTCAAAAAACTCTGAATATCTGTGTCAGTGATGGGATCCAAAGGCTCGAAAGTGCGCCGCGTGCTGAGCGTTTCTAGCTTTTGTGAAATCTTAGGCAGGTCAATACCCTTCGAACCCAACAGGATGTGGCTGGAACGTAAATAGTTGTTATAAGTAGAAGCACCAAAGTTCCACTATAATTTGTCCTTACGCCTGAATATCCTGCGCGCCAGTTTGTGTAACGCGCGAATGCAACTCTTGGGTAGCCTGCAACACTTGTGGCAAAGTTCTCTCAACGTGCGGCAATTCCTCCGAATGTTGTGTTTCATTTGTCAGTTTTTGAGCTTGTTGCAGTAAACTATTGAAATCCATTTTGTACAATGTTCTTGGAAAGTCTTTAACTTTATTATTTATAATATTTATTATAACGAAATAACCTCACTACGCCCGGTATTTCGATTCAGGAGCCAAAACGAAATATGTTTGACAGCGAATATCGAGTGTGCTCAGTTTTGTTTGACAGGTTGCTTTGGTACAATTAGTACAATTCTTGTAGTATTTTAGTACATGATGAGCACACAAATAGCAGTCGTGCACAGCTGATCAGTGTTTATATCCTAACTGGAGTTTTTGTCCAGCTGTTTGAAGAGTGTGAAGAGTCGACGTTTTCCGTATTAAAATCTAGAAAACGCCTTAACTGTTATCAATTGAAGTCGAGAGCTACAAAAATAGAATTTATTCATAAGAACAGATTTGTAAGAATCTTCTTATGTTTGCAGGCAATGGATCCAAAACGCCCGCCCTGCTGTACACTGATCGTCCTCGGATCCGGTGGTCATACCGCCGAGATGATGGAAGTAGTCAAAAGTCTGGATAAAGACAAATACACACCACGCTTTTATGTACTCGCCAAATCGGATATTACCAGTCGTAAACGTGTTGATGAAATTGAAAATCCCAACAGCAGTGATCACACATTTGTCGAAATCTTTCGTAGCCGCGAAGTCAAGCAAAGCTATTTTACATCCATATTCACAACGCTCCTAGCCATTTTCACATGCATTCCACTAGTTTTTCGATTAAAACCGGAACTGATCCTTTGCAATGGACCCGGTACATGTGTTCCAATATGTCTCGTCGCCTATTTGCTTGGTTTGTTCAGGATAATTCCGCGCTGCAAGATAGTATTCATTGAAAGTTTTTGTCGAGTCCAAAGTGTATCGTTGACAGGGAAAATTCTAAAATATTTCGCCGATTTATTTGTTGTGCAGTGGCCTAGTTTGGCTGATAAGTCTGGGAGGCTGAAATATTTGGGAAAACTAACGTAATGTTGAAGATTTGAAAAAAAAATAGAGAAATAAAATATTTTTAATAATAAATCAATTCTAGTTAATAAATTAATTGAAATGAGTCTTATGAATAATCACTTGCGCGTGCAAAAGCCACACCCATGCTTTAACGTAATAATTTTCGACATCCCTTTCAGAAGCAACCAAAAAAAGCCAGGGCAGCCAAAAGTTACAGCCAGGACAACTCCAAGGTCAATGAAAAAAAATCAAGAGTCACAATATCACAAACGAAAACCTTAATCTGCTGTAAGTGCGTTCATTGATTACGGGAGTTGCAAATAGTTTTTTTTTATCGCGTACAGAACAAGCGCGCCCTGTGGCATGATTCAAGAATAGTGCCAGACCAAGTGATCCCCATAGAGCGTAGTTTTCCACACACTAGTGCCAAAATCTACAACCTTTCTCTAAATGTGTAAAAGGATAGAAGGCCTTATGGAAATTAATAATAATAAGCACTACCACGCAAAAAATCAACGCATTAGCGTTGGAGGCAGAATCTGCGGCTTACCGTAGTGACAGTGGGAGCCTTTAGAAACTCATAAAGCCACTGACTGGCAAATCTTTTACCCATGAGCATCCTATAAATGATTAAGGCGGATCTGCTAGTCACAGACGAACAACAACTGCTCCGTTGGAGACAGCATTTCATGGAGGTTCTTGATAACAACTTTAAGTCCAGCTCCACGGGAAGCAGTAAAACTTCCGTAATTGGCCAGAGTTAATACCGGTGTACCATCCAAGCTAGAAATAACTAAGGCCCTTCTATCATTGGAAACTGGTTAAAACCCAGGGCACACAGTATCCCCATGGAACTTCTGAAAGCGGATATTCTCCTTCCCCTGATCCAAGAGTGTTGGACAACCGAGACTCTCCCTCAAGAATGGAAGAAGCTCGTCATCATTGAAGTCCCTAAGAAAGGAAATCTCAATTGCAATTATTGGCGTGGAATCTGTCTTCTCCCAATATTCTCTAAACTGATGGCCAAAATAATCTTAGACCGGCTCAAGAAAACGGTCGACCGCGCTCTGAACAATGAACAAGCTGGTTTTCGTGAGGGGTTCTCAGGTAGTGATCACATCAACACCCTCCGAATTATAACTAAACAATCTGAATGGAGATCCCCGTTTTATCTTATGTTCATTGACTTCGAGAAAGCGTTTGACAGCGTTGACCGGGCTTATATCTGGACAGCCTTACGTTGAAGAGGCATACCAGAGAAACTTATTTCCATCATCAAGGCGTCCTATAACGGCGCCCAATGCCATATGTGGCACAAGGTCGAATTGTCTAGTCCTTTTGAGGTGACTAATAGAGTTAGACAAGGCTGTATTTTGTCACCAATGCTGAACCTTATTACCATGAACGACGTAACCTGCGATTCTCTAGGCGAGCATAAAAGTAAGGGCATCAGGTGGAAATTATTTGATTGCCTTCAGCATCTATACTACGCCGACGACATTTGCCTTCTCTCAAACAAACCATGTTATCAGTGCGCAATCACAATCTTCTCCTGTCTTTACAATATCTGGTCTGTTGCTATCGAGAGGATCACCCAAACCATCATCTCATGGACAATACTCCCCCTCCACGACATGTCAGGAGTGGAATCAGAGATCTCGAGAGAGACGTCCAGAGGTACAAACGGGTACCTCCCGATATATTCGATAACACAGCATACCATGCGGCCATCGCAGATATTCACACAACCGTTGTGAATCGGTCAATAGGGAGATTAGGTCCGAATAGAGTCCTCTCAGTGCCCCCACCACCCTTATCGCCTGAGGAGACTAGGCTCCCGAGAGCCACAAGAGTAACACTAGCCCAGCGTAGGTCGGGTTTTTGTTCACGCCTCAATTCGTACCTATCTCGAATAGACCCGGACAACCAGAACATTTGTCCGAGCTGCGGTGGCGCGGCTCACGGTGTGGACCACCTGTTTCGATGCCCCGCTGCACCCACTAACCTCACTCCGAGGGCATTATGGGACAACCCTATTGCAGCTGCTACGTTCTTGTCGCTTGAGACAATAGGCGAGAACGACGACGAAACTTAGAACACATCCACAGACATGCACAGCGACTCTATACTTATGCTGCCCGTTCTCAGACTCAGATGCACCGATACCAAATATGTACATCAAGGAGAGCACCTTAAGTCCTGTCTCGAGTTCAAGTAACTTGGATCGATGAAAGCAAAGGAGTTAAATGGGATTATGATATCAAACACGGCACGTTGGATAGATGAAGTGGCGAGGAAACTGTGGATTTTTCTGCGTCAAGAAAATGCCACTGAAGCTAAAGGTATAAGTTGTACAAAAAGATTGTACGTACGCACTCATGTATAGTGTAATCCTCGACCATGAATGAATGTTACGTAAAAGAAATTACGGCGGGCGAAATGAAAATGTTACGCATGTCAAAAAGAGAACACATCAAAAGTAGTTAGACCCGGGGTAGATGGAATGATAGGTGGTCCTACGGAAACTGCCTCTACGGGGCGGACCACACCCGTTTTTTTTTTACAAAACGGCCAAAAGCTGCCAATATGCTCTCCTGGCAAGAGCCCCGGTAGGAGCCCTGAAGGTTCGATGCAGGAAGCTTGTGTTTGTCTGTGTGGCTTGTTCTGCTATCCAATCTCATAGAGAGAACTTTTGTGTTTCCGATATTTTCCGCTATATGCGGGAGCTGATAGCGTAATGTTCCCTCAATCTTACCAATTCGCGCCGGTGTTGAAACAAATCCAGGCCCAATGGTATGGATTTGTAGTGTCTGCAACCGACGAATCGGTTCGATTGCCAGATCAGTGCAGTGTAGTTGCTGTATGGAATGGGTTCACTTTAGGTGTTCGGGGTTACGAAGACAGGGTCAGCAATCCTTATCATATGTCGCGGCAGGTTGTATAAATTCTGGGCAACCTAGGGCTGCACCCAGCTCACCTTCTCCTCCACTGCTCCCTACACCGCTCAACAATGTGATAAGGAATGCCAGACCCAGTCTTACACTTGGCCCTCCTCCTCCAGCGGTTTTCACTCCACTGTCCATATTGCAGTTTAACTGTAATGGCATTCACCGAAAAATCCCTGAGATCACACACTTCTTGAGTTCCAACAGAATTCTCATCGCCGGCCGCCATCCAAAACACGCTGCGCCATGCAAACTCGGCTCTAAGCGTCCATAGCGAATATGTTATTTGCAGAAAGATAGACCGGCCGCCACGGATGATTTTTACCCTGGAGGTGGACTTGCCTTCATAATACACAAGTCCGTACATTACTGTGTATTAGATGTATTCGCTAACGGTATGGCAGAAATACAAGCCATCTCAGTTCCATCAGGGAGTACTAATATCGTTTTAATGTATATGTACCACCGCAATCCAATCTAGTTGCCCCTCTGGCTATCATTTCGATATTGGTCCTCTCCTTTCCGGAGAGCACAGGGTCATCCTTGGCGACTTTAATGCGCACCATGAGCTCTGTCATTCGGACCATGACTATCGCCGAATCACTTGACGCCTCAGATTTCTGTTCACTCAATGAAGACTCGCCGATTCGAGTCGTTGGCACTTGTGAGTGCCAGCCTAATCTCTGCTACTCGTTGGGAAGTACGTATTTCCCTCAAATCTGATCACCTCCAAATCATTATAAAAAATTGACAAACCAGCGAACCTGACTAAGTCTGAGAAGCGAACGTTTGTCAATCACAAGAAAGCCGATTGAGGCAGTTTCAAAGCATATTCTTCGGCGAAGTTCATCGAGCTACCATCACCTACTAATGTACATAAGGCCGAAAGAAATATTAGGAACGTAATTGCCAAAGCTGCGGCACGTTTTATTCCTGACGTACCTATCCCGAAAATTCGGCCTAACTTCCCCATTAGTGCCGCCAGATTAGCCGATGAACGTGATAACATCAGAAGCACTCACCCTGATGATCCCAGAATTCAGGAAATCGACCGACAATTTACAGACTATAGGAGGGCGAAATAGAATCAGCACCTCGATGACTGTAACCTTAATGAAGGTGTCAGCAAATTATGGTCTACTGTCCGCGCCCTTTCCAATCCTAGAAATGGAAAGGGCAATAACGCCATTGAATTTGGCAACATAAAAACCTGAGATCCTCTTCAGTGCGCGAGCACTGAATAAACAATTTAATGAACATCCCAAGTCTGACGGCCTTAAACGCAAAATTATAAGACGGATTCGCAGCCGGAATGTTGACACCATACCATCATTTACTGCGGACCAGATTAAAAAAGTCATCGAGAATGCTAAAAACTCCAAGGCCCTCGGACCAGATGGCATTTCGATGGCCATGTTGAAGCATCTCGACCTTCCAGCCATTGAGTATCTCACGGCTGCCTTAACTTGTCGATCTCAACGCATGCCATCCCTGAAATCTGGAAAACAGATTGTTCTCTGTCTCAAGCCAGTGAAGAGCGCAAACCTCGGGGAATCCTACCGCCCCATTACGATACTGTCTCCAGTCGCAAAGACGCTGGAGGCCCTTATTCACCCTTCTCTTGTTGCACATGCGAAGCTAGAACCTCACCAGCATGGCTTCAGGAGAATGCATAGTACCACTACTGCCCTCGATGCGATCATTACACGCATTCGCGATGGGCTAAATCAACGTCGTCCTTGTCACAGAACCATTCTTGTGGCAATTGACCTATCAAATGCATTTGATAAGGTCAATCACTCAATGCTTCTCGCTAATTTGTTGAATATGCATATTCCTGCACAAGAGATTCGTTGGATTGCCAACAATCTAGCTGGTCGGCACTTCTTCACCGAGTTTCGTGGTAAACGTTCAAAGCTTAGGAAAATCAAATTAGGTGTTCCACAGGGAGGTGTACTCTCCCCCACTCTGCTTAACATCTACATGTCCAGCCTTTCTACACCACCCGAAGGAATCGAGGTGATTTCCTATGCTTACGATTGCACCGTACTTGCCACAGGGAATGATAAGGATGAAATGCGCCTCCAAATTAATCGCTATCTAGGACGATTACATGCATTTTTCCAAAACCGAAACCTCACCATCTGTGCGTCCAAATCTTCTGCGACTTTTCTAACCACTTGGTGGGAGGATATTAGATGAGAGATTGATATACGTATTGGCAACAATTCTGTTCCTTTTGTAGCAAACCCCAAAAATTCTCGGGCTTGACCTAGAGAATATGATGACGTTTGCGAAGCACGCAGCATCCGTCTGTGAGAAAATGCGCAGTAGGAATAAAACCCTAAAAGCTCTAGCTGGTAGCACCTGGGGCAAATATAAGGAAACCATGTTAGCTTATAAAGCGGTGGGTCGAGCGGCCGCTGATTATGCAGCCCCAGTTTGGACACATAGTTTATGTGACAAAAACTGCCAAAATGCCGCTCTATGCATCGCGACAGGTTGCCTTCTGATGTCTGCCCAGGATCACTTACATCTGGAGACGAAATTGATTCCAATACGTGACCACAATCTCCTATTCTCAAAACATGTCAGGCGTGGTTTACGAGACTTTGATAGAGAGGTTCATGGATACAAACGGGACCCTTACGATGAAGTTACGTACCGAGCCGCAATCGCAGCGATCCACACTGAAGAAGTGAATCGGTCCACTCGCATAAACCCGGACATCCAAAACATCTGTCCAAATTGCGATGGTACTCCTCATGATGTGGGCCATTTGTTTCAATGCCCCGCTGCGCCCACTGATCTTACCCCTATATCACTGTGGGAAAACCCTATCGCAGCAACTATGTTTTTGTCCCTAGACCTCACGGACACAAACATTGACGAACCATAACTCGTACATAGATGCACAGCGGTTTCATACCTTTCTGCACCGCTAGAAGAAGAAGAACACCCGGGATAGCTTGTCAATAGACCAACCAATCACCGAAAAGCTCGAAGAGCGACAAATGGATGACATGTTCAAAGGCTTCCGCCTGAGAATTCCGCAAAGGCGATATCCATGGAAGTTCCACTTGATGGACCCAATGTCAGAGGCAAACCGAAGAACACCTGGATGTGCCAAATGAAAAAGTAACAAGAACGCATTGGTCTAGGCGATGATAGGATCCAAGATAGAGCTGCCTGTAGAAATAGGCTGAGACATTACCGACAGAAAGGGGCGACGTGCTTATACCGCAGGCCGAGCAACGCGACGCCATATAGCAGTATAAAGCAAAGAAGAAGAAGGGGGACCTCAATCGAGTATGTAGGCAACTTCAATTGCCTGGGTTATAATTTATCAAAGGCCGCCAACGAAACCGACTCGGATACAACTAGCCAATAAGACGTATTTCTCGGTCCTCCCAATTATTAATTTAAAGCATGCGCACGGGAACACGAAGCACCGCGTATATAAAACGATCATCCGACCCGTGCTATGCTATGGCTGCGAAACATGGACCCTCACGCAAGCCTCAGAAATTTTGTTGGACAGATTCGAAGGAAAGGTCCTTCGGCGAATTTTCGGGGCCGTTCGCGAGCGAGATCGATGGCGCATCCGGTACAACCACGAGTTGTATCAATTATACGATGAGCTGAAAGTATCGAGACGTTTGCAACGGGCTGGGCCATGTACAACGAATGGACGATAATCGCATGCCAAAGAAGGTGATGAACGCACAACGAATCGACGGAGCGAGGTTGCATGGACGACCGTGAGCTCGCTGGGAGAAATGTGTAGGTGAAGACGCACACCAGCTGCTGGGCTTCCGAAACTGGAGAACTAGGTCACGTCGGGTTATCGTGCCACATTGATGATGATACAACTAGCAAATAAGTCGTATTTTTCGGTCCTCCCAATCATGAATTCGAAGCATGCTCACAGGAACCGAGAGCTCGCTGAGAGCAGTTAGTATGTGAGGACGCCCACCGGCTGCTGGGTGTCGGAAACTGGAGGAGAAGGTCGCGTGCTCGCGTGAACGCGACAATTGGAGGTCAATGATTCAGGCGGCCAAAGCCTGACGTCGGGCTATCTTGCTAATCTATAAATTCAAACGTGTAAATCAAACAATCAACTTTATAATATTTTGTCTATTTTTTATGTCTTTTTATCACTGGGAACTGTTCTGTAATATCATCATAAAAATTTTACATCAGCGATGGTGTAATAATATGAATGTAACATTTTATTGTATTGTAAATTGTTGTATATTTTTATTAAAGCATTTCCATTTGGAACATTATTGGAAAAGGGCATTGTATTAGCAATGCATTTGATTTTAGTGTATTATACGTAGAATGTGTAGTTTCATTTCAATACATACTTTTGTTATTTGGAATCATGTAAAGATAGTCATGAGAGTATACTTAAACGTTTTACATCGTAGGATTAACCTTAATAAGAGACAATTATATTCCCACTCGAAAGTGAATGCTCCACATATGCATATATGCAAATATATAATATCAACGACACGTAGCTATACTTATCTAAACAAAAAGACGAATACATAAATCATAATAAATGCATGGCGGTACATACATAGAATATCGCATTTAAGAGTAAATATTCAATATTTTCACTATTGCTTACTTAAACTTTAATTATATAAGTATAATGTCTAATTACTATTGTTATGTTTTAACAATATGTATACTCCTAAATGTCATCTAGCCCATGTATTGATACGATGCACAAACAGGCTCAGATACTCTGGAATGTGGTGTTTGCATTGTTAATTTCTGTAAATGACACGCCCGACACATTAGTCGTCCGTCCAACGGATAGCATCTTTTATCTGGCTCGTCAGTCAATTGCATGCCACACTCTTCGCATATGTAGCAATCCACGTGGAAATCCTTATCCATTGAAACGACACGAACCGTTTCTTCCGTTCCTTCGACTGGCGTGATGCCTGTGGGGATAACATTGTATTTAATAGTGTTTAAATTTACAATAATTCCATTGAACAAAAAAAGACAAACAAAATGATCCATGTCACACTGATCGTACCTTTACCACAACTTGCACACTTTGGCGCAAACATGCTGTGATAATCGTTAACACAATAAATCTTGTGATCAACATCCACAGTGAACGGAACACCATCCAAACACTCATTGCATATACAACATCGGAAGCAGCCCGGATGATACGATTTACCCATTGCTTGAAGTATCTGTAGTAGAACAAATTTATATAACAAAGGGAAACACTAAACTCGTTGAATGATCTTACCATTTCCATAATTAAATGACCACATATTGCACATTTTTCTGCCGTTTGTTGGAAGCCCGAATACTGTCGATTGTAAAAACACGTAAAATGCCATTCGATAGGATAGTTTCACAAAAACTTACCATGTAATCCTCTTCGCAATAGACACGCCCGTGTACATTGTAAAAAGCTTTACCTCGTAGCGCTCTTCCGCATGAGCAGCATATGAAGCAGTTGGTGTGATACAAATTGCCCATCGCTTGACACGCCTGTCCGGCTCCCGTTACCTTATCACCGCACGTATGACAAATACCTGAAAGCGCAAAGGTCGAATTGAAATTAGCACTAATTACACATTCAAAATATTGATAGCTATGCCTACCAAAATATTCTCCTTGTTCTTCGCTCCGTTCAATCTCTTCCTCCAGCTGTCGTGTGAGCTCCTCAATCTTCCGTTCGGCTTCAGTCGGACCGGCTGGTCGCGGTGGTGTAACATTGTATGGTAGTAAATTTTTCGCCAAACCTGAAAGGACTACAAGCAATCAATTCAATTTATTCCGCACGTCAAATAACCGTATTCTTCATACTTTTTCCAGAACCACTTCCGGCACTAGACTGCGAAGGAGTGGGCGAAATCGCTACAGGTGGTATAGAGCTTGGTGGTAGAGTTGGTTTCGGGTGATGTTGTGGATCACCCGCAATAGATGGTGGTTTGATTTCTGCGTAGATTGAACGTTGTCCATTGTTGGATTGTGATGGTGTTGAGCTGCGCGGACGAGATGCCTCAGCAACCGATGCCGATGCTTCTTTATTTCGTTTTAGCGTACTGCCCGTCATGCAAACATAATCGGAGCTATTGATATCGTCTATGTAGTTCGGATTCAATGAAATATTCATTCGTGGTGTCATATTTTGCATAGCATAAGCAGCTTTATCCTGTAAATAGGTGTGTAAATTAGTAAAACCAGAAACCGAATGAAAGATTCGACATACATTTGCATTACGACTGATGTTCGATTGATAGTCATACGACGAGGCATTCATGTGATGATTATTTGGCAGTGATAGATTTCGGAATCGTTGGGCTGGCATAGTGCTCAGTGGGGATCCACGAAGTGATTGATTTGATGCACTTCGCTGATGTTGTGGTGACGGTAGCACGTAGGCATTTTCCGTCAAGTCTGTGTCTTTATTGTGCGTTGATAGGTGCGGTGGCAATTCAACGGGTTGATAAATTGACTCGGTGGCTGGTGATGCTTGGGGTTGAGCACGTTGTCCTGGAATGATTAATAAAACAAAGGTCTTTAAAAATAGGCAGTTTATCCTAAGGCAATTCAAACTGAAATGATTATTATTTACTAGCGGATCGAACTTGCAAAAAATACATGCATAAAATGTTTTCATTGCAAATGAATTTCGAAGAAAATGCTGTTTGGGATTACCAAATCACATCGAACAAAAATCAGTTAATTTATACATTATCACTGTAGTTTTAGGTCAGGTTAGATTGTAGATTGTAGAGGGGCGTGAACCCGAAGGGTTTCGCAGCACTGAAGCCAATGGGCCTATTGTGCTATCGCCCTAGTCGCAGATGAGCAGGACTACGCCTGACGATCAAGGTTGATTGTGCTGAGAAACGAGTTGAGGTCGTTTATAGATGTCGAAGCTATGTCGTCCGTATCTGGAAAGGCCACTCCGAGGTGTGACCAGCGACGCTGGGCCAGTGCATCGCACTCGCATAAGACGTGGAAGGAGGTTTCGTCATCTTCTTCACAGAATCGACAGCTCGCATCTTGCACAATTCTTATTGTGCGTAAATGTGATCTCAGGCAGGAGTGACCTGTGAGAATGCCACAGATGATGCGTACTCTAGCTCTGCTTAACTGCAGCAGCTCAGCCGTTCTTCTGTAGGAAAACCCAGAAGAGTGTTAGTCTGTTGTTTTCGCCTAGTTTATTCAGCGCCTTCAGGCAGCATTGAACAAGTCTTGACGTGACGGTGTACTTAGTAAGGGATTTAATAGCCGCTTGGCTGTCTGAGAAGATGGCTATACGTTTATTTACGTAGTTCTCTCGTAGGCATAGATCAGCGCATGTTTCTATTGCGTGTATTTCTGCCTGAAAAACAGTGGTGTGGAGGCCCATAGGTAGATATCCTGTGTGCTGGGCCAACCACACCCGCTCCTGAGCCTTCAGTGAACCATTTGATGGTTTGTGGATGCAACCTAGCGAAGTAAGTGTGCCACTCCTCCCTGCTCCATGTTACAGCTCGGAAGCAGCGTCCGAATGAGAGCTCTTTTGCAAGGTGGTCGGAGGGCATGTTCGCTATAGTATTGTTTTTGAGGTATCTGAGCTGCCCCTTAGTGAGCTCCAGACTGGCATCATTAGCAATGAGTCGTATCATTGCTAGTTTTGCCAGGGTCTCGAGGTGGATTTCAATCGGGTGTAGATCTAGTAGAACTTCTAGAGCACTGCTAGGGCAAGATCGGAGAGCACCGGTGGTAATCAGACATGCTAGTCTCTGTACCTTACCTAGAACGGACTTACCCTCCGTAGTTAGGGCTCTTTTCCACCAGACCAAAGCACCATAGTTTAGAGTTGGTCGAACTATTGCTTTGTATATCCAGATCATAATGGATGGTTTCAAACCCCAGGTTTTCCCTACGTACTTTTTGCATATCCAAAGGGCTCTGGTGGCCTTTTCCGCCACCGCCTCGACATGCTTATTCCAGTAGAGTTTGCTGTCAAGGATAACTCCAAGATCAGAAGATAGTCTTTTTTATCCTTATAGACCGCAACTCTCGAAACTGAAATAAGCCGGAAAAACGAAGATATTTAAAAAACGCACAAATTTCCACTTATTTCAGTAAATTTTATTCTGAGTGCATTTCGGCTTCCAACTATGGAGAAGCCATCATCAGCATTAATGTTTGATGACAATGGGTATTGGTTTCCCGAATCGAAACGGAAACTATATGAAAAAATACGAACATAAATATTGCAACAGGGTGGTTTGTAAGAAAATTATTCTAAAATAAAATTAAAGCTATAAAATTTGTAAAACAAAAAATTAATGTAAAAAACTCTAACAACAACAAAATTGAAAAAGAATGAAAAAGTTAACATATAGAAAAACAAAGAAGGGTATACACTAAGAAAACATTAAAATTAATAAATTAAATAAATTAAAACATCGATATAAAATTAACAAATAGGAAAAATAGTAAAAACAAACAAAAACAACGTTTCATTTTAACAAATTAAAAAGTGGAGATTCGATGTCGCCGTTGCATAGATTCATTAAGTTGCTCGATGTGCTTATGTATAGCGATTCGTACGCGTCCAGTTTTCGTAAATTGGATACATTTTTCAAAATTGACGTATATATGACAGCGATTGCTACTTGTATGAAGTACAACACTTTCCAATTCCGTGGAAACTTTTACTCAAACGATGTTGCTTGTAGTATGGGAAACAGCCTATCAACACTAGTGGCAGAGGCTTTCATGTGTCTTTTTGAAACGAATTTGAAGAATGACAACCTTCTACCACGCATTTGGTGGAGATACGTAGACGACACTTTTGCCATCGTAAAGAGAGACCAAATTACGAACTTTCTGAGTATCCTCAACAATCGATACGCATCCATCAAGTTTACGTATGAACTGGAGGACGAGACCAATCATACTTTAAACTTTCTCGATCTAAAACTGAAACGTATTGGTGAAAATATCGACTTTGGTGTGTTCAGAAAGTAAACAACTTCTGAACGATATGTAACGTCCGATTCTTATTGTACATATGCTCATAAAATCGCTTCGCTCCGTTCGATGATCACTCGGCTAATTAGACTACCACTTTCAAATTCCGAATACATGACGGAATATAACTACATAACCAAAATAGCCGACATTAATGGTTTCAAAAAATCTTTAGTGGACAATTTGATAAAGAAAACTAGTGATAAATTCAAAAAGTAAGAACGATCAACCTTATTTTCTCAAAACAAAACACAGACTAAACAAAGCGAACGTCGAGTTGCCATAACGTACGCACCCAACATCACAAATAAACTGAGAGGAAAATTTGACAAAGCAAATTTGAAACTTGTCAATACGAATCCCAATAAGCTATGCACCCTCTTAGGCTCTACGAAAGACGAGATTCCAGTTAAAGAGCGGAGTGGAATCTACGAGATCAATTGCTCAACTTGTAATGAACGATACATTGGTCAAACAAAACGAGCTGTTCAAGTTCGTTTTTCCGAACATATGCGAAGCGTACGTAATAAAGATGCACACTCAGCCATAGCATGTCACGTATACGATTTAAATCATACTGAGCTGCACAAGATAAATTCTTTTGAAGAGAACCTTAGCAAAGAGAAGTTGTTCGTTTATTTGGCAGACGACTTTTCTTGAGAAGAGCATACTGCTTATCCATCCAATAGTCGTATTTTCTACCATTCTGTATCTTAGCGCTCTTTGAATTGCATCGAAGGTAGTATTATCAAATGCCCCTTCGATGTCCAGGAAAGCAGCGAGAACGGTGTTTTCAGCCTCAAAGGCTTTTTCAATTTCTCCTGCAAGGCTATGTAGCGCCGATTCTGTTGATTTACCTGGTTTGTAAGCAAACCGTCTCTTGTGAAGCGGGTTTCTGATCAGGTTAGATACAGGGGCAGACCTGCGCACTTAGACCAAAATTTGTTCCGTTGTGATACCACCGAGAGAATCATGCCTCGACCAACCGCTTATGCTAGGAACCAGCCCGTGCTAACAATAGATTCATTGAGCAGTATTGGGCTCCCATCCCGAAGATCATCGGTATCATAAAAATACCTTGAATCCAGAAAACGCCTCCGTTTTTCGGCCAGGGCCGAACAGTGACAAAGTAAGTGATGCACACTCTCATCCTCCATCACAACTTCTGCAAAAGTCGTTGTGAGGAATTCGGAGTCTTCTAGCGTGCTCCCCAATAGGACAGTGCCTCGTTATATTTATTACCCCACTACATTGCGAATATGCTTTCTGTTAAAGGGCTTGGTAGGACGGACATTGACTAGTTTTGGCCAGATCATCCTCGTCGTTGCGCAAGTCCAGCCATGGGTCCATCTTGCGATGGCTAAAGTTTCGATCCAATCTAAATTAAGGTAGGTAGTGCGAAAAGCTCCTGTTATGAGAAGAGAAGCCAACCTTTGAACTTGGACGAGCTAAGTGCTATCCAGCACACAATAATTCCATAGAGCAAAATACGCCGCACAATAGCGGTATGCATCCAATTGTAATATAAAACTTTTGGTTGAGAGCCCCAGGTCTTCCCGATAGCTTTCCTGCACGAGTACACTGTTACAGTAGCTTCATTCACCCTTTCTTGGATGTTGGGCTTCCATTTCCTTACCCAAGATAAGATCAATAAATTTTATCGTGTAAGAAAACTAATTGAAGTCCTCTTAGTCTAGGAAGGTTAATATTAGGAATCGTACGCCTTCTTGTAAAGAGGACTAATTCCGTTTTTAGACGGATTAATTCCGACGCCATAATCCGTTATGATAGTTTTGAGAAAGGAAGTTCTGTGGCAGCCCCATATCCCCAATGTTTAAATTAATTCGTTTTCATGTATGTCTTTGTTTTGATAAAGATTGCTGCATAAATTAATTTTTTTCAGTACCCACATGTTTTGGGTTGGACCTTCTATGTCTGGTTTCGCCCATTATTACATATGCTTTTTAACGTGGATAGATACAGATTTATAAGAGGCTTGGTGAAAATTGGTCCACAAATACAAGTTTTTCTTAAACGAACTTATTTTTAGGAGTGGGACTTCTATAACAGCCTCATGACCGATCTGAAAAAGACATCAATCGGAGGAAAACGCAAATCTGGGTTTCAGTCTCATCCTGTCCCTTTGGAAAGGGCTTAGAAGAGTTTCATGTACTATCGACACTGACATATACGGATCGTTGCTCAGGGATACGGTGCGAAGATAAATTCAATTTGCAAAATTGTAGATAGGATCCAAAAAGGACAGATAGGAGGATGGTAATATCTCAAATTTAAGGAAGATCACCGCCTTCTGTAAAAAAAGGAGGAGGAGAGAGGTCCGCACACTAAAAATGAGATGCATGGGCCAGCTCCAATACTTTTACGAAAAGCGCTGCCTGCACCTAAATCCGGAATCCTACTAGTCGATTGTGACGGCTGTAATTGATTTATCAATATTACCCGCTCTCTGAGGCGAAAGTGGATCACGGTAAAACGACCTGTTTTTCTCCCACGAGAAACTAATGCCAATTCCCGGTAAGTAAAGCCGGGTGTCTTAGCACAAGAATTGAAAAGGGACAACGTTGCTGTCGAACCGGCAGAGACGAACGAACCAATTAGTATATTCCAACCGGACATGTCTAATAAAGACTCTGTTGCTCTGTTCATTCCTAGAAGGGAGAGATAGGATGGTCATTTTCCTTAAGTTCCGGTATATCTATTCCATTGTGTAAGAGAGGGGTAGAGAGAATCGACAGTGACTCTCATTCTCTGAATTACCGGAGAGTGGATTCGATCATGAATACTTTTGTTGCCTTTATAATATCGCCCCTACAGCAGCCAGTTACGATGTAACCCCTACAGATCAAATCAAGAAAATCTATTGAATCGCTACTACAACACCAATTAAAAGTCTTCACACTTATCTAACTTAGTCATTCAACGTAATGAATGCTGGTTGGCAGTATTTAGGCTAAATCGATTCATCGGGAGGAAGAGGTTAAACGAATTCATATCGGCAATGGAATTAGCAATAGGCGATCACCATAGCTCGATGAGCTTATTGATCGCTATCTAGGACGATTACAGGCATTTTTCCAAAGCCGAAACCTAACCATCTCTGCGTCCAAATCCTCTGCGACTTTTCTAACCACTTGGTGGGAGGACATCAGATGGGAGATGGATATACATATTGGCAACAATTCTGTTCCTACTGTTAAAAACCCCAAAATTCTCGGGCTTCACCTAGAGAACATGATGACGTCTGCGGATCATGCAGCTTCAGTCTGTGAAAAAATGCGCAGTAGGAACAACATCCTAAAAGCTCTAGCTGGTAGCACCTGGGGCAAAGATAAAGAAACCATGCTAGCCACTTATAAAGCGGTGGGTCCAGCGGCCGCTGATTATGCAGCCCCAGTTTGGACACATAGTCTATGTGACACAAACTGGTCCAAAGTTCTGCCAAAATGCCACTCTACGCATCGCGACAGGTTGCCTTCTGATGTCTGCCCAGGATCACTTACATCAGGAGACACAATTGATGCCAATACGTGACCACAATCTCCTACTCTCAAAACAGTATCTTGTTGGTTGCTACCGTGAGGATCATCCCAATAATCATCTCATGGACCGAATACCTCTACCACGATATGTCAGGCGTGGTTTACGAGACCTTGAGAGAGAGGTTCAGGGATACAAACGGGACCCTTACGATGAAGTTACATACCGAGCCTCCATTGCAGCAATCCACACTGAAGAAGTGAATCGGTCTATCGCGAGTTTAGGTGCGAATAGAGTCCTCTCAGAGCGCCCACCACCAATTTCGCCTGAGGAGATTAGGCTCCCGAGAGCCACTAGAGTAACACTAGCTCAACTTCGGTCGGGCTTTTGTTCACACCTTAATTCGTACCTTTCTCGCATAAACCCGGAGTTCCAAAACATCTGTCCAAACTGCAATGGTACTCCTCATGATGTGGGTCACTTGTTTCAATGCTCCGCTGCGCCCACTGATCTTACCCCTATATCGCTGTGGGAAAACCCTATCGCAGCAGCTATGTTTTTGTCCTTAGACCTTACGGACACAAACATTGACGAACCATAAATCGTACCCACGTAGATGCACAGAGGTTTCACACCTTTCTGCACCGCTAAAAGAAGAAGAAGGTTATTGATCTGAACTAGACCAGTTGTTAACACCAAAACACAAATGTAACGAGCGCATCAAAACCGATAGATATCAGTAACGTTCGCATTGAAGCTCTTTCCGCTTTATCGTCCTTATTGAATCCGATGCTCTCCTAGCTTCTCACGAGCCAGGGTTGCATAGTACCATAATTCGAGATTCGAGAGACCCAGTTTTTTAAAAAAGGTAGGGCATGCTCAAGCAGTCCACTAAGGACTTCCGGGAGCTTACGTGTAACAGCGATGGCCACATAATCAGCATATGTATGTAGTAACCTTGCATCCAGTCCTCTCAAGATCCAGAAGTAATTGATTGATTGCTATGTTCCAGAGTAGGGGAGATCAAATCCCACCCTGTGGGGTGCCTCTACAAACATACCTAAATACAGACGTGTTGTAAAAATGCGTCTATATGTCAGTAGCGCATTCATTAGTATGCAGATGGCTCATCAACGTGAAGGCGCCGAAGTGCGTCGGTAATCGCCCTCGGTTTAATATTATTGGATGCGCCTACAATGTCTAGGAACAAAGTCATCGTGTATTCCTCTGATGCATAGATTTTTCAATGTATCTGACTAGAGCAGGCCTTCCCAACCGGTGGGGCGTGACGGTTGGCAAAGGGGGGCGTGGGCTCAACTCGAGTGTTTATGTAATGGATTATATTACAACGGCCACGAGCTGGTAAAATTATTCAAATCATGAACAAAATTTCTAAATCCCTGCAACAACAATATATTAGCGAGGAGCCTCTGTCCAAAGTCTGTTTGATGATGATCGCTGAAATTGTTTTAGCTATATTCCTAAAAAACCGAAGGAAAAACCAGGAGTGAAATACCGTTAAACTTGAATGAAATTGAAATGGTACTTCATAAAAATACATCTAGTCACTCAATGATTTAAATTTTGCTTGTTGACGCACCGCTGAGCCAAAAAAAAATGACCTCGCCAGGGAAAATGAGTTTTCGGTCTGACACCGGATCTTCAGGCAACATTTTCAACGCGCGATAACCGTCTTATGATCATGATCATGCGGCCTTCTTGACCCAATGTAGTAGGGATATATGTATATAAATCTAGCTCTCCGACAATATTTAATTCAGCTGCGGCCGTTTAACTGCTGCTACGTTTTCTTAACTTCGTATCAGTCAAACTTAAACGTTTCTATGGTGTGACGAATCGCCCGCCTACTGAAGCCTTCTTTTATAGTTTAAGTGTGGAATCAATTCAATATTCAGATGAGCTAAATGTAAGCTTTGGAACTGCTCATAAATTTAAATTGCGAAAATAGAAACCAGATCTGATTAGTCCAAAATCTCTGTGAGATTTTTCCAACGATACAAATGTTCTCTTATAATTTGTCAACGTGGCGAATTCTTAACAAAAGAAAAAGAATGAGCTGAAAAATGCCTTCTTCCGCTTTTGAGCTAAAATTTCGTGGGGGGGGGGGCGGCAGATTCGGCTAACCTCCCAAGGGGGACATGTACTGGGGGACTAGAGAGTGCAGATCCGTATCCACTGACCTCCTTCCAGTAGGCATGTTGTGCCGTTGAAAGGAGATATGGCGGAATGGTAATTCGTAGATGTGTATCAACAAGTCGTTCAAATAGTTTGAGCATAGTTGAAGAGAGAATAATGTGCCTAAGGTCATTAGGTCGTGCGTGCGAGCTTCTACCCGTTTTTGTAATAAACGTAAACCGCACTTCTTTCCATACGCGAGGAATATAAACTAAACGAAGCCATTTCGTTAGTATGCCCTCTATCTATGGATAGGTAATATCTAAGCATTGTTGCAAGTCTGCAGGGATAATGCCATCAGGTCCCGCAGATATAAACGAACGGTTTAAAGCTAGATATCGCCCATAATATCTTCTCCAGAGATAAAATAGATTCACTATCACACGGTGCTGTGTGACTCAAAGGGAATTCAGGTGGTGCAGTTACCGAGCTTCCCGGGAAATGTGCGTCAAGCAGACACTCAATCGTCTCAGTGATCGAAAATGTCCACGATCCATCTTCCTTTTGAAGGGAACTGGGCATATATGGGGTAGATGCCATCAATCTTGAAGTCTCAGATGACCCTTCGATACTTTTGTAAAAGCTTTGCCACGCAGGACGCTCTTACCTCTTTTTTGAAGGAACTAAGATGCTTTTTGTAGGATCCAATCCGACTCCATCCTAGAAGCTTAAGCCTTATTGAAGCTTCTCCTGTTCACATATCTCAATTCGGAAATCTTGGGACGCCAACATTACGGTTTCCTCTTAGCAGAATATGAGATGGCAGGGTATGACTCAGATATCGCTACCCATCCAATTGTTGCTCGATTCGCTAATGATGGTAGCCCTTTAGAAAGGGCATTTCGAAATCTAGGCCAGTCGGTCCTTCTGCGATTGACAATGTGCGGAATTGCATGAGGACGTGATCAAACGACACCCTTGTTCAAAGACATGGCATTCTTATTCTGTTTTTTGATATGAAAGTCATCTCACAACCTACATTACACATTAACAGAGTGGTTCCCATAATATATTCGAGGAGTCAGAGTTACCCCAAATGATAAAATGGCATCAGAGTCGCATCCTAGAATCAGATCAGTTTCCGATGCCTTTGCTGCCGCTATGGCTTCTTTTAAATTAGACCCATCGCAATCATGAGGCATGTATACCGATGGGACCCAATACACCCTACCCTGTAGTTCTAAGCAGAATAAAATAGTCACTGTCACTGAAGTTCGGTAGTAAGAAAGTCGTGACGGTCTTCCTAACAATAATGCAGGATTGTGGTCTATCCCGTCCTTGTAACATAGAAAACGGTATAATCAGGACATCTCTCATAAAGGGTTCCAGAACCAAAAGATTGTCTTCTTCTGTCTGTAATAAGCGAATAATAAGAGCAGCCAAGCTGCTTTTGAGTTGTGAAGATAAATTTGGATAAACCTTAGCATGAGGCTCTCTCTCTTACCCACAGTGACGTCCGTCTCCTCATCCGTGTCGGATCCGAGCGTTTCTAGCATTGGAGACGGCGGAGAGATGGTATCCAGACCAAATCTGAACAGAGCGATAAGCCGTCATCATCCGCGGGTCGATCTGTCGATCTTGGCTCCGCGAGAGCCAGACTGTCAGCCGAAATAGCCCCTTCATCCTTTGATTGTGTCACTAAGGATACAGGCTCGAGGGCCTTTTTGATGTCGCTTTTATACACGCGAACCTAACAGCTCAACCTGGCTTGCTTAACGGGACCAGTGACTTCTTGTTGATGAGTAGAAACGCACAACTGCGATTGTCCACATGCTTCTCCAACTTGACGATTCGACAGTCGTCGGTTGGAATGTTCTGCAAAATTTGGTTCTTGTCGGACACAAATGGTGGCAGCCATACACGAGCCCTAGGTCGCGATGGAATTTTGACCTTGGTCACGACTTTCAGCTTATCACCAGGACAAACCTCTTATGCCTTGCCAATAGCATACTTAACGTGACCGAGTTCTAATCGTGCGAATAGCATGATGAGTGTATACCCTATACCCATGTACATACCTAGAAGGCACGCAAAACCCATATTCAATTTCATATTTTTTGTGGGGGAGGGAGGGGTAGATGGATCGGACCTGACACATCTTTATTACTTTGTCAAGGCATCCAACGGCTGCCATTTGATACTAATTTGAAGTTTTTCGTGACATTCTATGAAAAGATATGGCTGAATATAACTTTGTAGGGGAAGTAGGAGTAGGGGTAGCCGGACCTACTCCACTTTCCATCAACTCACAGTATATGTCAGAATCATATATTGATCAAAATTTCAAGTCGATAGCGATATTCTAGCGAAAGTTATGGCCGAATTAAAATATCAAGGAGGGGTAGTTTGTATGGGAGGTAGGGGAACCAATGGTCCGATTTGGCCCATTTTCAATACCGTCTAAGATTTTAGCAAAACAAACATTCGACCAAAATTTCAAACCGGTAGCTTCATTATTTCGGGAGTTATCGTGCTAACAGACAGAGACACGGACAGACAGACATGGCTTATTAGATTCAGGGACCGACCCTGATCATTTATATATATATATTGCCATACCTCCGGTGGCTCCTTTGAGGTGTTACATAATATCGGCGTAACGAAAACAATATACCCTATGCCATCTTATGGGTATAGGGTATAAACATGGAGGCTGATCTTTGATCGGCCAACTTCATCAGTTCAACGCCCTCCATCCTCGCACAATGCACCTGAAAAGGCCTTCATGACACTCTGGTAGCTGACGGACAAAATTCCCTCGTCAAGAATCCAGTTGTAGATCGAGAAGCTCCCATCGACAACCTTTCGGTCGACAATCGCCAGCTCAATCCAACATCTTGCCGCTTCTGCGTATGATGAGGCTGAGCTACTGATGGATGCAACTTTCTGTCGCTTCTACCCTACTGCCTGATCTTCCATTGAGCGTTGTCGCTTAACGACATGGGAGATTCGCAATAACGCCCAGAGCCCACGCGAAGGAGTCCTTTTGCTTTGCGGTTCTTTGAGACTCCTCGATATAGTCACGGACCCTAAAAGCATTGTTCTTGATGCGAGAGAGCGCCTTTGATAGGGCAACGTATTTGCGGGCACTTGGCGAAGAATCTTTTGACGAAACTTCCTTTGGGCTATGGGAAATCGACGAGAGAACATCAAATTTTCAGAGGGACTATTTAGACGGACTTTACTGTGCTGTCAAGTCATCGAACAAGATTACGACCATAGTGTGAGCAGGATGCGATATTTCATAATCAACCTAGATTTTGCGGTCATGTGTGAATGGTCTATACGACTTGATGCTGAAAGCTTCGACGTTTCTTTAGTACATATGTATATGCAAAGAAAACTTTTAACTCAATTTACACTCATCAGGATTTTTCAAATAAAGTTTCTGACTGCATGACTGATACTCTGTCAATCTGTATGGAAAATACCTGTGACTATGGATGGTGACTAGACCATTTTGGTGGCTTTTTATGTTCTTGTTTTTCATACTCCGCAGGCGACTCGAACAAATTTCGTTGATACAAATAGAAAATATTACCTGAGTGCGATACTACAACATTCTCGTAAATAGGTGCCGTGTCCTCGGGCAGCGGAGTGTGGGCATATCGTCCCGCTACGGTGGGTACCAATTGCACAGTCTTATTTGATCCCTGCGGCACTTGAGGTTGCGCTCGTTTATTGCTCGAATCGAAGTGCGTGTAAAAATCCAAATTCTCGTACACCGGTCCGTTGTTCACCTGTTCATACATTCGACTAGTCGCCGGGGGCATAGGACCACCTGCCATGCCGACACCTTGCTGCTGCTGTAATCGAATCGGCGAGGCAGGTACTTGATTACCCCTCGCCACCGATCGGGCAACGTACTGACCGCCACTCATCGCTCCAACAAATTGCTTAGTGCCGGGCGGCGCATTGTTTCCCATCAGATGATTGCGATCATAATATTTATAGTCGGAGTAGGCAATGCGAGAGGCTCCCGGAATATTATTGTCGTGATGACGATATGCATCAATTGTCGAACGTCGCGAATTATCCTGCGAAATGTGCATGCGTTGCATCAACACTTCATAGTCTGACTCGTCGGTGGAATGTCCCTTTTGCAAAGACATTTTGCGTGTACGCGAACGCTCTGTTCAATGGTGATGAGTCGCGGATGAAACGATGACTTTCGGGTTCACGGTGAGAAAAACGGGCTTCACTCGGCGAGTATGCTTATAAAATTGACTTGCGGGCAAGTTTTATCGTACAAAATCTCACTACATAGTACCGGAGGCGGGACGTCTATTTAGCTATAAGGCTTCGACAGGCTTTTCCATACGAAATGCTACTCGGAAATAGGAATTTCAGGTAAAAACACGACGCGAAACTCGGCCCAACAAAGGCAGACCACAAACAGTGATTAAAACTTTTTGACAATTGTGGATCGTTCCCCGGAATGAACTGACAGGTGGGAGTGGTCGAATGTTCGGATTAAAATCGTTTTGGTATAATCGTTGAATGGTACTACCATTGTCCACAACTTCCGTGTGTATTTTATTTACACATTTATTTTAAAGAGTTCATCATATTTTCGACAAAAGGAAATGAAATTAATATATGAATAATGAATAAATTCATAGATTTATAAAAAAATGATTCAGAAGTTATTCTCATCATTCCATTTTCCGAAATTAGAGTCTGGCAATGCTCTTCAAACCATGTGTTGCTGTGGTTGCGGTTTTTGCGTCTGTTTTGATTTGTTGATCTCGATCGTTTGCCGGCAAAAGAAATGGAGTCTTTAACAATATGCGATTCCATAGCTTGCACTATATTTTCAGAAAATGTTGTCTTGGCTGGTGAGTATTACAATTTCGGTAGTTCTAAATAGTACTAACACTAGCCCCTAACGCAGGTGTCGGCAACGAAATTCGAGTATTTACAGCTAGCTCGGATGTCTCGGAAACTCTTGGCTGGAAGCTCAAAAACAAAGTTCACGGTATTGATGTCTACCGCCACAAAATATTAGTTTGGGGTGAGCGAGAATTCCTTGTGCTGGAACACAAAAGTGAGGTAAGTCCATAGTGAATGTTGCCCAAAGAATTATTCTCTTGCATGTCTCTGTACACTTTCCAGAAATTTAATCTCGTGAAGCAAGCAAAAATCTCGGACTGGATTAGTTGCGGGAGGATTCTCGATGATGATGTCATTTGTTTAGTAACTGGACATAGTGTTGCAATATATTTGACCATTGATGTCCAGACGAATGATCTAACCTTGGATAGACGGTCATCATGTGCCGATAAATCAACCATTTATTGCTCTACGGTCATTGGGAGATCGGTAGACGATTGCACGATATTTGCAGGTTAGTATGTTTTATTTGCACATAAATAAGTACAGTAAAACACGGATAAGTGCACATCGATAATGCACAGTTTTTTCGTGCACTTAAGCGTGTTATGCACTTATCAGTGCTCCATACAAACTATCTGATTTACGTAGCATAAATGGAAACTAGTTGTAACAACTGATATTGTGTGGCTATACTTTGTAACGCTATAGTCAGGGCCGGTCCTTGTGGTGGACGAACTGGCCCACCACTTTCAAGTGGCCACCACACCATGGAACCTTTTATTTTCGGGGGGCCACCACTCAGAAAGTGCTCCACTCTCTAGGGGCCTTCACGCAACAAGATAATCAAAGCATACCTGATGCAAAATCAATTGAACCGCTGGGCGATGTTGTCAAATAAAAATGAGGTTGCAAACACGCTGGACGTTTGACACCTTATCGGAAATTTTTAAATGTCCGAACTCCAAAAACTTCAGGATAAACCTAAGTATATTCTATAAAAAAAAAATACCTTGGAATTATCTGGTTCCAAATATATAGAAATTTGTTTCGATTGAAAAATTCAAGTAATGCTTATGGGCAAATATTTAAAAAAAAATCTTCTCAGTACCGTATAGCTCCATGTGGGGCCATGGTGCGTTAACTCAGCCGTTTATAGGCAATTTCGAGTCAACGTTACATTGCATATCATTTCGGAGTGTATATAATGTTGCAAGCACTATATATTTCCTATCCGCACATGTACGGAATTTTTGGACCACGCCGAGATTCGATCTCCGGACCTATAGATTACTAGCATCATACAGTGCGACTCAACCAAGTGAGCCACAGAGCGGTTTCGAAAATTGCTTTTGCTTTTTTTCTTTCAACGAAAGCTTGACAAAATAATCAACATTTGCTAATTTAACTAATGATGATGATAAAATATTAAAAATTTTACAGGGTAAATAAATACGTCCAAAGCACGTCTTCATTTTTCTATTTGTTCGCAAACCTCAATTTGACCAAATAAAAAATAGACCCTTTCACTCTATGAGCGAAGGGTATAAGGAGCCAGTAAAAATGTTTAAGAAAACTGTTTTGTGGCTTATCTTTGTAAAATGTTTATAAGGAAGGGGATAATTTTCATTTGCCATTCCCAGCTCTCGTGCTTGCAGTTTCGCCTTACTAGAATATATATATAACGGTGATTAACTATCAAAATTCTATTTAAAAAAAAAACAGCAAAGCGAAGACATCCGCGACATCAAAAAGATTGCGAATCACTGATGTAACGTGTGCAAAAAACATTCAGGCGAACAAGGTCAGACATTGGGGTGTCGTGCTACATCAACACAAAAAAAAAAGAAATATTGACTATCAAAAATTGAAAAAAAAATGTAAGCCAAAATTTTGGTTGGAAATTGATCATCGATTTGGTCCAGGGTCACCAAAATGCTAAGGCCGACCCTGGCTATAGTTTTCAACAATTAAATTTGACCACGCCATGTACAAGCGACTTTGTAAACCTTTCGAACTTTGGCAACAAATATTAACAAATGGGCACTATCCTTCTTTTTGAAATGTGATTAATGCAGGGGTCACCATTATCAAACTAACAGCTGATTGCAACAATCCCGTCAAAGGCGCCGGCTTTGAGGGATACATCGAGGGAAGAACATCGAACATAGATATTGCGAATCGAGCTTTTGTAGGCTTTTGGGACGTCAAATTGTGTGTAGCCTAAAATAATTTTTTTTTGTACATTTTCAATAACAATTTTTGGATGTCAAAATTATCACTTGCTTGCAGAAATGGGAAAACAACATCCAACAAAAATTTTGTTCGCGAAAAAAAAGAACAACCTAACGACCAACTTAGTGGCTTCTGAGCACTGGGACAAACTACCTGGGCTCAGGTAATCCAAAATGTTCATAGCAGGATACTCCCATAAAAGAGCGGCTGAGTTGCTCCAGCTAAGCAGAAATAAAGTACGCACCATATGTGGGATTCTCACAGGCCACTCCTGCCTGAGATCACATCTGCGCACAATGAGGCTCCTGCAGGATGCGAGCAGTCGATTCTGCGAAGAAGATGACGAGACCTCATTCCACGCCCTCTGCGAATGTGATGCTCTGGCCCGACGCCGATGGATACAATTCGGAGTGGCCTATCCAGACACGGACGACATAGCTTCTATGTCAATTAGCAACCTCGATTCATTTCTTAGCACGATCAACCTTGATCGTCAGGCATAGTCCTGCCCACAGGCGACTAGGGCGATAGTACAATAAGCCCACTGGCTTCATTGCTGCGAACCCTCCTTTGGGTTCACGCCCCCCCCCCAATCTAATCTAATCTTAGTGGTGTCCTGCGATCTAAAGGAGGAGACTGACTGAGACTGCGCTAACATGAACGCTGGAATGACTGCCACTTTTGCTAAACATTTTTTATCAAGACAATGTTTGATCTTAGCCTTAAGCTGCTCCCAAAAAGAGCAATTTTTAACTTTCAGATTTTCATACTTAAAGAAAAACGAGACCGAGGCTCATTTCGGGCGCGGCCGAAATTTGGATACCCTTCGCTCCCCTCGGGCTAAAAGTTTTTTGGGGCGTATCTATGACTTGTGTTTAGTCCTCCCCGCTTCCATGCTTTTCCTTGAATTTTCACATAAGTGCCGTGGCGAAGATTTAATGGGGGAAGCGGGGGATGTGAGTTTCTTAGAAGAACCAAAGGGGGGGGGGGGGTTGTACGGCAGCCCTACGAACGCATGGCCTTTCCATCAATTTTTACGTATGTTTGTGGCATCAATTAAAACAAATTTCTATGAGATTTGGTCGAAATTGGTGGATATATAAAAAAGTTTTTCTTCGAAGAACCTAATTTTGGGGTTGGGTTTATATGCCAGCCCCACGACCCCATAGTCCGATCTCATTTATTTCCACGTTTGTTATGTGGCATCAATAGAAATATAATTTTCTGAGGTTTGATTGATTGATTTGCAAATAAAAACGTTTTTTTTTTTGAAAAATTTGATTTGGGGGGCTAGGTTTGTATGGTAGCCCCATGACCACATGGTCCGACTCCATCTATTCATACATATGTTTTGTGTCATCAATAGAAACAAATTTGTGTGAAGTTTTGTTGAAATTGGTGTATAAATAAAAAAAAAATATCTTAGAACTTAATTTGGGGAACTAGGTTTGTATGACAGCCCCATGACCCCATGGTCCGATTTGGTCAATTTTAACATACGTTTTTTGATATAACTAGAAACACATTTGTGCGAAATTTGATTCAAATCGATGAGAAAATAAAAAAGTTTTTCTTAGAAGAACCTAATTTGGGGGTCTAGGTTTGTATGGCAGCACCCCGACCCCATTGTCCGATTTTATCGATTTTTACATATATTATGTGTCAGCAATGAAAACACATTTGTGTGAAATGTTATTGAAATTGATGCCTAAATAAAAAAGTTTTTCTAAGAAGAACCTAATTTTGGAGGGTAGGTTTGTATGGCAGCCCCACGACCCCCTTGTCGGATTTCAGCGATTCAAACATACAAACTGCCTGCAACAAAAAGAAGCATGTGTGCAAAGTCTCAGCTCCATAGCTTTTAAACTGGCCGAGCAAAACGCGTCGCAACAGACAGACAGACGGACAGACGGACATCGTCCAATCGACTCAGCTCGTCACGCTGATCATATATATACATATTTTATATGGTCGGAGATGCTTCCTTCAATGCGTTACAAACTTCATGACAAAGTTAATATACCCTTTCACTCTATGAGCGAAGGGTATAAAAATTATCCAGTAGACCCGGTTTGAAATGTATTGAAAATCACATTGAATGGATGGTGCATGAAAATTGTGTGCACTTTCCGAGTTTTGCACTTAAGCGTGATGCACTTAACCGTGTTTTACACACCCAATTGGGTGGCTTAGAAAATTATCTCCTTTGTGGCGATGAGTAGCCCAAACATCGTTAACTTCCAAGCATGGACTGAGGGTTGATGAAAACTACAGAACACCTGCAGCAAACACAATGGAAATAACAAAAGATCCAATAAGAACTTCGATAATGCTGTATAATGGTCTACCACAAAATATTCGTTCCATAACATCTTACGAATTGCTTAAACGAAAATTAAGACAATATTTACTCACACACAATATTCTTTAAAAAAAAACACTTAATGTAAGCTAACCAGACGTACATATTTTTGCCGCACAGTACAGCATTTTGACCTATCGTACAGCATTGACCAATGTACAGCATTCCAATGCCACAATGAAACCTAATTCATTATATCAAAGTTCGACAAAAGGCGTCTCGGGAGCCACATGCGGCTCTTCGACTCCTTCAGTGTGCTTTAATGACTCATAGCATTTTCAAACTATCGCACAAATTATTCTTAAAAAAAAAAACAATATTTACTGTTATCTGCTTAAAATACTTAGGGCGCCTTTTATATTTCGGGATGGGACAGCTAGTGTAGCAGATCTGGGAATATTTTGAAAAACATTAAAGCGATTTTCGATGATTCTCTAATCCCCTCGTATACATATAGCCCTGAATGACCATGGTAATATAAAAGTCAGCCCATGTTCCACTATTTGTTTGGTTTTTTGGTAGAAATTCGCAGAATCAAGGAACTCACAAAGACGCAGCTAAAGTTTCGGATCGGCATCAAAGAGTGCGATTTCAAAACATACATTTTAGCAGCCGCTTTCCGTGTTGTTTTGTTTGGCCGTCCATAACAAATTCGATTTTATAAATAACGCATGATCCAATTTTGCTGTTATAGCGGTCCTGGTGGCTTTTTTTTTCTCTTGGATCGACCGGGGCTGGGAATTGCAGTCGGATTTGACTATCTGCTCTGCTAAGTAGAATGGGATTCTTAAGGAGGTATTACACTATCAAATAAAGTTTGACCAATGACTCAAAAAGTTTGTCCCACTAGTGTAAAGGAGGTATTACACTATCAAATAAAGTTTGACCAATGAGGCTAAAAGTTTGTCCCACTAGTGTAATAGTGAAATAAATGACCAAAAATGTGTTTGACCAAAAATGAATGACAATCGTGGTCATTCATTTCGGGTCAAACATATGACCTTAGTGTAATAACAAAATACAGACTTGGTCAAATTTATTTTGCAGTTTTTGGTCATACGGTCATCCAAAAAGTACGAATATTTGGTGTTACCCATGGTGGTCAAACGAAATGATTCGATTGGGTGCATTTAATGATCAATATAAAAAATAGCGACAATTTTATACGTTTGTGCAAACTGTGGGATATTGGAAAATTCAAAACTTAAATTAATCCGTGGAATTACATTGAAGAAAATGTTTTTGATAAACTCTCGGTAATATCTTCGGCTGGAACAATCTGCGCGTTCAGGACACAACTCTAGGCGATCTCATCTCTACCAAAAAATCATTTTCTCGAATTTTTCTGGTTGTAAGAGTTTTTTTCTCAACAACTTGGAACCTCTAGCAAAGTACGTGGAGGACTGGCAAGGAATGTTGCTGATTGACGATACGGCAATTTGTAGCAGGATGCGACAGTATTTTGACGAACTTCTAAATGAAGAATTTCCTCGAGTGGTCTTACGGCAACTGCCTCTACGGGGCGGACCACACCCGTTTTGTCATTGCAAAACGGCCAAAAGCTGCCAATATGCCTTCCTGGCAAGAGCCCCGGCAGGAGCCCTGAAGGTTCGATGCAGGAAGGTTGTGTTTGTCTGTGTATATGTGTGGGTACGATATATATGTTTTTTCGTCATATTGGGAGCATTACATCTCGGCGCGGCTGCTCTCAATTTTACTAATTCGCGCCGGTGTTGAAACAAATCCAGGCCCAGAGGTATGGATTTGTAGTGTCTGCAACCAACGAATCGGTTCGAATGCCATGCTCCCAGCCCACCTTCTCCACCACTGCCCCCTACACCGCCAAACAATATGATAAGGAATGCCAGACCCAGTCTTACGCCTGGCCCTCCTCTTCCAGCAGTTTCCACTGCACTATCTATATTACAGTTTAACTGTAATGGCATTCACCGAAAAATCGCTGAGATCACACACTTCTTGAGTTCCAACAGAATTCGCATCTCCGCCATCCAAGAGACGTTGCTTCACGCAAACTCGTCTCTAAGCGTCCATAGCGAATATGTTATACAGCGGAAAGATCGACCGGCCGCCACGGATGATTCTCACCCTGGAGGTGGACTTGCCTTCCTAATACACAAGTCCGTACATTACTGTGTATTAGATGTAGTTGCTGACGGTACGGCGGAAATTCAAGCCATCTCAGTTCCATCAGGGAGTACTAATATCGAAATTTTTAATATATATGTTCCACCTCATTCCAGTTGCCCTTCAGGCTATCGTTTCGATATTGGTCCTCTCCTTTCCGGAGAGCACAGGGTCATCCTTGACGACTTTAATGCGCACCATGAGCTCTGGCATTCGGACCCCAACAACAATGCCAGGGGTATAACTATCGCCGAATCACTTGACGCCTCAGAATTCTGTTCACTTAATGAAGACTCGCCGACTAGAATCGTGGGCACTTGCAGTAGTTCTCCTGACATAACTATTGTCAGTGCCAGCCTAATCGCGTCTTCCCGATGGGAAGTACGTACCACCCTCAAATCAGATCACCTCCCAATCATTATAAAAATTGACAAACCAGCGAACATGACTAAGTCTGATAAGCGAACGTTTCTCAATCACAAGAAAGCCGATGGTTTCAAAGCTTACTCGTCGGCGAAGTTCATTGAGCTACCATCACCTACCAACATTCATAAGGCCGAGAAAAATATTAGGAACGTCATTACCACAGCCGCGGCACGTTTTATTCCTGCAGAAGTTCGGCCTAACTTCCCCACTAGTGCCGCCAGATTAGCCGATGAACGTGATCAGATCAGAAGCGCTCACCCTGATGATCCCAGAATTCAGGAGCTTAACTCCGAAATTGACCGACAAGTTAAAGACTATAGGAGGGCGAAATGGAACCAGCACCTCGATGAATGTAACCTCAATGAAGGTCTCAGCAAATTATGGTCTACCGTCCGCGCCCTTTCCAATCCTCGGAAAGAAAAGGGCAACAACGCCATTGAATTTGGCAACACAAAAACCTGCGATCCTCTTCAGTGTGCGAGCCTGTTCAATAAACAATTTATTGAACATCCCAAGTCTGACTGCCTCAAGCGCAAAATTAGAAGACGGATTCGCAGCCGGAATGTTGACACCATACCATCTTTTACCGCGGACCAGGTTAAAAAAGTCATCGAGAATGCTAAAAACTCCAAGGCCCTCGAACCAGATGGCATTTCGATGACCATGTTGAAACATCTCGACCTTCCAGCCATTGAGTATCTCACGGCCGCCTTTAACTTGTCGATGTCCACGCTTGCCATCCCTGAAATCTGGAAAACAGGTCGAATTGTTCCCTGTCTCAAGCCAGGGAAGAGCGCAAATCTCGGGGAATCCTACCGCCCCATTACGATACTTTCTCCTGTCGCAAAGACGCTGGAGGCCCTTATTCACCCCACTCTTGTTGCACATGCGAAGCTAGAACCTCACCAGCATGGCTTCAGGAAGATGCATAGTACCACCACTGCCCTCGATGCGATCACTACACGCATTCGTGATGGGCTAAATCAACGCAGTCGTTGTCACAGAACTATTCTGGTGGCAATAGACCTATCAAGTGCATTCGATATGGTCAATCATTCAATGCTCTTAGCAAACTTGTTGAATATGCATCTTCCTGCACAAGAGATCCGTTGGATTGCCAATTATCTAGCTGGTCGGCACTCCTTCACCGAGTTTTGAGGTAAACGTTCTAAGCTTAGGAAAATCAAATTAGGTGTTCCACAGGGAAGGGTACTCTCCCCCACTCTGTTCAACATCTACATGTCCCACGCCACCTGAAGGAATCTATGTGATTTCCTATGCTGACGATTGCACCGTACTCGCCACAGGGAATGATAAGGATGAAATGCGCCTCCGAATTAATCGCTATCTAGGACGATTACAGGCATTTTTCCAAAGCCGAAACCTCACCATCTCTGCGTCCAAATCCTCTGCGACTTTTGTAACCACTTGGTGGGAGGACATCAGATGGGAGATGGATATACGTATTTGGCAACAATTCTGTTCCTACTGTGAAAAACCCCAAAATTCTCGGGCTTCACCTAGAGAACATGATGACGTCTGCGAATCATGCAGCTTCAGTCTGTGAAAAAATGCGCAGTAGGAACAACATCCTAAAAGCTCTAGCTGGTAGCACCTGGGGCAAAGATAAAGAAACCATGCTAGCTACTTATAAAGCGGTGGGTCGAGCGGCCGCTGATTATGCAGCCCCAGTTTGGACACATAGTCTATGTGACACAAACTGGTCCAAAGTTCAGGTCTGCCAAAATGCCGCTCTACGCATCGCGACAGGTTGCCTTCTGATGTCTGCCCAGGATCACTTACATCAGGAGACAAAATTGATGCCAATACGTGACCACAATCTCCTACTCTCAAAACAGTATCTTGTTGGTTGCTACCGTGAGGATCATCCCAATAATCATCTCATGGACCGAATTACTCCACCACGACATGTCAGGCGTGGTTTACGAGACCTTGAGAGAGAGGTTCAGGGATACAAACGGGACCCTTACGATGAAGTTACATACCGAGCCGCTATTGCAGCGATCCACACTGAAGAAGTGAATCGGTCTATCGCGAGTTTAGGTGCGAATAGAGTCCTCATGATGTGGGTCACTTGTTTCAATGCCCCGCTGCGCCCACTGATCTTACCCCTATATCGCTGTGGGAAAACCCTATCGCAGCAGCTATGTTTTTGTCCTTAGACCTCACCGACACAAACATTGACGAACCATAAACCGTACCCACATAGATGCACAGAGGTTTCACACCTTTCTGCACCGCTACAAGAAGAAGAAGAGGGAGGAGACGAAGCTTCATTCAAGATTGCCTCTTAGCGCCCATTGACGCTAAGCATATGTTATGCTGCAGAAGGACAGAGTAGGCGCCAAGAATGATTCTCACTCTGGAGGTGGACTTGCCTCCTCCTTAAGGCTTCATGCACACGACGCGAAAACGGCTCGCAAGCTCGACACATCGAAATGCATTGGCTCTTATGGGAAGCTCATGACGAGCGACAGCAAGCGAGAGCCATGCACAGTCAAAACACGGCTCGCGAGCCGTGAATTTGCGGATTGTGGTGCACGATATGTGAAAACACGTCTCGCTAGTTGTGATTTGACAGCGGCACGGCTCTCGCTGTCGTGAGCTTCCCATAAGAGCCAATGCATTTCGATGTGTCGAGCTTGCGAGCCGTTTTCGCGCCGTGTGCATGAAGCCTTATTGTTTATGTACCATCTCACTCCATTTTTTCTTCTGGCTATCATTTGGATATTGGTCCTTTCCTTACTGGAGAGCACAGGACCATTCTTGGTGACTTCATTGCCCACCAAGAACTCTGGACAATCTTCTTCATAACGATGCCAGGAGTATAGCTATCGACGATGTGTTGACGCTTCAGAGTTCTGTACTCTCAATAAAGACGCCGATATGTAACGCTAACAATTGCATTAGTTCTGCTGATGTAGCTATTGCAAGAATTCGCGGACCCGAACAAGTCAGAGAAGCCAATGTTTATTAATCACAAAAAAGCCGATTGGGAAGTGTTTGCAAGGCATAGTCCAGATGAAGGTAATAAAACATTTTCCCACTGATACCTTTTTTTGGTTAGAATAGCTGAAAAAATTCTGCATCGTCTCACTCCGCTGTGCACCTTAAGATGGTCTGAATGCTTACCCAGCACATCTTAAGTTAGATTCTCACCAGCATGGTTTCAGGAAGATGCATAGTACTGTACAGTCACTGCTCTAGATGCGACCACTACACGCATAGCAACCAACGTTTTTTTGTGTATGCAGATGGCTGCAAGATATTTACCTCTGTTTCACACCTGGAAGATTGTTTGTCGTTGCAGGCCGATCTCGATTTAATATCGTTCTTGTGTAGCAGCAATGATATATTTCTTAACGTATCAAAGTGTTTCCGGTCTACTCACTGGAGCTTTCCCCAACATACTTTTCCTATTCAGTCAACAATCTTCCTTTGAAAAATGTTGGCACAATCATAGACTTGGTAGTAACCTTTGATTCTAAAATTTGATTCAATGATCACTATGAAAGTATGTTGTATAGTAAAAAGAAAAAGAGACTCGAAGCTTGCGAGCTTTGTTCTTTGCTATACTAGTGAGTGCCGTCCTGAAATCAGTGCTGTACGATTATTCGTTTCACTGTAGCGTTTTGGAATATGACTACTGGTGTCTCCACTGACACATAAGCCTTAGAGCGGGTTCAATGAAGATATACTAAATCATTATTTTTCAAATTTTAAGTTCCTTATCTTTTGTTCTGGGTAGACTTGATTTCCTTAAGCTTCTTTCCCTGAAGAAGCGAAGAACTTTTCCTAAGCAATGTTTGTTATACAAGATTTGCGTTGTTGTTGTTATTGTAGCGACGTAAGAGAGGGGGGGGGGGACTTGCATCATCATTCATAGATCGTAGGCATCCTCTCCTCAAGGTCAAGACCTAAGAAGATCGCAACTTCGATGGGGTTCTCCTATAGTGCGATGGGTGTTAGATGCGTAGGTGCGGCAGTACAGTCGAATATATGATCCACGTTGTGTGGGCTGGCTCCACATATTTCCAATAGCGTTGTCGATGCGCGACCAAATCGAGTTCAATCTGGAGCACCATCCAGAACGAAGCTGAGCCAAGGTGGTACGTGTGGCTCTAGGCAGTTGTTGCTCGTCGGCTGAGATGTCGGGTGGTCGAGCGCGAAGGACACGGTTTGCGGATAGCCTATTGGTGGCTTTGGTTACCTCGCTGGTGAGCAATTGATTAAGAGCCGCTTTGTAAGTGTTGGAGTTATCGAGAGGAACTCGTTTAAACCTTTGGACTTCCCTTTCCATGTCCCTTAGCGAACGTCTTACATGACGGGGTGGTGGGGTTTTGTCCATAAGGTCATGATTTGGGTGTTGGCTTCGATAAGTTAGCCAGGAGATGGTTGTGTGCCTTGAGGTCTAGCAGCTTAGTTGCTTGATGCAGGTGGTCTTGAGATGACATGCGCACGCATCCAGTAATAGTACGCATGGCTGCATTCTGGCATGTTTGAATCCGCTTCCAATTGGTGTTACATAAGTTATTCGTACATATCGGTGCTGCGTAATTTACCACAGAACGACCGACGGTCTTTCGTGAAAACTTTCAAATTAACAGTCGTACAGACAATGTGATTTTTCTTCATTCGTTTTTATTATTATTTTTTTTAATTCTTTTGCACTGAAAAAGTAAACTAACGTAGTGTGAATTTTGTGCACAGGGTCGTGGGTTCGAGTCTCACCGTAAACGAATTTAGTTTATGGTGTTATTCGAACTCGCAGCCCATGTGGACTATGATCCCACTCGGATGTTAAACGAGTACCCATTCATGGGGATGAATAACACTGCTGAGCGTGCTGTTAATCTCAACACCTCAACAAGCAAGCAGTCAAAATCGTGGAAATTGGATGTCACTAACACATCTGCGGCCTTATTCCAATGTTGGACTGTTATTTTTATTTGCGAATGAATAAATAAGAGCAGCTAGGCTAAACGTTGTTCGTGCATTGAACCATCTTAGTAGCAATTTACCTATCAAATGCGTTTGATAAGGTCAATCACTCGATGCTACTAGCAAAACTGTTGAATATACATATTTCTGCACAAGAGATTCGTTGGGATTGCCAACTATCAAGCCGAGCTGGTAGGCAATTCTTCACTGAGTTTCGAGGCAGACGTTCTAAGCTTAGGGTAATCAAACTAGGATTTCACAGGACGGAGTACTCTCTCCCACTCTGTTCAACATCTATATGACCGGTCTTCTCACACCACCCGAAGACATTGAAGTGATTTCCTACGCAGACAATTGCACCATACTCGTCACGGGTATGACTTGCGCCTGCTCATTAACCGCTACTTAGCACGATTACAAGCTTTTTTCAACTGCCACATTTCTGCCCAGGATCACTTACATCAGGAGACACATTTGATGCCAATGCATGACCACAATCTCCTACTTTCAAAGTAGTAGCTAGAGGGTTGCTATCGAGAGGATCATCCAAATCGTGATCGTATGGACCAAATTCCTCCACCACGTTATGTCAAGCGTGGTTTACGTGATCTTGAGAGAGAGGTTTGCGGATATAAACGATATAGAAATAGATATAAGAAACATATCGGGTCTCCATTGCAATGATTCACACGATGAAGTGTGTCGGTCTATTGCAAGGTTAGGTACGAATAGATAGATAGGATTCCGAGAGCAATCAGAGCTCAACTTAGTTAGGATTCTTTTCACGTCCTAATTCCTATCTATCTTGTATAGATCCAGGCATACAAAAGCTATGCCCAAATTGCTGATCTGACCACTTTATCGCTGTGGCCACGTTCCGAACCCTGGAGACCACGGCTAGGGTGGACGGCCAACCATAAATCGAATCCATATAGATGCACAGCGGTTCACGTCTTTTCCATCATTTTTTATGATTTTTCGACAAAAATTATAAAATTGTTTGTTGGGTTACCTTTTGCTTTTATGTGGGACTTATTAAGTTTTAGGATTGTCACTAACTTCTTCTTCCTTGCCTCGTTCCTTATACCGCTCCATGGTGTTGCGTCGCTCGGCCTGCGGTGTAGGTACATCGCCCGTTCTGGCGGTAAGGTCTTAGCCTATTTCCACACGCAGCTCTCTCTTAAAATGTGTCATCGCCGAGACCAATGCGTTGTTGTTGTTGTTGCTGTTGTCACAAACTGTCCCAATAAAATTCTACCCCAACCCTGCAACCAGATTAATATTGACGATATTTAATTTTAACGTATTTTTTAGTTTTTGTCTAATATCTTATTACGTTCAACCTCTTTTAGGTACCGCTTTCGGCGAATTAATAATTTGGAAGCCGGATTTTACGACAAGTGGAAAAACTATTGATCACCATCAGCCAGTTTTGCATCGGATCGTGGGTCATAATGTAAGTTCAATTGGCTTATTTCTGTCTGTTAGCTTCGTGATAAACACACAATTATCCGTAAATATTTCCAGGGTTCCATATTCTCTATAGACGTCAGCCTACGATACAGACTCATAACAACTACTTCAGATGACCGATCTGTGCGATTTTATTCAGTCGGAACATTGACGGAACATGGAGAGCCTATAGATTGGACTACCGATCAAATTATGCCACTACGTAAAGTTTTTGGTCACAATGCGCGCGTCTTTAAGGCGAAAATAATCGAGAATGGTAATTGGATTTAGAGTGTAAGATTTTATAATGCACAAACTTAAAAACCTATTTCTACAGATGGCCAACCCTACGTCTTATCGGTCGGGGAAGATTCATTCATTTGTATCTGGAATACAAACGGAAATTTGATTTTCAAACGGCGACATCACTTTGGTGCAACAATTTGGGATTTCGATTACGACAGCCAGTCGAAAACAATCTTCTCAACCGGCAGTGATGGAAACGTGATATCCTATGCCTTACACGACCACTTTCGACCAATGCAAGTGGAAGAGTTGAAAACTTGCGCGCTCAACGACCAAAGTGAATATTTTGCAAAAATCAAGTTCCTTAATCGAAACTGTCTTGTTGGTATTACCAATAAGAATCGTCTTTTTTATCGGGTCGCGGACAACGATTGGACGAGTGTCGACGACTTTTCCGGTTATAAGTGTACGCTTTTGGAAGTGTCGGGTGATCGAGTCGCGGTAGCAGGCTTTCGTGTTTTGACTCTTTTTTGTCTGACCGATGGCGGAACGGGCCTAACAAAAGTGTATGAGAAATCAGTGGTTCCAGGTTTGATACGGTCCTTTTTCTTTCTCTCGGAGAAGGAAGTGCTCGTCTGCGATGATAAACGCGTGTGCAAATACAGTCAGGATAATTTCGAAACTACTTTGGATATTCAACTACCCGCCAGCAAAGAACCATGGATAACGTCAGCGCTGAAGCATGAATTATTTTTAGTATTAAGCAACCGTCAAGGTAATTTATTTTTATATAAGTTAGAAAATAGTGTGTTTAGTTTAATGTCAATTGTAAAACAAGTTCACGGTCACTTGGGTGTTACACATATGTCGTTACGGAAAGACTGCGGCAAAGAATTTTATATACATACCGCTGGACACGATGGTACAGTTAAAACGTTTAAAATTCACAAGAATTCATACAAAATGACGATAGTTCTTACAGAAAGCGTTCCGGTTGCGTGGGTTGAACGAATCTATGGAAATGATCATATTGTCGGTTTCAATGATAATCACTTTGTAATTTGGTCATTTGATAAAGATGTAGTGCTACAGGTTCCTTGTGGCGGTGGTCACAGATGTTGGGACCTCATTATAGACGCACCTGGTAATTTTGTGCAAATGGTTTTCATAAAGAATAGGCAAATATTTACGGTTTCTGCTAAACTAGATTCGAATTATTTAAATAAGTTCAAACTTCCTCGTAGTTCGTGGCATATGAAATTGTGCAATACCGTTACATCGTTTCCCCTAGACCGACGAAATGTTTTATTGGTCTCTGGTGGCGAAGACAATCTTCTGAAATTCTTTAAATTTTCTCTTGACAATCCACGCAAATTACAACAAATCCAAGAGATGCATTTGCACATTTCCAGTATCAAAAATATTGAAATCATCGAAAAATCAAATTCTCTAGTCATATTTTCAGTTGGTGGTCGTGCGCAAATTTGTGTGACTGAATTTAATCTGAAAGCCGAAAATGTAGAAGAGCGCATGCAATTTATGCTGAAATCGACTGATTTTGATCGTAAATATCAGCGTAATACGCAAGAAGTTGATTTTGATCCAGAAACAAGATTTATGAGTCTGGCCGTAGTTGAACGCGATGACGGTTATGATTTGTATTTAGGATGTTCCGATGGATATATTCGGAAATTTTACTATAATAACACCAACTGCCAATTGCAGGATGCTTTGTTCTACAATCGATGTATTCTTCATGTGCGAAAAGTACGCTTAAACTCGAAACTCTGTCTTATATCTGTTGCTACGGATGGTTTTATATGTTTTTGGGATTTGGACAATTTTTCATCATCATCCAGTTGTCCTCTGTTTAAGCTTAGACACCACGAAAGTGGTGTCAATTCGTTTGACTTATGTTTGAAAGACGACATCAACAAGCTTCTGGTGCTTACAGGTGGTGACGATCAAAATATTGTACTATCGGAAATTGATGTTAGTAGCAGTAGTAGCGGCGAATTTGTAGTTAAATTTACTAAAAAAATTGAAATTCACACGGCCCAAGTGAACGGTGTTCGTTTTTCTGATTGTAAAACTTATTTTCTTACGACGAGTATAGATCAGACAATTTGTCGAGTTGACTTATCCAAGTTAGTGTTAGAAGATCGTATGACTAGTTGTGTTGCCGATACCAAAGGACTTGATGTATTTCGTGTTGGCGGAAATACTTATTGTATAAAATACGGGTGGGGTGTACAGATATTTAAGTTGTAAGTTGTTGGAAATAAATGTTTTTGTTAATTAATTGAAAAGAAATTTGTTTAGATAAAAATGTTACGATGCGTTAGTGTTGATTTTATATTATATGGCTTGTAATTTTACACAAATACCAAATGGACGGATACGTACATATTTGGTATAATTACGACCATTGGCGCAAGCAGGATTTTGCCCTGGAGGGGGTTAAAACCATTCATTTAAAATCTATGCCACAATATGGATAATGGAGTTTTTATCCAGTAATGGATAACGCTATACGGTAGTGGTACATTCCCTCTTATTTTTTATGTAAATGTTTCATAGCTTAGCATTAAGTCGTGGAAAGGTGAGTGTAATGTCATATGCAGCAAGCTCTTTTCATGGTTTTGTGAAAACTTAATTTTAAATCACTATCATCATTACAATTGGTGCTTTTATAAAATAGAAACAGATCGCTAACCCAAACTTAGACATTATATTCGATGAAATCGGACGCAATGAGACTATACGAAATAATTTGACTTTGTCATGTTGCTGATTGTCACAGACTTCCACGATCTCGTACATTAGAATAGGATTCTTGTTCCCAACAATGGATTTCGCAAAGGCAGATCGACTACAACCAACCTCATAATCCTTCCGAGGTTCTAGAAAGGAATCAAGTTGATTCGTTCTTACCTTGTCAATCGTACCGTACGTTGTGAAATTTCAATGATGTATATCCAAAGGTATATCTGTTTCCTCTGGTCAACTATAGGGCAGTAATTTGGGTGCCCTACTCTTCAACATACAGTAGATTTCGCTTATACCGACGGCGAAGGGACCTACGAATATTGGTCGCTATATCCGAATGTCGTTATATCCGGACAATAGGCACAGACAAAATTAAAACGAATAGCGCTTATTTAAAGTTGTTTAATGATAGTGAAAACATTAATACATGCTTGTATAAGAAAAAATTAAAGTCTCTCTCCTTGCATAATACGAAAAATATATAACCTGCAACTGTGAGTAAATTAAAGTTTTGTAAAATAATCTGTAATATTAATGTAATTTCTTTTTTTTTTTTGACAATTAAAATTTCGATTTGTTTTTCTATTTTTTCAATGGTGTCAGTGGACACTTCATCTTTTCCGTCGCCAAACAAACAAAATCTTTTTAGGCATATTACGACTTGCATTGCATCTTTGGTTGACGACATTTTGTTCAGACTCTGATAATTGGATTGTACTTTCTTCGTCATCAGTTGAGTCATCATTGTTGATTTGTGCCGATCACCTCGATAATCTCTATGTCGGTAAGATCACCAGATGTGACGATTTCGTCATCGACTTCAACAAACGTTGACCAATCGCTGCATGCTGCATTAACAAGCTGGTTTTCCTGCCAATGTTCTAACGGTAAGCTGTCCAGTTCATCTTCGTCATCATTGACGATTGTGGCATTCACATTTTCTGACCCATGTTTACCAAACCCTGCATGTTGAAACATTTTTTTATTGTATCTGATGATACTCTTGACCACACAGTTGTTACCATTTCGATGGCATCCAGTAGATTGATGTTGACGTTAGTGTTGATTCAATGTGGTTAATCATACGTAAAACTAACAACTTGTGATAATTCATTTTAAGGCATTTTATGATGCCCTGGTCTATCGGCTGAATAACCGATGTTGTGTTTGGCAGTAAGAAAACAAGTCTGATATTTGAAAGATCCAAGTGTGGATGAGCGGCGCAGTTCTTACTTCTTACCTGTACCGTAACCCTTTGTGGGGCATGGTGCGTCCACTCAGCCGTTTATAGGCTACTGCGAGTCAACGTTACATTGCATATAGTTTCGGAGTATATATAATGTTGCAAGCACTATATATATCCACCACTAAAAGCATTTTGCGATTTTCACGCGTTAACTCTGACTGCTCAATGTTTTTTTTGGAATAACTCCGACGTCATCCACGCTTTCTTATGTTGTTGTGGTAGCGGTGCAGAAAGTCGTGAACCGCTGTGCATGTCTGTGGAAGTACTCTATGTTTCGTCGTCGTTCTCGCCTATTGTCTCAAGCGACAAGAACGTAGCAGCTGCAATAGGGTTGTCTGCATAGGGAATTAGTTCAATACCTTCCGGTGGTGTTGGAAGGCTCGACAGGATGTTACACAATGTAGGAGAGTACGCTACCCTGTGGAACTCCCTGCTTAATTTTCCTATGCTTTGAACAACTGCCCCGAAACTCTGTGAAGGATTGCCTCGCAGCTAGATAGTTGGCAATCGACCTAACCTCTTGTGCAGGAATATGCATATTTAGGATATCGGCTAACAACGCAATATGAATGACCGTGTCGAAGGCTTTCGACAGGTCAAGGGCCACTAGGACGGTTCTGTAACAGGGCTGTTTCTGGTTGAGGCCATTATGGATGTGATGGGTGATCAGATACAGAGCTGTTGTAGTACTATGCATCATCCTGAAGCCATGCTGGTGAGAAGCTAGCTCAGCATGTGATACAAGGGTGGGGTGGATGAGTGCTTCGAGCGTCTTTACAACGGGTGATAAAATCGTGATTGGACGGTAGGAATCGGCGAGTTTTGCGCTTTTACCGGGTTTTAGAAGGGGGGTAATTCGACCCTTTTTCCAAAATTCAGGGATGACAAGCGTGGATATCGACAAGTTGAAAGTCATCGTTAGGTATTCGATGGCCCGAAGATCTAGATGTTTCAGCATGGCCATTGAAATGCCATCCGGTCCAATGGCCTTAGAGTTTTTAGCGTTCTTGATCGCTGCTGAAACTTGGTCCGCAGTATAGATGGGAATAATAACTGTTCGGTTGCGTATCCTTCTTTTTATTCTGCAGTTGAGCGACTTGGTCTTGGGATGCTCAATAAATTGCTTATTGAACAAGCTCGCACAAAGTTTAGGATCTGCGGTGGTTTTCTTGCCGAATCTGATGGCTACACAGTAACACTTTTCGAGCCTTTTCTGGAACTTTAATGCCACAACATAAAGTAAACGCAACAACAAGATTACTCAGAACTTATTTTATTGAAACTCGATGTTATTTTAGCAAAATTCGGTCCAAGACTGACTGACTGACTTATTTTCTAATATGTCCATTTCTTATTCGAGATGCTTTTTGTTTATTTAGCATATTGTATATGCCACCAAGAAGATGCTTGTGCATATTGTTATCGCGTTTCGCGAATTGATTTCAAAGAAAAGATCTGTTTTATAAACAAAGATTTGGTAATTGAATATCGCAGGATATGCTGACGATTTTAATGACGGGAAGTAGTTTATTGTATTTTTTTTTAGAATATGTTACGGTTTGAATTGGATATTGATGATTAAGTTTTATAAACTGATTGTTTATAAAACTTAAAATATATTTCGATTATCAGAAATAGCTAATGGAGGACGTGTAGACTGATCTGTTGACGTAACTACACTACCTTTGTCTTTGGTTGGATGTGACAGGGCGCGGACTGTAGCCCAAAGCTTGCTGACACCTTTCGAGAGATCGCAGCTTTCAAGATGCTCGTTCCATTTTTCTTTCTTGTAGGTGTTGACTTGTCGTTTTATTTCGGAGTTTAGCTCCTGAATTCTGGGGTCTGCCGGATTTGTGCGTCTTAAGTTGGCCTGTTCGTCGACTAGCCTTGCGGCAGTAGTTGGGAAATATGGCCGAACTTTGGGGATACGTCCTGCCGGAATGAAGCGAGCTGCCGCTTTGACAATGACGTACCTTACATTCTTTTCGGCTTTCCTGGTGTTTGTTGGAATAGGTAGCGCGGCGAACTTCGTCGTAGTGAACGTAGTGAAACCCTCCCAATTTGCCTTTTTGTGGTTAATAAACGTACGCTGTTCTGACGTCGTCAGTTCAGCTGGTTTATCAATTTTGATAAGTATGGGGAGGTGATCGGATTGGAGGGAAATAGTTGTCTCCCAGTGGGCTTCACTTATCAAACTGGCACTTACAATAGTTATGTCAGGAGAACTATGGCAGGCACCAGCGACGCGTGTAGACGAAATTCCATTGAGTGCGCAGAAGTCTGATGGGTCTAATTTGGTCGAGATATCTATACCTCTGGCATCATTTGCGAGAAGAGAGTGCCAGAGTTCGTGATGGGCGTTAAAGTCGCCAAGTAGGATCCTATGCTGTCCTGTGAGGAGTGGACCAATATCGAACTTATAACCAGAGCCACAGCTGGATGCTGGCGGAACATAGATGTTTATAAGTTCGATATTGGTATTGCCGGATTTAACGGCAATAGCTTGCATTTCCGCCGTGCCGTCGTTAAAACGAAGATCTAATACACTGTATTGCACCGTTCTGTGTATTAGGAATTGTAACGATTGTAGTGAGACAGAGAGAGCTGATTGGCCGAAAAGGCCGGCGTAACCGTCTGGTCAATCTCTCTTCACCAATTCCGTAAGTGGCGCGTGTTGTCAGGGCTAGCTCTGAAATCAGGAGATGTGGGGTGGATTTATTATCACGCGAATTGGTGCTCCATCGTTAACAATAAAATTTATTTCACGCGTCTTGCCCCTTTCATAAAAATATTAAACGAAAATGCCACTACATTAAGACATTGAAACATCATACCATACAAAAAAAACCCTTTCGCTGTTTCCTTATACATCTCGGCATTATAACCCCGATGTTATGGGTTAAACTACCGTGAGGCTGATGACAATACCTCTACGGTACCCTCCCTACCAAATAAGACCTGTTTGGAGGTCCCCATAAATATTTTAACGGATCAACTTTCCTTCTCTTGTGTCAAGCCTGTCGAAAAATCAAATGGGACCGTCAAAGTAAAAACACCTTTTTATACAAACATTATAAATTTTTAATTTCAACCTTCAATAAAAAATCACATACCAAACTAAAAACTACCACTACTCATAATTCATATTTTTTTTACGTTAGTTCAATGATGTAATTAATAAAAAAAAAAACAGAAAACAATCATATGTCACGTGACTTCTTATTTTTCTTTTAAGCTAAATCCAGTTTTGGCCATTACAACATTGTTATTTTTTTCAGTAATTAAATATTTTTTTTTTACAAAAAGCAAATTTACATGAAATAAAACTTACATACATATATATTATGTCCTCTCGAACTCAATTTCAATCGTATCTCAGTGTTAAATCCTTCTGGTTCCGGTTCGCCGTGCAATCCAACTCAGCAACGAAATAAACATATGTACTGGGGTTCCCCAGAATTTTCTGGTTGATTTTCTTTTCTAGATTTTATTCATTCATTCATTTTTTTATTATCACGAACAACAATTCACACAAGTCAGGTTGAAGGAGAATTTATAAAGAAAAGACTAACTGCAAACTGCAAATACATACTTCAAACTTCTAAAAAAAAAATTGTTTTGTTAATCTATTGCTTTTTTATATTTTCATTTTACAACGCACTTTTTTTTTATCGAAAACGAGCAAAAAAAAAATCACGTAAATAAAGTTAACCACTAAGTAGTGGAAGAGAAGCACACTGCAAGCCACTTATATTTTTAAAAATCCCAAATTTTTGCTCTTTAAACATGTGAATGGGACACACTAATGTTTCTTTGTTTTGTTACATCGTTTTCAAAAGCACATTTTTCCTTATCTCAACAATATTCATTTGGTTTGGTTCAAATCATATAGTTGCAAACACTCACAACACTGAACACTTTTTTTCTTTTACATCAAAAGTTAACAAACACCAAATTTTTTCAAAAAATTTCCATTTTTGTCTTCACTTTTGTTCACGTGCTCCCGCAGGCTCTTCCCCCTCAGACGACGCCTACCCGAATCGATTTCCGTTTCTCGACTCTTCTGTCGAAATTCGAACTCGACCGGAGAAAAGCATTGCCAGATCGAAGTGGTTTACGCAAAAGAAGTTGACAGCGAAGATGACATTAAGAATAAAAATACCTACTACCCTTAAAATAGGGAAAGTGGCCTACTACAGAATGCCAGCCCTCCTCCTGGATTAGGACCCTGCCTGCCGACTCTATCGCGCCTCAAAAGTATGTAATCGCCGCGGATATTGAATTCGGGAGTTGAAGGTTGGAGCTTTGTCTCCTGAAATGCCGCTATCAGAATTCTGCGTGTACTCATGAAACGGACGATCTCGCTGATCTTCTTACAAATGCCATTGCAGTTAAACTGCAATATGGTGAGTGGGGTGTACACTGCTGTGGGGGGTGCAGGTGTTAAACTTGAGCGAGTATGCCTTGTTGTATTGTTGACTACGGGTGGTGGTGGTGGAGAATTGGCTCTGGAGCTAGGGCCAGGAATGGCAGGAGATGGTGGTAAACCATTAGCTTGTGAGCTAGGGCCTGGGAGGCTGGGGGCCGACCCGTATTCAGACACCCAGGAGCAACAAAAGACAACTTGTTATACTGACTCATTTTTTTAAGCCGGAGCAATAAAAATGACACCATTATCTACAGCAGATACATCTCAAAAACCTGGCATTGCCGAAGATACGTCGGTTGCATACACAACAGATGTAAATTTCAGGACCTGGATTAGTTTCGATGCCGGCGCGGATTAATAGAATTGAGAGCAACCGCGCTGAGATGAAATGCTCTCAATTTGACGAAAAAACACATAGAACACTTCCACACACTTCCACAGACATACACAACCCTCCTGCATCCAACCTTCACAGCTCTTGCCATGGAGGGGTTTTGTGGCAACTCTTGGCCGTTTCTCGTTGAAAAACGGGTGTGGTCCGCCCCGAAGAGGCTTGAAACTCCCGTATGGCAGCGAGGCTGCCATCGGAAATGGTCGCCAGTAGGACCACCACGCTTTCTTATAGATTTTAGTTGACCAGTTTCATCGACATCCAATAGACCTAATCTTTGATCAATTGATTTTAGGTTGGCGTCGAATTCTTGACGATTCTTTCTGTTGCGAAACTTTTCGAGGTGCCTTGCTTTCGACCCTTTGCCTTGTCGGCGTTGATTTGGTCGAGAACCCTTATCGCTCGCTTCTTCCATGTCTTCAACGGTAAAACAGTTTGCGGTTGTTGTTTATTCATAATGAATGCTACTGCCTTCGTTTAATCAGAAACGAATTCGGTGGCTCAGTGGCAGAGATGTCATTTCGGAGTCGCTATAATCTTTCCTGATTTCGGGGAAAACGTTTTAGAGCCGGTTGTCGCAAGTTCTTTCTGGTGCAGCAGCAGCCTCTCCTGAAATCTTTCCGACGACGATATCATGCCGCTGTCGAAAACGAGACATTCAACTTTCGGAGCAGCGAAAATAGAGTTTGCCGAGTAGCTTTGCAAAATCGTTCGCTTTTTGTTGCAAAAGCGGTCTACTTATGGGGGTTCCGCGATTTCGTTGTGCTTTGAACCAAGCAAGAAGTGCATTTTCAATATCCACATGTGAGGTTCTACAGATTTTATTTTTATTTTTAAGGACTTTGACTAAATTGTCCCTTACTTTCTCGCGGTTTTTCCATATGGTGGATATTGTCGAATGTGAAACTTCAAACTCCTTTGCTAAATCTCCATTCGTCTCATTATTTTCAAGTCGAGCGATTATTGCTGCCTTTTCTTGTACAGTAAACGTGCGTGTTATTGAACGTGGTGCCATTTTTTATGTCGAACGTTTACTATAAATAAATTAAACATCGAATTTATAGACCACTCAAAAAATGAATTTGTTTCCTACTCTACCAGCAAAGTTTGAGTAAAGTTATTTATAAATGCGAACTTTTAAAAATTTCGATAAATGTCTTTGTCTATGAAATTACGAAAATGAAATTCCTGCTTTTACTGATAACAGATTGGTTCTATGAATCTTTTATTCGCGAAAACTGAATGAACTTAGATACGTTGATACTTTTCCTCTCTGTAGAAATAGTTCAAATTAGCAATAAACTTGAAAGGTGTTGTCAGCGTCGTGGCTTCGTTATAATGCTACAACGATGCTTTATGTCCCAAGTGTGAATAAAAATGGATCCGTTTTATACCAAAAACCTTCCATAGTTGGTTGCACGTCGTCACCGAAAGTGTGATGCAACTAGACGCGTAACTAGTCACCCTATCTACAGAAGTTAGTTGCAAAAGAGAAATTACTACGGTGACGACGTCGTAAACAATCAACAAAGTGTTGTGCAATTTTACTAGTAGCTAGTCAATAGATACATTTTACTACCTACTAGTGGAATAGGACATGTTCAATTCGACTAGCAACTATCCAGCAAGTGAATATACACTACAATTATTTCTCGGTGGATTTCGAATTATCGGCTCAACGAATCGACACGAAATTCAGTGGGAATGTGTAGAATGGTAGGGTATTTGCTACGAATACCTTTGAAGTAGGAAAATGTTAACAGAGTGTCCCAAAGGAGGTGCAAAATCACGCCCCATAGATTCCCATCGTACGGCGGATTGTCGCGGGTGTAGCCTACACCGTTTCCGTAGAGGAGTGAGGACAGTGGACTTGTCTGGCATAAACAGGAATTCATGATATGTATTTTCCTTATAAACAAGTTATAAAATAAGATGAATTGTATATTTATGTATACGACTATTAAATCAATTCTAACTCTTGTTTTGCGTTTCTTTGTACTTTGTAATTTTTTTGCCACTCGCGGCGCGAGCAAAATGAACGATAGCGCACCCTGCATGTCGTTCATAGAAAGAGAACCCCACACTTCGCACCGCATCCCGCATTTTAAAGTTTTGACAATGGTCGCATATTTAATCTACTACAATTCCAATATCTTTGTACTGACAGTCGTCGTGTACTTTACCTACAACCACTCGATGATGTAACCATGTACGGTAGCCTACCATGTACGTGTGCTGTCATAGACTCTGTCCGGATTTTTCTTTGACATAAGCCGCTTACTTTAGTCCCGAACGCCGAACAACGGTCAGTGGTACAGTCAGCCCGCGAGTCAGGGGTACGTAGTCGACTATGTCAGCATGACATGGTTTGCAGGGTAGGATCAATGAAGCTGATCATTATTCGGAAACGTCAATAGTGACATTTAATAGATACTTGCCAAACTCTGAACTGTGTGGTCGCACGTACACAAAAAGTAATTAAAACGTGGCTAAAATTATTTTAGACTATCTCTCCGAGAAGGCCTTCGTTTTTCAAATAGTGCCTACATTTCTTATGGCTCTACTTAATTTAAGACTCCAGACTACACTTTTTATATAAAAACGTCAAAATAACTAAGGGCTCCATTACATAGTCATATTTCTAATATCATATGTGTGTCATATTCTTAAGCCTACTTGAATTCTTTTACCGAATGTGGGAAAATTTGAACCGAATGAATTGACATACATTTGACATACAATTGACATTGAAATGACATACATATGATAATAGAAATATGACTGTGTAATGGAGCCCTAAACTCAAACTGGAAGTAAACATTAGCAAACTCCTCTTCAAATATTGTTTCCTATTCTTACCTCAACAAATAGTTTCCTTTAAAAATATTTATTCAATATTTATTTTAAAGCATGAAATGGGAACGAAATGGACAATATCCGCACAAAAGCACTATTGCACTAAATACTCAACTAATCAAAAGAATGTTGTCCCGAACATAAAATTTCTCGCGAAATAACGGTTTTTTCTATCAATTCCCGGAGAGCGCATTATTTTCATTGGTCGCTATAGCCGAACTTGACTGGTTTTCTGCATAAAAATCAGTCGTTATACCCAAAACGGACTCTATACTCGAAGTCGCTATAACCGGATCCGTTTGTATGAAAAACAATGCGAAAATGAAGGGACTTTAATTTTAAGTCGGTATAGCCGGATTGTGGTTATAAACGAGTTCGCTATAAACGAAATCCACTGTATTTATTTGCGACCTATTACAGTCTTTGCCTGATATTCCACATCTTTTCTATATTGATGACCTTAAATTGTACAACACCATACAAACACATTTTGACGCAACATTTCTTCAACTGAAGCTTAAATCCCTCGAAGAATAGTGCAATAAAATCATTTATTTCTTAGAGTAGATACTTACATTTTCGTTTCACATGAAATCAATACAAAAACGGTCAAAATTTTGATGATCGTGAAATGGAATTCGCTTGGTGGTACCCAATTCACACCGGTTTTTTACATTTCGCCAGCGAAAACATTGCAGTTACAGTTTATTTCACGGGAAAAAGTGTCTTCGACAATCACCCATGCCGCGAGTGCACACTTATCTTAAATTGATTGAATAAAAGGCATGTCTCCACGGTACATCTTTCACGGGTGCAATGCAAGCTTTTCGCTCGGTGAACATAGTACTTACCTTTAACGTTAACGTTAAATGTTAGATATAAATCTTTGAAAAGGATACTCCACGGACAATTTCTGAAGACGATTCCAACCAATCCCATATGCGGCGATTCCAATATCCAATTCCAATTCCAAATCCTCTTAATATCACTAAACGTTTATAACACTTTTCTAATTTAATTCAAAACTTTATTCACTGTGCAGATATTCCAAATTTACATGTTATCACAACGGCTTTCGAACAAAGAAAGTGCCATTTAATAAGCTTCTCCCGTAAGAGCGAAATTATAACCCATTTTTATCAACTGCATAACGATGAACTGAATCGAGTTGACCATATGAAAGCTAAGATATATGTGTAGTCTTAGGCAACAAACTATGCTTCAACTTACAATTTGATATAACACTGTCCACGGCTAATAAGAAACTTGGCTTCATTAAAAAACGAACTAAAGAATGTCAGAATCTTTGGGTCACTAAATCTTTATATACAACACTCGTGTGCCCCATTCTGGAATATGCTTGAGTTGTCTGGAACCCAGTACCTACATGAAATACATGGGTTGGATACGATATCCCCAGTCACAAAATCCCCATAATTAAAATCCCCGAAATCAAAATCCCCGAAATCAAAATCCCCGAAATCAAAATCCCCGAAATCAAAATCCCCGCAATCAAAATACCCAAAACCAAAATCCCCAAACGAAATTCCCCATTCCCCATTTGAGGTGTGATCTAAGAACGCGCGCGCGTTCTAAGATCACTCCTCAAATGGGGAATGGAGACTTTCTTTAGGCTATTGTAGATGGTAAATGATAGATGTTAAATGGCAGATGATAAATGGTAGATGGTAAATGGTAGGTGGTTAATGGTAGACGGATGGTAGCTTGTAAATGGTTGATGACAGATGGTAAATGGTAAATGGTAGATTGTAAATTGCAAATGGTGGGTGGTAAATAGCAAATAGTAGATGGTAAATGGTAGATAATAAATGGTAGGTGCTTTAGACTATTGTAATTGAATCGTCCTACTATGCAGTAAAAAAATAACCGTCGTGGACTGATATATATGCTAATCAACGGCAAACTCTTTGAAGTAACACAGAAAAACAAAAAAGATAATGTGCAGGTGATTAAATATGCAATGGGTTCCAACAATAAGCCAACCAAGTTTTCCGCGAATATTCGTTCGGATGCGGACTTGTCTCGACGATGTTAAAGAAAACCTAATATGTTTAGAACGATATATGCAATGGACTCGAATATTTTGTTTGTGCTAATCAAAAAATAAGTTAGTATCGATTTACGTCCCTCCTAGTGCCATTTACCATCTACCATTTCACACCTTCCATCTACCATCAACCATCAACCATCAACAATTTACAGTCTTTCATCCATCAACCATTTACCATCTACCAGCCATCTAACATTTTTTACTACCATCCATCTACCATTTACCATCATATTTCGGGTGTTTGGGGATTTTATGATTGGGGATTTTGTATATGGGTATTATGATTATGGGGATTTTGTATATGGGTATTATGATTCTGGGGATTTTGATTTTGGGGATTTTTCTACGTTTGGGGATTTTGTGATTGGGGATTACGTATGGTTCCCGAAATACATTGCTTGAATCAATTCAAAATCAATTTCTCCATTTTGCACTGAGAAATCTATAGATCTTGGCGATTTTCGTAACCTCCTTTCTTACCAATAAATGCATTTAAACTTCAAGTACACGCGCTATTTTTGGTAACGTTAAATCACGCGTGGGGTCCAGAGGGATCCCAATAATGTTTTTCACAGACATACTCAATATTTCTTGACAATTGCTTAAATATGAATTCAGATTATATGAAAAGACATATTAGTAATCAGGATAAATATTTATTTTCATCAAAATATTAAGTCTGTACATAATTAGGTTCATTTTATGAAAAGAAAACCACTCATACACTCATTATTTTTAAGGAGCTCCACTAATAAACGAAAAACGAACAAAACTTTCAACTTCTAGCTAAACTAATCACACTTTCTGATAATATAGGAACGAAAAACAAGTAGTAATAGTAAAAATAATAAATAATCAACATAATGCTTGAAATATATTAGACGCGTCAGCAGAAGCATCGGCATCGCGAAACGTCAAGTCCAATGCATTTTACATTGCTGACAAAAATGTTGAGCAGAAGACTTGGCATTCAGCATATTTGTCAGCTATGAAATTCTGCCGATGCTGCTGCTGACGCGTGTAATCTATTTCAACTATAAAACAAAAAATGACAATGTCTCAATTTGGGTTCGTGCGAAAGCATTAAAAAGTTATTCCTTAGCTTGAAATGACAAACAGAACGCAATTTCTACTGAATGAGGCTTGCAAATAGATTTATTGGAAGCTTTACAAATATAAGGCTACTCTTTTTGTCCTTAGATCTTGGACAAATTTAGTATCTTCGTCTGATTTTAGGGACGCGAGCGTCAGTCTCTCTTGAACTAGCCAAAGGCGGCCGGCGGCTCTTTCTCAATCAACTTGAAAATTATTTCTCGTATATCTTTTGGCAAACAGGGACTATTTTCCAATCGCGGGCAAATATGTGGTTTTATAAGAGACATTGCAAAAGACTTGATATATTTTTGTCGGCGCAGTTTTTCGCTAGGATTTGATAGAACCCACTGTACGTAGCCATTTGAAATTGAAATGACCATTATGGCACCAAATATTCGTTCGTTCGACCTTCTTCGTGTTCTACGAGCACATGAATAAATTGAACTTTTCAAATCCAAAGTATCTACTCCTCCCTTTGTACTGTTGTAAAAATATGTTATCTCCGGTTTTTTTTTTACTGATCGTTTACTGATATTCCGTGATGCATAGATGAGAGTAGAACTACACTTTTGTTCTTTTTTGGTACGTGTGACGCCAACGTCTTGTTGCTTAAAAATCCAAATAATAATGACTCCTCGGGCCTTGACTTATAAGGGAGAAACTCGCGTGGAATTTCTCTCATATTTTTCCGCATAGTGCCTACATATGTGAGCCTTTTTTGTAAAAGAATGTCCACTAACTCAACTGAACTGAACCAGCTGTCTTCAGTAAGATTTCGCTTTGATCCATACAACGGTTCAGTTAGTTTTAGAACATCCTGAGTTGGCACTGATAGTGAAGAATTTGTTTGTATGAGAGGTTTTCCTGCGTTTTGCTCCATTTGAACCTGTTTCACCGTAAAAGCTGCTGCTCCTTGTTGACGACTCGATGATGGAAGAGTCATCATCATCATCTTCCTCACTTTCTGACGAAACACTTGTAATGAATTGGACTTGGCCATCCGAAGATGCCCAGGGGACGGAGCCAATACCTCTATAACCGTGCAGGTTAGGCAATGATGATAGGGCTCCTCAACGAGCGAGCAGCGGCATGCGCTTGCTGTAGCTCAGTTCGGGAGATACGGGCGGGGTTTGCGCCACTCGTTGCCCCTGTCCTTATACAAAAAAATAGGGATTTCGCATGCCTATGGGTGCACTTCACGAACAAAGGGGTTAAAATGGGGAGAAAACCGTAAGAATAGCCGACGCGCACAGGTGCCATCTTATTAATGCTCCGTGGACCCGAAAGGCGACGGGTCCCGGCCAAACTTAACCCACTGAAATATATAAAAAAAATTACCCGTCCTGAGGCGCCCGCGACCGAAAGAAAAATGTAGGGCGCCTCCCTTTTTTTATTAAAATTCGCCCCTGGAAAAGGGGAGGGGGGTAGCTTGTTGCCTGACGGATAAATTACATTTCACGCCGACTTGCAAAAATTCATCACACGTTAGAGCTCCAGACGATTTTCGGGGTGGTGATCACGACAAAGCTATAACATAACCCACAAAAAAAAGACACCGACAACACACAACCACTTATCTGCTTATCGGGAGCCATGCTTTCACCGTTAGCTCCTTTGAAATCGCCGTCTCATCTCCGTAATTATTCCTTGCTTTCGAGCTATACTGCCTAACGACCAGACTCCTAAATTCAATTTTCTTCTTTTCCCGAACTCTTTAACGCGTGTTCCTCGAGCGACAGCCGTCACCGAACCCCCCTGAAGTTAGCCACGTATAATTTTTTTTTTAATTGCGCTATTTTCGGACCAGCTGGCCCAAATACAGTCCAACACATAGATGTCTACTCTTGAATGTGGCGGGATTTTCACAAATATTAATAATTTGAAATAAATCAAATAACCAACATTTGTGAAAAATCTACCAATCCAAAAGCAGACATGTATGTGCAAAAAAAAACCGTCCGTTACAGGACAGCTTCCGCTGCAAGGCCTGTCGAGAAGCTGAAGACATCCTTAGAAAAATTGGAACAGCCAGTCCCTTTTCTTCAAATTCCAATATACTATCTTCGGCATTACTAAGGTGGTTTCCAGGATAATAGGCATACATATTTACTACCATTATTTTTTTGTTTTATTTAATTTAAAAATCATCCTTATTTGTTTGTTTGTATGTACTGCTTTGTTTTTACTAGATTATGTAAGTAATTAACGATATTATGTGTATAATAGAGCCAATAAGTAAGATATGCGCGCGCATAAGGTAGGCAAGATTTAAATATATTTATACTTCTATTATTATCAAAGAACATAATAATAAACAGTAAACATGAAAAAAAAAAGTAAAAACGTGACTTAAGCAAAAGAAACAAATTAAGAACCTGGTTCTCGGGTATACTGGAGATTTAATGGTCCGGAAATCGAAAGCGATGAGTCCTTTGCGAAAGCGTTCGAATGCCCCGGAGGCGAAAACGAGGTGGGTTTCCTTTGTTAACTAGCCCGAACTCCCTACCCTGAACTATGAAAGCGAGGTTATATTGTATATATTTAGGTACATCACTTGACGAGTACTTAAAAATAAAGTTTCAACCTAAGCTCTGTTCTAGAGCATTTAGGTTGAAATGAGTCGTGTGGCCCTAAGGGGGCGGTGACTGAAATAAATTACACACAATAAATTAATTTTTCAGATATCCTGTACTTCATAATCCTACCACACAATAAACGTTGACTTCGCTCAATCGTCCGATGCGTCTGCATATAGTGCACCGAGATTCTCGTCCGCTGGAAGGCGTATGGATATAGTGCATCGGGATTCGAAAGCGAGGTTATGTCCCTCGATAACTCGTCTGCTGTAAGACGTATGCAAATGGTTCTCAGAAATTTCAAAGCGAGGTGAAATTTCGTAACCCAGAACCGTCGCCGATTATCTAAGAAAAAGGCTATCAGTAGCCACTACCAAAGACTGGCAAAAATTACTCACCCGTGCAGGCACTCCGTCTTGTCCAACCGTCTCCCAGCTCGGATGTCACCAAAGTGGCTGAATCCATGCTGACGAGACGGAAAGTCAGAGTAGACGACCGAACCGAACTTTTCTACTTTACAGCGGCTACTTTCGGTATGGAAATAGACATAATTGTTATTTCAATACTGAACGCAGCCAGCTGTCAAGCCTTGTATCATTCGATCCAGCCGTGTAGCTCTGACGTCACGTGAGCCGACGGCCAGGCACATTACCTACACACTATGTTCGCTATAAATAGTTTCTTGGTCGCTAATATCACCTACTTCCTCCAAAATGTCGTTGTAGTAGCGGCACAAATGGGGAAACATTCAATCTAAGTTGCACAGTGTCATTCGAAGATGGTGGGCATTCCATCCTCGAGGTCTAGATTTAAAAAGAAAGCTGCTTCGATGGGTTGTGCCCATAACGCAAGGGGTGTGAGATGCGTAGGAGCAGCAAAGCAATCGAAAATATGGTCCACGTCATGTGGACTGGTTCCGCAGGCTGGGCAGGTGTTGGTGACTTTATTATGGCGGTGGTGTTTTGTCCATGAGTAGCTTGTTCGGATGGTTTGTTCGATAACATCCGACTAAATATTGCTTAGTGAGAAATTCATTATGGCTCCTCAAAGTCATTATGTATTTTTGTTTCCTGGTGTAGATGATCTTGTGAAGAAATCTTAACACAGCCGGTGATGGTGCGTAGTGCTGTGTTTTGGCAGGTTTGAATGTGGCTCCAGTTAGTGTTGCAGAGACCATTGGTCCACGTTGGTGCTGCGTAATTGACTAAGGGGGGCGACCGATCGTTTTATACGTCCATGCACTTCCGGCAAGTGCTTTTAATATTTTGTTCCTGCTCCTAAGTTTGGAACATATATTTTCGGCGTGGGTGTTGAATTTGCCGGAGTGACACCAGGGATTTTGGGAGTCCTGGTTGTTGGGATGATGTGGGTATCGACGTAGATGGGCAGTTGTGTTATACTCTCGATTGAAGCTTGTGAATAATGTGGCGGAGGACTTGGGCGCTGATAGCTTCAGGTTTTTATTCACGAAGAAAGCGTTGAGAACCTGCAGGTATTCGTTAATTGGATCGCACATTTCGGAAATGTTGTTACCAGTTGCCATGATGGTGCAATCGTCTGCGTATGAGATGATTTGTAATCCCGTTGGTGGTGTAGGTAATCCTGACATGTAGAGGTTGAAGAGAGTGGGGGATAAGACTCCACCCTGGGGAACGCCTTGTTTGATTTTCCTGAGTTTAGATTACCCGTTTCTAACCTCTGAACAGGATTGACGACCGGCAAGGTAATTAGCGATCCATTTATGGATGTACGGTGGTGTAGTATTGCGGAGATCTGTCAGCAATAGAGTGTGGTTGACAGTGTCAAATGCTTTTGACAGATCGAGAGCAACAAGGACGGTACGCTTGCATTGTTTCGGCTGGTTGAGACCATTAAAAATGTTGGACGTGATCGTATTGAGAGCGGTAGTGGTGCTATGCATTTTACGAAAACCAAGTTGATGATTGGCAAGCTGTATGTGCTCTAAAATTTCGGCAATACTAGTGCTTCCAGTATTTTGGCCACAGGAGCGTTATTGGACGGCATGATTCTGCTAGAGTGTGGTTTTTACCTGTTTTGGGTATTGGGTTTATACCGCTTTTCTTCCATAACTCAGGAATGATGAATGATTTTAGCGATAGATTCATCGTAGCAGTGACATAATAATCAATGGCCGGTGAATCGAGATGTTTCAGCATGATCATAGCAATGCCGTCTGGGCCGAACGCTTTGGATTTTTTAGCATTTTTAATTGCAAGTCTTACTTGATTTGAGGTAACCTGAAGGTGTTGATCGGTGGTGCTGTTGCGGATAGCTCTTGAAATAGTGCGCTTGAGCTTATCTTTTTCGGGATGTTCGACGAATTGTTGATTGATCGTTATTGTAGGTCTTATCACCGAACTTAATGGCTACTTTACCTTTGGGTTTTGTGGGGTTAGATAATGCACGTACCGTTTTCCAAAGGTTGCTTACACCGGATTTTATGCTTGTTCCATAGTTGTCTTCTGTGGTCATTGACTTGCTGGGTTATCACATTATCAGCGACCTATGACACGTGGTACGGTCATTGCCCTCAGCGGAGCGCATCTGATTTTGGCACATACAAATGCCACTCCAACATTCTCACTATCATCAGTGAACCTCCAGTACGCTGCAGCGGCAAAGGCCTCTTCACTCGCGTCAACAAAAACGTGCAGTTGAACTTCGCTTGGAAGATTTTATCCAAAATAACAACGTGGAACATTAACAACAGTCGTTTGTTGCATCTCGTTGAGCCAAGATATCAGATATCTCATCATAAGCTTAGACTCAATAGTGTTGCGGGCAATAGGGCCGAGCGGAACGATCATAATACTGAGAAAGTCCCTCTTAGTAGGCCTTATTTTTCCAGATATGACTTCCTCATTGACTTTGCTAAAGCGAATTCCAAAATTAAAGACGTCCTCTTTTGGCTGCCACGACATTCCGAGCACCTTTTGTGTGGCTGTACAATAATCATTGGTGAACTCTGTGTAACTGCTCCGTCAGTACCGCCATTGAGTTGATGGATAAATTCAGTTGAATTCGAAACGAAGCCACGTAAGTCGAACGCGGCACACACATAATGCCATTTGCCATTCTACGGCGTGTGGATATTTATTTTTAAACTCGTCGGCGTTATAAGTTTCTACGAATTGTGCTGAACATGGTGAGCATGCAGCTCCGAAAGTCATTATACCAGTGGCGGCTCGTGCCCATGGAAATAGGTGAGGCGAAAAAAAACGGGTCTAATTTCGGCCGCGACCGAAATTTGGACACACTTCGCTCTCCTCGGGCTAAAAGTTTTTCGGGCGTACCTACGACTTGTATTTAATCCCCCCCTCCCAATTTTTTTCCTTCCGTCTTCACAAACGTTCCATTGCGTCGACAAAACAATATTTGTGTGGGGTTTGGTTGGAACAAGTGGGCAAATAAAAATATTTACTCAGAAAATTTTATTGGGGGATGCGGGAGCAGTAGTCGTCTAGAGTAGTCTGGCTGGTCTAGCGGTTAGTGCGCGCACCTTCGGTGCCCAGGGTCATGAGTTCCAATCTCACCGTGTTCCATGGTGTTTTTCAAACTCACGAGCTTGTGACGGACTATGATCTCACTCAGATGTTAAACGAGTACCCATTTATGGGGATAAATAACACTGCTGAGCGTGATGCTGATCTCATTACCTCAAAAAAAGCAGATAAAATCTTGGAATAGGATGTCACTAACACATCCTGCGGCCTTAGTCCAATGTTGGGTTTTCGCGCTTGCTATTTATTTTTATTTATTTATTTATGCGGGAGCATGGCCTCATAGTACGGTTCCATTTGTTTTGACCTTTTTTGTTGCTTTGATAAAGACACATTAATTCAAGGTTTTGTGAAATTAGGAGTAAAAACGTTTCTTAGAAGAACCAAAATGATGGGGTTGGGTTTGTATGGGAGCGCCATGACCCATGGTCCGGTTTGATTCATCCTTACATATGTTTTGTGTCATCAATAGAAATAAATTTGTGCGAAATTTAGTTGAAATTGATGCACAAATAAAAAAAAAATCTTAGAAGAACCTAATCTGGGGGTTGGGTTTGCATGCCAGCCCCATAACCCCCCATTGTCCGAATTGACCGATTCAACCATACACACTGTCTGCAGCAAAAAGAAGCAGTTGTGCAAAATTTCAGCTTGATAGCTTTTATGTAAATTGGCTGAGTAAAACGCGTCGCAACAGACGGACATCGCCCAATCGATAAAAATCATTCAAAATCAATTTGATAAGTTTGGGCGTAAAAATATTAAAATGAAATAATGAACAGTGACAAAAACTACACAACTATCGATTTTGCCCTTTTTAAAATCATATGCAACGAGCAACATCACTTAATATTTACCTTTCTCTATTTTAACCAAAATACAATAGAAAACCGAAACTATGCTCAGTAAGTTCTTATCTCAACTTCATTTTACACAGCTTCAAGTCAATGCGCAAAGCATACAACAAAGCGAGAACAAATCGTCGCACTGTGTCGGTTCAGATACACACGCTGAGGCGATTTTTGTTTCGCCTCAGTGGTAGTTTTTTTCCCGTACATTCTCCCATAGAGAATCGGGCGAATGTATTGATACGCGTTGAGTTGTTGTTCGGGGTTGTGCGGCGGAAAAATTATCGCCTCACTTGTATGAATTGGTGTACAAAAACTATGTTAGGGATTTTACGATTGTGTAAAGGAACTTGTAAGTGAGTTTAAAGATAACTTTAGTGTTTTTTATCATATTTGAGGAATTATATTTTGTGATAAATTTAAAATGTACAACTTGACGGAAATGAAGGTGAGGCGCCGCCTCAGTTGCCTCATCTGAGGAGCCGCCACTGCATTATACCCTCATCTCATAAACATTTTCGTCACCATTTCGCCAAAGAAAACGTTGCGCACATCTGTCCTCGGGGCGAATCAGGACTTGGTGGAACATTTCCTTAATACCTGCAACATACGGTGATTTTTCCAACTCGAAAATTATATAGGACGGATGGCATCGGCATGTGTTCTTGGGGGCCTTTAAGCAAGCACGAGTTAAGCGAACATCCATTCAAACTGACTGCCGCATCAAAACGGATTTTTCCCGGCATATGGGTGATTACTCCGAAGTGCGCCCAATACCAGGTTCTACCACCGGCAGTATGTACTTCGTTTGGAGAAAGCTTTCTCACGTATCTATTTTTGACAAATTTATTTGCTAGTGCTTTGTATGCGTTTCTACGCATTCGCCTTTCGATAGTCGAGAGCCTTTCGAGCGCCATGGAATAGTTGTCAGGCAATTTGACATGATTCCGTCAACCTTTCGTAGTACGGTCTCCCTCAGAATCTCACGGGCTCGGATGTCATCTTTAGACTCAACTAAAGGTGCAGGTTTAACTCCGAAGTGTTCTGTCTCGAAACACTCTCGTACTATACTCTCGAGGTCCCGCTCCTCTTCTTTGCGTGCAAGCGAACACACGTTTTAGCCTTCGGTTCCATGTGTGGGCCCAAAAACTACCCATCCTAAACTCGTTTCGCCAGCGTACGGTCCACCTGCCTTCAGCTGGATGGTATGGGTTGACAAACCAAGACCGACGTGATCCAAGCCTATCAATACTCGAGGCACGACATTAAAGAAAGGCTCAATCGGCATGCGCGAATGTTCAATCAAATTCAAAAGTTTTGATAAAGCATGAGGACTACGTAGCAAAGGGTCGGTCGTTTCTTCCTTTACCGCTAATGAGCAAATCGACAATGATGGTGTTTTCACGAGGAGTTTTGCCCCCGTACCATTGAATATTGACTGTGCTATTCTTTCCAAGCACACCCAGTTCAGACAGAAGGTCTTTCTCGACCATAGTAATTGATGACCCGTCATCTAAGAGCGCATACGTGTCTACTAAACCGGTCGGGCCGTACAATGTTACAGGGAGCGTTCGGAATAGTATTTTGTTGTGCTTCTTCGTGCTGCAGTTTAAGACTGGTTTCGTTACTTTTTGGGACGTTGCCTCTCGGTTGACGTCTTCATGAAGCAATCTATGGTAGTGACGTCGCCATACGTTTTCTGAACAAGCTGAATCTTTCTTGCAGTTACGCATTGAGTGACCGCCGACTGGCAGGAGAAGAAATATTCGTAAACGTTTAACACTGCATCATCTATCCGAAACAGTAGAGCTTTTTAAAGAATCACATTCCATTATACTGTGCGCTCCGTGGCTGTTTCGACTCACTTAACATAATGTTGACTGAACAGATGAGGTTGGAAATGTATGTAAGTCATTCACTCAGATGCGAAATCGTCGCATAAGGTTTTACGTGAAGTGCATATGCAGCCCATTCCAAGTTTTTTCTCGGTGGGAGCTTGGAGACTAGCTCCTCCAGCAAAGTCAAGTTCCAAAGATGCTGCTCCGAACTCAAAAAGGCAAAAAAATCTTCACTTTGGTGGCAAATGGAACTAGTTTGTCTAACCTGTTCTCGTGAATAGATGGTAAGTCCTTAATTTGTTTTAATTAGCTACGAATGAGCTACGTCAATAGCGGCACTAACATTGCTTGGATTTATTAATAACGATTTAACCACTTCCTTTGCTTCGCCCTTCAACAACGGCTGTAATCTCTGGTTGTTATCAAAGTCTGTTAAACCGTACACACCCGTACACTCACGTACCTCGGCAGCGGGGGCGGGGCACGAAACTGGGCAGGGTGCACTAACTAACTTTTCGTACATGGCTCCCGACTTGTTTGCTACTCCCGCGGCAATATTCGCGTTAGACCTGCTTTCTATATGAGAGCTGTGTGACAGCGACGACGATGTCGGAGGCGACGACGATCTGTCTATTGAAGATATTGTTGGTGGCAACGATGTCGATGACTGCAACAATAGTTGCGTTTTTTTCGCTATCGCGGTTAACTCTGACTCAAAAAAACGATCACGTGTAATTTCCCGGTTAAGATCAGCTGCTCGGCCAAACAGCTGACACATGACAGTTGTTTTGCATCTCTTATCTCACTCTCTTCGGGTTATTTTTTAGATTTGGTGGATTCCATCACAAAAGACGATTATTTATTTGCAAAATTTAAATCACCATCAGAAAGATTCTCTCATTTGGTTTGAATTGTTATTTTTTACACGAACGCCAACACAAAACCAAAATTCCCGTACTTTTTCCCTATGCATTAGCCATCTACATTTGATTTTCCGAAACTCTATCCCGTGCAGGGTAGTGGCACGCGTGAAACATATGTGGGTAGTGTCATTTTTTTTATATGGAGTTCGCTACCCAAACCTACTCGGAATGTTGCAATAAAACGAACCTAATGTTGAACAGGGTATCCAGGAGCAGCCCTATCATGTAATTCGATTCGAAAGCGATTGCTTTCGACCTTTTTGATAGGTCACTCTCGAGAAACTATCGCTATGCATTTTTTTCATTGTAAAGAAATGTTTTCAGATGTTAAAACCGGGTTTTCATTAAAAAAAACTATAGCATAATGGACTTCTTAACATAAAGTAATACGCCTTCAGGACAACATATTCCGTTTATAATTTGTGCGGTGGACTAATAGAATCTCTGTATATTTGTTGTAACTGGTTCCCCGATTGAAAGAAACATTTATTTTTTAGTAGTATACAGCGCCCGCTCTAGCACTTACGCCGCACCGGGCGAAAGGACAAATTGGCCCCCTTTAGGTACTGTACCAGGCAGATTGATAGTAGATGTATGTGGTTTTTGGTGTCAAAGCACCTCAAGAGATTTTTTTATTCTTGAATTGGATGATTTTGGAAGCTCTTAGTTGTTGTAACAGATCGGTTTCAGGATGGCTGTTTTAGGATAACATATCAAAACAAAAATGCGTAGTCACAGTGGGATTTGAACCAACACTATAATAATTCAGAATAGAATATCTACTTACTAAGAGGCCGAGATAGTATGTAGAGTAGACGCCTGTTCCGCCATCAATCATATTCTTAAGCCCAATTCACCGCAGTTCAGCAAGGCCTTATAGAGAATTTGTTTGAAATTCAAAAATTCAAGTAAAGTAATGAATTCCCCCAGCCACATTTTATTTACCATTGTCAGGAAAAAAAATTATACAAACGGCACACGGAAACCTGGCGGCTTTTAGAAAGACGTAAGAGAGAAAATTAAAGCGAACAGTTGTTTTCAACTAAAACACTCAACACATTTTTGGAAAACTGGGCTCTCGAAAATGGTATGCCAAAAATGGTGCTCGTTTCTATTACTAATCTTCTGGAGTAGTTTCCGATAACTTCCTTACATGCTGCGGAACTGATTTACTTCAATTATCCAGGTTTCTTGGTGGACGAGTTTCTTCAGTGGTTTTAACTTGGGTGGCTTATTTTCATAAATGCATCATCCATCCTGAATTGTTATAGAGAATGAGTTCAGAGCTAGTCAAATCGGGGCAACCTAGCCAAATCCCGATACGCATTATCATGTCTGGAAACAGATTAGAGAGGACTATGCTATTGCAGCTCTGAAATGTGTACTGTGGTTCCATTCATCACCTTGCTGAAATCCAAACGAACTTGTTCGAAGTGTGCCCACTCAATGCTAGATACATCAATGAATCCATCCGCAAGCAGATCGATTGAAGTTAAATTGCTGCCAAATACGAATGGAATTCTTCTAAAATGATTGAAAAAATGTGGCGAGGATAGTGTCTTTGGGAAATAAATTTCCGGCACGAGGTTTTTAGGTTATAACGCCTTTATGCGCTGTGTGTTTCCATTTCATATGATTTCTCCGGGGGTTTACTTAGTGGACATGATCTCCTATTATTAAACAGAAATACTAAGCCGCAACCACACTGATCGGGGTTTGCAAAACCGCGCCCAGAAAATCAAGTTAGGGACAACAAACGCCTGGAAGGGACAGAGGTGTCGGGGAATTCAATTTTGTCATTTGTATTTGTATATATTATTCGGTATTAGGTCAACTGCCTGCAGTGTGATTAGAGGAATCCAAGGTGCAAATCTTACACCGATCTTTGAAACATTACGCTCTTAGCCAGTGGCGTATCGTACGGTGTTCCATGTGTTCAGTGGAACACGGGCCCCCAAGCGAGAGGGGCCCCTAAATCCTTTTATCGCCACTAGTGATACTTTCTGTACGCCATATAGCGGAAAATATCAGAAACACAAAAATTATACTTATGAAAATGGATAGCAAAACAACCCAAATTGCAGCATGAGCAAATTTTCCCATTTTGCTAGCATCACAGACGTACGATTTAGGCAAATCTCACTAAACATTTTAAGATTCTAATTTCAGTTTTTCGTATCAATTGTGGGCTCTTCAAAGCCTAGTCAGGACTTTGCTTCTTTAACAAAACTATCAAAAGAGAACTAATAATTCAGTTAATAAATTAAAAAATTAACGTGTTTCCTAAACAAGCAACATTGATGTGCTTCTTTATTTAACCCATATTGTCCGGGGGTTAGAAGGAGTTGTGCTAGTATTACGAAATCTCACACAGTAGTTTGACATAGGAAGAATATGCAATTTTCGAAGAAACGTATTTATAATTTTTTATATTTTGGCCTGTGGAGCACGTTGCGAAAACGCAACGCTAGGACTTAACGTGTACTTTTTTGGTCAAAGAAAAGTGTCTTCCAAACACAGAAATCGTCTTATTTTTATAAATAATAGCCTAAAATTTAGAAGCAAAAGTTATTATTAGCATTATTATGGATCGCCCCACCAATTTAGTCGTCGAAAATAATCGCCAAGTATTCTGGTGGAGTCTGCATGGGGATGGGTAACCGCCCTCATTCTCTGCGAAGCTTCGATTTTACCAGGTTTGTTGGAATCACCAACCGGTGCAAGATGCAATGCCCCAACCGATAATCAGATAAGAGGCACTCCTCCTTAGAATGTTGTCTGGATATAAGGCTGGCGATCCTCCCTCCAGAAGTAGTGCCCCTTCCCTTTCCATTTATAGAAATTGGTTCTATGAGAAACCTAACTTCCCAAGGATATATCTGGATTATATTTTATACAAAGTTTAAACTTCACACGCTATTTGAGGAATATTGGGCCGTTGAATCGGGTGAAACTTGGAAATAATCATTCGCTGATTGATTGATTCGCAATTATAAACTTTTTCATTTGCAAAGCCACTTTTTACAAATGTTTCTTAAATTTATCGAAAACTTAAGTAAAAACAATTTTCGCCTCGCTTTATCTCAAGAAGTTAAACAGATTCAAGCAATAAAAGCAAAAATTAAATAGCATCAAAACTGAATTAGTAGTAAAAATATGGAAATCATTTGTCCATAGGATAGGAAAAAGACGATATCGTTATAGTCCAGCGTTGCGTTTTCGCAACCTTAAATTTTGAGCGTATGTTCTGCGCTCATAATTCAGCTTTTTGATGAACTATGTATATTTTCGCATCTGTTGTAGTCTTTCTTATGTTAATTCCGTAGATTTCAGGAAAATATTTGGTCTAAGTATTTTTATACACAAATTGTCATCTATACCTAAAAACATGGAATTTTCACAATTTTCAAACCCTTAAAAATCACAGAAAAAGTCAAAATACATCTTTGAGCAAAAACAGGTCGATTAGATAATTCTAAAATAAAACCTTCTTCCTCGGGGATCAAATTTATATTTTTTACCAGAAAAGCGTGAAACATGAAAATGTAAAGCGATGCGAAAACGCAACCGTAGGAAAAATGGGTTAAGCAAAACTTAATCCCTTTTTTTTTCATCTTTTGATGGTTTCCTTTCCACTGAATCGAAATTTATATTGAATTTTTCCTTTTAGCTTCTTTCTCTACTATAAAATCGCGACACTTTTGGGTTAAATTTAATTGCGTCATTTAGTTTAAAGCCCTAACAATTGATCCGAAACACAGAAATATTTTTTATTTGACATTCGACCGTCGATTGAATCTAGCACACTAAGGGAAATTGTCAACAGTCATGAAGCAATACCAATTACTCGAAACGAACGAGTTAATGATATCAAATTGTTTTCGAATCGTTTCGAATTAAATGATAGGGCCCAGATTTGTATGGGAATTGTGTTATCCTGTACTGTGTACGATCGAATAAAACGCAGCCAATTATTTGTATTTCCATCTCTGTGATATAATTTATTAAATTACTTAAAGCTGAACGCAAATCAGCTAGCGTTTTCTTTTGGTCATCAAACATTTGCAGCTGCTTTAATAGAACGTGGCGATGGAGACTCTGAATGTCAATTTTACTGGGGCCAGTTTGTTTTTCCACCTAACCTAACTTAAACATAAAAATATTTTTGAACGTACATTATTTTTTTTTTGCTTTTCGCTCTTTGATATTGTATTTTGATTTTGTTCGTCCTTCGAATTGTAAGTAAGAACATCTGAGCTTGCGGAAACACCGTCCAAAATGCAGAAAAAATCTTAGCTGTAAAATTTTTTATTTTACGAGAAATGCAGAAATACGAAAAAGAGCCTGAGTATATGCAATTACCTTACCTGTAAACATTTGAATAGTTTTTCCACTAGGTTCAGCAACGCCTGCAGAAACACTATCTAAAATGTAAAAAGAATCGAGTTTATAAAAATTGATCAGCATGCATAGCTTTCGAACCCTATTACTTACATGGTACAGTGGAGCCTCCCTAAGTTGACCACTCTAGGGCGGTAAGATTTTGGTGAAAATAGAGTGGTGGTCAACTTAAGAAGTTTGTTTTGAATAAAGTTTTCGGTAAACAATACATACTATAAATAAATATTGTCCTCTGATGTTTGTAGTTGTAATGACTCATATATTGTACGTTATAAACACTTTTATTTCTCTTAAATTGTTATGATTCCACAGATTTGTCGCGATAATGCGAAGCACACTTCTATCTTTTGCCACTGTCACAACTAGAATCCCCGAAAATGTCCATTCCCAGCTGTTCGTTCACAATGTGAACGAACAGCCTATCGCCTCGCAGATTCTATGCTGACAGGAGGCGCACATAAAATTCAAATTTTAATATTTTCATTATACTACATAGTTGATGTTATAATTAAAAAATTAAACAGCTGCTCCTAACTACAAATTTATTTTTTCACGCATATACGTATTTCGGAAGCAATGTGCTCCCTTCTTCAGTGCGTTAGCTAACGCAAGACTTACAAGGTCTACCAAACAGGCAGCAACAATTCTAGTTTCCTCTATTGCTTTTATAGATGCACGAATGCACGAAAACCTGAAGAGCATCAGCAGTGGAGTGTCCCTTTTTGAATCCATACTGTCTACTCGGAATTATGGAACTATTATTGGTGAATCTCATTACAGATCATAGAATAAACCTTGTCGCGGACCACGGCTAAGTATCGAGCCGCCGTCACTGCAACAAAAAAAAAAATAGGAATGCTATTGACTCGGTGGCATATTGACCCGGCGAGGTCAGCGCGTGGCGTGAGTAATTGAGTCAGCGCGTTCCTATCCTTGACAAAGCCACCATTGATTTAGGGGAAAATTAAAAAGGATGGGACTTGGGAAAAGGATTGTGCCCATCCTTCGGGACACAGTAGAACTCCAAATTAAAAGGAGATTCAATACATTATAAAAAATTTATTGAAAAGAAAAAAAAATGTGGGATAACAACAAAATAGCGGAGGAAGAATTCAATAGCAAAACCAAGATAATCGATATATTTAAAAATTACAAAAGAAAACAGAAGAATAAGATAAAAAAAATCAAGTAATTCAAGTAAATTCAATTCAATAATAATAAAGAATAAAAAAATGCAAGAAAATTAAATGTATGAGTAGATATGTATTAGTATAGAAAAAAAAAACATTGACTTACTGTTTCTAAACGCCGCCGCCGATCGATCGAGGTGCCGTGTCGAAATCTAAATTCATAAAAAAGGTAATTCAAAATAATTACAAAAAAAACAACCCCGCGTATCGCAAACATAAATTACACTGGAGCAAAAATGTACAAGCCAGGATCATTAACCAATGATGCGTCCACAAAGAATTGCGTAAGTCGGGACCATAACCATAAAATCGCAGGCAAGCCGTTTTAGGTCCTTGCGCGGAACAACGTACGTCGGGGTCTAATTAACCAAGTAGCTACACCAATCCAAAAACGTTCGAAAAGACGTAGCGCGGGTCTGACCATAAAAACAATGCATTCGTGACCACGAAACAGAACGGTAATCGAGGGGGGGGGCGGAACTAGCGGGGTATCGGCAAATACACACGGCAGAAAAAGACGTAATTCGGATCGCCTGACTACCACTTCTTCACGCTTGAGTATCACAGCACCGTTTTTTTTTATTGGGCATTTTTTTCTTTTTTTTTCTTATGGAGTATCAAGTATTAAATTCAATATATTTCGTTGAAGAAACACTATGTTCTTCACTTAATAAAACTTTTGCGTTTTTGTTTTTTTTTTCTTTTCATTACAAAGTTGCAATTAGCACTTTCGCACTTCACGCACGTAACGTTTTTCTTCAAATCCTTTTAATAGTTCAAATTTATTTATTACTGTTTTGAAGACAAACAAATTCAGAACCAATCGTAAAAAAAAACACAAGAACTCCAAAAAAATCAAATGTCAGACCAAATAAAATATCCAACCGCTTCCCACGACCGCCAAAATCCAACCAACCGACCAAAAAAAAAAACGGATTCCTTTCTCCGCAAAACTGTCCATCCAAAACGGAATCTTAAAGTCCAACGACCCGTTGATGTCATCGACAACGGATAATGGATTCGACCATCAAACTACTCCCTTCAACAAGGAACATCTCATTTGATGCCGAATGCAATACCGGTCGTCGGTAACATCAACATACGTCACTAACATGCATCCAACAAAAATCCAGCAGCTGATTGCGAATAATATTTCACCTAAGTCAGGTCGCCCTCCGCATGCCCCTGCATCCGTGAATTCTATTCAAACACGGTGGACTCATCCTTCATGTGAAGTAAAACCTGATAAAACGAGCCCACCGTGCAATACAGTCCACGATAGACATCGTGGCTCAAATTTAACAGCGAACAACCAACATCACGTACATACGCACTGTATGCAGATCAAATGCATTAGATTTGATCTCTAACAGCCGCGCTGGTTGAGGTCAAATCAAATGCATACGATGTGCTGTGTACACTTCGTTCATGTTCGATTGTTGCTGTTGAAATCATGGAAAGAGCCGTGGTACGCAACAACCTTTCCAAAAGCTTCCCAATATTGGAAAGCAGCGATATTGGAAGTGAATCTTTTAATTCAGAGTTCCCGGGTTTCTTGGGAATCAGAAAAATCTTGGCTTTTCTCCAAATAGAAGGAAAGTATCCCAGATTGATGCAGTTATTAAAAATTATGGTTAGCAGTAGGAAGAAGGACAGTGGCAGTTTCCTAAGGACAAAGTTAGAGGTCATGTCTTCACCGGCAGATTTCTTTCGAGGTATGCTCTTAACTAGACCAATGATCTCTTGTACTCCAACCAGGGAGGGGTGACCATGAGGGCTGCTGGCTAAATTAAAAATAACAGGCGCGACAATCCAACATTGGACTAAGGCCGCAGGATGTGTTAGTGACATCCTATTTCCAAGATCTTATCTGCTTTTTGATGAGGTAATGAGATCAGCATCACGCTCAGCAGTGTTATTTATCCCCATAAATGGGTACTCGTTTAACATCTGAGTGAGATCATAGTCTGTCACAAGCTCGTGAGTTCGAAAAACACCATGGAACACGGTGAGATTCGAACTCATGAGCCTGTGCACCGAAGGTAAGCGCACTAACCGCTAGACCAGCCAGACTACAAATTACTATTGCTAAAATCAATTTTTTTAGCCGCAGCATTGGCAGTGGCCTGCTCATCAGGTATCGTTACACCGTCGAGTTTAAATTCATGGACCCGACCTGATCAATACTCTTTTGTAATGATTTTTGTTCTATTTAAATATGGGTACAAAACCGATATTCCTTCTTTAATGTTTTCGAACACAGTTCTTGTACTATGTCGATTTTACAGGGGGTTTCGATTACAGTTCTTGTACTGTATCAAATTTTTATCATCTGAAAAAGAATTAAATGTTAAGGCGACAACGATCTGATTCGAAGTGAGTTTATTGGAAAAGTAAAAGGGTTTATATACTAAATGCAAAAACTACTTAACTATTCAAAAAACGTCTAAACTATGTTTCGGTTACACATCTCAAACGGAAACAAAAACACATAAAATCTAATGATAAAATGGAATATTAATATCCTTTCAGGAAAGATACCATTACTCATCTGAATGCATCGAGGAAATGCAGCAATAGATACAAATGCATCAATATGCTCATTATAAATGCAACACGTGTAGAAGACACGGTCGTAAATGTAATAAAAAAATGAAATGGTAATGGAAATTAAACACGACCTTTTCTTCTCGTTATGTTGTTGATTTCGGAAAACATCTTATTACCGGGACGAATAGAGCGGAGGGCACAATTGAAGCATTGGTTTCTGTGCGAAGCTGTTTTCACAAGGATGAGTATCTTAACTGCACGAATAATTGAGTTAACGCGTCTATATTCGTCGCTGTTAGTGTTCATAGTGCGGTGCTAAATTCTGCGCAACCGACGCCTCAACGACGACGGTATGTAAATCAAGGACTTCTTGTGGAAGGTGTAATGATGTCCTCCTGGAAGACGAGGGATTGGTGTGGCCGTGTAGGCCTGGTCAACCTAAGTTGAAAAAAAAACCCTCTCTGGAAACCCACGGCGATGCGTGCTCGCAGACCAGCTCAGCTACTGGGAGTAACGGGGTGGGTTTGGTGCGAGCTTCCAGCTTCCATCACCATCGACAATATAAAATTCACGCATCCTGCCCGAAAATTCAAAAATATTAAACTTTAATAAAGCGCGAAAACATAATGGTGACGCCTACGCGCCAAACTCCCGAAAATTCATCAAAAAGGCAAATGTCCCGTAAAGGGACTTAGCTGCATCAGCCAGACAAAATACGCAAAAAGCGGCACAAAGACCGTATAATATATAAAAAGGGGAAACCGTCCAATCGGGACATATTTTTGTTCCCTCCAGGTCACTTGAGCCTCTCGGTGTTAATCGACTCTATAAGGGCACCAGATGATGTGGGCCCGCGGTTCTTCACCCTCCCATCCATGGGATCCTATTCCGCTACTTATATTGGGATCCCCCAAGTCGAAATCAAACAGGTATGGCAAGAGAGGGAAGGGGAAGAAAGGGATGCTACTTATCTCCGCATATTGTTGCACAGTGTAGCACTAATAATTCAATAATTCATATTAGGAAACTCATTTCCATTTGGGTAATAACCAATAAAAAGTATAAATTCGAAATTCCAATTCACCCACATTTGTAAAGAGAGAAGAAAAAAACCATAGTAGAAACCAACAAGAAAAACTAGTGTCAAAAAAAAAAAAAATTCACCGATCTTACTTCAATTTTTTTTTTACAATTCAAGATTTTTTTGAAAGAAGCTGCATGTCATCATTCAGCTTTATAGATTCAATAAAACATGCATGTCGTCATTCAGCTTCATAAATTCAATAAAGCATATGCATACGCCATCATACAAATTGATCAGACCCAACAAGCCATGATTTCAGACACCTTATAAAAAAAATTATGCATTTCGTCAAAGTATCGGGTGCAATGACTCCTTCGCACAAGAAAAGAATCTTTCAACTCCTCGTAGGCCTTGGTAGACGTGTACACTGTATACTAAAATTCACACACGAAATCCAAAGGAATGCAATCGATTTATTCGAAATGGCATCTAAAAATTGGCGAAACAATATAACTGTCAATCGCGTAGCAATTCAAAATTAATCCGCAAAAATAAATTCAATAAAACATGTGCAGACACCATTCCGCAATTATAAAATGTATTAATTATGCGATGCCATGCTCAGGAATAGGTAGCGATACTCCCATATCTTGTGTCGTCACTAGTTGCCCAAGTATCAAATCGGGGCTCCGCACAATTTACCGATGCTGAAAAAAAAATTACCTGCCCTTGAAACTTTACCAAATCCACTGGCACTTACGACGATGTTGTTCTTATGTGCCGTTACCTTCATGCGACCCACAAAACACACTCAGGACACAATATATATTCATAACGGGGCTTGAAAATGTTTTCACCGCGGAGCACCTTCAACAACCAAAAATTGATATTTTGCCAACTATTTCATGCCGACGACGACGCGTGCAATTCTTATGAGCAAATTGTATCGCGATTCGGGGAACATTTATAAAGTTGAAAAAGTAACAAAAAAAAAAACAAATAATGCACTTGCTTTGGGGGTTTGATTTTCACACACGATTTTTTTTTCGAAAGTCTAAATAGCCCGATCCACACGATCAACCACACCTCGAACCGCTCGATCATCCAAGCCCGACTGCTCGACGCACTCCTCACGACGCGACTCCTTCCTCTCTCTGACTCGTCTCGACCACCAGCAAAAAAATCTCGACCAATCAGCAGTCGGCACGACGCATCATGCGATCCGCTAACTGTAACTTCCAGTTCTCAGACCAATTGCCTCCACATTCGTCGCTGTTGCTGTGTAGCGATGAAAATGTACAGTGGTACAAAACATTTTTTTGTATGGTGGCGGGCCAAACTAATTTCGAATGAAAACAAATGTGGGATCAATTGATCCGAGCACTGGAAGGTTGCGCAAGTAACGTGCGTCGTGTTCGTACCTCATTACAAAGGTCACGATAAGCATAATTACGGTTTTTCTTCGGGAGAACTATTTCAGAGAAGGATAGATGGAGGATATCACTGATTTGTTGGATAACCTTTTCGATATCGGCAACAGATAGGTTGCAATTCGCATTTAAGGCTATTTCAGTAAGTCTAACGTCAACTGTCTCGTCAAATTCCTCCCAATCTACTCTATTATATGGTATAAAGCATTTTGGATCAGCCGTTAAAAACCCTAAGTTTGTTCTGCTCACAATCTTCAATTGTACAATAAGATGGTCATATTCAGCGTCAAACAAATTGTAACTGTATGAGCCAGCGGTCGGAAGTCTTATGTACCAAGCTGTTAGATACCAAGAAAAAATCAATGATGGAGTTCCCTCTCCTGAAGGTGGGAGAATCGGGAGCCACTAGTTCTAGCCCAGTGTCGTTATTGGTTAGCCATGTGTTTATTGTTTTTAGGATATCTTTGATTTTCACCACTGAATTTGGAAATATCTTATTCGTAATGTTGTTTGTAAAAAATTGTCGACCACGTAGCACATACTTCGGCTCCAGTACCTGTATGAGTCATTTAAAGCCTACCTCTTCCACAAAATTAAATGCAAGTTATGGAGAGCAGTAATTTCACATATCAACTTGTCTATTTCTACACTTTTCGCATGTGATGAATCCCATGCCGTTTTTTCGCCAATGACTCCTGCAAAGTAATTTGCTTTTTTGCTATGTCAATTGCACTTCTAGAATTTTATATTTTACCACATTTATTACATTTCGCGTGGTCACTAAGGGGTGCCTTTTATATTTCGGGATTAGAGAATCATCGAAAATCGCTTTATTGTTTTTCAAAATATTCCCAGATCTGCTACACTAGTTGTCCCATCCCGAAATATAAAAGGCAACCTATGTATCAACTTCACAAAAGAAATTCCAAATGTTACTCTGTTTTGGCTTCACTTTTATAATATTAATACTTTGCTAAGCAGTGAATCACAATATGCACTCTGAATCTGAATTGCAATCGCCATGAACTATGAGTATTTACTAATACCGAAAATCAGATACAATTCAGTATCAAGATTTTTGCAAGTGGCCAGCGATATGGAGGGAATCTTTCGTCCTTTACGACGCATAGATCGCCAACTTGTGGCATTTTTTGCGTAGTGAGCCACTTCGGTCGCTGTTGCAGACGCGTTAAGTATTCCTGGCTCCATCGGGTCCAAAATTGTTGTGCTAGACGTTGAGTCAGCTGCCATCGATCCAAACGATTTACTTGTACATCCAAGAGTTCCTTTTCAGGCACACTGAGGAGCGGGCCGCCAATCAAAAAATGTGCCGGTGTTAGAGCTGCTGCATCCTTCGGATCGGCGTGTAGTGGGCAGAGAATTCAACGTGGCTTCAATTTGTGCAAGTGTCGTGATGAACTCCTCATAGGTAAGCGCGGCATTGCGTAAAATTCGATGGAGGTGTTGCTTCATCGATTTAACTCCTGCCTCCCATAAGCCGCCGAAGTGCGGTGAGGCCGGAGGATTGAAGTGCCAAGTGATTCCTAGGTTTTCGACTTCTTCTCTTCTCTTCTGTTGAGTTCACTATTCTTCGCAATTCGGCATTAGCTCCCATGAAGTTGGACCCACAATCGCTGTAGATATCGGAACATAAGCCGCGACGACGAAACGCTTTAAGGCAGCGATGAATGCGTGCGTCGTCATGTCACTCACTAATTCTATATGGATGGCTTTCACCTCGTCCGCGTCGATCGGTCCACAATAGTCGATCCCAACATTGGAGAATGGGCGAGAAATGTTTACTCGTGGAGTCGGCAAATTTCCCATGAGTTGCGAAGAAGTTTTTGGTTTCGCTCGAAAACAAGTAACACATTTATAGATGATCGATTTGACCATATTTCGAGCATTTAATATCCAGTATTGCTGACGTATTGTAGCAAGCGTCAACTGTGTTCTCCCATGTAATGTTTCTTTGTGGAACTTTTCGATGATTAATATGGTCAAACGACAGCCGTTCGGAAGAATAATGGGGTATTTCTCGTTGAAGGAGAGGTTTGCATGAGTCAACCTACCGCCCACTCTTAGCAATCCCTTGTGGATGAACGGGTTAAGGTTGAGCAATTTGCTCTTGCGGTCCAAATTGACTTTCTCGTGCAAGCATTTTATTTCGGCTGCGAAAGCAGTTTGTTGTATATGAATTTTAGATAGGTGTGGAGGACGTATTCCAGTTCACACTTCCGCAAGTGACCCTTGTACGTGTCGACTTTACCTGCTAATTTGCGAAACCGTATGCAGTATGCTGTAACACGTAGTAGTCGAGTAAGCGAGGGAAATCGGTCGATAAGATTTTGTAGACTATCATCTGGGGATGTTAATAAGCACGTTGGTTTAGTTTTCCTTTCCTCGAGGTTAGCCCTTGCAACGTCGCTCTCGGAGGGTTCGCTCTGTTTTGGCCAGTGCTGGGAATTGTCGAGTAACCACGATGGACCGTGCCACCACAATTGATTGTTAATGAGAAGTTTGGCTGTAGTTCCTCTAGTTGCGAGATCTGCGGGATTCTGCGCCGAAGGAACATAATTCCATGAGATCGTTGATACGTGTTCGAAAATTTGTACTATTCTATTCGCCACGAACGTTGTCCATTTGCTTGGATGACCAGCAAGCCAAGCTCTGACAATTTTCGAGTCAGTCCATAAAAAAAGGCTGGAGATTGTTATATATGTGGGTAGCGAATTGGTGAATTTGTTGACGAGTTTCGCCAGCAATACTGCACCGCATAATTCCAATCGTGGAATGGTTTGCGAAAGAGCAGCAGTCGATACTGGAATATTACTATGACTCATGGGAGCTACTTTTGTTTTTGCCATCACAAGTTGCGAATTGACTTCATTGTCTCCACGAGAGACTATACATATACAACAGCCGCATACGCCTTTTCCGAGGAATCACAGAATCCGTGGATTACCAATTTCGAGTCAATGTAAGTTGATATCCAACGTGGAATTCGTAGCTCGCCAATATCCTTCAGGCTAAGTCGTATATCAACCCATTCTGCCAATTCGACGTTTCTGTGGCGGGTTTTAAGTTTAAGAGCCTTTGAAATTGGTTATTCAGCAAAACATTCTTGTTGTCGTATCGGTCCAGTAGGACGGTACACGCGACGTCGTAGTTCCCTTCCGTAACTTGAAAGGGACGCAATAACGCTTCTGCTTCGCCAGAGAGACTGCATTTTAAGTAGTGGTTATTCAGCAGAACATTCTTGTTGTCGTATCGGTCCAGTAGGACGGTACACTTGACGTCGTAGCTCCCTTCCGTAAGTTGAAAGGGACGCAATAACGCTTCTGCTTCGCCAGAGAGACTGCATTTCAAGTAGTGGTTATTCAGCAGAACATTCTTGTTGTCGTATCGGTCCAGTAGGACGGTACACGCGACGTCGTAGTTCCCTTCCGTAACTTGAAAGGGACGCAATAACGCTTCTGCTTCGCCAGAGAGACTGCATTTCAAGTAGTGCAATTTTTCTACCTTTGACAATGACTCCTTTCGGTGGATCAATGTCATGAATAGATCCTTAAAGGCTGGCCAAGAATCGTAATCACCATCAAATTTTGGAAGAGTGATCCTGGGTAATTTGACATCGTTATCCCGATTACCACCATGCATCGAGGAGTTAGCAGAGTGGCGTGAGGAATCAAGTGAATCATCCATGGTGGATTGCAAGTTGTTCAAGCTCTCCTCCATCTCTGCCAGAAAATCAGTCGCTAATATGTACAAGCGACGACGGACAGCCAATAATAATAGAAAAAACACGATTGACTGGCAAAGTATCTTTTATTGACTTGCAATTTATAAACTAAAAGTGCTTATACAATATAAAAATTTTCACATAGAATTTGAGAACGAAATTTAATGCATATACATATTGAATTTCTTAGCGGATGCGCGTGCAGGGTCGAAGACATCCAAATAGAACGCGTGTCGTCGACATCCTCCCAAGCCAAAAAATGTAATATAATTTCTAAGAATAACCGTATAAAGAAGTAACATTAAAAAAAATATTTATGGTGATCTTGGGGATGCCCAATCGTCTGTATTATAAATTACTGCATTATTATTTTCGATTCTTATATCCTTCTTGACTCGTAAGTAACGAAAAATGAATCCAATTGTAATCAACGCTATAATTAATATTATTACTATTGAGGTTATTGAAATTGAGTTTTCTTTTACAAATGTTAGGACAACGTGATCATTAAAGTCTTGCTCAAAGGGCTGTACATTTTTATTTTCTAATTTTTCAAACTGGATTGGAATCATATTGAAATTTGTTTTCAAGTTGGATTTCAAAATTTGTGGAACCTTATATTTAAAACTAGACGAAAAGGCAATACAATTATTATCTAGAAATAGAATTCCCCTATTATATAGTACAGGTTGTTCCTTCTTGTTACAAAATACTGTTACATTTCCCTTATAAACTAAGATATCGGGGGTGATTTGTCTTACAAAGGCTGGAGAGTCATGATTCTTCATTTCGCAATTTACTTCGATTTTACTTTTTATTATTATATCTTGAAAGCATAAATTATCTTTAATTTCCAAAAATATGGGCGCATTGTAAATTGTTAAATTGTATTTTTCGATTTTTTCACTTTTGGTTTCCGAAAAGTAAGTTAAATTTTTGTCATCTATAATCAATACTGGACTTAAGTTTATAATTTGATTGTGGTCATTTGGGACTGAAATAATATTGTACTTAAAATTGTTTTCCAATTTCAACAGCGGATCTGTGAAATTAATCATGAGAATATCATTGGAAACATATAAAACAGGTTCATAAGTGAAATAATGTCGAGTCATCAACATCGGGCAGCCTTTCTTCCGTTTTTACTAATATTCCTTTTTGTAGTTCAATTTCTTCTCTTATATTTTCATTTATATAACTAGTTTCTTCAAATTTTTGTTTTAAGTAAATCAAATGATCTTGTATTGAATTAATAGTACAGTGCGTACTCGATAATCCGAAGCCTCGAAACCTCGAATTTCCAGTAATCCGGATCACCTCAAAGATTGCATTGTACACTCTGTAGTCCGAATTTCAAGAGCTTCTCTAATCCGAATCTGTCTTTTTTCTCATAATAACAGTGATATGAGCGTCCGAAATAAAAACAACATTTTCCTTTGTTCTTGGAAACAACAAAATCAAGAATAACAGAGTGAAATTCTTAGAAAATAGAGAACAGATTCTTCGAACAATTTGATTAAACCTCGAAATTTAGAGCAAATTGAAGGCTTCCACTAGTCCGAATTCCTCTGTAATCCGGATCGACCCCGGTTTTCATTACTCCGGATTATCGAGTACGTACTGTAAATAGAATTGACGTCTGATTGTTTAGATTATTCAAGGCGATTGTGATGTTGTTTAAATACTGTAATGAGTGTACCTCTCCTTTTGAGGTGCTGTGGATCCGCAAGCTTGACGGCATGTGCCGGACGCTGCTCGTTCGGTGGAGATATGGGCGGGGTGCTGCTTGCTATAGATCCTCTACACTATCACAACAGAAATTTTTATTATTTTTATTCACATGCCTAATACCACAAAAGAACGCTAGGCAGTTCTAACCCACCTTGCTCTTATTCGTCTCTTCTTTTTGTTTAGTTTAAGTTCTGGGGAATTCATTTAAAAAAAAAAAATTTTTTTCTCTTTCCCTGTTGAGAAGGAAGGGGAAGACTCCCGCAAAGAAAAGTGTATTTTTTTCGTTTTTTACGAGTGAGGTACGCGAAACCGAGTCTGCAGCGCGGTGCATCCCGTTCACAAGTCCAAGGTTATTATATTATTATATATATTTTCTTATTGTTAAGAGTGAATGTAGGTAATAAATGATATACGTATGATTCTTTTGGTTTTTGGCATGCAACACATGCATGCACTAACTACACATATATCTTATCTGGTGAGACTTTGGTGTCAGTTCCTTAGTTCATTGATTAACCTCAATAAATTGGGGCTCGCTGATTCGAAGTAGCCCGTTCCTCGCTGGTTAGCGGAGCGCTGACTCGAATTCGCCCTTTAACCTCAATAAATTGGGGCTCGCTGATTCGAAGTAGCCCTGGCGCAAGTTAGCGAAGCGCTGCCTCGAATTCGCCCTTTTAACCTCAATAAATTGGGGCTCGCTGATTCGAAGTAGCCCTGGCGCACTGAACGGATATCTATTTGATTTTAACACACATTAGCAAACGCCAAAGAATTATTCATTATTCAAATTATTCTATTACCTGTTAGAGAATGTCTTTTCCCCACTTCTTATCAAAGCTACGTGCCGGGTGGAAGTGCCCTGCTAACCTCAATAAATTGGGGAGCGCTTATCCACCGTCGCAGTTATAATAAATATGCGCTGGCATAACTCGCGTCGCACTTCCCTCTCACTAATTAGCGGCTCACTGGCCCATTAATCCCTATTTGATTTTAACACGATTAGCACACACTAAAGAATCAAATTATTCTCTTACCTATTATGGAATGCTTTTCACCACGTCCTATCAGAACTACGCACAGTGTGGAAGTGCCCTCCTCGTGGCATCATATGTCAGTTCCGATGAAGTAGAAGTATGGGATGGAGCACTGCCATCTAGATAGACAGTTCCAATGAAGTAGAAGTATGGGATGAAGGTTGACCCCCATGCCACTGAGTAAAGAGTGTGGGGAATGGAACTCTTTCCTTCACTGATTACATCCACAGATAATTTCGCCAGTCCTTACGTGCTCAATGATCTGAAGTTAGCGCTTCAAATCCTTTGCATGAAAGATGCCGATTAACTTCCCCTTCAAGTCTGCCAACTTGTAACATGATGACCCTACTTTTTCCAATACTATTGCTTGACGAAATTTACGGTCAAGTTTTGCATTGTAATGCGCTACTGCATTATTTTGGCTAAAATTTATTCTGTAGACTATGTCCCCTGGTGCAAATTCTACCGGTCGGGACCTTAAGTTGTACGTCTCAGCGTTATTTTCATACATCCGCTTAAGATTCGTTTCGACCTCCTTGCGAATAAGTTCCGTTTTCTGGTCGAATGACAAAGCTTTTTTTTTTTTTTTACAATCATATACAATATTTGTTTAACACGTTCTTATCTTTATTTATATAGCATTTCCCAATTGAATTAAACCTTATCCGAATTGGAAAAATCTCTATCCCAATTGAAAAAATCCATATCCCAAATGAAAAAATCTTTTTCCCAATTGAAAAAATCCCTATCCAAGTTGAAAAAATCCATATCCCAAATGAAAAAATCTTTTTCTCAATTGAAAAAATCCCTATCCCAATTGAAAAAATCCATATCCCAAATGAAAAAGTCTCGAATAAAAAATTATATTTGCCAAATTAACAAAATGTGTAATAACGTATTAATGCAAATGATTCCATAATTCTTACTCTTTAAAGTTCGATGTACAGGGACGCTTGACAAAATTATTTATTTGTCCAGCAAACGGTAGTAGTCTGGCTGGTCTAGCGGTTAGTGAAGTACCTTCGGTGCACAGGGTCATGAGTTCGAATTTCACCGTGGATCATGGTGTTTTTCGAACTCACGAGCTTGTGACGGACTATGATCTCACTCAGATGTTAAACGAGTGCCCATTTATGGGAATAAATAATACTGCTGAGTGTGATGCTGATCTCATTACCTTATATAATATTGTTAATGTAAGTGAAATTAGAAAATAAGAATATAGCATTTTCATTTGAAGTACGTACAATTCCGAAACAAATATGCAGTTTTCTGAATCAAGTAGGGATAACTGAATACGTTTCCGAATAGAATATATAAATTAATTTCCTAATCAAATATGTGAATCTCTAAAACAAAGAATGAATTACATAAAATACTTATTATAATTTTTGTTCAATATCAAATTTATTTTGAAATAAATTCTTTCCATTTGACAGAAGGATATTTTCATTGGGTAAAAATGTTATTTCAGGTTGGAATTTTTTTTATTTGTTGTGGAGATTTTTTCATTTGGGATAAGGATTTTTTCTTTTGGGATATGGATTTTTCCAATTGGGATAGGGATTTTTTCAATTGGGAAAAAGATTTTTTCATTTGGGATATGGATTTTTTCAATTGGGATAGAGATTTTTTCAATTGGGAAAACGATTTTTCCATTTGGGAAAGTGATTTTTTCAATTGGGATAAGGTTTAATTCAATTGGGAAATGCTATATAAATATATATTTTTTTAATGAATCTTTTGGAGTTAATATGTTGACAAAATTGCAAATAAGTTAAAATACATGAATTATTATTAAAGTTAGATCATAGACAGTACAAAATTGTTTACTATTCTTTTTATTTGTTACAATGATATTACAGTGGCATAATTAGTGTTATATTTTACAAAGTTTACTTTTTATTTTTCTATATTATTTGATTAAAACGTACTTTAGGTAAATTACATTCTGATTTGTGTTGTGCTAATTCTGTTTCGGTAGTTTTCCTCAAACTGGTGCTACATATTATGGGATCGTTTAACGCATTTAGAGCAATATTTACAGGTGTTTCTTTTCTACTGTTTCTCTTTGTTTTGCGGATTTTTGAAATAACAGTGGCAATGCAAGTAATTATTATTACTAATAGAGATAAGCTTCCTACCGAGAAAGAGGTTATTGCGACTAATTTCGTTGATTCAGTAGTAATTTGTGCCTCATGGACTTCTACCTTGTAAACTCACTGCTCACTTGTTGTTGTTGGTTGACGATGATATGTTGTACCACTCGATTGATCAACCAAATTCACCGACTCGTTTGTTGGTTGACGATGAATTGATGAACTCGCACCACTCGATTGATCAACCAAATTCACTTGTTGATGATGTAAACTCACTGCTCACTTGTTGTTGTTGGTTGACGATGATATGTTGTATCACTCGATTGATCAACCAAATTCACCGACTCACTGCTCGCTTGTTGTTTGTTGGTTGACGATGAATTGATGAACTCGCACCACTCGATTGATCCTTATTTTTCTGAGCTGGTATGCGATCCTTGGTCCTTGAAACCGGCTGCGCCAATGTTGTGTTTATTAGTTGATCCTATTTTTGGTGAAAGAAAGAAATTGTTAAAGTAAGAGAAATAATCTTTATTAGCTATTTAACAATCGCAAGCGCAAGCTTTTCCTCACACACTCAATCTAGTTCCGAAAGTACTTACCTCGAAACCTTGGCTGTAGCTACTTTGCACATTCGCAATCCAGGTCAGCTTTGTATTCTTTCCGCATAGTGGCAAAACATATTGGCCCACTTACTGCGATCAAGAACAACAATGCTGAACTAGAACGCCAATGTGCTAACCTATGCTACCTACAAGCCATCGGGGTAAGGTTATTTCGTTGTACATACGATGCACTATGCGTATGTACACAATAATACACAACACATTTGCGAGAGACACTCTTCCTTCCATCTATTCCAAAACTGCTGTTGCACCCATTGTATTAGAGTCCAACGTTTGCTAAGCGGAATATTTGCTGCATTTAACTTGTCTTCAGGTGGGAATAGAAGTTGTCTTTGTGTTAAGAAATGAGCTGGTGTTAACACAAATGAATCTTCAAAGTTGTCATTAATGGAATGTAATGGCTTACTATTAAGCATCGCTTCAATATTGCAAACTAGAGTGTAAAATTCTTCATAAGTGAAATATTTAGGATTCGTTACCTTTTTTAAAACGTTCTTAAATGTTTGAATCCTTCGTTCCCACAATCCACCAAAATTAGGACTATAAGGGGGATTGAACTTGCACTCTATTCCCATATTAGTTAATACACAAAGATTGGCCTTTCTCCATTCTTTAAGATTCATGTTCAGTATTTTGGATGCTCCTCGAAAATTTGTTCCATTATCGGAGAACAAAACGGATGGCTTACCCCTTCTAGCACAAAACCTTCTCAAAGTTGCTATAAAATTCTCTGAACTGATTTTATTTCAAAATGCACTGCCTTTGTGACCATACATATGAAAATGAAAATCCAACAGTTTATTGGTTTGTCAAATCGTAATCTTGACGATTTAATTTGAAATGGTCCTGCTAAATCTACTCCAGTCGATCCAAACACTGGTGTGCAAGTGTAATGCGCTCCTTAGGAAGTTGTCCCATTTGAGGAGTATTCGTTTTTGCTTTAAGTCTTTTGCATTTAACACAATTAAAAATTATTGTTTTGATTAAGGATTTAATTCCAATTATCCAAAAGTTCACTCTTAAAAATCTCAACGTTAGGCTGTGTCCCCCATGTAGAGTTTACTTGTGTGCGTAGTCAACAAGAAGGGTAGTTAGGTGGCTGTTTCTTTCTAGAATAACAGGGAATTTCTCCGAATAGCTAAGGTATTCCGAATTTTCTAACCTTCCTCAAACCCTTAGTTAGCCAGAACTGTCTAAAAAGGGGTTAAGTTTGAATATTGAACTGGACTTATTAACTAGCTCACCCTGATGTAATGATTTAAGCTCTGATCTAAAGCTAATATTTTGTTGTAGTTTTAAAATAAGAGTTTCTGAGTCCTTCAGTTCCTTCACAGTCAATAACGACTTTTCTGTCTTTTGTTTCTTTCCAAACAGTCGGGCGGCTCTACACACGTATGCCATAACACGGACTGCCTTAGACCAAGAGGAGAAACGACTTACTTATACTTCAGTTATAAACTCATTGACCGGTTCGTCCTGTGTGGCTGCACAAAGGCATTTGGATGTACTGTTAAGGGGTTGACTAAATTTTGGAACCTCCTCCTTTGTAAGCCAAGATGGACCATTTAGCCAAAAGTCTTTTCGATTAAATAGTTCAGAAGGTGTTAATCCTCTACTGCCCATATCACTTGGGTTCTGATTTGAGGATACATAATGTATTTGAGATACATCTAGGACTTTTAATATTTTATCTACTCGATTTTTTATAAACCTTTTATTCCCAGGTATTTTCATCTTCCTTACCCATCCTAAGCACACTTGGCTATCGGTAAAGGCATACACATTTTTAATGGATACTTCTTTCAATATTTCCTTAACGCTAGAAATTAATTCAGAAAGAAGGGTGAGACCTTCAAGCTCAGCTTTAGGAATGGAAATATTGTCGGGGGTGTCACTTTCCCCTTGGCTGCCAAAAAGTTTATGATATAGCGGCCTTCAATTTTTGTACGTAAGTACACAACTGCAGCTATACCATCTTTGCTAGCATCTGAGAATCCAATTAAATCGCTGGAACACTTTTTATTATTACCTAAAAATCTTTTAACTTGAATACTTCCGATTGTATTGATTTGGGAGTATACTTTCATTATAATGCTTTTTAAATTAGGCGAAATTTTCGTGTCCCAGTCACATTTAGTTAACCATATTCTTTGCATGATAATTCTTAAGTACATAACAAATGGTAGAATTATCCCTATCGGATCGAAAAACTCCGAGTTTTTCGCCAAAATGCCTCTTTTGGTGAATTTTTCAATTGGCAGTTTTGGTACCTTAACACCTAAGCAATCTGCTTGGGAAAACCAATTAATTCCTATTAAGGAAACGCGATTAATTTCTCCTTCAACAAAATTAGTTAATTAATCGGTTGGATGAATATTCCGTAACACTTGGTCTGGTTCATTACTCCACCACTTTGTGAGGTGTAGATGACAGGATGACAGTGTATCACGAATATCTGTTGCAAGGGTTTGTGCTTCCTCAATTGAATGTGACCCTGCAATAAGATCATCCATGAAAAATCTTTTTTCTATAGCTTCCCGAGACTGCGGAGTCGGTGCCAACTCAGCAACTTTTTTCATGGCATAGTTAGCATTAAATGGGGAGCTTGCTACTCCGTATGTAATTGTTAGTAGTTCATACTCCCTCACCGGGTCTCCTACCTTCGGACGCCATAGTATCCGCAGTTTATTTTGGTGTTCTGGAATCATCCTAAACTGTCTAAACATTTTTTCTACATCGCTGATAAATGTAATAGGAAACTGTCTTGATTGCAAGATCATATCAAAAACATATGGGAGAAGATTTGGTCCAGTGTGAACCAAATCATTAAATGATAGCCCGTTACTGGTTGGAAACGAGCCATTAAAGACAATCCTTACTTTAGTAGTAATTTTATCGTCTTTAAAAATCGCATGGTATGGAATGTAATACACGGATCCGTCCCGTATTGCAGTATTATATTCATTCTCAACTACTCTCATGTGGCCTAAATGTTCATATTCTTTTAAAAATCTTTCAACTTGTTCTCTTTTGTTTTCATCATTCATAAATTTTTTCTCTTGTCCTATAAATATTTGTTTTACTCTATCAAATGAGTTTCCTAACTTTAGGCGGTCGTCTTTGAACAAGTACGGCACGAAAATTCTACCAGTGGCATCTCTATAGAATTTACTATTAAAGTTAGTTATTGCTGCTTCGCTATCTGAAGTAATAGGATTATGGTCTGGTATTTCCCAGAATTTTCGAAGATTGGCCTCAATCTCTCTCACTTCCTCTGATTGGGTGATGAAAGAGGAGACTAGGGGGTCCGAATTTGTTACGATTCCACCAGAAACTAACCACCCCAATGATGATGGTTGCAACAAAAGATTTCGCATGTGGACCGAAGGAATGGAAACATCGATAATCTCTGAATGAATGTTTCCCCCTAGAAGCATTTGTATATTCTGGGGTTTTCTGAAGTATGGATCGGCTAAGTCATACCTCTTTAAGTCAACCATACTTTCTTCGTCGAGTGAAATATAGGGTAGATTTCTCGATACCCGTTTGTCAATATATGCCTTGATTTGGAAGAAAGTATTGATGTCTTTCATTGATCGGAGTTTGATCATTACCATTGAATCAATTTTGTCAATGAGAGTACCACCCATGCCATACACTTCTACAGCCGCAGATACTTTTCGTAGACCGAGCTTTTGCACGAGCTCTTCTGTAACATAAGAACTTTGCGAGCATTGATCTAACAGTGCCCGACAGCTGTATAATAATTATTATTATTATTTATTAAGAGCAAGCATAATACAATTATGAAGATCTTAGAAGTATCTTAAGCACTAGCTACCCTGGCCTTCGGCTTAAACTAAAAAAAAAGACTTAAGGAAGTTTAAAATGTGTTAGATTTGTATTTTCAATGAGGTGATCAATTTGTAGATGAGAGTTATGTTAGTTACGTTGGTTACTGCCAATAGTTTTGTACATTCGCGAGGTAAGTTGTGTTGGTTTTTAAATCTGTTTCCGGCGGGGCAGTCGTTAAGGATGTGACGAACAGTTAGTATCTGATTTGAGTTACACAGTCGGCAAATGGGCTTAGGTTTTTTTCCATTAGATATTTATGTGTTGAGTGTGTGTGTCCAAAGCGTAAACGGCTGAAGACTATTGTTTGTATCCGACGGGCTGAGGAGGAATAGATTTATTGATGCTCTTGTTGGGTTAAGATTTTTGTAATGGTGTTCGTATGCTTGCCACTTTGTAGATGCTTTAGATGAAAGGTGGTTTTCAACAACCCTGTGCAAATCATTTTTATTGAAAGGTGTTTGCAATAGCGTTGGGGCCGTGGTAGCGTATTTAGCAGCTGAGTCGGCGAAGGAGTTGCCTAGAATACCTACGTGTCCGGGGATCCACATAATTTTTAATTTATTTGGTTTGCTAATCAGCTCGTTGCGGATGATAGATATTGTGAGGTCGTCATTGTTGATATTATTGATTGCTTCGATGCATGCTTTGCTGTCTGAACATACGACGAATTTACCGCGGCTGCTGCTGGCGTAGAAAGTTGCGTTGTACAATCCCTGTAGCTCGGCAGTGAATATTGAATTGTAGGATGGTAGAGATGATATTTGTATAATATGTATTGTGTGTGGTCGTAACTGCAAATGCGACATTGTGTTGAGTTTTCGAGCCATCAGTGTATAAGAAGGACCAGCGCTTATTCGTTAGAGGGTCTGATATACTCTGGAATAGTTGCCTGTATATTATGGGATTTGTCGACTCTTTCGGATATGACGCTAGGCTAGTGATGATCGAAGATTCTTGAAGCTGCCAAGGTGGGTGAGAAGGTTTTTTGCCTTCAATTGGGGTTATTGGAAAGTCTAATTCCTTGGCGAAGTCCAATATTCGAATTAGGCAGGATTTGCCTTTTGGCCTTGTTTTCCGTTTGACCATGGATCTTATGTCTGCGCCGAGTAAAGAGTCCTGTGGTTGTGTGGTTTTAGTTATCCAACGTCCGAGAAGAAAGTCCCTTCTATCCTCTAAAGATGGGAGGCCGGTTTCAGTGAGGATGCAGATAATGGGTGTGCTACGGAAAGCGCCTATGGCTTGTCGTAAAGCAGCGTGGTAAATTGTTTTAATTTTTTGTATTTGGTTTTTTGCTGCGAAGCCGTATATAGGTAGACCATAGTCGATTTTGGAGGGTATTAATGCCCGTACGACTTTTATGAGAATGTTGGGATGAGCTTCAGACTTAAAACTACATATATACTTTACAATGTTCAATCTATTAGACAGTGAAATCGACAAATCTGAAATGTGGTTATTCCAATTACAGCGTTTACTAAAAAGAAGGCCAAGGATCCTTAAGTTATCTACAGTTTGGATTACACAGTTTTCATAATTAAGATTTAGTGAGTTACAATTTAGTTTTTTACAAAAATGAAGGTGATTACATTTGTTCGTTGATAATTTGGCTCCAGAAGTATGGGACCATTCAATGATTTTTTTAAGCAATTTTTTAAATTTTACTTCAAAGGAATTATTGTCTTGTACTTTTTGGTAGATATATACATCATCGGCATAAACGCAAAATTTAAAATATTTATGATCTGATATTATTTTGTAAAGTTCTTCATAAGCTATAAGAAAAAGAGTTACCGATAACGGAGATCCTTGCGGTATTCCGTTTTGCGTTGAGTAAATTTTAGAATGCACATTGTTAACTCGTACTATGATTTTGCGGTTTGTAAGAAATTGTTTGACGTAGCTATAAATGTTAGGTCCTACTTTGCAGTTTCTTAGAAAGTTAAGGATCGTGTGAATGCCAACTCTTTCAAAAGCCTTCTCGAAATCGAGACTGATGATGGATGCGTGGTTACGGGAGGACAGGATCTGATTAATGAAATTTTCTAGGTGAAGGATAATATCGAAAGTGCTTTTTCCTTTTTTAAATGCGACTTGTTTTGCGGATAAAAAATTGTTTTTTTTGGAGGAACCATGTTAACCGTTTGGAGATAATTTTTTCAAGCACTTTCGACAGACAAGGAAGAAGGGAAATGGGTCTATACCCGTTTATTGTATTGACAGGTTTGCCATGCTTATGTAGTGGAAAGATAAGTGCTGTTTTCCATGATTGTGGAATTGTATGTTGTTCTAGGATGTTGTTGAACAGATTGATTAAACGGTTTTTGAAACTCGGATCTGCGTTTTTAATCATTGGATATGAAATTCTATCATTCCCCGGTGTGGAACCTTTAAGAGATACTAGGCAGCTTTCTAATTCGAGTATCGATATTGGAAGCTCAATATTTGCGGCCGAAGAGGATAATGAGTAGGGATGGAAGGATGTGTTGAGGACCTTAGATTTGTTTCTTGTAAAGTCAGGGTGGAAAGATGAATTTTCAGTGTATTTTTCCCAGAGGCTACCAAATGTATTTGCGATTTTTGATGGGTCTGTTATTATGTCGCCGTTGTCAGAGTCGATGGACGTAATGTGAAATGGGGTTTGTTGGCCGTTTAGCTTCCTGATATTATTCCATACTTGTTTTGTAGAGCTGGTGGGTTTGATGGACTCTGTAAATGATTGAAAGCAAGCCGCTTTGGCTGCCTTACATTCATTCTTGAAAAGACACTTTATTTTTTTGTATTCTATGAGGTTTGATACTGACGGTTGCTTTTTCATTTTGTCAAATGCTTTTTGTTTGTGTGTTCGCATGGCTGCAAGTTTTGGATTCCACCAAGAGGTATATTTTTTTCGTGGGTGAGGATGAGTTTGCGGAATGGTTTGGTTTGCGCTGTGTTTTAAAGTTTTGGATAAAAAGGCAGCTTCTCTGTTGACGTTGTCATCAGGATTTTTATTTTGTATGTGCACTCAAAAAAAAAATGTTGTAAAATTAACAAAAACTATACAAGATTGACAATTTTTTCCTGTTGATTCTCAGCTAATTAGTTCGCTGTTTCAAATGACATGAACAAATTTGTTGAAACGAAAAGCAAAAATCCTGGTTGAAATAACATGCCTTTTTATATAAATTGAAAGTATTCATGTTATCACAACAGTTCTTTTAAGATTTAATAGACATGAGCATAGATATTATTAAAATGACAATTAAAGTTGTCTAAATAAAAAACGGCTTCTAATTGAAATAATAGTGCTCTTTTGGTAATATCAACAAGGACAACTTGTGAATTTGATTTTAGAATGTTGTTTTTACCTCACGACTATCGCTCAGAGAAGGTTTTGTATGGAATCAAAAGCGGTTTATTATTTAACAAAGCATATTTATTTGTTTTAAAATTAACAGTAGAAAAACTTAGCTTAAAAATAATAAATAAATACAAATACATTTCATATTTGATTTTTTTTTTTACAAAATATTATAAATTTTTTTTTTCTTATTACATTTTTTGGTTGGGAAGAGTGTAAACAAAATGTTTAATTTCTGTTTCCCTTCCAATAATATGAACAGTATTTTTAATAACAATAAATTCAGTTACATATTTCAAACAGCTTGTGATTTAGTATGTATTACGGAAAACCCTTTCTTATACGCCTTTCCTTTAAAAATTAACTGAGCGCAAATGGTAAAAACATCACTGGTGTTATATATAAGGCTAGTGCACAAGTATTTAGCATACAATTTTTGCGATATATTGTGAATACTTTCTTGTAGAATCACAATATCGGGCTGGAAAAATGCATCGGTCATTAAACAATTTGCGATATGCTCCAAATCTTTTGTTCTTAGCCGGACACTCTTTCTTACGTAGTACTCAATAATTGCATCGGTGAGCAGCTTTTGTTGTTCATCGAAAAGAAGCTTATACTTTTTGAAGTGCTTGACTACCACAGATACGGAGACGGAAGCAGATAAGATTTTCTTAATACATGTGTCTATTATCTGGAAAAAATATGTATTAGGATCATCATACAAATTATTATTTTTATTTCCCTTACGTTTTCATTGGTCTCGTATGTCTGTATTTTATTGGATGTCGTATGTACACATTGCTTGGTTGATTCGCTTGCGGATGCGTCTTCAACCTAAAAAATATTAGTAATTAGTTATGTTATCAGGGACATAACATTCAAAGTTAACACTCACTTTATTAGACCTCCACTTTTTTAGCGCACTTTTAAAAATTATTCTTTCAGCAAGGTGGCCCAATGGGATTAAGTTGTTAATTTCTTCAATAACTCGAAGATGTCGTACTCGAACTTTGTTTGCTAAAATTAGAAAAATATTATTTTTGCAACGATTTGTTATTTTATTTGCAAGCCACTTACCCAAACATTGCTCATACACAAATTGGAAGTTATCCTAGTTGAATGTTGTCAACAATTATTTCAGTTGGATGTCGTCGGAAATAGTAGGAACACTATCGAACGTATCGAACACATACTCGTAATCTGCGGTATCTTCCATTTTGAACAAACTTACAACCACGAAATTTAAATTCGTTCTGTCAATTTTATAAAATTAATACCAAATACGATTTATTTTGACAATTTTTCTTGTTAGTTTGACATGATTTTTTATTTTCCCTGTAATATGAATGGTGTACCATGTTACATTTATCAGTTCAATGTATTTGGCTTAACCAAAATGATTTGTTAATTTAACATGTTTATTCTGGAATTCCTGGTTGAATCAACAGTTTAACCTTGTCGTTTTGATTAATATAAGATGTATTATAATTTTAAATACAATGCATTATTTTAACATTGATCCTTGTTATTTTAACATGTCGTTTGGGAAATTCAGCTTGAATCAAAGTGTTCAACTTGTCATTTTGTAAAATATGCAATGTTTGAATTGACATAATTTTAACAATTGATTTGAAGATAGTGACTGTTTGTTTAAACATGAAAAAATGCTTATAGCAACATTTTCCAATGTTGAAGTGACATTTTCATGTTAACTTCACATGAATTCGAAGGCTTGTTAAAATAATAGTTCAAACTACTCAATTTCACATGTCATGTTTTTTTCAGTGTGAGTTTCTGTAAATGAGCGGAATTTGTCCCACTCGGCGGTTTCTAATTTAAATTGGGGGAAAAAGTTACTGCTAATTTTTTTTGGTTGGCCAATCAAGATTTCGATCGGGTAATGGTCACTGCCGTATAAAGAATTGGCTATTGACCATTTGCATTTGTGGAGTATATTAGAGGAGCACAGGGATAGATCGATGTGTGTAAACGTGTTATGCGTGGAGAAGTGGGTGGGTGACCCATTGTTCAGAAGACACAAGTTAGAGTTAAGTATAAACTGCTCTATTATTTTGCCCCTCGCGTTAATGGTACTAGAGCCCCATAACGGACTCCAAGCGTTAAAGTCACCTGTAACTAGTGTTTGGGCTGTAGGGGAAATATCAATTTTGTCTAGGTCATTTGGAGTTAGTAGCTCTGTTGGAGGAATGTAAAGGCATACAATAGACAATTTCATCACGCTGTTGATCTCTATTAGTATCCACTGGGTTCCATTGACGGAAGAATTTTGTTTTGTTGTAAATTGTATGTTATTTTTGATAAGTAACGCGATTCCGTGTTTGTTGCGTCTATTACTGTCGGAATTATGAAGTATTGCTTGGTAATTTTTAGGTGGTGTGACGTTATGGTTTGCTGGAATGTGTGTCTCTTGCAGTGTAATGATGTCAGGATCTTTTTCTTTTATTAACATTTGAAGTCCGTGTAGATTGTTGCGAAAGCCGTTTAAGTTCCACTGCAATATTTTAAGAGCCATAATGTATGCGTGTGTCCAAAATAAATCTCGTATAGTGTTTGCTAGTGCAAATACTACGGAGAACCGCAACTGATTTGATAACAATCATTGTAATCATTGTATTAAGAGTAACACGGAGAGGGGAAACTGCGAACAGAATTAAAGTATTGGTTCGTCGCTATTGCATTGTTTTTAATTTGTGTATTATGATTAATTGGATTTAAGTTTGTATTTTTCAAATTATTTAGTGGTGAATGTGAGTGGTAATGTTGGGTGATTGTCTTTTGTAGATTAGGATTATTGTTGTCTGTTTCGTTTTTGCTTTTATTTATGTTTGTATGTGTATTAATAGGCAATTGAGTGTCGTTGTTAGTAGTACTATGGATATTGACTGGGGTGGATGTATTTTCTATTATTTCTGAAGAGTTCTTTGAATGTTCGCTTGTTATTGCATTTGGCTCGACTTGGAGAGTATTGCCAGTTTTAAAACGTTTTTGCCTCTTTGCAATAGCTTCCTCCAAATTTTCGGATACAATTGGGGCTGTCGAGTTATCTGAAGTACTGAGATGTTCTGCCGCTGCTCTGTGTGAGCACTTGTTTTCAATTTTATATTTTAAAATTTGTTGATTTTTTATGTATGCAGAGCATTCTCAATTTAGTGCACTGTGCGGCTGTTTGCAATTAATGCATCTTATTTCTGTACATACGGATGGGTCGTGGGAAGGGGAAGATCTAACGTCACAAACGGGAGCACTCTTACAGTGTTTTTTTGTGTGATTGTAGCGAAAGCAATTTTTGCATTGCATTGGACGTGAAATGTATGCGCTTACTTTACAATTTAAAAACCCGATTTTAATTTCGTTTGGGAGGTTGTATTCATCGAAGCTTAGAATGTGAAGGGGGGTATTGACTATCTTGCCTTCTACAAATTTCGTGATTTTGTGGCACTCGGTAACATTGTATTCCTTAAGACTTGCAACGATGGATTCGTTACTTAGGTTAGTCAATATTGGCGCAAAGATGACTCCTTTCACTGTATTTAAATGTTTATTAAGACTGATTTCGACATTGCACACGTATGGGAGTGTTTTCGTCTTGATGATTCGTCTTGCCTCGTTTGCGGACTTAACCAAAACAAGTAAATTACCATCACGTGTAAACGAAATTTTTGTCGGGTCCGGGATGATTTGGTGTATCGATTTGTTTAGAATAAAGATGTTGTATTCATTAAGGGGCTTATTTGGATTAGTACTCTTAATATTGATGAATTTGGGCGATTGGTTTCGGGAAGGTAGAGGATTTGTCAAATTTAGAAAGTTGTGTGTATCGAAGGTTATGTTGTTCGAATGGGGTTTTTTCTTGGGAGGGCTGCCGTTAATATTAACTTGAGATTCTAATATCGAAAAGTAATTTTGACGGCGTTTTCCTCCGGATTCGGAGGCCATCCTTGTAGGGATTATAATGGGCTAAACTAGAATATATCAAACTATACACGAGATCGCACTGAACACTAAGCACTGTCTATGGCACAACCTGTTTCCACAAGCGACGGGCGTAGACTGTGTATAATTTTTGCTGTTTATTTTCAGCATAGACAATAGCAGTGGGTAATATTACCTGAGTGTTCTGTGTAAACGTATTCATGCTGTTGGTCTGGTCGTTGCCCGACCTTACACAATCTGTTGCTTGCGTGAACACAGCAGCGCGAGGATCAAGATTCAATGACCGCGGTTCTGAATTCGACTTAGCTTTGCTTTGCACGGGGTTGCTCTTGACCTTATCATCGTGCAATTCCGAGAGGTGATTTTCACCGCAAGTATTACATTTAATTTGATATCCATAATAACATGGCAAGATTTTTCCACTTTTTCTTGCCTTGTAAGAGTGTTTAGCACATTTTAGACAAATATTATTGTTTTTTAACAAATTTGTTCTCGCCTTAGATTTCAGGAATTGGGAACAATTAAGAATCAAATGATCATTAGATTTGCAAAATGTGCAATATTTTTTATTCGATTGACTAAAATTTGTGAACGTTTTCACGTTTTTTGCTGGGACTTGGGTAGATTTTACAGTATACTCGATAGCTTTAGACTTTCAAACTTCAGAATTCTTGCTTCCAGAAAGTTTTCTAGTTCAAGTACTGTGGGAATATTCTTTTTATTTTTTAGCGAATCTTCAAATTCCAATTTGGAACCTGAGTCCAATTTTCTGTAAATTATTGGGAATAGTAATGGATCCCAGTTGGAAATGTCGATCTCAGCCGATTTTAAGTTTTGCAAAGTTTCTCGGAGACCGTCCAACATTTTTTTCAAGGAATTTACATCCCTCGGGATGCAATTTGGTAAATCTAGTAACTGAAACACATATGTTTCGACAAGTAATCTTTTATTTAAATAGCGATCATCAAGTAACTTCCAAGCCGCGTTGTAGCTACTTGCATCAAATGATAAGTGGGAGACTAGATCAAGTGCATCCCCCTCCAAATAAGTTCTTAAATGTACAAATTGTTGTACTGGCGAAAGTAACTGGTTATTCAGAATCTGAGTAACCAAGTTTTTAAAGGATTTGTACTTCCCTACATCTCCTCGAAATTTAGTAACGTCGAGGGGTTTAATCTTAATACGTGGCTCCCTGGCCATTTGGTTGGTGCTCAATGCGCTAACCAACTTATTAACTGCCTCTTCAAAAACGGACATTGAGTTAGGAGAGCTAGAACTTTTACTATCATGAGAAGTCTTTCCTTCCTCACTGGCAATTTCTAAATTAAAATCAATAAATTGAAGAGCTTTCGTATACAACGCTTGCGCCTCCTGAAATTTGTCATCAACAAAGTAGGTAATATTTTTGTCCAACTACAACTGGGATGGGTATTCAAAATTTATGCCGCTTCAAGATTTCAGCACGACAGAAATGCAAATGATTTTCCAAATATACGCCGCTGAGAAATCGCAGGACCTCATCAGGATACAACTGGGATGGGTATTCAAAATTTATGCCGCTTCAGGATTTCAGCATATTTTTGGAAAAAATCTAGTCCCAGAATACCATGAGACGGAATTGGAAAATCGCTGTTTACCACATGAAGCGTATGTTGGATCACTTCATTGTTTAGATATATTTCGGCTTCCGTTGTACCTATTGTACGAATTGGATTGCTGCCTATGCCCCTAATATTGCAAGCATTTTGCTTATTGATAAATGGGCAATTGTTAAGAATGTTACTCTTTATAATAGAAATAGCTGTACCCGTATCAACCGAAAATTCGGTACAGATATTTGATATATTTAAGTCTAACATTATGTATGAACAGACATTTAGGTTAAGAGAACAGATTTGGGCGGAATTGAGGCCACTTCCAGGTAGACCTGGAGGCCTTCCTAGTTTTCCGTTTCATTCGTTTGTTCAAGGCTTCGAATGGTACGGTTGTTATTTTGCGCACTTCTATTAGGTATGTAATTGTTTCGATATGACCGTTGGGAGATGTTACCCCTGTCATTATAATTATCACGACCCCGGTTGTTATGAGGATCATTTTGATATCGTTTATTATAGCGATAGTTGTTTCCACTAAAATTGGGCGACTTTTTCCACGATATCCGCGGTAATGACCTATTGAAGCAGAGACTTCTTTTTCGGCGGTCGTTTGCACATATTTTGTCAGAGCAGAATTGATACTGTCGAAAGTACCAGCCAGTGTTGCCAGGTTGGCTGCGTGATTTTCCCCTAAATTCAACTCGATTTCCCCCTAAAATGATGGGTTTCCCCCTAAATTGAAGAAAGGACAGAAAAACACCAAAAAGGATTCATGCTGAGCGCAAATTGTGAAATGAAGACGAGGGTACGAAGCGTAATTCAGCACACACGATCAAACCGAATCAATTTTTTTTGGATTTTCGTTCTGTCAAAATGAAAGAAAATGTATGAATTTAACAGAACAAAGAATCCAAAAAATGGATTCAGACGCTTCATGTGTGGGTCTAATGGTACCGCGAAAACATATATCGGTCTACAGGCGAAGCGACGACAGCTACTAGCTGTAGCTCTAAGCGGGGCTAATCGAAGTGGGAATTTTCCGTCCGTAGCCAACTATAATCAAAGAAAAATGAAAAAAGGCAAATTGAGGATAGCTCATCCTCTTATTGCTCCTAAAATACATAGTTCGAGAGAAAAAGGAGTCACTCGAATTTCTAAACGAACGCATTATTACAAATTTTCTATTTACATATTTATTAGCAATCTCAAAAACGCGTACCAGTTTCATAAGAGAAGATGTTGAACTCCCCAATATGTAAATATGTCCACAATGAGTGCATTCAGCGAGCACATATTGGAAAGAGCTACTGGAAAGTGTTCTCTTCCCGCGTCCCACTCACCCGCGAATCGGTCCACATGCGATGTATCGAAAATTTCCCCTATTTAGCGTTGAATTGGAATGCTACATTTAGATGTGTAGCTGCTACTTGGACTGCTCGATCAACTGTCACGCACAGCTGCTCGACCATCAATACTGGAAATTGTTTATTTACAGTTCAGCTGAAAAATGTCATTTCTGAACCAGGTTTTAGTGAACGTTATAATATTGTGCGATGAGAGTACGTATTTTGATTAAGAAAGTTGCAGTTTTAGGTTTTCTGAATTTTTGATTGCCGCAATGTCTGCGGATGTATCAGCTGATTAGAGAGAACTGACATTTCGTGTAGCAAGTCTATTCAGCGAACACAAACTTAGCAGTTTTCCAATTTCTTGTGGTGGGGATATGTAGCATATCCCAATATGTGCTCGCTGAATGCACTCAATATCTCCCACCGATATCGAAATGAGGATATTCTGGAGGTACAGGACAAGTAAACAATTCTATTTGTTGGTCCAACCAGCAAATTTTAAAAGTTAAAGCGACTGTCGCTGACACAAATTTTGATGGAATTTGCTGATTCGTGTTAGGAAAGTAAGCCCCAAATTCTTCCTAAGGTTCTTTAGGTTCCCCCTAAAATTTCCCCTAAACATTTTATCACCCTAAAATTCCCCCTAAGAGGTTGAAAAACCCCTAAATTTAGGGGATTTTCCCCTAAACTGGTATTATTATTATTATTATTATTTCTTTATTGCAGCTAATTCATATGTGTTATAATAATTTAAACATTTTTCTTAATATATTAGCTCGCATTCGCATAAGTTTTACCTTGAGCGCGAATGCGGTGACAGCCTTAGTTCAGTAGGCATTTATAATATGTAATTCACGAAATTAATACAGTTTCATCAATATTAAATCTTTTTGGTTAGAAAGTATGAAAACAATGAAAATAAAAATTTAAATAGTTAAAAAAATTAAATTAGTAAGTGTTGAGTAATGAAGGAAAAAAAATTAAAAATAGTAGATATGATTGTGGGAAATTCAGTTTGTTAAAAAATTCTGAAGAAAATGTGGATTATTAAATGTAAATTCTTTTAGTTTGAGCTTATAATTAGCCTGGTTCAAGCTTCGCTTTAATTCAATTGGCAAGTTATTATAAATTCTTGGGCCCAATATATTTAGATGTCTCATGGTTAAAGTTTTCTTGCAGCGTACAGTAACGATAGGCCTTGCTAGTTGTCGTCTTGTCTGGTAGCCAGTTACATGCAAATTAAACTGTCCTCTTTTTATGTACATAAATTTCATTGCGGAGAATAAAACTAATTGGCGTATGTTCATAACATTAAAAATGCGAAAAGCTTCCGTCGTGGAAGCAAATTTAGATTTTTTTAAGCATATTTTAATTATACCATTCTGTAGATTTTGCAGAGGTCCAATATAAGTTGTGAGCGCTGCTCCCCAAATTTCAATCCCGTATTGCAGTGTCGTCTGTGCCATTGAGAAGTAGATCATTCTTATTGTATGTACGTCAACATTATATCTTAGCAGGACAAACACATACATTGTTCTTCTAAGCTTTTCAAGAACCATATCAATATGCTTTTTCCAATTAAGGCTATTATCTATAATGACACCGAGGTATTTTATTTCATTTAGCTCTTTGAGAGTTCTATTATTTATCGATATTGAAACGGTCAAACCATCTGGTATCATTGTATTTTTAAATTTTAGGAAGTGGGTTTTTTCTAGGTTAAGGGCAAGTTTATTAGCATTTAACCATGCATACACTTCATTACAACCAATCGTTACTTTTTGCATTAAATTGTTCCAGCTTTTGTCTTTGAAGATTAGTGCGGTATCGTCAGCATACGCGGTGATGAATCCTTCAAAGTTCAAATTATTGGCTTGAATTTCGCACAGATCGTTCACATATATGTTGAACAAGACCGGACCTAAAACGGTGCCCTGAGGAACTCCGCAAGTAACTTTCACGTCACTGCTGAAAGCTTCACCAATTTTGACTTTTTGAAATCTACCTTTGATGTATGATTGTAAAAGTTCATATTCGTTCCCACTAATCCCTAGTTGTCTTAGTTTGCTTAACAGTATGTCATGGTTTACCGTATCAAAAGCTTTTTTCAGGTCTAGGAAAACAGCTATGACATTTACATTTTTATCGATCGCACTATTAATGACACTGGTTACCTCGTATATTGCATCGCTAGTGCTTTTGCCCTCACGGAAGCCATATTGATTCTGTGCTAATAAATGGTTTGCATTAAGAAACTTGGTCAATCTAGACTTAATGCACTTCTCAAAGACTTTAGCTATATTGGAGATCAGTGAAATTGGTCTATAATTGCTAACATTTCTCTTGTCGTGATTCTTATATACTGGAATTATTAGCGCTGTTTTAAACTTATCTGGGAAAGTTCCGGTTTTCAGGCAATTGTTAAAGATATTAACTAGGGGGACGGTGATATAAGGTACCATGATTTTCAAAAGATTAGGCGAAATTAAGTCTTCACCAGGTGCTTTGTTGTTACAGAGACTATTTATGTGCAATTGTACTTCGGCTATATTAATTGGTAGAAATTTTAGAGAAGAAGATACATATTCAGACGAGTTTTGCATAGGGCTTGTATGAGGAATGGAATTTGAGATTTGCTCTCCAATATTCAAATAAAAATTGTTGAACTCGTTTGCAATATCTTGTTTGTCTCTCAGCGTTTCATTATTGGGCAACTTAATTTCAGCTATCTCCGTATTTGGATTCCTGCATTGAGAAGTTATTTCCCTAACTATTTTCCATATTTTTTTGGGGTCTGCTTTATGTTTAGAAATTTCCCTCGTGTAATACCTAGACTTCGCTTTTTTAATAATCAAGTTCAGGGTATTTCTGTAGGCTTTGAATTTATTTAAAAGAGTTGTGTTAAATGGTTGTTTTTTCAACTGGTGAGCAAGTTTATTTTTCTTTCTTATAGACATCATAACGCCTTTAGAGCACCACATCTTTAAAGGAGTTTTTTGTTTATTTTTGGGTATATCAGTAAACACTGTGACTCTATTTAATAGTTGGGAAATTTTGTCTGTGAGGATGTTTGTACATTCATTCGGATCTGAATACTGGTTCAATATATTCCAATCTTGTTGTTCTAAAAGTAAGCTAAACAAATTATAATCTATTTTCATAGCAACTATCCTTTCCTGTTCTTTAGATTCTGCAAGTATTTCAGCTGTTATGTTTGCAATAACGCAAGAATGATCTGTGATAGAGGTTTCAAAAATCACCGGAGCAAAATGCAAATCAGTGCATTCTTTAAAGAAGATGTGGTCAATGCAAGATTTCCCTTTTGGTCTAGTTATACCGTGTAAGTATTTGTTAAATCCAAAACGTCCTAATGTATTTAGGTAATCTACTGCTGTCTTGGATAGTTTTCCACTCAGAATATTGATATTAATATCTCCTAAGATTATATGGTGACGATAATGACATGTATTTTCGAGATAGGTCTCTAAAGAGTTAATAAAGTGGTTTGGATCAAGACTTGGAGAACGATATATGCATGTGAACTCAAATTTAAGATTATTTCTCAAGGACACAGACAGACTCAATGTATTTGCTTGATCAATTTTTAGATCCACGATGTCTACAGAATGTTCGTTTTTTATATATACGATTATACCATCGCATTTATTATAAAGAGTCGGTTTTATGATTTTATTATAGCCTGGCAAATCAAAACAACAACTGTCATCAAGCCACGTCTCCGTAAGGGCAATTAAATCGAAATCACATTTCAAATTATCCAAGATTAGTGCGAACTCATCAAAATTTTTTGCTATGCTTCGGATGTTTAGATGGATTGCTTTAAACGACTTACTATCATCAGTCAAAATAAATTTCCGACATTCATTTACATTCAGAAAGTTTTTGGTTGGAGTGTTACTTAGTTCATTTACTTCAAAAAAATTGTTTATGATCATATTTATAACGAAATAGAAAGAAAATTTAGAAAAAAAAAAAAAAGATTTTACTAAAAAAATTAATTTTTGCTTATCTGTTGTATGTCAGTTGCGTTCCGTATGATGATATATCGGTCGCCTTCGGTTTTTCTGGCGAACACTTTTCCATTAATCGTCCATATGTATTTGAAATTAGTTAAATCGGACTTAGCTTGCTGTAGCAAAACAGATGTCTGATGCGTTAAATGCTCGCCAATGAAGACCTTCCCATCAGCTAAATCCTTGTGTACTAAACGTGTCGAGATGCCCGGCCCTTTATTATTGATCTTCACAGTACGTTTATACGATCGGATGAGACAATCTCGAATCGTTTTTCGAGTGAATCGAACTACGATTTTATTAGTTTTGTTGTTGCTGGCTCTGTATACGTTGTCAATATCATGATCGGTGACTTCGACACCCACTGCACTTGCAACAGATTTCACAACTTGTGCGAGATTCTCGTTGGTCGTATGGGGAATCCCGTTTATTAGAGCGTTGTTGGCTCTAGCTTCAGTTGCAAGTAAAATGTTTTCAGATTTTAGTTTTTCAATGTCCACTTTTAATGTGATGTTTTCACTTTTTAGAGTTGAAGTTTCTTTCATTAGTTCGTTTAATTTTGTAATACACTCATCGAATTTCGCCGACATAAAATCTATAGATTTTCTCATTTCGGCTAATTCTTTGTTATTCTCCTTTTGAGAAACATCGAAATCGCGTTTTAATTTGGTTATAGCCTTTTGAATTGCTTCAATGTCACTTTTTTCCACCATTTTATTGCCCTTGCATTCATCGCACTTCCAGTCCCGCTTTTGGCCCGATTGACGGGTCTTGACACTAGTGCAATTCGAGTGAAAAAAAGAATTGCAACTTATGCACATTATGATCTCTTTCGGATCATTTAAAGGTTCACTACACAAATGGCACTTCATGTCCTTATCCGAAGACATTTTTCAATAGATATTGGAATGAAATTGGTGAAAAAGTATAAATTTCGATGCGAACAGATAGAAAGCCGACTGTTCACGATGACTGTCAACACAATATATGGTAACACTGGTACCAGCTCTTATGACTGTTCTAATTTCGCTATTCGTAGCGTTGGCTTTCAAAGCCGCCACGGTGTGTTGAGTGGCGTACTTCTCGGCAAGAGAATGTGGCGCACCCTCGGCAATGTAAGCCCGTTTAAGGGCGGCAGAAAGTTCTTCCACGTCTTTGACGTACTCTGAGTTTGATTTATTTATTTGTTTTATATTCATTAATTTTCCAATTAGTAATTCGGTCGGTTCTGATTTATTTTTAAGTGTGTTTATGATGGACGAGATATTATCTTCGTCGCTTATCAAGGAACGGGCGTTTCCTTTCAATTTTGTTTTAATTACACGGACCGCGGTTCTCGTTTTAGAATCTATTTTATTAGCGCTAACATTTTCCTCCAGCAATTCGAGCGCGTCAATGAAACGGGTAAGATCCGCGGGTGTGCCATCGTACTCGGGTGCTATTCTACACCCGAAGCTAGTAAACTCCATTGCTGACATTTTTTTCCTTCCTTTCATAACCGGTAATCGTAATACACTAGCGGTTCCGCAAGGATGAGAAGGAGAAGAAACGCGTATGGAGCTTAGACCTCAAAGTAGACCATCTATTGATGCATAGTCCACTCCAAAGAAATAAATAGAAGCTCAAAACAATGAAGAAATTCAAAGGTCGAAACTTAAAAAAAAAACCAACAGTGTCGGTAATTTTGCTCGCGGCTCTTGTAAGTTTGGTGAACGATGCCGATTCTTTCACGAAGCTGACGACAACAAGATGCTAGTAAAAAGTAAATTCAGAATTGAATGATAACAGATTCTACCTTGAAATACGTTTCACAAAACTCCGTACGAAGCGCCCTACATATTTCTTAAAACAACTTGTTACGATATGCCTCGTTAAATAATTTTACGTTTGACGAGGAAATCGACAAGAAATGCTCGAGAGCTTGCGCATAGGATGGGATGCCAAGTATTTACACCATTGCCGACTTTTTGCAATTAGAAGATCAAATTTTTTTAGTTTCTACAAAATTATCACGAGTATCTTCTCAATCCTAGTCAATCACTTTTCACGTTTCATCATCGGCTCTATCATCAAAGCAAGATGAACAAGTTAACTTGCCGTCAAACTAAAGAAAAAGGATCCACCGGGGTTTCGATTTCAATCCAAACATCTGAATAGGTGTTGCATGAGAACCGTAATCTTGTTTATGGAAAAGCAACACCATACGAGCTGCCTCAATAGCTAAAAGCGCAAAAAACTTGCCAGCATGTAACAAATTCTTGTCAGAGATTCTTGAAATGATCTCGAGATCTAATGTGGTAGTGATTTCTGGTGAAACTGGTTGCGGAAAAAAGTACTCAAGTTCCACAATTCATTCGCAGTGGAAGAAATAACCATTAACGGCGGATCACTAAATATGTGCACTATCACTTAAGTTAATAAAAGAAAATATATTTTGAACGGTCTTAAGAATCATCATAGCTTAACCTAGTTCAATTCCACTCGAGTTGTTGTTTGGCGATTTGAAGAAAAATATTTTCGTGGGCTTACCGTAGTCTTGTAGGGCGTTGATTGTTTGAATGATGAAATTGAATTATAATAGCTGAACCACAGTGTTGCTTCTCGGCGAGACGAATGTTATGACGGCTGTCTCGATGGCCCTCGGTGCGGTCTTCTTTAACTTTGTAGCGGTATCAACTTGTACTTATCTGCTTTCATGGTGAACGACTTGATGCGATCCGATAAATGGGAATTTAGGGCAATTGGGCTGGCGGTGCTGATCGTCGTCGGACACGTTTTATATTTCGTAGTGGTCTAATCCGCTAAATCAACCTCGTCGCAGGCTGCTGCGGTTATCATGTTCTTTGTGCAAATATTCGAGATCCGGAGGCGTGAAATGTTCCGAAACGATGGATTGTCACGTCGATTTCGATTGGAGAATTCGAACACATGCGATGACTGCTGGCTATTCGTGCTAGATGTGTCGCGGTTTTAAATGTAACTAGCGTCAGACTTGTAGACGTGCACTTCTGTATAACGGAACAGCGAACACGCTTGTTTTTGTAGCGGTGAATGGCTATTCCGGGACTCGGTCGATGAACGCACAGAGAAACCGCTATGGCACGGGGCTCCGCTGACAAGAATTTTCTGCACAAACAATTTCCTGGATGGAACCACCATGTGGATATGGCTTATTAGACGCCGCCGGTCCAGTGTGTTCCCAAGCCCAAGTGAACGAGTCGCTTTGTGCTGCGTTTGCAGTATGGTGCGCGCATAAGGGCCGCTACAGTGCCATGTCATTTTAATAGTGATGCTTGTATTACCTCATAGATCCATATTGAAAAAACCATGTCCTTTTTCTTTTTAAACCGATATATTTCGGGCAGCGCCCATCTTCATGTCATTTTGTTTCTCCCAAAATCCATTTAATATGTAAAATGACCTGCCCTATAGCCAATCACTCCGGAGAGTCTATGGATGGAAATTAAATAAAACTATCGCCCAATACGATATTCAAATATACGGTTTTACTTTCCTATATTGTTTTAAAATGTAGATTTAAAGTAGATGGAAATATCTTCAACGCCGTGCTGATCGAATTTTCAGCCACTCAGATTCCATCAAATTCTCGAATATCCAAATCAAGGAAAATTACATTACGTATTAAATTCGTAATTTTTCGACGTGGTTCCATCGCAGCTATCGACATTGCAAGTTGCCTCTTTTTGAAGTACCACTTTCTCTAATAGACATTGTATATACTGAAATCCATGCTTTCTAATAGTTTCATGGTCCACATCTAAAAACGGCTTGGCCAGAGTTTGCTTCGCACATTTCTCATTTGAGCAAACTATTTGACAACATCCACTATGGTTTGCGGGATCCGTCCCCACCATCTTACTCCATTCCGAAGTTCTACTGTCGAAACAATCAATGGTCATGTTCTGGGGTAGGTTTTTGTCGACTCTTGGCTTATACATATCTTGCAGCCAATTAAGGCGGTTTTTGTACGAGACTGTAGAGGACCCTTTCGCCAGAAAATTTGTTAGAACTATACACAATCGTGTTTTTGAGCTTTCACTAAATTTTTTTAAAGTCGTATTGTCAAATATGGAGCACGTCAGGAGTTGAACAATCGAATCGAAGGGACAGGTGTTCATCAAGAATTTAATTCTTTCTACTTCTCTTGTCGCAGATAACGATGATCCATTTCTAAGAAGAAAGCATTTTTTCTGAGCCTCAGGATTCCGATTTCGAGACGAAATTTCCAGGGTAGACCGGAAGTACTTGGAGTTCTTAGGGGTACTTTGGCAAACCGTTGTTGATGGTAAGCCCGGTGACTATAAAGAATGTCATAGTCAAAATATATTTTAGTTGAACATGTATGGGTAATATTTACTTGAAAAGCTTCCTTCCCCTTCCACGTCTCGGAAGATAGCCGGTAATCGTCACTGCATTGGGTGGATTCCTGCAAAAATAGTTATATTATGTACATGAAATCATGTTTTTCTTAAACCAGATTTTTTAAAGAATATTCGCTATTATCAATCAATAATGTTATTAATAATTTTGGTGATTCATCTATCTACTCAAATTTTCTATGGTTATTTCTTAAAAATTCTCAAAAAAAAAACTCATCATAATATCATCCCACATTTCATCATTTTGGCCAGGATTTTCGACATTATCCTTATCACCTACAATTGTTGAGGATCCATTCTAAAAAATCATAAAGAAATTAATTTATAATCAGATTTTCTACAATATTTTAAATATTATTACCAGAGAGTTAGCTACGTGCAAATTTTTCTATTACGCTAGTATACGTATCATACTTGTTGCATGCGGTTGAGTACTGGACAAAATGTACAAGCAAACTTTAAGTAATAAAGCGCTATCTGGCGACAAAAATCGTACATCTTCGGAGGTTCGCATGATTTTTGCCAATCAGATATCGATTTGTACTTAAGCCTTTTCTAATTAAATTTACCTTATTTCCAAAAATCGACATCTTATCCCTTGTTAGATCCCCTGAAATCCTTTCAGATCCGTTAAATGGAACCTTAAAAATTTGTCCACTCGTGGCTGTTTTGAATATCGTTTCTTCAAGTCATTTTTCAGTACCCCGAAACTTCTTTCAATATTCGCACTTGAAGCATGCAGGTTGTGACAATTAATGTAATGGTTCATGGTTGCCGACCACAAAGGGAAGTCCTTACACAACAGCAAGATTCTTTCACCGAACTCAACGTTGAGAAAAAAAGTTGATGTTTCCGTGGTGTTCGGTGCTTCCCTCTGCTGACTTCGACTTTAAGGTCTGTAGCCAATCTGCTATTTCGTCGTCTTCTTTGTCAACTACGAATTCCAATTTTACGTTTCGCGTTTCTAAGCAAACTTCCTCGTTAATAGTATTGAACAAAGCAGCATGATTGTCTTTAATGGCTAGCAATCTCTCCAAAAAATTTCGTGCGGATTGAGCTGTAATGGGCTGGTCCGCGGACAGGCACGTAGCCAGGGGAGGGGTCCAGGGGGTCCGGACCCCTCCCGAAATGTTTGCAGAAATAATCGGAGTCAGCGTTAACATAATTTTGAATAAGATTGACTTCTTCTTAGCCCCGCTATTTTTTCAGACATCATTACTCATTCACTTAAATAGCAGTCGATTTCAGAATTTAATCAATATTTTCAAACTGTTAGCTTAGTTGAAAGTGCCGCTAGCAGTGATGCGGCTGAACACTACTAATAATGTGTAGAAAATTACTATTCGCATTCGGTACAGAATTATCGTTATTATTTACCTATCCTAATTTGCCTAAGAGTTTGGTATTTTGAACTTTCCGCTGCTGAGGTCCTAAATGTTGCTAAGAAATAATTTCAGAACGCGATGAACAATAGTTTAGCCTGAGCATTGCTGAAAATCCAGAATGCAACATAGTCGAGATTTCCAGCTTACACCTATGGCTAAATTAATATATTAGTCATTTGAAAATGTGCATGAGGCCAGACATCTCTCTTTAGGTGGATATGTCCTGCTTTTACTCTCTGTGCTTCCCATTCCAGCCCAAATGCCACGAACTTAAGTTCGAATCCCAGATTTCTTCCTATGATTCCTTAATAAAAAAACAACCGCAGATAGAAACACATCCATTGTAGCCTCGCCACATTCCGAATTCAGTAAGCTTAAACTTATAATTTTGACGGTGGTGTATTATGGATCAATCGACGAACTATATGCTCTTGGAAAGTATCAAGACCTTAAATGCGAGCCAAATACAACTTTATACCACATTGGTTTTAGGGAAACTCGGCTTTTAAATCATGCTGATGACCAACATTGTGAAACATGCAGCCACAATCAATAATTTGCCCTATTATTAGTTGGAGACAGTGGCGCAACAACGGGAGGGGTAGACCGAGAAATTGTGAAAGGAAAATATGAAAATAAGAACTACACAAGTTTGAGTTGTGCCTGCCGGTGATCCCAATGTTTCTTTACCTGGCAAGATATTAGCGCAACGTCAGTCTAGGTTTTGTTTGTGCATAAATTCCTTTTTTGCATTTTTCATGTCTTTTTTCTAAAATCCGGATGCGCGCCTTGATCTAATTTGTAGACCGTTGTGACATACATTTAAACACTCCCTCGTCAACCACAATGCTGAAAAGAGTGATTCAAAATTGGGTTTCCATGAAAACAAAAAAAAAAGTCCTAATGCGGATTTCGAGTATAACATTTCACTCGTGTTCTTACGACGCTAAAATACGCATAAATTTGCATCGAAAATAATTTTGAATGCAACGGGAACTACACATATAGAAACACCACCGTATAGCATCATTACTGGAAAATAGCACCATCATCAACTTGCGACAGCAGCTTCAAATGTCCAGTAACATGGGTGGCCTTAGCCATTTCCAGGATAAGATCCAAGTTGCACCACTGGTTGGAGCTCTAATATATTTTTTTTCTAACGATGGACCATAGTGAAATAACCATAAATATAAATCTTCCTTTCGGTGCTCCTAACAAACCCTCCCTTATTTTTAATTTAGAATCTTTGCTATTAAATAGTGTACCGTTCTAGCAAAAGAACTCCAGTAACACATATTTTACAAAATCACACTGTTCATTTCGAAAAGCACTTCCCCTTAATTTCCTTCGGGACACATGGAATCTTGCAGTAATTCTTTGTGTACAACCCTGTTAAATTTAACCTAATAACACAGACCATAATTTAAATTTAAAGGTTAAAATCGTTTTCATCAAATTTATAGAAAACAAAAAAAAAGTACGGGGGCAATATTTGGACCCCTCCCGAAACAAAATCCTGGATACGTCCCTGTCCGCGGAATCATACATATCACGAGTAATCGAAGGAGAATGGTTTCAAAATCTATTAAACTAGTGGTTTCAATTAGTAATGCAACGCATCTTAAATAAAAGTCTTTGACGGCGGTATGTGCAATTTGTTGGATGCATTTCCATCTGCTTATGTATTAGGTGGGCTACATCGACTCTTACAAAAGTTTTAATAATAGACGGCATCTTAACATTGGATTTTAAAAATTTGAAGCATTGTGCTACGTATTCATTTTTTGGAGTATTATTGAATGCATTGCAAGTTGCTGATATCAGGGCCTTAGAATAATCCGTTACGGATTCACTAGGAGGGACTAGTGAATTTCTTTGGAGCCACTGTGAGTCAGCCAGAAGCTGATGAACTCGTTCGTGTGTCTTTCGGTAATCTTCTGATTTACATGAAGAAATTGTTTTTTTTTATAAGTAATTACCATTGAATACAAAAAAATATGTCCGGATTTCACGAAATCGTTAGATCTTTGATTTTTTTTGCATTAGCGAACCAGTCGCATCTATTTCAATTTTCACGCTGCCAGGATTCAGCCTTGCATATTCTCTGTAATTTCGAATTTGTTGCCTGGTACTGTACTTTACCGAAAATGGTGAAATTGACATAGTTGTATAGATGGCGAATCCTCATATTCAAGGGTCATGCTAACTAATGACAACAAACCAATATTATTTTTTTATAAACTGTTGCATCTGTGGTACATTTTTCAAGTTGTCTTCTTCTAGGGAAGCCGTACGAAGGGTTTTGGTTTTTGGTATTACCGGGTAAACACCATATCCCGGTCGACGGATGTCTGCTGCCATTGTTTTTAACATTTTCGAGGCTCCTTCCGCAGCGGTGTTAGCAGCAAAAGCTTTGCCCTTTGTCCCTTGCAACTGCCGCCTCTCGTCCTCATGATCGTCTGCGATCGTGTTACGGCAATATAAATTGAAAAACGTCTCCTCTCCGACTTTCGTCTGCCATATAACCATATAGTTTGCTGCCACATTTTTTGCTTTTGCATTGGCCATCAATTTGCAAATCAAACTTTCGCCGACTGGATTTGCTAATATAAGCTTTCTTGTAGGAGAAAGCACAAGGTAGCCTTGTTTGTAAATATATTTGCTCAGATATACCGTCGGACCAGCTTCCAGACTTTAGAACATTATAGTGTTTATTCCCCCTAATCTTGATTCCCTCTTTCATAATTTCTGCCCAATCTTCGAATGGCAATGTTATGGCGAAATGCCCACTGTCTGGCTTTCTAATACTAAAAAGAGGATCATAATCCTCATCATTGGAATCCGACACATCTTGTTAATTTTCAACGGAACTAAGGCTTTCATCGCTGGAGTTTAAACTTTTTTCGAATGTTTTTGACATCGTATCTATTGTTGTGCTAGTCGCTTCCACCAGACGAGCTTGGTAAGAATTTGATGCCAGTCGCGTCGTAAAGCCAATCTCAACGGATCTTCCGTCCATACGTCTCCAATTTTTTTACAAACTCTCCCTCACACGGCATCGGAATATTTTGGAAGCACTTCCTTTCCAAAAAGCTCAATTTCCCCGCGAAGAGCATTTATCACTTCTTCTTCGTTTACTTTACATTTTTGTAGCATTTCGGTTCTAAAATTAATTTAAACGTCATAGCTTTGATTTAATATATAATTTAAATGATCTTACTTTGTTTATACAATACTCCTACAAGCGTTTTTCCAAAAAATAGTCGAAAGTATTAGGTAGAAATCTGAAAAATTAAACAATTATTGATTTTTAGCAAAACGAAAAGAAATGTATCTATATCACTCTGTTGTGCCTATAGTTTAATAAGTGACAATGGCAAATGGCAGAATCGATATATTGTTACGCTTTTCCACTGTGAAAAGTCGTACGCGTTGCAAAATATACGGCCGGCCGACCAGCTCAATGAAGAAGGGGTCGTGGGCGCCACGTACTTGCATTCGGCCGTCCGCGACCGTTTCCCGCAAGTACGAATCGGAAAAACGGTTTTTCACTAAACGCGAAATATGAAACGATTAGAATTCCGATAGATAAAATTTTATTATAACGAATCACTTTCCGTAAGGGATTATGTTAATCTACACATACACTTCGTACCGCGAATTTAATTTAAATTGGTTTCATCAAAAAATAAATTATCAAACGAGCTTTTAATTTATGTCTACGAGTACATATATCTTAAAACTAACCCTACCTAGATGGCGACTCACTCTTCTTATTAATTTCCTGGCCGTTCTGCAGCTTTTCTTCGTTCTGTCGTCTTGCTTTCGCCGAAACACGTATCGTAGACCGCCACCGTCTCTGCGTCTCTTGAAATTTCCTTTCATGTAGAGAATTGTCCCAAAGTGTACTCGAACTTCGTCTCTCGCACAAGTCGCTCTTTAAGACACTAACATAAAAGTTAATTCAGTTCAGTTTCGTAATACGTTTGTTTTTACTACTTAATATCTAGAACGCTTATAGCGTCAACAAAAAAGAATATAAGATATAAATTGAAAAATCGCTTACTGAGTAAATAACAAAAAAGAATACAACGAATTAAAGTATAAGTCTAATCAAAAACTTGATTATAGTATTTGTTGCGAACCACGGCTTTCATGTCGAGCCGCCGTCATTGCAACAAGTTTTTTTTTATTTGACCAAATTGCTTTTGGCTCGGTGGCACATGTCCCGGCTAGACCAACGGCGGTCGTGGATTATTTGACCCAAAGCAACCTGGTCCTTGATAAGCCACCTGAATACAAAACGTTATGGAGGAGAGGAAGAGGAAGGAGGAAGGAAGATGCCCATCCTTCGGGGCACGGAAGAACTCAAATAAGAAAAGTTGTTTAAAACATTATAATATTATTATTCAACACCAAAAAAACAGTACAATTTCATAGAATAATAAAAATAAAAACAATAATTCAAATTCGAATATTTAATTTAAAAAAAAATAAGATTTAAATTTTTCAAAGGACGGAAATTCACTCAAGTAGAAATTAAAGTATTAAAAAAAACTAATAGGATTAAAAATCAATACATACATGTGAACAAAAAAAATGAATTACTTACTTGTAGCCTGCAGCCGACGATCGATCGTTGACAATTTGTGCTTAACAAACATAAATAATCTAAAAAAAAATTAGCCAAAAATCCAAAATTCGAATTGAAAGGTGTTGAATAAAAAAAAAACGATCAAACATCATAAACTCCGGCTTTTCCAAGAAAAAGAATTCAAAAGAAATTGTCCAATTCAGTCACTCTGCATAAAATCGTCGAGAACGAAAAAAGAATCGATGAAAAACAAAACGTGGCGCATCCAATAGAACCAATCGAATCCAGGGTCAATTCAAAGAGTTGTCACTGTAGTGACTTAAACGTATGCAAAGCCGTTACTGGTGATTTTTTTTTTTGAAACGAACTGAACTGATAGGCGTAGAAAATATTCTTATGGCAGATAATTTGCCTGACTGTATTAACAAAACACTGTCTGTCTCCAAATCGAGTCACTCATAGTCTTTAAACATTATTTTTTTTCTCACATTTAAAAAAAAATTAACCACTGTGTCCGCCCGCACCACACACTGAATACAATAGTGGAAAGAAACTTGGGTTTTCGCGGCACATCACTAAATTTCCAATTTGTGGTTAAAAAACAACAACTGACTACGATTTCAAAAGGAACGACAAGACAAATCTCGCAGATCCAGCTCAGATCACCAAAAATTGTTCACGCCCTCCACCACAGTTCGCAATCGACTTCCTCGTGCCCAAAAAAAATATCTCCCACCCATGCAACCGAACAAAAAAACCCGCTTGGTGCATTCACCCACAAAATAGCGGGTGAAACACAAAAAAAATAAATAAATAAATAAATGCATCCATCCATCCTATGCGAATGCACCATGCACTCATGTTCGTGCACTAACCAAAATATGTACACATCAACATCAATAGAACTTATGGATTTGTTCCGCGTATGATTGAAAAAATATATTAGTTAATTTCATTAATCTTTTATTGTTCCCAAACTACTGACAAATGAACTTACGTGTCTATGATACTTAAATACTAATTTTGCTGATTATGATAATTTCGAATTACATTTCTCCTAACACCAAAGTTCATTGCTGTTTCGCAAGAAACATAAAAAATGATTTATAAGCAAAGAATAATAATATCGATTTAGGTCATTGTATGAAATGAAAATGATGTGTAAGCAAATCGGATACCTATTCGATTTACCTAAATGAATTGGTTTAAAGGGGTCATTACATCGCTAAATGGGCCGTGATAACTTAGATACATATCATCCATCGATCGTCATCGTTGCCGCCGTGATATTGCAAAGCACATCAACGACAGCATATACATGAGATTTTTGTACTGACCAGTTCCAAACATATATACAATGCAATACTGTTGTTGGTGCGCTTTACCATAACTGGGCAATGTTGGCGATGGATGTCGTAGGTCAGTTTGTGCGATTTGTATGTACATTATATGTATTTGCATGGAACTGTCCTATGGCAAGGAGCCGTCCCACCAAACAATTTGGCGAACTTTCACCAAAATGAACAAAAGTCTGATTCGAGTCTTCTTCGACTAGACGAACTATTATCGAATTTAACGCAAATAGTACGCCATTATGAAGAGTATTCTAAGTCACACCGAGAGAAAAAACTTGGTAAAATCAACAATTTTTCTTATTTGATTTTGCGTCAAACACGTTTAATTGTTAAATTAACAATTTAAAAATAGTTGATTGCTTTTTTCGCAATCAACGATGTCCTGTTGTTAAATCAACAATTTCCATTGTTAAAATAAGTAAACAACAATTATTTATTGTTACTTAATTAGTTTAGTTGTAGTTGGAAAATGTGCGTTGTGATTTAACTAATAAGAATTGTAGCCTTACAGTACTCATAGTCCACTAAAAAGTTTGAGTTGTAGCCAGGCCATGCATATTGTTTACTAACAAATGTGAATTGTAGATGGACAATGTTCATAGTACATAGTACATTTTTTATAGTCCACTAAAAAGTGTGAGTTGTAGCCTGACCACGCTTATTGTTTACTAACTAGTCTGAATTGTAAATAGACAATGTTCTTAGTACTTGAACTACTATGCGCAAGTAAGATGGGCGCTTTATTGTCGCTTTATTTATTATTTAGTTCATTTATTCTTCTATATAAAGCATAGAAAAAGGTCAATAGAGAATCTGAATATATACATCTGAAATAAATGCAATAAAAAAACTATATATACGATTAGTTTTTTATTTGAGATTAACTTAAGCCTATGAGACAAGTTCATATACATATAATATACATATAAATCATAGTAAAGAACACAATAATGTAAATAAAGAAAAAGATTCCGTCTAATTTTTATTAAAGAAATATAATACAGATTGTACTTATATTGTATTATTAAAAACTGTTCAAAAATACTTTGGCTAATACATTTTTTTATTATTAGAAGTTTCAAATATATTACCCGGAATGCCACCAAATTTTCCAATATCAAGAAGAAAAAATTGCTTACATTATGATGTCTTCAGAATTTTTTTTTGAAAAGAAAGTTTTAATAAAATTCATTAGATGTACACTTATATTAATCCGTTAAAAATACTTCGGCTTACACATTTTTTATTACTACAAGTATCAAATATGTAAATATTTCACCCGGGGATCACCAAATTTGCCAATATCGAAAAGGAAAAAGTCCATACATTATAAAGTAATGCATAGTAAAAGAAAAAGCACAATAATTCACGGCCTTATGTTATGTTATGAGGCTTAGTGTGTGAGTCAGACGCACACAATTTTCAGAATGGTTTTACAATATATTGAATCGTATTTTTGTTTGAAATTGCGCGCTGATTTTCTCAATTTCAGATGATGGCGTAATCAAGCAAAATATGGCATAACTATGCAAGATAAAAAAAATCAATTCAATATAATGCAAAACATTGGTGGAATTGGTGTTCATCGTGTATATATTATTATAACACTAACTAAAATATAAGATCTACGATTAATCGGCCACAATTGTGGTAATAAAAAGTCTTACAAGTAACAAATAAAATACCCGGAGAGCCACTAAATCTGCCAATCAAAAAGAAAAAAGTTCATACATTATAATACCTTCAGTCCTTATGGGATAAAAGCAACCCCTATGTTGTGTGTTCAGTCTTATTGAAAGAAAGTTGTAGTACAATTTACACAAATGTATGCTTATATTAATACTGTTCAAAAATACTTCGGCTTATACATTTTTTTATTATTACAAGTAACAAATATATTACCTGGAGGACCATCAAATTTGCCAATATCAAAAAGAAAAAAGTTGTTCGTTGCTTCAATTATTTCAAATGCTTGGTAGTGTTGATTATATCCAGAGGTATGAATCTTCTCACAGCCACATAGGATATTGCTAGTTTTGTTGACTAAGCCAACTATACGAAAAACTTCAATTTCATTCGAATTTATATCGAAACTTAAGTATTGGTCTTTTTGATACGATATATTTCTAAATGTCACGGAATCATGATAGTGACAGTTATTGTAAAAATCTCTATTTTCCAAAGGAATGTTTTCAAAGAACACGTCTTTTAATAAATGTTTGCTTTTTGATAACTCAGATATTTCGGGCGGAAGACCTTTATTTTGTAATATTGTACTTGAAAAATTTAAACAAAACTTTATACCTAACAAAACAGGAAGATTTTTTCTGGATGTAATGTTCTGACAGTAGCTTTTTAGTTCTTTATGCTTCGACTCATAGCGCAAGCAGCAAATGCTTTTTAGCGATCCTACCTCTGCCATTATGAGCGGATAATGAATTAAAAAGTGAAATTTTGGTGTAAGTGAAGTTCCAAACAACTGTTTATATAATTTGTGATGATCTTCAATTAATATTGGTAATATTTCCATATTGGCAGTGCAAAAATTAGATTTGAAAGTGATTTCTAAAATTTTATTCAAAAGGATTAATAACTGCCAGCAGTCATCATTTACTGGTATTAAATCACCAATCATTAAAGGAAGCAAACGGCAAAAAGTCCACATCTCCGTTGCTGACATATTCAATTTCATTTTATACAAGTGAGAAACTGTTATTGGCGGTGCAATATTTCCAATTTCGACAGAGCCATAGTTGAAGAACTGAACCCTATTATTTAACGTTTCTAAGTTGAATATTTTTTTTTCTGATATATAATTTATAAGAATTTTACTTATATCGTAGTGACATATCCCCTCAAGCAAATCATGCATTGCATCAACAGCATAATTTAGTACTACGTGGAAAGATGGAATAGTATTGAAAATAGACTCATCTTTAATTCCGGTTGCCGTAGCTCTACTTTTAACAGATGGATATTTTATAAAAGAACTCTTGTAGTTTTCAATGCTTCTGTGTTTGCCTGAATTGTCAACCAACAATTCTTGACATTCAGTTTTACTGCAAGTACACAAACGGCAATAAAACGATGAATTAAAACCTGTCACGAAACCAAGAATATAATTCATGCCTAAGTTGTCACCTAAAATTAATCCAAGTATGAAATGAATTATGATCGGACCTGACCTTGTTTGAATTTCTATTTCATTAACTTCCATATCAGTCAACACCTCTGCCAATTTATAAAAAATATTATTAACACCAAAGTGCTTAAACTTACTATAAAATACTAATGCAACGTGTATATTTTGCAAGCTAGATTGCATCCATTGTGGTAAAAATGGGAAGCTATAGTACACAGATCCAATGGAGTGAGACCCTGCGTGAGACCCTAATGGACTGCCAGATTCAAAGTCATCATAATAAATGAAATACGGTAAATACATATGATTCGGAATTGTGGTTATAAGTTCCAGTCTTTTCTTCCAAAGGGAGCAATTCATAAAATGATTGGGGTTTGAATGGATTTGCTTCAAATTCTGCGATACAACATCGAACACTCCGTTACCTTCAAAAAAACGTTTTATATGAAATTTAATTGGAAGTATAACACCATTGCTTTCATCTAATGCAAGTGATGACTTGGCACCTGTTGTACTAGAAATTTGACTGCTAATAATATACCTCTGATAATCAACGTAAAAATTATTTTCCTTTAAAGCATTTAAAAACTTGTGAAATGTATCTAATTTTTCAAATATAGACTGAATTGATGATAGAAACGATAATAGTTTTTCTGGTTGTTCTTTAGTTAGATGGACGTTGTATTGATTTTTAACTTCGGTAAATAGTGGTAACAGTAAAATGTCAATAAATTTTTTATAAATGTCTTCTACAAGGTTTCTGGGTAAACTGGGTTTGCCATAAAGATAACTTAGAAACTCCAATGCTTTAAATAAAATAATTTCTGAAAAGTTATTATCGCCGTTAGACTCCACAAATTCTTCATGTTCATCATCTGTGGCTGTTGCTGGACGTGAACTAGATGGAATATTCGGATTTGTTCCAGAACTATTGCTTTCTTCGAATAAAGTTTTACAGCATCGAGGAATATGACGCTTAAAACTTTTTAAATTATAAGTTTGTCTACAATTGAAGCACTTATAATCATCTGTGGACCTAAGGTTATGGATGTATTTGTAATGAAATAGCAGCTGAGTGACATCTTCGAAAGAATCCTTGGATTTACAAATGTGACAAGTTATCATTTTTATGCACAGTCGAATCTCAATAGCTATTAATGCCGGGCTGCGTTTTTGATATCGCTTATAGTAGTTAAAACGTAGGTTGGAACTTTTGAGCTTGTCTCTATTTCAAAAAAGTATTTTTGTATAAAGTACCAGACAGACTTAGACGGCTCTGGGTATTCTAAGTGTAGTACAAAAAAAAATTTAAAACAAGTGTCTATAGCCGGTACTATATTATCAAATTTATATTTAACACCGTCGTAATAGACGATGTACGACCCATCCTCTTTTATATAAATAATAAAAGGTTGTAGTGACTGACCTCGTTGCCGTAGTTGATCCGATTCGCGGTCGACAGCTGGATAAAAATCGTTGACGGTGTCGACTTTCAACAGGAAGCTTCGTTGAGAGTCTTTTATTGTGTATTTTATGGTACGCTGACCGATCGCGTCCGTATAACGTTTCACTGCTGGCGGCAACAGCGCGTGTACTAGATCGACAACAAAGATATCTTCAGGACCTTAAATGAATTTAAAAAAAATATATATACAACAAAATTCATACGATTGCTGGATGTAAACGTTTTTGACTTATGATTCAAGTTAATGTGAAAGCTTATAAAAAAATACATATAGTTGCTGACGATATTAAATTGTGTGAAAACTTACCCTGTGAGAAATTTTTTTTATTCAACTGTTGCAACAGCCCGAGACTTTCTTTGTCCCTTATTTTTAAATTGAAAATCGGAACGATGGCCTGTTTAAAAGATTCCCACAATAAAATGAAACTATGTGTCTTCTCAGGGAAAAGACATTCAAAATCGAGATCAATCTGTGGAGTATAAGAAATAATCACAATTTTAGTAATTTTGTGTAGTAAATACGTGTCTCTAGATTACTAGCATCATAGAGTGTGACTCAACCAACTGAGATACAGAGCATGATAATTCTATATATAACGGTAATTTAATACTTACTAAAGAGAAACCGCAGTCATTTGCATAGAGTGGCCACTCCTCTAAAACTGATGCAATTTTCTGTCCAGTGTTGGTGACTATTTGCTTGCGCCGTAAATCGAAAGTTCGTTTCCATCGAATTTTTACTTCATCCCAGGGTTCCTTGTAAACTTTTAGCCACCTCGAGTCAGCAATAAGTCCTAAGGAGATTCATTAAAATTTAAACATACAAATAAAAAACTAAACTACCTTCATCATCTTCTGAATCTTGAATGGTTGCAGTGGAAAAATCGGCAGCTGGAGGAGTATCAATTTTCCTTGAAATCAACCCTATTTGCTTTAGTCGTCGCCTGGTATTATGATATTTATGGTAAAGGATACCACTCGGGTTTTCGTTACTGGTCGATGGTTTTCGATAATATAATAGCTAAATGAGAAAACACATATCTAACTTATAAAATATCGATTTGGGAGCAATTTAAATACATACCGTATCATCATTAAATCGCCTTGCAATAGCTTCTGATATTAACTGAAACTCCTTCCTGGATATGGCGCGATTCTCATTGGTATACCATGCAATTATTGAATCTACCAATATACTCCTCGATGTTTCACCGATACGATTGTTCCTATCGAATTCCGCCAAAATATAGTTTGCAGATGGACAATTTCTGAGAACTATTTCAATATTCTATAACGAAACCGCATTAATAGCATTTTAACTAAGTGTTCACGTAAACTTACAAAGCTTGTTGATTCGCCTAAACTAGGAGATGAAGGCTGCGAAAATGGGCTTGCAGCACCATCAGATTCGCCTCGGGAGATAGTGGTCTCTGAGAGTACTTCCTTTATTATTTGCCTGATCGTTTCATTACTGACTGCACTTATGTCTGGATTCGAATAGCCCTGTAAAATTATTCGCATGATAATACGTGAAATTTTCATTAATTTGAAATTACAATTTATTACATTTTCCTTGCGCCAAGCGTATAATTTCTGGCGGAAATCAATTTTCAGGCCAAGCTTCCTTCCGTTGTATATTTCATCGATATCTTTTTCCGTCATTGATTTTAGTGTATTTGCATTCAAATCGTTTTGCAAAAAATATTCGTATAAATCGGAATGTCCCCAGCTGACCAATATATGATATATATCGTCGTATTGTGTTAAAGGCGGTTCCAAATTATGATTAGATGCGACCATCCCAATCGAAGTAAGTGTAACAAAATCGTCCATTTTATGGTTTACGCAGTACACAAGTGTAGGCAACTAAATTGTGACTAAGTGATGCATTAGGAATATAGCCAGACATCGCAAGAATCGCCAAGCAATCA